>CM028378.1:55739168-55768325 GCA_013146195.2 Codonopsis lanceolata | reverse complement strand
AAAGGCGAAATTCTTTGGCTAATTCTCATCTGCTCGGCAGAAGGCGTCAAGCGGATAAAGCGAAAAGACAAGGCTCATGGCAGCTCGGCCTCGCCGGTGACCCGAGCTCGGAGAACCCACGCCCGCTCGAGCAGGATAGGGAGAAAATCATCCACCCAGAGGCGAAGGTTGTTCGAGAGAATCGCGGTTTACCCGTTAAATGCTGCACGGCCGGGAAGAGATCATGCTCGGGTGGGCGTGCTACGCCTATCCTATCCTCTTGATCCGAGCTCGAGTATACTCGAGACAACACAAATCTTGTGAATACCACCACGGCACGCCACACCTTTGAAGTGTAAAGTGTTGAAGAGAGATTGGTGATCAATGCGGGCAAGTTAGACCGCTTCAAAAAAGACAGGCGAAGGAAACAATGCCAACAATAATCGAGGAGACCCCAGAGGAAGAGGCGGCGGGCCCTCAAAGTCGGGGGTGATAAACATGATTCGGGAGGAGCTCCGTCGACACGGCTCGGGAAACACATATATTCCTTGTCTAGAGGCGATCAACGCTCACGCAATCTGAGCGAGGCGAGCATATGTTTTCTCTGCGGCGAGTTAGCGAGCACTCCATTGGCATCAGGCGACCACTGGTCATTTCTGCCTCGTCAACAATGGCGAGGTTCACAGTTTTCTTTGGAATCTGGGGGCGTGCGAGGGACATCATGTACTATTCTGCTTGAGGATTGGAGTTTCGGACACCATGCTCAAGCCTTATTTGGGAAAGCTTGAAGGATTCACCAACCACCAGGTGGGGTTAAAGGCACGATCATTTGGAGGTATTCATGGGTGATGGGGCCCAAACCCGGATTGAGATGATCACATTCTTGGTGATCGACCTAAAATCGGCATACAAGCGCATTTTAGGTGCTCGGCGATAGCCAAATTCGAGATGGTCACCTCCATTCCCCACGAAAAGCCAAGTTCTATCTGAGAAAATGGAGTGGGGATCCTCAACGACAAACCAGAGGGCAATGTGGGAGTATGTCAGAGGCTCGAAGAAAAAAAACGGCCCGATTGTGGACATTCCCGATCGGTCGAAATCACGATCCCTAAGCGATTGTGGACCTTCCGATCGAGGTGCACGATCTCAGGAGCCTACCCGGCGTCCACTTCCATCAATAACATTGAGCTCGGGGAGACCCATGAAGGCGGTGAGCCCATGGATATAGAGCCTCCCAGAGCAAGCTCGGTAGAGACTCAGAGCAAGCTCGGAGAGACTCCCAGAACAAGCTCGGCCCAGGCCCTTCGGGCCAGGAGGCGCCCTAAATCACGAGGATATTGAGTTGGACACTTTGCAGGTCAGGGCGAGCGATATTCAACGGAGGGCGAGCTAGAAGAGTCATCATCAATCCGGCATATCCAGAGCAAAAAATTAAAATCGGGAAGGCCATGCCTCTGAAGCTTCGAGGCAAGATTGATTTGTTGAAAACGACTGGATGTGTTCGCATGGGCGGTTGAAGACATGAGGGCATTAGTGAGCATTGCCTTGGCGACCTCAATGTCGACCCTACCTTAGGCGTCCAACGGCGGACCAAGCGATACTACTTTGAGAAGAATGAGGCGATCAAAGCGAAGGTCGAAACTCTAAAGGCGAGATATCATCGAGGAGATTCGGCACGAGCTAGCTAATGTGGTGATGGTAAAAAGGCAAATGATAAGTGGCGAATGTGCGTGGACTTCACCGGCCTAAATAAAGCTTGCCCAGCTGCTATCCATTGCCCGCATCGATATGCTTGTCGATTCTATAGCCGGGTTCGAGATGCTCGGTTTCTGGGCCAGCGTACTCGGGATACCACCGAGTCAAAATGAGCAGCGAGGATAAAGCGAGACTGACCTTAGCGGTGGCGGCCTCTATTGCTACAAAATGATGCCGCCGGGCTCAAAATCTGAGGAGCCACTTACGGCGCATGGTCAATAAGGTGTTCGGCTCTCAAATAGGCGAAATATGGAGGCTTACATAGATGACATGGTCATCAAAACCAAGGGCGACCATACTCTTGACTTGGCGAGACATTTGCCAACTGCTTGCAAACACAACATGAAGTGAACCAGAGTAAATGCGCTTTCGAGGTCAGAGCGGGGAAGTTTGGGATTCATGGTCAACAGTAGCGGCATAGAAGCCAACAGGAGAAGATACAAGCCTGCTCGACATGGAGCGACCCTATTGCATCAAGCACATCCGGCTAAGCGGCGAGAATCATTGCCTTAGGGCGCTTCATTTCTCGGTCGGTGAAAAGTGCCTCCCTTTCTTCAAGGTTAGCGGCAACAAGGGCTTTGAGTGGAATGCGAGGCGTGCCAAGGCCCTCGGCGGCTCGGGGAATATCTTGGCAAACCACCTCTCCTCAGCCCCATGCCGGTGAGCCTTTATTTGTGTATCTAGCGACCACGGACCGGGCCGTGGCCATTGTTAGGGAGGAACTAGATATCCAAAACACATTGTACTATGTATCTAAGGCCCTCGGTCTGTTGAGGGTCGTTATTTTAATGTTGAAAAATTAGCCTACTCGCTTGTCATAGGCGCAGAAAATTAAGGGCTTATTTTTACGCACACATAATCATAGTATACGGATGCACCAACTGCGCAAAGTCTGCACAAACGATACATCAGGCGGATTGCTCAACCGGTCGTCGAGCTCACCGAGTTCCACATAGACTACTTGCCCGGCGAGCAATCAAAGCACAAGCATTGGCCGACTTCTTGGTTGAAACAAGCTTCACCCAGCGAGGAGCACGAGATCAAGCGGCCGCGAGCCGAGCAAAAGCAATTGCCACCCGACCCGGCCTCTTGTTGGGATCTTTATGTGGATGGGGCGGCGAGCAAAGTCGGGGCGGGCGGCATCCTTCTCGTAGCTCCCGATGAAATCACAGAGTTCGAGTTAGCTCTCCGGTTCAAATTTCCTGCATCCAACAACGTTGCCGAGTATGAAGCAATGATTGCAGGGCTCGAGCTCGCAACAGACATGGGTGTAGAGGCTGTCACAGTGTACTCGGATTCACAGCTAGTCGTGAACCAAGTCCAGGGGGAATACATGGTACATCACCCTACCCTGGTTAAGTACTGCGAGCTAGTCAAGGAAATCTTGAAAAATTTCAAGTTTTGGGAAATGATCAGGATTGACCGAGCAGACAACATGCGAGCAGACTACTTATCCAAGATCGCTGAGGATAATCTTGCTTTGCTAAATCCCTCAGTAATGATCGAGCATATGGAAACTCCCGCCATCGATAGACCTATAATTATGGACATCGAGCCAGCGGCCAGAAGTTGGATCGATGACTATAAGGATTACATCGAGCAGGGAGTTCTGCCCGCAGACAAGGTCAAGGCCACAACAGTCCGAAGCCAAGCCTGTCGGTACTCGGTAGTTGGGGGAATCTTATACAAGCGATCTAGGGTCAGGCCTATGCTTCGTTGCGTACCCCCAGAGCTAACCGAGGGTGTTTTGTATGAGGTACATGAGGGGGAATGTGGCGGCCACCCGGGCACAAGAGCTCTAGCAGAAAGGGTCCTGCGAGCAGGATACTACTGGATTACCCTTCGAAAGGACGCGGAAAAGTATGCTCGCGAATGTGACAAGTGCCAGAGATACGCGGACATACCAAGGCTTCCATCCACTATGCAAACCCCAGTCGTTGCGGCCTGGCCCTTCGACATGTGGGGAATCGATCTGATTGGCCCATTCCCGCTGGCACAATACAAGTATAAATACGCTGTAGTCACCATAGATTACTTCACGAAGTGGATTGAGGCAAAGCCTTTGGCCAAAATTTCAGAGGCGAATATCATCAAGTTTGTATACGACCAGGTATGGTGCAGATTCGGCCTCCCTCGAGCAATCATATCCGACCATGGGACTCAGTTCTCGGACAAGTTCACAGCAGAATGTGCTCGCTTGGGCGTGAAGCACTGGCAATCGTCCGTTGCTTACCCTCAAGGCAACGGCCAAGCAGAGGCTGCAAACAAACAAGTTTTGCACGCACTTAAGCGGAATTTAGAAGGGCGAGCAGGAAAGTGGGCAGAAGAATTACAATCGGCTCTGTGGGCGGTCAGAACCACTGTCCGAGGACCCACCGGGGAAACTCCGTTCGCGCTTACCTACGGGTCAGAGGCTATGATCCCGGTGGAAATGGCCTTGCCAAGCTACCGGGTCTCACATTACAGCGAGCAAAACAATCAACTTGCCCGGGCCATAGACTTAGACCTGCTGGAAGAAAGGAGGCTGGATGCACGACTCAGAATGGTCAACTACAAACAGAGGGCAAAAGCTCACCATGATAAAAGAGTTCGAGGCAGAGCCTTCTCTGTTGGGGATCTAGTACTCAGAAAAATTGAAGTGACCGGTCATCGGGCAGAGTGGGGAAAGCTGTCCCCTAATTGGGAGGGCCCTTTCCGAGTTACTGGAATAATAAGGGAGGGCACTTACACACTCCAGACTCCAGAAGGAAGAGACCTGAAGTATCCTTGGCATGCAGATCACCTCAAAAAATATTATCCCTAGGTCGAGGAAACAAAAGGGCAAGACCTCAGTCCTGTTGAGGGTCATCGATCATTTATCAATAAAAGGCAAGTTGTTGTCATATTTACCAATTCAGAATTCTCAAAGTTATCAGTGAACTGTTATTCTGCAATTATTTGTACTAGTTTGACTAGATTCTGCTCGCCCAGCGAGCAGACGAGGCCATGCCCGGTCAAAAATTCTAAAATCCCTAGTGTCTGTGAATTCATCCTCTGTGGGAGAGGTGCGGCCATGCCCGGGTTCACGTACTAGGATGCTCGCCTCGGGCTTCAGAGTCCATTCCTGCAAGATAGCGATTAACTACCTCGGGTTCCTATAGTGACCGAGCAACACTGTTAACCGCATATCTTAATACCCGGGAGATATACCAGCAACCGCTTCGAACTACCCACATCGAACAAAGGCCCTGCCCGGTTGTTGGTTGCCAATTGAGAGTTGGGCCTTGCCCGCTTGGCAGTCTTCTGGAAGCACACTCACTCTAAGCCTTGGCCAGATCCAAGCATTCCTGCTCGGCATTTGTTCGGGTAACATCTCAATTTAAATAATAAGATTGCTTTGTTAGTCTTGTTATTTTTAATAATCATCGTTGGTCAAATTTATTCATGCATGTTTTGCTCGATATATTTTTTGGGGAGCACCGGTACTTGGTATTAACAAATGACAGGAAAATGTGCAAGTGAGAAAACAGTTATCGAGCAAACAAACAGTTGAATCAAAAGCAAATGTAAGAAAAATCTGTCAACAAAAAGTGAAATCTCATTGCAGCCGAATCAAGGATTACAAAAAAGAAACCAAAAAATACTAGCGCGCAGGCCAGAAGAGGTCCTAAGCTTGTTCGGGAGGAGGAGGAGGAAGCTCTTTGGCACCACTTTGATGTTGCATTTGGTATTGGAGTTTCAGCGCTCTACGGGCAGCCTCATCTTCAGCCGCCTTAGCCTGAAACTCTGCTTCAATCTGCTCAGCATCTTTCAAAACCTCGTCTTCAGACTCCAAGGCTTGAATCAACGAGCAGACATTTACCTCGTCCACAGGCGGGGGAACCCAGGGCGCCCTCCCGGCTTCAGCATCGCCATCTGCCAAAGTGGCCAATTCATCTGGAGTGTAAGGAACTAGCGAGTGGAAGGGGCGAGCAGCCTCGTCATAAGGGTCTAGCACGGCCCACTCTGCCATCGTCTTCATCCCCACCCCGCCATGGCCGGCGAGCATTCTCAGTATATGATGGGTACCGTGAGCAAAGTAAGGAAGGATAGCCGCATCCACAGCGTTCTCAAAAGCTTTGGATTTTTTATACTCCTCCACTGCGGACTCTTCAGCTTCCTTCAGCTTCCGCACCAACTCCTCCACGGATTTCCCATCCTTCACGGCCTGCATTCTAAGGGAACTTCTCTCTGCCTGCAAGAGATCCCTTTGCTTGATGATCGCGGCCAGCTCGCTCTGACTCTTCTCCAGGGCCGCCTGGTTCTTCTTAACCTGGCCGACCAACTCTGTCTTGGCAGCAGTTAAGTCGCTGTTCTGGGCGACCAATTTCAGATTACGCTCAAACAATTCAGTTTCTTTCTTCTTGGCCGCCGCAGTCTGTGCTTCCAGTTCATCGGCCAGGCGAGCTACCTGCTCGACTTTTTCTTTCACCAGGCTCTCGCCGGCCCGGTTATCAGCCTCCGCTTTCTTGCGAGCTGCCTTCTCCTCGTTATACCTATCATAAAGATTGGTACATGTGGAAGCAATCTGCGAACAGAAGAAATGAGTCAGAAGCACGAAATAAATAGGGAAGGCGGAGACAAACTTCAATTAAACACTTTACCTCGCTTAAGCAGAGTCCAACGTTTCCGACCAAAACGTGGCCGGCCGTGTCTCGATCCAGGGCCAGGCCATCATGCATAGCCCTCTCAATGATGCCCTTGCCCACCAAGCCTCCCGGACTGCCGCGAGCATGCAGATCAATGCCCCCCAGCAAGGGAGCGTCCCTGTAGTTTTAAGCCGGGCGCCATCACAAAGCCGGGGAAGCCTCCCACTGGTAGGGGCAAGGGAGACAAGATCAGGACTCGAGCCTCGGTGGCGAACTTCCCGAGCTGGAGGGGGGCTGAGGCTTTTCTTCCTTTTGCCTTTAGCCTTAGCGTCCTTGGCAGCAGGCACCACAGGGATGTTGGCAGCAGGCGGTTCAGTAGTACCTTCAGGAATAGCCACAACAACCTCTCTCTGCGCGGGCTGTCTCTGTGTGGCAACGGCAGCCTTAGGCGCTGCAGCCCTCTTGACCGGACTTGTGGCCTTGCCCAAATCCGGGGTTTTCTTCGCAGGCGGGCAGAACGGTACCTTGGGCAATTCCACCGGTTGGTTAATCTTCAAGTCAGCTGCCCGCTGGTCAGCTTCCTTCTTCCGCTGCCTCAACACAGCCAAATTCTTCATTCCTGAGACAGGACAAAGTAAAACGAGATTAGAATGAGTTCGGGAAGAATATGAGCAAAACAGAAATTATTAAAGATCGGCAGACAACCGTCGTGGTCTTCATAAACTGGTCGGCAGTTGCCCCCAGGACCTAGCCGTTGGCACTCAACGCATTCATGCTTAAACATTCGGCCATGGCGCCGTCCCCAGGGGTGAGGATTCTCGGCACGTGAATCAGTAGGGGCTCCACCTCAGGGACCTCGGCTCGCATCACCCCGGCCAAGCAAAGATAGCGTGGATTGCAGACCAGCTCTTTCCAGTCAAGAAGAAACTGCTGGCCGACTCGTCTCTCCTTCTCTTCTATCACGCCCACGGCGGCCTTCAGTGCAGCCAAGCGAGCAGTTTCACCCGAGCTGAAATCTTGCTTGGAGGCCTTGGGGATCTTTATCTCGCTGGCTGCCGTGGGCACGAAGCGGCCCCGACCCAGGGACTCAATAAACAAGACCCTTCTATCCCAAGAATCCACCTTCCCTGAACATCGGACAAGAGCTTTAAGAAATTGAATTTGCCCTCACCCCGATTCTCCCTCCCGAGCTCGGCAAGCAAAGATGAATAATTTCGAAGCAAGTACATGTCCGGCTCAAATCCTAACAGCCGCATGAAAGCCGTGATCGCGGACAAGTATTCAACATCGTCGCAGGAACGGCCTTGGTCTCATACAGAAGTCTACGACCGTAAAAGGCTCCAAGGGAGGCGCAGCCGACGCGAAAGAAATCAGCAAAAACAAGAGCTCGCTCGCGAGAAAGGTTCATCCTGGCAGGAACGTCCATTTTGCTTGCCCGATAGTAGGCAGGATCAACACCGAGGGATGCAAGCCAGGCGGTCACCTTGTCCGCTGTATCCAATGTGGCCCAATGAGCGGCATATCGGCTCTCGTCGGCATTAACATACCAATCGGGCTCCTCCTCCTCCTCTTCCTCCTGAATTCTCTCCTCAACGGGAACCACCACTGGAAGTCCACCTACCCTGGTCAGGAAGCGGGCAATGGGAATTCTATCTTGGCTATCCACTCCTTCAGGGGCCACTTCCACCTGAGAGCGGCCAGTCTTCTTCAAACGTCGGGCAAGGGGCAAGTTGTCTGCCTCTTCGGTCTCAGAGGCCTCCCCGGCCAAATCTATTTGTTCAACCGTTGCTCGCCCGGCTGTATTCCTTTCACAGGCTGCTTGTTGATCGAGGCCTTGCCCGACAACAAAGCCACCGGTCACGCTCTCTTCACCAGAGTCTTCCTCGCTAGAGGAATCAGCTATATCGACCACAGGGTCCACGACACGCCTTCGAACTGTTGGCCCGGCCACAGATCTGACTCCCTCATCGCACTCAACGCTGATCGAAGGAGACTTTTTTTCGCCGCTAAGCGAGTCGTTCCTCCCACCATAGCCGAAAGCCTCACGGTCGTTTCTCGGACACATCGACATCTACAAAGAGATCGAGGAAGACAGTTTATCGAAATTTGCCCAAGCAAATGGCAAAGAAAGGGAAAAGAAATCCTAAGTCTAGGTCAACTGCAAGAGGCCTTGGCCGCCTAGCGAGCAATAACACGGGTTCAGTTCCTCGATCTCTACCTAAGGGCGGTCCTACCCTCTTAAACCCTAATAGAATCATGTAGAGATGAAGAGAGAAAGCAAAACTCCATACAGAGCCCACAGAATTTCATCTAAGGCAAGAAACGAAAGAGCATAACAGAAAATAGGGGGAAAGAACTTACTGTTTTGAGAGATGAAGGTGATTCTCTGCAATACGAGGGACAACTGGAGTCGAACCAACACAGAGGTTGCAAGCACTAGGATCGAATGAACGGTGGAAGACGCTGACCAAGTTCACCGGAGCCTGGAATGCGCTGGACACCGAAAATATAAGCTCTCACAGAAATCCTCTCTCTAAAAACCCAACGGCAGTAAAAAGAGGAAGAGAGGAGGATGGGTTGCCTTTATAGGCCGAGTCCCGTGGGCGGGAAAAAGAGGCCGAACGACGCCTAGATGCGGCCCATCATCACCAAGGCACGCCGCATTAAATGTGCCGCCGTGGACCGCGCCCTGCCGCCTCTAACCGACGGCTCACGCGCCTTTTCCGGCCACGCGCCTTTTCCGGCCACGCCTTAAACAAGAAGCTTCCTTAATACGCTTCAATTTTCCTCCGGCGAGCTCTTTGTCTTCTTGAAAGTTCACAAAGTGTTGGAGCCCGTACGAATATCCAACTTAAACGCTCCCCGCTCCGAGCATGAATACTCGCCAGACAGGAAGCTAGGGGCCACTGATATACCCGGCCCAAACCGGGTCACGAGCAAGGCACGAGTTAGCATCACGTGCTATTCACGGGCACAATACCTCTGGGGCCCATGGCACAGCGAGCAAGATGAGACAGTCCAGCGAGCACCGAACAGCATAACCCACACTCAAACCTGGGCGGGCAAGGGCCTTGCCTGTTCGACCAGGGGCCATGATCGAGACTCATCCATGCTTCGCAAAGGAATCAGACTTACTCTGCCTGGTCGGGCACCGTGGCCCGACCAGGGGCTGATCTTCGACCGACAAGTCCAAGGATCAATACAAACAGAATAGCCGGACAGAGCCCTGCTCGCCCGAGCACACATCAAACACGGGACGCTGGTAGCTTGCCTTCCAAAGCAAGTCAAAGGTTTCCCTGTTTAGGCGGAATACTTGCCTTATCAACTCCTATAACTACGCGGTCAGCCGCCTGTTTCGCCTAGAATCAAGGGATTTCCTCCTTGATTATCTCGGCAGTTATGGAAACTGAATCCTAGACGGATTCAATCACCTTGAGGGCCTATAAATACCTCTCCCTAATCATCAACAAGGTACACACACTTTCTTGAGCCTCGTTACTCTGTCAATTTACTTCTTGACAATCACTCGATACTTACTCTCACGCCGGAGGGGTTTCGCGAGGCCTTGCCTTGCACTTCTTCTCAGGTGTTCTTGTGATCTTAACAGGCTCAAAGAGGATGATTACAAGCCCAGATATCCTACCCATCTCAAGGACGGCCCAAGCTGTGCATTTTGCCACATCAAGATATAATTAATGACTTATTTTAGACTATAATAATGATTTATTTTATAGCTTTTTTATAATAGAAATTTTACCATCATAAAGAATTAATTATTTTATGTCATTATTATATTTTTATATAGCTTAAACGGTGATGAAAATAACTTTAGTACCTACCTCTTGAAGTGTGATGGTTATCACCCGGACCAACTTCGATTTACGCAGGTTTTAGGTGTGCTCGCTATATCCTTCAAAGAGAGAGAGTCTTTTCTTGTGTTATCAGAACTTGGGCAGTGTAACCGCTTGTCCTGGTTGTTTTTCACCTTAGGATCTGGGTGGCACAACTGCTTGTATGGGACTGAAGTGTGTTGATGTCGGGTCTGAAATTGGGCAGCGTAACGCTTGTTTTGGTTTGATATCGCGTCTGAAATGGACAGCCCAACTACTTGTTTTGATTTTTTTGGAAACGGGGTTAGGGCGAGAACTTAATCGGGTAACTAGGTTTATATTTGGACGATGTGTATAAGTGTATAGGGAGGAATTACTCAGCCTAAGGGGAAAGATTAATTTCAGCAGCTTCACAGAGAGAGAGAGAGAGAGAGAGAGTAACTGCACAGAGCAACCACTGGGAGAAAATTATCTATCTGAATAAAGGAAGGCAAACCCTCTATTTATAGGCAGATGAGCAAACTTAACCCCGAATGATGAAAATATATTTTGCATTTGTGCTTGAAGTGGATGTACCCTGCATTGAAAACATTGTACCAAAGAAGAAAACTGTTGAACGCACAAAACAGAAATGGGCGCCCCTTATTGCAATAATGGGCGTTGCGGCCCATTTTCTAATCGGCAGCGCCTATTTGTGTTTTAGGCTTAGGGAATTTACACCCAACCCCCTGTTGTTCCTTATTCTTCTATTTTCTTTCTTGTTTCTTCATCTGACACTTCAAGCCCCTTGAAAGTTAACAAAACTTAACAGTTGTTAGTCCATTTAGTATAATTATAATTTATACTTTTTAGTACATATATAAATTAGGTGTATGAATCTGGGGTGTCTACAGAGCCCCAGAACGACGGAGTTTATGAGTAAATGATAGTTTATAAGTAAGCAAACGTCGCTGATAAAATAGACTCTCAAATTCAAGATAAGCAATGCTGGGAAAGATTTTTGAGTTTTAACATATTAGCATGCAATTTTTTTTAGGTGATGATCAGACCTACCGAAATAGGCTACCTACGTATCCCTTTCGGGAATCAGACCAATCGTAGCTCGTCTCTGGCCTATGTTCCTAGGGGTTTACCTAGTAAACATGATGGTAGAAGTCTATCCTCCTAGGGATTTAACCTAGTAAACACGATGGTGGAAACACAGAAGCATGTAAACATTCTTTCTAAGCGGGCATGCAGATATCTGTGCTGTGATGGTCGTGCCTACCGAAATAGGCTACCTACGTATCCCTTTCGGGAATCAGACGAAACGTAGTTCGGCTCAAGCCAAACAGTAACTGGTGGAATAGCATTGGTACCGATCATTTCCAATGACCTAGGTTTCGCACCCCTTGTGGAAAAGACCCATCACAACAAAGATGGAGTAGCATGGTATAACAGCCATTCCCAATGACCGAGGGTTCGCACCCCTTGTGGGAAGGACTCAACACAGATGGAATAGCATGGTATTGTAGACACCCCAATTTCGTACCCCTGGTATATGACATGTCATAAAATATCAAAACATGTTAAAAAGACTAACGAATGTCAAGTTACAGAGTCGAAAATGCAAAAGAAAAAGAAGAATGCAAAATAGTGAATTACAGGAGGCCAAAGTGCCAAAAATGACCAGAGAAAAGGCTGTGGGCGCTGCCCACACCATGCCTGGGTTCTGCACACACAAGCTCTATAGGCAGCGCCCACAGTCCTCCTAGTTACCGTGCTAAGATTCCATCCTATTTCACCGATTCAAAAGAACCAAAAAGATCAGTTGCCTTGCCCGATTCCAAACGTCAAATTCAGCCAAAGCAACCAGTTGATCTGCCCGATTTTAGACGCAACCAAGCACGCAAAGCAAGCAGTTGTGTCGCCCAGATCCCGAGGCGAAAACAACAAAAAGGAGTAGTTACACTGCCTGAATCCCCGCAACAGAAAAAAGCAAAAGACTTCGTCTCCCTAAAGGACAGAGCGAGCACACCCTAGGGTATTGTAGACACCCCAATTTCGTACCCCAGGTATGTGACATGACATAAAATATCAAGACCTGTTAAAACATTAACAAATGTCAAGTTACAGGGTCAAAAATGCAAAAGAACAACGCAGGATGCGCAAAAGGACAAATTGCCGGGACTAAAGTGTCAAAAAGGGAGCTAGTTTGAGGTTTAGGCATGGCACCCAAACCTTTATGGAGTGGCGCCCAAACCCACTTCTCAGCCACTGTTCATCCAATTTTTGACGCAAAACATAATTCTTCCAGAGTACAACTGATTGAAGCACAGAAAGAGAAATGGGCGTGGCTCCCATCTGATTTGGGCATGGCGCCCAAACTTCTATATAGCAGCGCCCAAACTGCTTTCCTTCTGCGCAAACTTGCCGCAAAACACAACTGGTCCAGCGCAAAGTGCAACCGTTTGATGCGCGAAGAGAAAAATTTAATTCCACCGATGTCCCAGTCCTCACCTATAAATAGAGGTGCCCGGCTCTTCATTCAGTACTCCTTCTTTGCGTAAAGCTTATCCGCGTTAACGTTATGCTGGAGAATTAGAGAGCGGTGTGAGATAGTGAGAGATCACCTCCAAAGCCTCGAATCCCTGCCAAACCTTTGCCAAACACAAATCCAACCGGTAGAGGTGTACCTTAGCCCCCCAGCTAGGTATCCACCCTTTTTTTTCCCGACCCCAAAACCATAAAGTAAGTCGTTACTCTGCCCGAGTAATAGGCTGAAAAACAACCCATATAAGCCCGTTATTCCGCCCAACCAAATAAGTCAAAACCACAAAAACTAAGCCGTCATTCTGCTCGAGTGAGTGAGCCAAAAACACCATATATAAGCCGTCACGCTGCCCAAATTCACACAACACACAACACACAACAACAACAACAACAACAACAACAAAGTCTCCCTCTCCCGAGAGGACAGAGCGAGCACACCCTAGGCTGTCTGTAAGTTTTTAAGTTTTAAGTTTTATTTTAAATTCTTTCATTCTGTAAAAAAGTATTATTTCCAATCCGGCCCAATGTAGATATATAAGCAGTTGTGCTGTCCGGATTTAATTAGGAAATAGTACTAAATGTAGCCGTTATTATGGCAAAATGTTTTTAGATAGATTTGTAATTATTTACTTTATGTATTCATTAAAGTCTTTATTTGTAAGAGTATTATTTCCAGCCCGGTTCAATATCAATATATAAGCAGTTATGCTGCCCGGATTTATTAAGGAAATAATACTAAATGTAGTCGTTATAATGGCCAAATATTTTCAAGTATATTTGTAATTGTTTGTAAAAGAGATTGTTGCAAGTCCGTAAATAATATAGATGTAATGGATGTATTTGTAGGCAGTTAATGCTTTATTTATCTATTAAATAAATATAACAAAAAGCATACTTTAGCCAAAAATCGTTTTGAGACCGAAATGGCGTGTTGGGTACCTAGCACCTTCCCAACTCGTAGCTTAGCCTCCGAACCCGTTTTCTCTATCTCGGGTTTTCTTTTTCTAGTTTTGCTTTATTTTTGCCTGAAAATAAAGATGGCGACTCTAAAAACATTTTGGATCCAGTGGGGCCTCGCAACATCTTTCTTTGCACTTTCACGTTCTCCCCTAAAAAAGGGAGAATGGGAATGGAAAGGTGATGTATTCCTATGTCCTGGTATCCCCTAAACAAGGGATAACTTGACGTAGAAAACCCAAAGCATTCATAGTGATCCGAAATAGGCCATAAGGCTATTTTCATAAAATTCATAGTGGGGGCGCTGCAACATCTTTCTTTGCACTTTCACGTTCTCCCCTAAACAAGGGAGGATGAGAATGGAAAGGTGATGTTTTCCTATATCCTGGTATCCCCTAAAAAAGGGATAACTTGACATAGAAAATCAAAAGCTCCCATATTGGACCAAAATCCACTAAAGGCAACCGAGGCGCATTCCAACGCGCTATTCCGACAGCACTCCTCCCGCACTTTTGATTTCGTCCTCCCCTAAACAAGGGAGGGTGGAGCGGAGCGATGGATGTCACCGCATCCGCGCACGCCCTATCCAGGGCGGGCGCGGAGCACATTCCCGGGAACCCACAGTGGCGACTCTGCTGGGGAGATCGTTTTTATTTTAATGAATAAAAATGGAGGGCTAGACTCATTAACCAAAACTTTTTTTCTTTTGTTTCTAGCTAAAGTATGCTTGTTATATTAATTTAAACAGTCTATAATTGCGTTCCTTTAACATCCGTGTCTATATTTGTGGATATGATCCTCCATCTTGCAGTAGTTTCATTTCAAACTCTGTTACGGATATACTTGAAAATATTCGTATTTTTCAAAAAAAAAATCTTCAAAAAAAAAAAAAATATATATATATATATACATATATTACTTATATACATATATGTATATACATGTAATATTTTATGTGCAATACTATCCGGGCAGCATAACAAAAGGGGCCGGAGCTTTATTTTTAAAATCTCTTCATTTTCGGCCTTATAATATTTTATTCTGCTTTATTTTCATTCTGCAAAATATATATGTATATACATGCATTCATTCTGTCATTTTATTTTGGGGATTAGGACCCATTTTTTTTAGAAATAGATAGATTCCCGCTTTTCTTTCTATTTCTTGATGGTATGCTTGCTTACTCACGCTTAAGCTAAAAAGCCGAGAAAATCCACAAATAACAGCAAGACAGGCCGTATCTGTTTTATTTTCTATTTCTAAATCTTAAAAAAAAAAAAAAAACTTCCTTTTTGCTTTTTAGATACGGCACATACGCGCACATGCATATAAATATATTCCGAACTGCTACCCTACACCATGGCCAGCCTACCCCCTGCATAAGCCAACGTTAGACTGCATATAGATTTTCAGGACACTTCAAAGACCGACCGATTTTTGCATTTTAAATTATGGGTCAGCCTCAGTCAAAAAAAAATTTAAAAAATGTGCGCAAGTAAAAAAAAAAAATCTGCGCAAGTCAAAACAAAAATGTGCAAGTCAAAAAAAAGGTGTGCAAGTCAAAAAAAATGTGCGCAAGTCAAAAAAAAATCTACGCAAGTCAAAACAAAATGTGCAAGTCAAAAAAAAACACACTGGGGCTGATTTATTATTTTCAAATGCTCGACCTAGACCATTTCGAATGGTGGATCCCGGAAAGTGTATAGGCCCTTTGCCTGGGATCAGTCCGATCTCGGGGAGTCGAAAGGCAGGTGGAATACGTTGGTCCTATACTCTGGAGAAAGAATCCACTGTTCCAGGAAAAGTCCTGAGACTGTCAAAATAAAGCAGGTGCTTATCCGGTCATTTGTAGGGAAAATAATTAATAAAATATACTAATAAAGGCACACTGTACTCCAAGCCCAGAAAGCCTTCAGCCAGCCTTCTGATACATCCAAACCCATTTTCCTCAGAAACCTGACCCGAATTTGGAAAGGTAGAGACAGTACTGGCCGGTTGATACGGGAAACAAGGGCGTAAATCGACAGAGGGTATCGATGCGAGATCGACAAAGGCGAATCAGATGTAAAATGCAGATCCGAGCAGTATGGCAACAGATGAACAGTCCGATATGGGTACAGATTCAGGGGCTCCAGGATATGCTCCGACTCCGGCAATGCAGCAGTGGCTAGACCAGAATCTGGATGCACGACATGAACACTTGCTAAGCCAAATAGCAAGTCTTATACAAGGTCAAAAGCACAGTGGTGAGGTAAACTCTTCCCCTACAGTCCCCCAGGGAGCATCCACATCTCATGTGCCCCCAAACCCAACTCCTCAGTCAAACACTAACCCACCAAATACTGCCGCTACCCCAAATCCCAATCCTCCACCGAGTCCCTACTACCCAAATATCAACCCTTACCCGTCCTATCCTTCATATCCTTCCCCAAGCACCAAAGTTCCCTAAAACCCAAATGACCTCCCTATTCCCATAACCAACCCACTCCAGAACAGCCCACATATAGACCCACAAAGTTACGACCCACCAGGCCAAGTTACCACATACTTACCTTATAATGATCCTGCCCGCCCAACTGAAACCATCAATAATCCACCTACCCAAATTCCACCAGCCCAAAATACATATCCTACCCAAGTTCCACCAACCCAGAATCCACCAGCCCAATATCCTTATCCTTAATCCACTCCATATCCATATCCACCAAAATCCTTACGGACGACTTAAATTAACCCAACCTTCCCTAACCCAGCCAGTATATACCAAAAGCCAACTCCCCCAGCCACCAAAATAGAGGCCGAAGTGGAAAATATAAGAGTCATGGTACTCAAACTTCTCAACAAAAGGGAATTTTCTACGCGGGCACTGACATTACAACCTGCAGCAGTATTGCCTCTCAAATTCAAAATGCCCGACATAGAAAAATTTGATGGAACTGGATGCCCTATATCCCACTTAAAATCTTATTCCACTGGCATGCAGTCAAGGGGAGCTAGCTTTGAGGCTATGGCTTCCAATTTTCACCTCACCCTAATAAGGGCTGCCAAACAATGGCTAATGTTATCTGATAGCAGCACCATGAATACGTGGGACCAAATAGCTGAAGCGTTCCTGGAAAGGTACAAAGACAACACCAGTCCTGAAAATATAAGAGACCTTGAGTCGTGCACCCAGAGGGAAAAAGAAACTTGTGCTGAGTTCGCAGTCAGATGGAAAAGAAAGTTGGCCCGATCCAGCCGAGTCATGCCGAATGTTCATCAAAAACCTCCAGCCCATTTACTTGGAACACATGCGGTATCTCCCCTACACCAATTTCAAAGAAATAGTGGAGATAAGAGCTCGTATAGATGATGATATACGAACGGGGCAATTACAAGTCAATACGTCTCCTACCTCTTTCCGTTACTCTAAGGGGAAGACAGCCGCAGCCACACCCACACCAACTGTCAATATGGTAGGGAATGCATCAGCCACTTTTCCTACCCAAAGTTATGGCATTGTTCCATGGTCTTATGAAGCGGACAGGTCTGTCAACACAATCGAAGGAAATAATGGCCCGAACAGAAATTTCAGAAATCAGAACCGTCATTATGATGAACTGCAAGCCTCCTAGTCTGTAATCCTGCAGGGGCTAATGGCACAAGGAGTGTTAAAGCCTATGGAAAATTATAAGCCACCAGACCCTCTGCCCAGGACCTGGAATCATGCCCAGTACTGTGAATATCATCGCTGCAGTGGCCACCCCACTGATAAATGTTATCTGCTCAAAAATGCTATTCAGGATCTTATAGATGATAAGGTTATTGAAAAGCCTCCTCCCAGACCAAATGTAGTCAACAACCCTCTACCTCAAATCAATATGATTGAGGTTGATGGCAACTTCCGGGCATGATAGGCGGAGGTACGACACGAGAAGCTCCTCGTGAAGTTCGAGCCTATTTCTAATAAGCCTCTGCAGAACTAGTATACTACGCCCGACCCGCTTCTGAACGCCCGCAGATCTGGTGGACCGCTTCAGATATATTATCCCTATTCCTTTCTCTAGCTTTACGGATTTGGTCATCTACTGATCCGCTCCCTAATAATGAGGATCTCAAACCCTAGGTCCTCAATAATGTAATAAACCCTGTACGGTTTGCTTTTAATAATAATCTAAATGTCTTTGCTTATTTCTTAGTTGCACCTATATTAAAAGACGCATTAAATCTTTATAATAATGAGTCATTTAATAGGACCCGAACAAAAAAAAAGAATTATTTGCTTAAACTTGAAAAGTCAGTAGAGCACCAGGAACATCACCATTCATCAGCAGCAACTGAAGACTGAGCCACTATCAATCTGGGGCTGGACAATGAAGTCAAAAGAGTCAAAATCGGCAACTACCTGCAAGGATAACACTCATGGATCTCCTCAAAGAGTTCGTGGACATGTTTACCTAGTCCTATGAAGATGTGTCGAGGGTAGACCCAGCCATAATCAAACACCGGATCCCCACATGTCCGGATGTTCAGCCAATCAGACAAAAGCTCCGTTGCATCAAGCCAGAATGGTCACTACAAGCTAAAAAAAAAAAGAGAAAGCATGAAACAGCCGCACGTCAACTTCATTCGGGTAAAAAAAAACACACACACATAAGAAAAAAAAAAAAAAGGAAAAAGTAAAAAAAAAAAAAGAAGAGAAAGAAAAAAAAATACCCGATCAAGCTGTCTAATATAGTGACCATTCCAAAGCCCAACAGGAAGGTCTGGATCTGCATAAACTCCCGCGACCTCAACAAGGTGTCGCTCGAAAATAATTTCCCTCTACTCAATATCAATATTGTGGTAGACACAGTTGCTGCTCATAAAGTCAGATCCTCCGCCGACAGCATGCTGGGCCATATTCAAATCAAAGGCAGCAGGAGCCCAAGAAAGGACCACATTCACCACCCCTTGCGAGACCTACTGCTATCATGTCATGCTGTCTGGGCTAAAAAATGCTGGGGGCTACTTATCAAAGGCTGCTACCCCTCTCTTCCACGATGTGTCGTATATTGTCAAAAGATCCGGTCGAGAGATGCCGTACTCCTCACAAGCCAGGACAGAAGACCTTGTTCAGCCCTCGAATCTCAACAAGCTTCAAAGGTATTATGCTCGAGCCACCCTATTTGACAAGTGGTTCCCTCTCCATCCCGCTAGGCTGAAAACCCGAAAGGGTGGCCTAGGCAAAAGTTAGGGCATACAAAAAAAAATAAATAAAAAGGAGAAATAAGGGCTCGCTAGGCTGAAAACCCGTAAGGGCGGCCTAGGCAAAAATTAGAGCAAGCAAAATCAAAAAATAAAAAATAATAATAAAGGTTCGCTAGGTTGAAAACCCGAAAGGGCAGCCTAGGCAAAAGTTAGAGCAAAATAAATATATATATATATCATGAGAATAAGGAGAGGGAAGACATTTTTTGAAACCTCGGCATTCTACCTCCAGTCTTCAGCATGCAAGGGGCTCGACTGACAGAAGAAAAAGATAAACCACGACAGGGAGCTCGCAATAAAACACTAAAATATAAAATTTTCGGGTCCTAAGGTGCAACTTAGGAATAATTGCTAAAGAAATTTAGATTATACATTAATTGCCTGTACATATCTATTATTGCCTATACCCCCTTTGTTTCCCCCAGAAACTATCCCTTCTTTTGCAGCCTAAGCCCCAAGGTGGTCCATCAGTACCTGCGGTGTCGGCCCAGCCGGGCCAATATACTTCTTCTGCAAGGCACAGAAAAGGCTCAGTCTCATCATAATAAGAAGCACCAGAAGTGTCCTCGTCCTATTCATCATCTGCGTTGCCATTGTCCCGAAACAGCCAAACGACTTGGATTCCGCCCATTCACTACTGCTCTGTCTGATTGCGAAGAAAAATGCAGGGGCTATGAAATCGCCTTATGCCAAGAATAGTCCTGCAACAATCATATGGCCAAGAACAGGAGAGAGGTATCTGTCTTTTCCTTTCCCCGCATATCACAAAAAAAAAGGAGAAAAAGGGAAGCCTGTTCGAGCCCAAAGGTATATTCCTTTAAAATCCATTTTGGAGAAACAGCGTGCCATTACCTGTTAGGTTGGTATAGCTTTACTTTGTGCGTGCGTTTTGAGTCTGCATGTGTTTTTTTTTATTATTTATTTTGCATCATATAAAATTAGATTGCATTGTAAATATTTGTACATGTTTTCAAAAAAAACAAAAACAAAAACAAAACAAAACCAAAAAAAAAACAACAAACAAACAAAAAAAATACAAAAAAAATACAAAAAAACAAAAAAAAAATCGGGAGAGGAGGAAATACATGTACAAGAAAGGAAAAATTTTCAGGTACATGCAACAAGAACAAATGCGGCGGCAGAAGAAGAAATTTTCTGCTGAAGCTAGAAAAAGGAGCAAAAAGAAAACAACAGCAAATAAAAGACGATATCAGCTGATACCAAAAGATGTTACAGCAAGGAAAGGAAGCTTCTGACCAAGGTTAGAACAAGCAGTAAAGAAAATGCAGCAGCATCAAGAAAGATTTTCCAGCGAAGGCCGGAACAGTGATAAAAAGAAAAATCCTCAGCAAAAGTGCAACAACGAGAAGAAGAAGCAAAGCAACATCAGCAGCAATTTGCTACATGGACACGACAAAGGTAAAGGAAAGGAAGGTATTTTCCTTTGCATTTGTTTGATGTTTGGAAACTTTCCTTTAAAAATGATTGATAGGGAAAGGTTTTGTTCTCTGTTGAAGGCTGAGTTCCTGAGGAGGCAATACATTCTATGCATTTTGGTTCTGTGGGAAACTTTCCTTTAAGGGGTCAGCCCCGGATTCATAGGGAAAGGTTTTGTTCTCCAATAGAGGCTGAGTTCCGAGGAAACAATTCATGCCGCGCAGCCACAGGCGAGCTACGATTGGTCTGATTCCTTGGCTAAGGATACGTAGGCAGTCTATCTCGGTAGATGCGACCATCACAGCACATATTTACCCTTGTCGTACTTATTTGATAAAGCTTTGCCACATTGGCTCATTTAGTATTGCCGCACTTGCACCACAACACTTACACCGCCACATTTAGTCCCCTGGCCGAACTACGTTTGGTCTTATTCCTTTTATTAAGGGATACGTAGGCAGCCTACATTAGTAGGTCCGACCATCAGAGCATTCAATTTGCATATCTGCTTAAAAACTGCGATAACCTGCTATAACTGACTAAAAATGTCTAGGATATAGAGGTTTGATAAATTGCTGCATTATAACTGCTACCTGCTGCATATTTCTCCCTTGTTTTGAAATGAAACGAAATTGGAGAGTCTATTCTTATCAACGATGTTCGTCTACTCAGTAAGCTACGGGTTACCCGTAGACTCCATCGTTGAGGGGCTCTGTAGACACCCCAATTTCGCAGTATGTGACATGACATAAAATATCAAGACCTGTTAAAACATTAACAAATGTCAAGTTACAGGGTCAAAAATGCAAAAGAACAAAGCAGGATGCGCAAAAGGACAAATTGCAGGGACTAAAGTGTCAAAAAGGGAGCTAGTTTGAGGTTTAGGCATGGCTCCCAAACCTCTATGGAAAGGCGCCCAAACCCACTTCTCAGCCACTGTTCATCCAATTTTTGACGCAAAACATAATTCTTCCAGCGCAAGGTACAACTGATTGAAGCATAGAAAGAGAAATGGGCGTGGCTCCCATCTGATTTGGGCATGGCGCCCAAACTTCTATATAGCAGCGCCCAAACAGCTTTCCTTCAACGCAAACTTGCCGCAAAACACAACTGGTCTAGCGCAAAGTGCAACCGTTTGATGCGCGAAGAGAAAAATTTAATTCCACCGATGTCCCAGTCCTCACCTAAAAATAGAGGTGCCCGGCTCTTCATTCAGTACTCCTTCTTTGCGTAAAGCTTCTCCGCGTTAACGTTACGCTAGAGAATTAGAGAGCGGTGAGAGATCACCTCCAAAGCCTCGAATCCCTGCCAAACCTCTGCCAAACACAAATCCAACCGGTAGAAGTGTACCTTAGCCCCCCAGCTAGGTATCCACTGTTGATTCTTATGTTAAATTTATATCTGATCAGTACATTACATTAGTTTTATACTTCAGTGGCTAATCGGGCTGCGTATCGATTAGCGTGGCAACTGTGTATAGAACTTTGCCTTGTATAGTTTTTGTAGGACTCTTTTCGTGTTGAAGACCCCTTTCTCGCCTTCACCGAAGACCTCGCTCAAAGCTTAAGATCTAAGACCTCGTGTCCACCTGATCCGCTTCTACGTGTCCTCTCCAACAGAAAGCTAGCTGGATTAATTCAAACTTATTTCCATATATTATTTGAATTAATCCAAGTCATTCCCTGACATGTCAAGCAGCCGAAAGCAACTTTCCGAAAAGCAGAATACTTTTCGCCTCGAAAGCGAAAAGCGCATCGCCCCTACTTTCGCTTCATCTCTTAGATCTGACACCAAATCGCCCACTTTTTGAAGATCTCAGAAATGATTATCTGCTCTAGATATCTGTGAAGATGAAATTCCTTGACTGACAGCCCCATGCATTTAATGCATTTATGAATAGAGTTGTTGAAGTCTTCGCCCTCTCCAACGGATCTTTTGAAGTGCATCGCTTTAAATACGCCATTGAAGATCTGGAACAATGACAACCGCATGTAATCAATCGAACACTTAAAGAATTGCTCAATCTACACAACTCCAAGTCTTTCACTGCATTCAATAGATCCTCAACAGATCTAGAAGTCCTCGTCAACAACAAGAAGTCGCTTCTTCAACATTTATTGTTTTATTCTTCTTGTTGTTTACTTCCATTAACTATATTTCGCATCTAATTAAATATCTTGTATTTACGATATTTAATTCCCTAGACCCAAACACAAGTCAATATTTTGTACACGATCCATTAGGGATATTCTTTGTAATTGATCTAAGTGGAAAACATAGTGCACAATTTAAATCCAAGGTTGATCGCCTGGTGGTGGACGTAGCACTCATTATAGTGTGAACCATCTCAAAATACTTGTGTTATTTCCTTCGCTTGTCTATTACTTGAACCGCTTAGTTTCTTTGTTTATATTATCCATTTAGTAACTTAAGTAATCCGTGTAAAAGGTCTACGGTAGTCTTATCTGCACTGAACAATCTTCTTGAAGGTCTTCCGCTACTTGATTCTTTTCATAGATTGCAAGTAACTTTCAAGGAACTTACTTAAAAGTTTTTAAAGTGTTAATAAGCTATTCAACCCCCCTTCTAGCTTATTATTGTGCTCATTGGGACCCACAATTGGTATCAGAGCCTTACTCTTCGAAAACAAGTTTTTCCAAGATTAAACTCTTGAGAGATACGACATAATGGCACAAACACACTATATGATGCCTACATCTAATGCTAACCACGTCCCAATATTGGACGAAGGTCATTTTGATGTATGGAAGGATAAAGTAATGAGATTCATGAACTCTATTGACAACAGGTTATGGAAATGTGTCACCGCAGTCAACATATACCAATGAAGGCAAATCTTCTAGCCTCCATCGCTGGGAACCCTGCAGAAGTTCCAAAAGAAGAATCGGAATGGACAGAGGACGATAGAAAGCTGGTTGAACTTGATAGTAAAGCCATTAACATAATCACCGCCTCTAGACACAAGCACATACCAAAGAAGTGATTCGATGTACAACCGCGAAAGAGATGTGGGAAGCTCTTGTAGAATACTTGGAAGGAGACCAAGACACAAGAGACAATGTAAAATATACATACATCCAAATAGCTTGATTCTTTCAAAAAGGATCCTAAGGAAACCTTGAGACAAGCATACGATCGATTCAAGGAGGTAATAAATAGTTGCTTTTCTCTTGGTAAAACGTATGACAAAAAGGAAATGAACATGAGGTTTCTAGGCTCTCTAGGTAGCTTATGGCATGTGAAGACCACGGCTATGAAAGAATCTAAAAACTTAAACGAGATGACTCTTCGTAGTCTCTACGCAAGTTTAAAGGTTTATGAACTTGAAGTTAATCAAGCTCTAGAGCAAGACAAACAGTTCAGAACTGTGTCTCTGCCAGCCATGGTCCAAGAAGAAATCATTGTTGAAAACAAACCTTCTACTTCTTCCAGTGAAAATGATTTTTTATCCGATGAACAATTTGCTATGTTTGTTAAACGTTTTCAAAAATTTGCAAAATATGGAAGGAAGAACACTCACCAACAACCTTTCAGGAAGATTGGTGAAAGCTCATCTAAGGAAGAGCTTGTGTGTTATAATTGTAGGAAACCTGGTCATTTTGCCTCAAAATGTCCTAAGCCAAAATTTGAAGCATACCGAAAACCCTCGTTTAGAAAATTTCAAAAACAAAAAGGTATGTTGGCTGAAGACATAGAAGATAAACAGGTTGCTAAATGGTTTGAAACCGATTCGTAAGAGGAGGAAGAGGATTGTGAGCAAGCTAACATATGCTTAATAGCTCATGATTCATGTCCTACCTATGACTCGAAAATGAAGTTGTAGTTTCACCAAGTCCTTTGGACAAAAATGAAACCAAGAAGGATAGCTTCAAGAAGGAAGAACTTCTCAAGGATAATCGTGGATATGCTTGAAGAATTTAATTCCTTTAGAGTAGCCTATGTTAAACCGGCCAAGAAGGAGAAACTTACACTTGAGAAATCTTTGATGGCAAATGAGATTCAAACCTCTCAATAGCTTTCAACAAGATAATATCAAACTGATGGAAGAAAACAAATTTCTTCATGACAAAATTGATTGTCTGACTGAGCACATCAAAGGACTAGACCTAGAGAAAATTGCCTTGCAAAAGACAATTGACTCCTGGAATAGCTCCAAGGATGCATTCAAGAAATCCTTTCAAGCCAAAAAATCTAGCAATGATAAACAGCATAGGATATTCGATGTGTCTCTTCCGACAACCTCTTCTCACAAAGAGAAAGGAGAATCCTCCAAACCGCTAATGATATATCTTTCTCTAAACGTACATTTGGAAATATAGGGAAACAAGGCATTGGTTACTCAAGTGTTCCTTATGTTTACCCTAAAGCTCGTAAAGGAAAAGCCAAAATGAATGATTCAAATGAGAAATTGAGAATGTAACGGTAGAGAAAGTGAAGTCTACCGGCAATGACTATGCCAAGGCAAAGTCCGCCGACGGTAGACCTGCTAAATCTCTACCGGTAACTATCAAGTTTGTCATGAAAGCAAAGTCGCTTGCTTTTACTGTCAAGGTAAACTTAAAGGTATTCTACCGAATCCTCCTCGAAAGGTATCCAACGAAAAGCTAAAGCTAAGTCCGTTGGTAACCTACCTAGGAAGAGTCGAAAGAAACCAATTAAGTCTACCGTCAACAAGCAACCGAACCGAAAATGAATGTCAAGAAAAGGAATGATCATAAGCACTCTTCGTTGAAGACTCTAACAGCTTCTCTATGGTCTTTCCATTTATGTCATTCTTTGCCATTGCTTAGGCCATCCGGCACCGAATGCCCGCTAAGGTTCACTCCAAGATCCGAGAGACCTAGTTCTCTCAAGGTCAAGCGGTATGGGTTGCAAAAGGTTGCTAATCCTTAGGACCCAAATAAAGGGTACCTTGTTTTGCTTTAACTCTTTTACAGAATGCTTCATGGCTATAGAATCGAAATCAAAGACATCCGGTACCTAGACAAGGTCGCTCAAGGCACATGATCGGGAACGTAAGTCTTCTTACGTATATAGTCAAGCAAAAGGACCCACGCTATCTTCTGAGACAATGCAAGAGGAAAGACAATTGGATATGGCTCAATTACTAGAGGAAGTCTCTCCATCAACAAAGTTTCTCTAGTAAGTGGTTTAAAGCACAATCTTCTCGAGCATATCACAATTTGCGACAAAGGACTTCTATGCCAATTCAATTCCAACCAAGGCTTCATCAAAGACAAGTGAATCGTGTTTACAATACCGACCGGCAATAGACAAGGAAACGCCTATGTCGTGGACTTAAATCTTCTAAGGAGATTCTCAAACCCGTGTTTAGTAGCCAACAATGTTCGTGACAACAAATGGCTATGGCACAAGCTGCCTAAGTCACCTCAACTTCAAGTACCTCTAAGCTCTCCAAAAATGGGCTTGTCAAAGGTCTACCTACGGTGTCCGCCGATCATGACGAAGTTGTAAAGCTTGTCAACTAGGAAAACTTTCCAAGTCTTCCTTCAAAAGAAAGTCTGCTTTATCAACAAACGCACCTCTTCAACTTCTCGCATATGGATCTCTTTGGACCTATAACAAACAAGATTTCGGGAGACAAGTACACACTTGTAGTAGTTGATGACTACTCTAGATTCACTTGGATTGAAACTATGACATCTAAAGATGAAACGTATGATCTAGTCATCATGCACTTTTTCGAAGACTTCAAACTCAAAAGCTTGAAGACATTTGTGACATAAGATCGACAACGGACCGAATTCAAAAACAATGGTGTAGAAAAGTCGCGATGACCATGGGATCGGCCACAACTTCTCCGCCGGTATTCTCAACAAAATGGTGTAGCTGAACGGAAGAACGTAACACCGATTGAAGCGGCTAGAACAATGCCGCGTAAGCTAAACTTCCGAAGTATTTCTCGGGCGTATAGCCAATACCGCTTGCTTTACCCAAAATAGATCCAGTAAACAAGTTTCATAATAAAACTCCATATGAAATATGGAGAGGAAGATCCCCAAACATTGGATTTCTTAAAATCTTTGTAAATGTTTTATTCTTTACAATGGAAAAGAGTATAGAGGAAAATTTGATGCAAAATCGACGAAGGAATTTTTCTCGGGTATTCCAAACATTCAAAAGCATTTCGCATTTTCAAGAAATCTAACTTAAAAATCTTAGAATGCATGTTTCTTTTGATGAATATGACTTGTTAGAGCCTAGAATGGCTCGAACGTTGCTAATGATTCTCGATAATGATGAGACAGTACAAATCTGCATCTACTTCCAATCCTTATCGAAAAAGCAATCGCAGATCCCAATATCGATAACGCTTCACCGGTAGAAGAGACCTCTACCGATACCGATAACAACTCATCTTGACCCTGAACCCATCTCTTCTGCTTTACCCCAAGCACCTTTACGATCTCTCATCCTTCTTGTTCACGAGAAAATGAAAGTTTTGAAGACTCTATTTCTTCCGAACTGATTTTGGTGAATCTCCTTCTCAACCAACTCCATTCTTGAGGGAAGAATCCACGTAGTGATCTTCCTCCAACCGTTATTGAAGCAAGAGATCATCCCATTTCCCAAATCATTGGTGATCTCAATACAGAGTTCGCACGAGAAATAAGGTTCGAGAAGAAACTTTGTTTGCTTATGCATTTGTATCGAACTCGAACCAAAGAAGATTGATGAAGCTATCGAAGATCATAACTGGATTGAAGCTATGCAAGAAGAGCTGAACCGGTTTGAAAGATGTAAGGTGTGGAGCTTAGTTCAAAGACCGACCGATCATCCAAATATCGGCACCAAGTGGGTATTCGAAATAAAAGAGATGAAGATGGAAATGTCACCGTAAAACAAAGCTAGATTGGTTGCTCGTGGCTACCGACGGGGAAGAAGGAATTGACTTTGATGAAACATTTGCTCCCTGTTGCTAGACTAGAAGCAATCGAATCTTTCTAGCTTATGCCTCGCTCATGGACTTCAAAGTGTATCGGATGGATGTTAAGAGTGCCTTTACGAATGGTGATCTTCAAGAAACGTCAGATACGTGGAACAACCTCCGTGATTTGTCATCTCGACAACCGGACCACGCCTACCGACTCAAGAAAGCTCTCTACGGCTTTGAAGCAAGCTCCTAGAGCTTGGTATGAAACTCTATCCAAGTTCCTTAATTGAACAAGGATTCGTGAGAGGAAGAATCGACACTACCTTTATTCATCCTCAAGCACAAAGGCCATTCTCTTCTTACGGTACAAATCTATGTGGGCGACATTATCTATTGGATCAACTAACCAAAGCTCCATTGCAAAAGATTCGAGAAGTCGATGCAAAGCAAGTTCGAGATGAGCATGATGGGTGAACTTACCTATTTTCTAGGATCGCTGAGATACAATGACTTGAGACGGAATCTTCATCACCAAACCAAATATGCAAAGGAACTAATCAAGAAGTTTGGTCTTGATTCGACCAAAGGATTTGAAACTCCAATGTCTACCGATCGCCATCTTGACAAAGATGAAAAGGGAAAGCAAGAGAACATGACCAAGTACCGAGGAATCATAGGTTCACTTCTTTACCTTACTTGCTAGTAGACACGACATTATGTTTGCCGCTTGTGTTTGTGCTAGATTTCAAAGTGGATCCAAAGGAGTCACATTTGCTTGCCGCCAAACGTATCATCGATATGTTTCAAAAACAACAAATCTAGGCATACGGTATTCAAAATCCAACAACTTCAATCTAGTTGGATACTCGGATCACGCATTATGCAAAGATGTAAAGTGAGCGTAAGAAGCACCAACTGGGACTTGTCAATTTCTTGGAAAGCAGACTGCCTCATGGTCTTGCAAGAAACAAGGATCGCTGGCAAACTCAACCACGTATGTAATATATTGCCGCAAGCAAATGCTGCTCTCAATCGGCTATGGATGAAGCAACAACTAGTGGACTACAACATCAAGATCGAAATCGCCCAATCATGTGTGACAACACATCGCCTATCTCGCCTCCAAAAATCCAAGGATGCATTCAAAGACAAAGCACATTGATATTCGTTATCATTTTCTCAAAGATCATGTGGAAAGGTAACATCGCTTGAATATGTTCCAACCGAGCATCAATTGGCGCACATTCTCACAAAACCACCGGATGCCACCTGTGTTTGCTTATTTAAGGAGAAATCTTGGTATGATTGATCCTATGCTTAAAAGTTAATTTTGTTAAAATTTCTTTCATACCTAGAGACCCAAAGATAGACTAATCTAAGACGTAAGTTCTTCTTACCTAGGAAGACCTAAAGGTTAGTACTCTTACTTAGTCTATTTTCGCTAAAGAGGTTTCTAAAGCAATAAAAGTGGGTCAAGGATAAAATTTGGTACTTAAGAAAATATCTTAAGTTCCCGCTCTTTTCAAAACCGATATTTTCTCGCGATATTTTCGCCAGCAAAATAGTCCTCGAACCGTCATTTCTAAAACTTTACGAAACCCTACGAGCAGAGAAAATTTCTCTCTCTCTCTCTCTCTCTCACAGTATCTACTTTTACGCAATTTCAAGTTCTTCTTCTTGTTTCTTCTTCTCATCACTCAAACAATGATGCGTTTATCTCTAGCTACTCTACTCGTAATTTTCTAGATGCTTGTTACGCATTTCAATATCATCTTAAAATCCTTTTGGAATTCAAACCGTCATTTTCGAGTTTGAGCAGTGATTCGACATTGTTGTTCTTACATACTTGAATACTGATGCGTTTTTGTTTATTCATTGTTCATTCTTATGAAAACTTACGTTATATTTCTCGAGT
>CM028378.1:55710673-55739068 GCA_013146195.2 Codonopsis lanceolata | reverse complement strand
CGAAGTCGCCACTCGGATTCACAGTTTGCCGTCGGAACCAAGTCCGGGGAATACATGGTGCACCACCCTACCCCTCGTTAAGTATCGCGAAGCCGGTCAAGGAAATCTTGAAAAATTTCAAGTTTTGGAAATGATCGTGATTGGACGAGCGCGCATAACATGCGAAGCAGTACTACTTATCCAAGATCGCCGAACAATCTTGCCGTGGCTAAATCCCTCCATAATGATCGAGCATATGGAAACTCCCGCCATCGATAGACTGTAGTACGGACATCGAGCAGCGGCCAGAAGTTGGATTGATGATTATAAGGATTACATCGAGCAGGGAATTCCGCCGCTGCACAAAGTTAAGGCACATCCAAGCTGCCTGCTTGCACGGTAGTTGGGGGAATCTTACACAAGCGATCTAGGGTCGACCTATGCTGCCATGCACCCGCAGCTAACCGAGGGTGTTTTATATGAGGTACATGAGGCGAAGGCGGCCACCCCAGCACGTGCTCTATAGAAGGGGTCCCGCGAGCGTAACTACCGATTACCCTTCGAAAGGATGCGCGAAAAGTATGCTCGCGAATGTGACAAATGCCAAAAGACGCATACCAAGGCTTCCATCCACTATGCAAACCCCAAGTCGCGGTCGGCCCTTCGACATGTGGGAATCGATCCGATCGCCCATTCCGCCGGCACAATACAAATACAAATACTGTAGTCACCATAGATTACTTCACGAAGGATTGAGGCAAAAGCCTCGGCCAAAATTTCGGAGGCTAATATCATCAAGTTTGTATACCACCAAGTATGGTGCGTATTCGGTCTCCTCGAGCAATCATATCCGACCATGGGACTCAGCTCTGACAAGTTCACGGTAATGTGCTCGCCTGGGCGTAGCATCGGCAATCGGTCCGCTGCTTACCCTCAAGGCAACGCAAGCAAGCCGCAAACAAACAAGTTCCGCAGACGCTTAAGCGAATTTAGAAGGGCGAGCGTAAAAGTGGGGCGAATTACAATCGCCTGGGCGGTTAGAACCACCTGCTCGGGACCAACCGGGAAACTCCGCTCGCACTTACCCGGGTCGGCTAGATCCCGGTGAAATGCGCTGCCTGCTACCGGTTCTCGATTACAAGCGAGCGAATCAATCAGCTTGCCCGGCCATAGACTTAGACCGCTGGAAGAAAGGAGGCCGGATGCACGACTGTAATGGTCAACTACAAACAGGGCAAAAAGCTCACCATGATAAAGAGTTCGCAGCCTTCTCTCAGATCTAGTGTCGTAAAATTGAAGTAACCTACATCTGCGTAGTGGGGGAAGTCGCCTCTAATTGTCCTTCCGAAGTTCGAATAATGGAGGCACACCTCGGCACTCCGTAAGGAAAAAAGACCCGGCATCCTTGGGCATGCATCACTCCCTAAAAAGTATTATCCCTAGGTCGAGGAAACAAAAGGGCAAGACCTCACCCCGTTGAGGGTCATCGATCAATTATCAATAAAAGGCAAGTTGTTGTCATATTCACCGCCTCAAAATTTTCAAAGTTATCGTGAACCGTTATTCTCGCAATTATTTATATGTGTTTGACTAGACTCGCCGCCAGCCGAGCGCACGAGGTGCCCTGGCCAAAATTATAAAATCCCTAGTATCTCGTGAACTCATCCTCCGTGGGGAGGGCGGCCATGCCCGGCTCACATACTAGGATGCTCACCCTGCCCAGAGTCCATTCTTACAAGATAGCGATTAACTACCTCGGATTCTCTGGCCATAAGGACCGAGCAACACTTTGTTAACCGTATATCTTAACACCGGAAGATATACCAGCAACCGCCTCGAATTACCCACATCGAGCAAAGGCCTTGCCCGGTTGTTGGTTGCCAATTGAAAGTTGGGCCTTGCCCGCTTGGCAGTCTTCTGGAAGCACACTTACCATAAGCCTTGGTCAGATCTAAGCATTTCTGCCCGGTAAACTACTCGGGTAACATCTCAATCTAAATAATAAGAATGCTTTGTTAATCTTGTTATTTTAATAATCATCCTTGGTTAAATTTATTCATACATTTTTGCTCGATATATTTTCTGGGGAGCACGGGCACTTGTATTAACAAATGACAGGAAAAAGATGCAAGCGAGAAAACAGTTATCGAGCAAACAAACAACTGAATCGAAAGCAAATGCAAGAGATATCTGTCAAATAAAAAGCGAATTCTATTACAGTCAGATTGGGAGTTACAAACCAGAAACCAAAAGATAATGGCGCGAAGGCCAGATAAAATCCTAAGTCTACTCAGGCGAGAGGAGGAGGTGGAAGCTCTTTGGCACCGGCTTGATATTGCATCTGATACCGAAAGTTAAGTTCTTCACGGGCGACTTCATCCTCGGCGCCTTAGCACGAGACTTCGGCTTCAATCGCTCGGCTTGCTTCAAAGTTTTAGTCCTCGACTCCAACTCGGCAATTAGCGGCGGACATTTACCTCGTCCACAGGCGGAGGGACCCAGGGTGCTCGGCCAGTGTCAATATCGCCCTGCGCCATGGTCGCGAGCTCATCTTTGGTATAAGGGACCAGCGCATGAAAAGGGCGAGCAGTTTCAGCGTAAGGGTCGAGCACGGCCCATTCAGCCATGGTCCTCAATCCCACTCCGCCATGGCCGGCAAGCATCCTTAATATATGGTTAGTGCCATGGGCGAAGTAGGGAAGAATGGCCGCGTCCACAGCGATCTCAAAATCTTTCGATTTCTTATAATTGTCAATCGCGGACTCTTCGGCCTTCCTCAGCTTCTGCATCAGCTCCTCAACGGCCTTCCCATCCTTCAGGCCTGCATCCTAAGGGAACTTCTCTCCTTTGCCGCAAGAGGTCCCTTTGCTTGATGATCGCGCCGGCTCGCTCGACTCTTCTCCGAGGCACTGGCCTGGTTCTTCTTAACCTGGCCGACCAACTCCGTTTTAACCTTGATTAAATCGCTATGGGCGACCAATTTCAGATTACGTTCGAACAGCTCAGTTTCTTTTTTCTTGGCCGCCTCAGTCTTGGCCTCCAGTTCGTCGGCCAGGCGAGCCACCTGTTCACATTTTTCCTTCACCAGGCTCTCTCCAGCCCGGCTCTCTGCCTCTGCCTTCTTGCGAGCAGCCTTCTCCTCGTTATACCTATCGTAGAGATTGGTACACGTGGAGGCAATCTGCGAATAGAGGAAAGGAGTCAGAAGCACGAAATAAATAGGGAAGGAGGAGGCAAACTTCAGTTAAGCACTTTACCTCGCTCAAGCAAAGTCCAACGTTTCCGACCAAAACGTGGCCGGCCGTGTCTCGATCCAGGGCTAGGCCATCATGCATAGCCCTCTCGATGATGCCCTTGCCCACTAATCCTCCCGGACTGCCGCGAGCATGCAGATCAATGCCCCCCAGCAAGGGAGCGTCCCCAGAAATCTCTTTAACCAGCGCCCGGGCGGCGCTGGTAGTGGCGGGCATCACAAAGCCGGGACGCCTCCAGGAAGCCTCCCCGCTCTGGGTAGGGGCAAGGGAGACAAGATCAGGACTCGAGCCTCGGTGGCGAACTTCCCGAACTGGAGGGGGGCTAAGGCTTTTCTTCCTTTTGCCTTTAGCCTTAGCGTCCTTGGCAGCAGGCACCACGGGGATATTGGCAGCAGGCGTTTCAGTAGTACTCTCAGGAATAGCCACAACAACCTCTCTCTGCGCGGGCTGTCTCTGTGTGGCAACTGCAGCCTTAGGTGCTGCAGCCTTTTTGGCCGGACTTGCGGCCTTGCCCAAGTCCAGGGTTTTCTTCGCAGGCGGGCAGAACGGTACCTTGGGCAATTCCACCGGTTGGTTAACCTTCAAGTCACATTGGTCAGCCTCCTTCTTCCGCTGCCTCAACACAGCCAAATTCTTCATTCCTGAGACAAGGCAAAGCAAAACGAGATTAGAATGAGTTCGGGAAGAATTTGAGAAAAACAGAAATTATTAAAGATTGGCAGACAACCGTCGTGGTCTTCATAAACTGGTCGGCAGTTGCCCCCAGGACCTAGCCGTTGGCACTCAACGCATTCATGCTTAAACATTCGGCCATGGCAGTCGTCCCAATAGGGGTGAGGATTCTCGGGCACGTGAATCAATAGGGGCTCCACCTCAGGGACCTCGGCTCGCATCACCCCGGCCAAGCAAAGATAGCGTGGATTGCAGACCAGCTCTTTCCAGTCAAGAAGAAACTGCTGGCCGACTCGTCTCTCCTTCTCTTCTATCACGCCCACGGCGGCCTTCAAGCGAGCAGTTTCACCCGAGCTGAAATCTTGCTTGGAGGCCTTGGGGATCTTTATCTCGCTGGCTGCCGTGGGCACGAACGGCCAGCCGACCCGGGACTCAATAAACAAGACCCTTCTATCCCAAGAATCCACCTTCCCGGGAACATCGGACAGTAGCTTTAAGAAATTGGAATTTGCCCTCACCCCGATTCTCCCTCCTGAGCTCGGCGCAAAGATGAATAATTTCCGAAGCAAGTACATGTCCGGCTCAAATCCTAACAGCCTGCTCGCTACAGTGAAAGCCGTGATCGCGCGGACAGTATTCAACATCAGGTCGCAGGGAACGGCCTTGGTCTCATACAGGAAGTCTACCAGAAAAGGCTCCAAGGGGAGGCGCAGCCCGACGCGAAAGAAATCAGCAAAAAACAAGAGCTCATTCCCCTGCTCGCGAGAAAGGTTCATCCTGGCAGGAACGTCCATTTTGCTCGCCCGATAGTAGGCAGGATCAACACCGAGGGATGCAAGCCAGGCGGTCACCTTGTCCGCTGTATCCAATGTGGCCCAATGAGCGGCATATCGGCTCTCGTCGGCATTAACATACCAATCGGGCTCCTCCTCCTCCTCTTCCTCCTGAATTCTCTCCTCAACGGGAACCACCACTGGAAGTCCACCTACCCTGGTCAGGAAGCGGGCAATGGGAATTCTATCTTGGCTATCCACTCCTTCAGGGGCCACTTCCACCTGAGAGCGGCCAGTCTTCTTCAAACGTCGGGCAAGGGGCAAGTTGTCTGCCTCTTCGGTCTCAGAGGCCTCCCCGGCCAAATCTATTCGTTCAACCGTTGCTCGCCCGGCTGTATTCCTTTCACAGGCTGCTTGTTGATCGAGGCCTTGCCCGACAACAAAGCCACCGGTCACGCTCTCTTCACCAGAGTCTTCCTCGCTAGAGGAATCAGCTATATCGACCACAGGGTCCACGACACGCCTTCGAACTGTTGGCCCGGCCACAGATCTGACTCCCTCATCGCACTCAACGCTGATCGAAGGAGACTTTTCGCTGCTAAGCGAGTCGTTCCTCCCACCATAGCTGAAAGCCTCACGGTCGTTCTCGGACACATCAGACATCTACAAAGAGATCGAGGAAGACAGCTATCAGAAATTTGCCCAAGCAAATGGCAAAGAAAGGGAAAAGAAATCCTAAGTCTAGGTCAACTGCAAGAGGCCTTGGCCGCCTAGCGAGCAATAACACGGGTTCAGTTCCTCGATCTCTACCTAAGGGCGGTCCTACCCTCTTAAACCCTAATAAAATCATGTAAAGATGAAGAGAGAAAGCAAAACTCCATACAGAGCCCACAGAATTTCATCTAAAGCAAGAAACGAAAGAGCATAACAGAAAACAGGGGGAAAGAACTTACTGTTTTGAAAGATGAAGGAGATTCTCTGCAATACGAGGGACAACTGGAGTCGAACCAACACAGAGGTTGCAAGCACTAGAATCGAATGAACGGTGGAAGACGCTGACCAAGTTCACCGGAGCCTGGAATGCGCTGAAAATATAAGCTCTCCACGAAATCCTCTCTAAAAACCCAACGGCGGTAGAAAGAGGAAGAGAGGAGGATGGGTTGCCTTTATAAGGTGAGTCACGGTGGTGGGCGGGAAAAAGAGGCCGAACGGCGTCTAGATCCGCGGCCCATCATCACCAAGGCACGTCGCATTAAATGCGCCGCTTCGTGGACCGCGCCCTGTCCTGTCGCCCTAACTTCTGACGGCTCACGCGCCTTTTCCGCCCACGCGCCTGTCACGCCCTTGACAAAAGCTTCCTGGACACGCCTCAAGTTCACCTCACCGAATTCCTTGTATTGCTTAAAAATTCACAAAGTGTTGAAGCCCGTGCGAATATCAAACTTGAATGCTCCCCGCTCCGAGCATGAATGCTCGCCAGACAGGAAGCTAGGGGCCACTGATATACCCGGCCCAAACCGGGTCACGAGCGAGGCACGAGTTAGCATCACGTGCCAGACACGAGCATGATACCGCTGGGGCCCACGGAGCAAGACGAGCGATCCGGCGAGCACCGGCGGACAACCATCACTTAAACCTAGGCGGACAAAGGGCTTGCCTGTCCGACCAGGGACCATGATCGGGACTCATGCATGCTTCGCAAAGGAATCATACTTACTTCGCCTGGGCGGGCACCGCCCGGCTGTCCGACAGGCCGATCTTCGATCGACAAGTTCGAGAGATCGATACAAACAGAATAATCGGGCAGAGCCTTGCTCGCTCGAGCACACACCAAGCTGGGGACGCTAATAGCTTGTTTTCTAAGGCAAGTCAAAGGTTTCCATGTTTGGGCAGAATCCTTACCTTATCAACTCCTATAATTACGCGGTCAACCGCCTGTTTCGCCTAGAATCAAGGGATTTCCTCCTTGATTATCTCGGCAGCTATGGAAACTGAATCCTAGACGGATTCAATCACCTTGAGGGCCTATAAATACCCCTCCATAGCCATTAACAAGGTACACACACTTTCTTGAGCCTCGTTACTCTGTCAATTTACTTCTTGACAATCACTCGATACTTACTCTCACGCCGGAGGGGTTTCGCGAGGCCTTGCCTTGCACTTCTTCTCAGGTGTTCTTGTGATCTTAACAGGCTCAAGGAGGTCGATTACAAGCCCAGATATCCTACCCATCTCAAGGACGGCCCAAGCTGTGCATTTTGCCACATCAATTAGGTTTTGTAATTTCAAGTATTGAAGATCAAATCATGTCTTCCATCATCTTCATGTGCTGTTCATCGTCTATGATGAACTAAATCATCCCTAATCTAGGAGGTGGGAGGTAACTTGTATCGAATTTATGGTTTGATTCTTATATATATGTTTATTCAATGCTTGTTGATTGTGTTGTTTATCAATCCCTCTATTATTTTGCTTTGAACAAATGAATGTAATCGCAAATAATAAAGGCTTAGAGGTGCGGATACCTGCATGACCAAGTGCATATGTCGTACATTGGCTCACCAACACAATAAATTGGACCTATCGAAGCACGAGAGTGATAAGTTAGGACCAGGTTCTTACATGATCTAGGTGACAGATAGATCATAAATCTAGGTGACACTAGATTACGGTTCTGTGCTTAGGATATGGAATGGGTGAATTTTATGCGGGGAGGAGGCCGAACCAATTGTTCAACGGACCATATCTATTTTTAGTGAACGAACCCAAGACATTGAATGACATTATTATGAATTGAACATAAAGGAGATATAAGTGAAACCCGAATCCTAGATTTCCACTCACCATAAGATCTTCATATCGTTATTATTCTTGTCTAATTAGTTAACATCTATAACTAGTAAATTAGAGTAGAATTAAACATAAAAACCCCCTTAGGTTAATAATTTGCTATCTATAACCGCACTGTTCGTGATCACTTGTCTCTGTGGGTTCGACCCTTGCTTCCGAGTCTATTCTATAATAGTCTTGTACACTTGCAAGGAAATAGATAAAATAAAACATCGATCAAGGACATATTCTATTTTGGCAACCTGTTGTAGCAATGTCTTCATTTATATTTGCAGATGCATTTAACAAGGTGCTGCCATTCTGAAGTGGCTTTGGGATGGGGGTATGATATGGATAGTTGTTGCTGAGGTTCTTCGTCATGATTACAAGGTATTCTTGTACAATGATATCAGTATTTTCTTAGTAGCTAAATCATAAAACACATCAAAGAACCACTCCATTCAAAACTAGCATTCTCCTCAGAGCTCCGGCATATTGCATATACCTGCATTGTATCCACTCCCAGATTGACATACCTGGCACTTTGCTTCATGTAAAACTTTTTGGAACCGTAAGATCAATGACACTTAGTTGCTTCTGACACTTTTTGGATTATTTCTTTGTTTTCCAGAGTTAAGCCAATGCTACTCAAGTCAGATAGATTCTAGCACTACTCCAAGCATATTTTTCCTTGCCAACAAGCTCAATTAAACACTTTAAATGCCATATTTAAATATGTCAGTAATTTTGTCATATTAAAATCCAAAATACCAACAGGACCAAATGATGTAGATTGTGAATAAGTGGCTCATGCTTTCATATATTTTGACTACTTAGCTTAGCTCAGTTTAGTTTTTTTGGCCAATTACTTAAGGATGCCTAAACTGTCCATTGGTTTCAAAGCTTTCGCCTCCGCTGTTGCTGTGGCACTAAGTGCCTAGAAATGTCCTGGTAGCAGGACAAAATTGCCTAGCTTAGTTTCTAAACCTAAGTATGGATATTTTAGCAAGACTCACTTAAATGATGATTAAATTTGTAAACCTATGTAAGAATGATGGTTGCAACTTATGGTATCTATAATAGCGCTATTTGTTATTGATATTTGATGGTTCTAGAACGGTGAAATATATTACAGTGCTTCTTATCATAATGAATGCCCTATCGATCCATATTGCTCATCAAACTTCTACTATTACGGTATTACCTATGTACTTGATCTCAATGTTCATAATATTATTTAAAACTTAAGTTGAAAAGTTAGTTATAATATCACTTTTTAACATTTTAGGAGGATTATGCTACTTGAAAGAAAGGTATAGATTTTGATGTCACAGCTTGGGTTGATGCATTTGGTGGTGTTGCAAAGAATCGTTTGTATGATTTTGGTTCGTTGGTTCCTGCATCAAAGATCTTGAGTGGCCGTAGCGGCGCAAGTTATTCCTCACACGGAAGTGTGAATGAAGATTTCACACAAACCCAACAATTTGAAGATAAGCTTTGTGAAAAAAGTAGACCAAATGAAGGAGGATATTCAAAAACAAATTATACAAGCTGACAATGTTGCGGAAATGGAGCAAATCAAAGCAGATTTCAAGCTAATGAAAAAGGAAATTCAGTCATTTAGAGCCCAATAACCTCCACCAACATCTATGTAGTTTGACAGTTAGACAACGCCTTTTGTAAGTCACTTGGAGGCTCTCAACATATATGCTCCACACTTTCATGTAATCCGACATTTTGACAATGACTTTTGAATGAAATGTTTGACCTTGAGTTGCTTTAATTGTTTGATTTCAGATTTAAATTTCTTTAAATATATTATTTGTAAAAACAAATATTTTATGATATAAATTTTGCAACAGTATCTTCTGTTACAATAATAATTTTTAAAAAAATTTCAATTACGAACTAGCAACATAAATATACATACATTGTAATGGAAAAGTCTGTTGCAAAAATGCAACAAAAAAGTCTGTTGCAAGAATGTAACAAAAAATGCAACGAAAAAGTTTGTTGCAAGAATGCAACAAAAAAGGCAACAAAAAAATATGTTGGAAGAATGCAACGAAAAAAGTTTGTTGCAAGAATGCAACAGAAAAAATTAGTTGCTATTTGCAACGGACGTCAACTGCTCTTGGAACCACATTTGCAACCGAAAAATTTGAAATTGCAACGCTCGGTTTTCGTTGCAATATCATGCAACGGAATACATACGGTTGCACAAAATTTGCAACGAGCGTTTTCCAAACCAAATTTGCAACAAACTTTTTCCGTTTCAATCGTCTAATTGTAACGGATTTTCATTTTTTGCAACAGAATTTTCCGTTTCAATTGCTATGTTTTCTTGTAGTGCGAGGCGCATTCAACGCCCTATTTTGACAGCACCATTTCCGCATTTTTAATTCCGTCCTCCCCTAAACAAGGGAGGGTGCAATGGAAAGCGTGGTGTCCCGCATCCACACGTACATGCACCCCTATCCAAGGGCGCACTCCGGGGAACCTATAGTGGCGACTCTGCTGGGGAGATCGTTTTTATTTTAAATAAAAATGGAGGGCTAGACTCATTTTTTTTTCTTTGTTTCTGGCTAAAGTATATTTATTATATTTATTTATGCATTTGAATATTGTGTTCATATACATCCGTGTCTATATTTGTGGATATGATCCTCCATCTTACAGCAGTTTCGTTCCAGTAACTGTTACATGTATGTTTAAAAATATGCATTTTTCAAAAAAAAAATTTATATATATATATATATATATATATATATATATATACACACACACACAATAAATTTCCGGGCATCACAACAAAAGGGTCGGGGCTTTATTTTATTATTGCCTTATTTTCGACTCTATATTATTAGTCTGTTCTGTTTATTTTATTACGTAAAATTTGTACATATTTGCATCCATTCTGTCATTTTATTTTGGAGATTAGGACCAATTTGTAATTAATAGGAATAGATAGATTACCCGCTTTTCTTTATATTTCTTGATACGATTGGCTTGCTTGCTTGCGCTCAAACTAAAAAAGCCGAGAAAATCCACAAATAACAGCAAGACATGTCATATCTGTTTTATATTCTGTTTATATTTGAAAAAAAAAGATTTTATTGCTTTTTAGATGCCGCACACACGCGCATGCATGTAAATATATTCTGAATTGTTACCCTACACCATGACCAACCTACCCCCTGCATAAGTCATCGTTAGATTGCATATAGATTTTCAGGACACTTCAAAGACCGACCGGTTTTTGCATCTTTGGATCATGGGTCAGCCCCTGTAAAAAAATTTGAAAAAAAGGAGCGCAAGTAAAAAAAATACACATAGGCTGATTGATTATTCGCTGATGATCGACCTAGATCATTTTGAATGATGGATCCCGGAAAGAGTATAGGCCCTTCGCCTGGGATCAGTCCGATCCCGGGGAGTCGAAAGGTAGGTGGAATACGAGGGTTTTATATTCTAGAGAAGGAATCCACTGTTCTAGGAAAAGTCATGAGACCATCAAAATAAAGCAAGTGCTTATCCGGTCAATTGTAGGAAAATAAATAATAATAATAAATATACTAATAAAGGCACGCTGTACTCCAAGCCCAGAAAGTCTTCAGCCAGCCTTCTGTTACCTCCAAACAAATTTTCCTCAGAAACCTGACCCGAATTTGGAAAGACAGAGATAGTACTGGCCGGTTGATACGAGATACAAGTGCAGAAATCGGATCAGAGAGTATCAGAAACAGATCAGAAAAGGGCAGAATCAGTTCAGAGGGTACTGATCCGAGTAGTATGGCAGCAAAAAGCGAGCAGTCCGCTATGGGTACCGAACTACCAATACAGGGGCTCCAGGGTACGCTCCAACTCCGGCAATGCAGCAGTGGCTAGACCAAAATTTGGGTGCACAGACTGATCGTATAATGAACCAGATGGCTAATCTGGTGCAAAATTTAAAATCCAGTGGTGAGGTAATCTCTTCCCCTGCAGTCCCCCAAGAAGTATCAACCTCCCATGTTCCACCAAACCCAAACTCTCAGCCAAACACCAACCTCTCAAATACTACCATTATCCCAAATCCAAATCCTCCACCAAGTCCTTGCTACCAAAATATCAACCCTTACCTATACTATCCTCCATATCCATTCCCAAGCACCAAAATACCCCAGAACCCAAATGACCTCCTTTTTCCCATAACCAACCCACTCCAAAATAGCCCACATATGGACCCACAAAACTATAACCCACCATGCCAAGTTACCACCTATTTACCGTTTAATGATCTTGGCCGCCAAACTGAAACCGCCAATAATCCACTAGCCCAAAATATGTATCCTGCCCAAAATCCTTATCCAGCCCAAAATCCTTATCCAGCTCAAAATCCTGGCCCTGCCCAAAATCCTTACCAGATACCACAGCAAGAAATTAACCCATCCTTCCTTAATCCTGTCAGCATATACCAAAAACCAACTCCCCCGCCCACCAAAATGGAGGCTGACATGGAAAACATGAAAAACATGAAGCTCAAACTTCTAAATAAAGGGGAATTTTCTACGCGGGCATTGGCATTGCAACCTTCACCAATACTACCTTCAAAATTCAAAATGCCCGACATAGAAAAATTTGATGGGACTGGATGCCCTATATCCCACTTAAAATCTTATTCCACTGGCATGCAATCAAGGGGAGCTGGCTTTGAAGCTAAGGCTTCCAATTTTCACCTCACCCTAATAGGGGCAGCCAAGTAATGGCTAATATTGTCAGATAGTAGCACCATGAGTACTTGGAACCATGAGTACTTGGGACCAGATAGCTAAAGGGTTCCTAGAAAGGTACAAAAAAAACACCAGCCTTGAAAATAAAAGAGACCTTGAGTAGTGCACCCAAAGAGAATAAGAAACCTGTTGCAGTCAAATGGAAAAGAAAATTGGCCCAGACGTTCGACAGACCTGATCCGGCTGAGTCTTCCATGATGTTCATTAAAAATCTCCAACACATATACATGGAACACATGCGGTATCTCCCCTATAACAATTTTAAAGAAATAGTGGAGATAGGAACCCGTATTGATGAAGATATACGGACCGGGCAATTAAAAGTCAATACGCCCCCCAGCTCTTTCCGTTACTCTAAAGGAAAGGCAGCCGGACCAGGACCAGCCGTCAATATGGTAGGAAATGCATCAGCCACTTTTCCTACCCAAAATTATAGCACTGTTCCATGGTCCTACTGATCAGACAAGTCCGATCGAAGGAATAATGGCCCGAGCAATGGCCCGAACAGAAATTTCAGGAATCAGAACAAAGGAACCGGTACTATGATGAACTGCAAGCTCCCTAGTCTGTGATATTACAGGGGCTAATGGCACAAGGAGTGTTAAAGCCTTTGGAAGGCTATAAACCACCAAACCCCCTGCCCAGGACTTGGAATCATGCCCAGTACTGTGAATACCATCGCTGCAGTGGTCACCTCATCGATAAATGCTATATACTCAAAGATGATTAAATATGTATAAGTACTACTACTATCTATCACATAACAAAATGCACGTAATTTTTATTAATCAATATTAGTATAATTTTTTTATCTTTTAGTTAGTGTCTTATGAAAATTAAACACATAATTAAAATGTAGGGATAAAAATATAAGTGAATTTAATTATTGCTTATAACATGAATGAAAATATATATATATTAGAATACATCTTTAAACGAATATATATTTGTTAGATAATAAAAATTGCACAATAAATTCGAATGACGATAAACCAAAGAAAAACGATTCAAATTACATACTTCCTATGGTCATCCCTCCCCCGAAATGACCAAAATATACCCGTCTCAAAAACTCTTTCATTAATAGTGTCACCCAAATGAGGTGACAATGATAATATATGTACTTAATTATTACAACTATATATACAAATATTTAAGCTCAATTCAATAAACTATGAAATAAACATTTAAACTATGATTGCTCTCAATTCATTGTACATTTCACAGAGTATGATACTCGGTTACTTGCCCATATACATAATCACACCCCTCTAGAGTCATTGTACATGTTCCCAAAGCAATTAGACTACGATTTACTTCCTCATATCATATGCATCCTCGCTTTTCTACAATGTCAAAGAGCGAAAATGGAATCCGGTAATAATGATGTTGTCACCTCTCACCCGGATCATGTTGATCTTTAAAAGTCCATTCATCCAACATGCCATAACTGATGCTACTACTTTTTTTAAAGGTTGGATAGGACATAGACCTTACTCCAACCCTTACTTTTTAATATTTTAATGCGTTGAAAGGCTATAATTATCGATATATGATGCCTTTGGTGTGGCTAGAACAAATGGTGCCTCTGGTGAGGCTTTAAACACCCGACCTCTCGGTTGAGAGTAGTGATGCACTAGGGTGCTTCTGGTGGGGCTTGAATACTCAACCTCTCTGTTAAGATAAGCGAGTAGCTAAATGGGGCCTTTGGGTAAGGCTTGAACAACAACGTTGCTTCTGAAGAGTCTTTGTGAAAACCCAAACCCTACTTGTGTAACATGCCTTCTATACTTGATTAATATGTTCATTATGTGCCTTAACATGTTTTAAAGTCCATATTGTTCATACCATGCTCGCATTAGGTCAACCATGATCGTAGTTGCTTGTATGCCTTCTATACGTTGCATGCTTTGTTAAAACTGCTTCGTGTATCATCTTAGTATTTAACTAAGTCCTACTGGAGCCTTAGTACATTTATAACATGTTTAACGATGCCTTAACATGTTAGAGACTTCATTTTGTTCATGTCATGCTTGCATTAGAGTTGTTACGTTCATAGTCGCTTGAATGTTTTCTATGCGTTGCATACCTTGCCGTTTGTGCTTTGAGTGTTCACCTTAGCATGTTAGCACTTAACCAAGTCTTGTTGGAGTGCTATTACCTTGCATAAATGACTTATAACATTCATCTTGATCATAGTCAGCTTGGTTGAGAGTTTAGAAGCATTGTTGCTTCGTTTGAGCCTTAGGGTTTCTCGGGATTGCCTTTGTTGCTCGTATTGTTTGTGTTTTAAACTTGCAAGAAGTTCATTTGAGTTCTATACCAAGTGTACTAGTATTTATCATTCTTGCACATCATTATTCATAGACTTGTTGCTTTTGGTTATGAGATGACCAATTTATTCCTTCACAGACCAGTCATGTTTTTGGGCAAACTTCGGGAAAATTCTGGTACTAATCCACTAAATAGAATTTTCTAAAAATTTATTATGTTTTACCTTCATACGTTAGGTTACTCTCTGTAAAATTTGGTAATTTTCCAAGGTGTCTAAGTACCTCAATTAGATCTTGACTTACGGCTGTGCCAGAATTCAGTTTTCAGGAAAACAACTTCTGTACTTGATTTTTGTAGTAACCTTATTTTGATGAATATAAGTCCAAATGGAGTAATTTAAAATTCTAAAATATAGTTTAATGAGTCTAGTTTCAGAAAACTCAATAAGCACCTCATTTGGAGTTGTGAACGATTTATGGTCGATTTTACAAGATTGACTGTCTAGTAACTTATCAAAAAAAAAAATGAACTTAGCTGCAGCATTCCAGGCGCCCGCCTGGACTCTAGTGAGGCGCCCGCCTCAAGCTTGCAGCTGGGAGCTACCTGAATTTTTCCCCTGTTTTGCTGTTGTACGACTTTTGGCACCCAAACCCCTATCCAAACCTTTTCTAAACCTCACTTAAACCTCCCTAACCCTCCTTGATTATGTCCTAACATTAGTAACATGTTTTAAGAGTGGATTAAGAGACCATTAGTGATCATTTAACAAGCCAAAATCAGATATTTATCCACCACATTAGCTTGACACTTGTCCCCTCGATTTTTTAAACCCATATACACCACAATCTGATGTTTTGACCTTCATTCTTCTCCCTCACTCTCCAAGAACGAATTTCATCTTCTCTCAAGTTCTCCCATGGCTTCTTGAAGCTACCTTATTGGTTCTCCATCATCCCTTCTTCCATTGCTCAAGCCACCTTCATCAAAAGTGTAGAGCTTGAAGAGTAGATCATTTTCAACCGATTAGTTTGTGCTCATCCCATCTTTTTCCTTGGTGAAAGGTAAGCTATTGATTCCCCTTAGGTTGAATGCTAGAAATGCCATGTTCCCCTCTTCTTATGATTCCCATGCTTCTACCATGTCCAAGCCATGTTTGATGATGATTTGATCTTATGAGATTTTTGAATGACATGTTCATCTTGTTGATTTAGTCCTATGCCTAGAATTAAAAGTGTTCTATGCCTCCATAGGAATAATTATTGTTCTTGGACTAATGGATTTTGACAACTCTTAGAGATTGTGATTTCTAGGGTTTCATAAGCTATGAATTGCTCATCCTATTGATTGGGTCCTATGCTTAGAATTAAATGTGTTCTATGTCTTCCTAGGAATAACTAATGTTCTTGGACCATTGGATTTTAATAACTTTTAGAAATAATGATGCTAAGGTTCCCATGAATTATGAATTAATGATAATTCTTGACTATGGTTGTTAAGTATTAATGGCCTAGTCTACTCTATACGAGAACTTAGAAAAGGGTTTTGGATGCATTTAGCGTTTAAACTCTATTGGATGAATTTTTAGAGACGACTCAACGAGTCAAATTTAGTGAGCCATTGAACAATACCGGCTCAATGATCAATCCCTACGACGTTCTAAACACGTTTCACTAAGAATGATAATTCTAGACTCTTGAATTTGGATTGATTACCATGCTTGATTTTTGATGTCATATAATAGAATGCCTATTTGACATGTTGAGTTCGCTCTTGTCGAACTCAATCCTGCTTGATTATTGATGAGAATATTTACTTGTCATGAACGGGATCGCTCTTGTCGACCTCGTTCACTACTTGAGAATTTGTTAAGTAAACACTACTTGGCATTTGCATGAGTCCGGTGGCATCCGTCTTTGTTCACACACGCCTCCCGTGGCCACGGTGGAAGTAGCCCCTTTCGTACCCATTAGAGCATCATTGGTGTGTCTATCCCGGGCATCTCCTCGGAAGGTCGATGTACTTACACACATCCGACACCTCACATTCCAGATAACGCTTGTATGCAGGAACTACATAGCGGCCCGGCTCTCCATATATCCTTATCCTATGTGATTTAATTACGAGCACCTATGTGGAACAATGTGCATCTTGGATATATGATCTCTATGCTTATGTGATGGTATCTTGCCTTGTATGTTGCATATTGCCATGACATGCATGATTGATAGCTTACAAGTCTTTATGACTTACCCTTTCCCCTTCTTGCTTTAGATCCTAGCAAAAGCAGGTCCTTCCGTTGAGGCTTGCGGTGTTCGTGCCTTGTTCCTCTTTTGGTCCGACGTTGCAGTTGAAGAGGTTGTTTAGATGTCCTCTTCCTTCCTTTTATATTTTGCAAGGACGATGGGTTAAAGCTAATCAATTAGACTATGCTTGGGAATTTGTATAGAACTTGAACTTGTTACTTTTATTAGCTACTAGTAGTTTTAACACTTGTAGTACTTGTAACCCCTTTGTTGCCGGCATTGTGTAAGCCGAGCTTTGATTATCTTGTTTAGTAGTTCACTACGTATAAGTCTTCATTGAGCATCCTATTAGCTCTTATTTAATTCTTGTCCATAAAGCGTTAGCTTGGGTTCAGGCATGTAGTGTCGCCGATGACTTGGTTTAATTGCTTAAGCTGTTTTATCGGGTTTGAAAAGTTTTAAAAATACCGACCTTTTGGTGCCGAGGCGTGCTACATCTCTATTGTTGCGTCACGTCGTTTTCTTTAATTGAGTCCTTGCATGTTTATATGTTTACTTGTTTCCCTCCTATTTGGGCGGTCCGACCCTCGGTTCCACCTCGGGCCCGGGTCGGGTCGCCACAGTTTTGAACACCCGACCTTTCTATTGAAAGTTGTAAAGTCCATGGTGTCTCTAGTGAGACTTGAACACTCGACCTCTCCGTTAAGAGAAGTGAACAATACCAGTTGAGCTAGAGCTCGTTGGTTGATGCTACTAATTTTGCTGATGAAATTACTTTGTTATACTCAACAAAAGTGGTCACATAGCATTTATGGCTGGGTAAGTAATGTTTGTTGAGTATAAAATTAGACATGTCAGACTTTAAGGATCCATAATTGTTCATCAAATTATATTTCACTATCCAGGACCTCATAGATGATAAGGTTATTGAAAAGCCTCCTCCCAGACCAAATATAGTCAATAACCCTCTACCTCAAATCAATATGATTGAGGTTGATGAAAAAGTTTGTGTACCCAATTTCGAAATAAATAAACATTCATTACCATATATCCTTGTTCCTTTCTCTCCATCTCTATCCATAAAAGAGCCTAGCTGCAATATGCTCTCTTGGGACACTATCCTGGGTAGCCAAAATACTTGCAATATTGAAAAGGCCACTTGGGTCGGTGGGAATGTTAGCCACCTTACTAGATCTGGCCGAGCCTACCAACCAAACCTAGAAAGATGTGACCACTCTGGCAAAGACAAAGAAACAGATACTGGGGCTAAGGCGGTGGAAGATACTTTATTAGCTCAGATGAAAAAAACTCAGGCCAACATATCCATCTAGGGATTGCTTTGTGCTTCTAAACCCCACCATGATACGCTGGCTAAATCTTTAAGTCAGGCGGTCATTCCTATTGAAACCTCCCCAAATGAGCTCACTCAAATGATCAGAAACATTCACTTTAGGAATGTGATAATGTTTACAGATCTAGATCTGCCAAGGGAAGCAACCGACCACATTGATGCTCTCCATATCACTGTGGGAATAATGGAAAAACGGGTTCCCCGAGTTCTGATAGACAATGGGTCTTCTCTAAATGTATATCCCACCAGCACGTTGACCAAAGTGGGAACAAAAATATCAGAACTTGCTCCTTCGTCATAGACAATAAGGGCATACGACAACACTAGTCGATGTGTCCTAGGGGTGGTCACTCTGATGCTGACTATTGGGCCATTAACCATGTCGGTAGAATCCCAAGTCTTGGACATACCAGCCACTTTTAGTTTGTTGTTGGGACGCCCTTGGATCCATGGGGTAAAAGGGGTAGCCTCTTCATTGCACCAACGTGTCAAATTCATCCACGATGACCATATAGTAATTATTCTAGCTGATAAGATTGTGGAAAATAGAGAAAGTGAGGATATCCCGATCCTCGAGATAAGACATGAAGACACGGGTATTTTTCATAGTGGCATTGAGGTTATACCCCAAGCTGTGGTCAACGCCATTGAATATGGCCGAGAAACTGACATCATTGGAAAGAAAGCCACATCCCTAGGAAACATGGTCCCTTTAAACATATTTCGAAAAATGAATTATATGTCTGGTCTGGGTCTTGGCAGAAATCAGCAAGGACTTGTTAATTTAGTCCAAGATGAACTTAAGGAATGTATCCCTCCCTTTGGTCTAGGATACACGCCTACTCCAGCTGAAGTAGCCCCGATCATGAAAGCAGCACTTGAGAAAGCTAAAGCGAGAGAAAACGTTCTTATAAATAACCCCCTCTCCAACCATATAGAAAAACCTTAAATGATTACTTTGTAAGGAAAGGGGAAACAGAAGCCTATCTCATGTTTCATGAGCCCTGGCTAGACCAGAATGGGAAAAGATGCCCTGGTTGGGAGATCTTTGAAGATGTTAGTATCCTTGCTAATAAGATGGAACAGGTTACCCTGGAGCCCCGTAGCACTGCATATAAGACTGTCACTATTGAAAATACTTGTTCCATAAACCAAGATGATTATGCTCTGGCCCTATTAGATGACGATGGTGCAGGGAGTTTCACGGGTATGATAGGCGGAGGCCGCGATTATGAAAAGCTCCTGGCGAGTCCGAGTCTATGCGATAAGCCTCTGCAGAATTGGTATACTACGATCGGCCCGCTCTTGACAACCGCAGATCTGGTGAACCGCTTCGGATATACTATTCCCCTTCCTTCCCCTAGCTTTACGGATTGGTCATCTACCGATACGCTCTCTAAATGGAAAATCTACGAAAACCGACGCTGAGTTGAAAAAAAGTTACTTCCTGAAGATTTTATTTGGCAAAAGGAGGTTCGAAGGAAAAAGGGTTTCTGGAGGTGTATATAAACGGGGTATTCTAGGGTTCTATGAGTCTCAAATGCTTCCCTTGTCCTTCCCTAAGTGACCAACAACCTCTTGTACTAACGTTTTCCCTATCCAAATTCTTTCTCAATGTTGCTCTTTGGGCAATGCTTGATCATTTTTTATCAAAATCAATCATGGGTTCGGCTTCTCAATGATTTTATCATCGATAAGGTTTTGGATAGCATTCCTGAGTAAGAAGCATTTGTCTGTGATATGACCACTGGATTGGTGGTATTCACAGTACTTGTTATGGCTCCATTTGGCAAGTAATGGGTTTGGAGGTTTGTAGTTTTCAAGGGATTTATGGACTTTTTGTGCTATTAACCCTTCTAATATCATTGACATTGGAGCATGCAATTCATCGTAATGCCTTTTGTTTCCTTTGTAAGGTCCTATGCAGCTTCTGTTAGTACCGCTACTTCCCTCAACAGAATTGGTATACTTATCTATCTCATATGACCATGCCACATTGCTGTACTTACCAGTTGGAATTCTTTCAACAACATTGACTTCTTCCGTAAATTCTTCCTCCGATTCAGAGTAGCAGAATGAACTTGGAGGTGTATCAATTTCTACGAACCCTGTACGTATTTCTTCATCGGTACAATTTCCTATTTCAACAATGGCATTGAAATCACTGTAGAGAAGATACCTCATGCGCTCAAGATAAATTGGCTTGAGGTTTTTTATAAACAACCAGGTTGATTCAGATGGATCGGGTCTATCCAGTGTTTGGGCAACTTTTTTTTTCCACCTGGTTGCAAAGTCTGCAAAGGTTTCTTTTTCCTTTTGGGTGCATGCCTCAAGTTCCCTTTTATTCTCAGAGCTGTTGTTGTCTTTGTATCTCTTTTGGAATTCTTTGGCTATTTGATCCCAAGTAGTGACCGTACTGTTATCTGCTAACATGAGACATTATTTAGCAGCCCCTACCAAGGTCAGATGGAAGTTAAAGGCCATTGCCTCGAAGCTAGCTCCCTTGACTGCATAACAGTAGAGTAAGATTTCAAGTGGGAGATAAGGCATCCAGTCCCATCGAATTTTTCTATGTCGGGCATTTTGAATTTTTGTGGTAGGATGGCTGAGGGTTGCAAGAAAATTCTCCTTTGTTTAGGACTTGGAGCATCATTCCTTTAAGGTTCTCCATATCTGCCTCTATTTTTGTGGGAGATGGTACTGGGTTTTGATATATATTGGAGGGATTGGGGACAACTGGGTTTATTCCTTGCTGGGGTATTTGGTAGGAATTTGGAGGAGATAGGTTATTGGTGGTTTCTACCTGACAACCAGGATTATTGACAGGTAAATAAGTCGTCACTTGTCCTGGCTAGGTATAGCATCTAGGGTCTATATATGAGCTACTTTGGAGTGGGTTGGTGATTGGAGCGCTGGCGGTTGGTGGAAGGTTAGTGTTTGGCTAAGGGTTTGGGTTTAGAGGAGCATGGGAAATAGATGCTTCTTGAGGGGTTGCAGAGAAAGTGGTTCCCTTACCATTGGGCTTTGGACCTTGCATGTGGTTTGCTATCTGGTTTAGTATGCGATCAGTCCGTGCATCCAAATTTTGATCTAGCCACTGCTACATAGCCAAAGTTGGAGTGTACCCAGGAGCCCCTGTATCAGTACCTACAGCAGACTGCTCATTCTTGGCGGCCATTCTGTCTAAATCTGTACTCTCTGAACTGATTCTGATATTTTTTTATCTGACCCTGATACTCTCTTATTTGACCCATGTGCTTGTATCCTGTATCAACTGACCGGTGTTATCTCTTTCATTCCAAACTCGGGCCAGGTTTCTGAGGAAAAGGAGTTGAAGGTATCAGGAGGGAAGGTTTTAGGCTTTTGGGTTCTGAGTACAGTGTGCCTTTAAATTTATTATTATTATTATTATTATTTCAATCTATAATACAATACAGCTCATAGTCGCATGCTCGCAATTGACTTGGTATAAAAAGGGGTCAGGATTTACTGTTTTACGGTGATCCAACGGTCTTTATTTCCTCCAGCCCTCGCATGTGTGAAGAGCCGGTGTATTTCTCTCGCCAGTTTCTTCTCCTACCTCCCCTCTCCCTCGCCTCTTACACCACTCTTAAAACCCCAACATTTTATCACCCATCTCTCTTAATCCCTAACTTTTCTCCCAGTAATCACATCACAGGCTCAGAATCACAATCCCACCTGAAAGGGATCCTGTTGCCTCCTTCTCCTCACCTCTCCACCAATCGCCAGATTTATCGGCGATTGCCTCGCGGACGAGATCGCTGATGGCTATGTGAGGGATGCCGAGGAGGCTGGAGAGGCGGCTGGCGTAAGTGCCTTTACCCACGCCAGGAGATCATAGAAACACCCACTGGAAATTTTTATTCTTGGGCTCTTCCCGAGGGGAGTTGTTGTAAGTTGAGTAATTGCGGCGGCATGGATCTGTTGATGCGGGTACGGTATGAAAGTTTAAAATGCTACTGGAAAAAAAACCCAAAACTTAAGAACCTCCCTGTAACTTTTCTTATTCTTCCTTGGCCCAACATACTCCATTTTCGAAATCCAGTCCAGCACTCCATTTTCTGAACCTCTTCTTTTCTTCGCAAGCGAACTCTTTTCCATTTCCATTTGGTTTGAAAACAAATTTCTTTCATTTCTCTCTTTTTTTCTTTCTATTCTAACAACTCTTTCTTGGGTTTTATTTTGTTTCTTGCTTGAGATTTTGTCTGTGATGCATTCAGATTAATTTGGGATTTATGGTCGACGAACCCATCGATCTAGCGATGTAATTTGGGAGGAGCGGCGGGAGAAATTGTAGCGACACTGACTGTGAAGAGCAGTAGTTGTGGAGAGAGAGATGAGGCAGATAAATTGGAAATGTGATAGAGGCGGGAGAAAGTTCTAGAGAGAAAGAGTGTGACGTGCAGAGCCTGAAAGTAATATTTTTGAGGTTTGATTTTTGAGATCTCAGATTGTTTTTTGGTAGGTCCGGTTTTTTTCAGAGTCCGCCATGGACCTCCTGAGTAGGGAGTACGGGGGAGGTTGTTGATGAGGGTTTCAGGAGGCGGGTTGATGATTGTATTTTATACGCAGTTATTGGGTATTATTCCGGTTTAAATTATGTTATTTCTCGAGGTTTTTGTTGTCTAATATGTGTTTTAGTGTTGTTTTATAGTTTCAGAGACTTTTGGAATAATTGTGCAAAATATAGGCATTGTATGCTGAATTGAAGAACTTCAGGGACCAAACTGCAAAAGCTGGAAACATGAAGTGAAAAAGCTGAAAATCAGATTTTATCATCAAAAATTCAGCCGCCTGTAGACACCCCAATTTCGTACCCCTGGTATGTGACTGACATAAAATATCAAAAACTGTTAAAACTTAACAAATGTCAAGTTACGTGAGTCAAAAATGCGAAAGGAAAAGGCAGATGCGCGAAATGCTGCAGGGAGGTAAAGTGCAAAATTTTGAAAGAGGAAAGCCTTCATGGTGCCGCACCAAGGCCCCTTGGTGCCGCACTAAGGGTGCCTTGGCCGCACCATGTCTTCTCTTTACGGCGTAGGCCTCTCTCACATAGAAATTGTACAACTCCTGAAGCGCAAAGTACAAGCTGTTGATGCAGGCTGAACAAACCCAAGAATTCCCAGCGTGTCCTGCCTCTCCAGTATAAATAGGAGGCCCCGGCTCCCAGTTTACGCACACATTTTCCTCCGCGATTTTTAGATCGCAGCGAAGCTCTGCATCGTTCTTCCGTCAAAATTAGTACGAGAGGTGCGAGATAGGTGAGTGGAAGCCCCTAGAATCTCCAAACCCCGTCCAAACTCTGTCAAAATCAAAACCCATAGGTTATAAGTGATCCCTAGCCTAGTTGTTAGGTATCTACCTCACTTCCCCAAATTCAAAAATCCCAAAGTAAGCCGCTACTTTACCCGAGTAAGCGAAATTTGAAAAGTCAAAAATTAAGTATAGGTTCCGCCCAACCAAAAAGGCCAAAACCTACCCAAATAAGTTGTCACTCCCGAGTTGATAAGCCCAAAACCCTAAAAAATAAAGCAATATTCGTCCAACTCAAAACAACAACCACACAAACAACAAAAAGACTCCCTCTCCCTGAAGGACATAGCGAGCACACCGCCGCTCTAGAAGGTAAAACCTTTAAGAGCGTCGTTATTTTTATTTTCTGCCTTTTATTTATTTTTAAAAGTTGTTATTTAAATCCGGCGCAATGTAGCCCATATAAGCCGTTGTGCTGTCCGGATTAGAATATGAAATATTATGTAAAAGAGTCGTTATAATGGCCAAATATTTTTAAATATGTCCTGTAATTATTGGAAGGAGACACCAGTCCAGAATAATGTGGCCACGAATGTATTTGTTTAAATTTCCCTCGTCATTATAATACCTTATTTATTTGCTAAATAAATGTGACAATAAGCATACTTCAAATTAAAAACCATTTTCGAGATCGAAAGGGCGAGTTGGGTGCCTAGCACCTTCCCAACTCGTAACTTAGCCTCCGAACCCGTTTTTTTTCTCGGTTTATTTTTCTTTTTATTTGGTTTTGCTTTATTTGCCTTAAAATAAAGATGGCGACTCTAAAACTTTCAGATCCGATGGGGCCTCGCAACAATCCCTCTTTGCACTTTCTCGTTTCTCCCAAAAAAGGGAGATACGGGAATGGAGGGTGATGCATTCTCATATCCCGGTATCCCCTAAACAAGGGATAACTTGATGCGGAAACCCATAGCTCCCATAGTGATCCTGAATGGGCCATAAGGCTATTTTCAATAAATCCATAGTGGGGCGTCGCAATATCCTTTCTTGCACTTCTCCGTTTTCCCCTAAAAAGAAAAGGGGAGAATGGGAATAGAAGGGTAATGCATTCCCATATCTTGGTATCCCCTAAACAAGGGATAACTTGATATGGGAAACCATCAGTTCCCATATTGGATACAAAATCCACTCAGGGCAACCGAGGCACATTCCAACGTGCTAATATAGACAGCACTCCTCTCGCACTTTGGATTTCGTCTTCCCCTAAACAAGGGAGGATGGAACGAGAGCAGTGGTGTCCCGCATCCGCACGTACGCGCATCCCTATCCAAGGGCTGGCGCTGGTCGCACCGAACAATGGCGACTTGGGGAGTTGTTTTATTTTAAATAAAATGGAGGGCTAGACTCGAAAATAAAACTTTTTGTTTTTATTTGTTTCGCTTCGCCACAAGATGCTTGTCATATTAATTTACGCATTTGAATAAAGTGTTCCCATACGGTGGCCATATTTGTGGATATGATCCTCCATCTCGAGAGCCGCTCCTACTGCATGTTTAAAAGTATTAAAAAAAATTCAAATATATATATATATATATATATCAAAAAAAAATCGAAAAAAAAATAAATATATATATATATATATATTATATATATATTACAATAAATTTCGGGCAGCACAACAAAAGAGCTGGGGCTTTACTTCCGGCTCTATATTATTATTTCTTTCAGTTCATTTTCCTTCTTACTTTATTCTGTACATTTATACATATATGCATTCATTCTGTCATTTTATTTTGGGGACATATGACCAAAATTTGTAATTAATAGGGATAGATAGTTTCCCCGCTTTTCTTTCTATTTCTTAAAATGGCGTGCTTGCTTGCTTGCGCTCAAAAATAAAAAGCCGAGAAAATCCACATATAACAGCAAGACAGGCCATATTTGCTTTATTTTTCTGCTCATATATTTGTAAAATAAATAAAGGCTTTATCGCTTTTAGATACCGCACACACGTGCACGCATATAGGAATATTCCGAACTGTTACTCCTACACCATGGCCCTACCCCGCATAAGCCAACGTTAGAATGCATATAGTTTTTTCAGACACTTCACAGATCGATCACCGGGTTTTGCATTTGAATTATGGGTCAGCCTGTCAAAAAAAATCAAATATATATATATATATATATATATATATATATATATATATATATATAATAAGTGCGCAAAAAAAATATTAACAATAAACAGGGGCTAACTTATAATTCTCGATGCTTGACCTTGACCATTTCGAATGGTGGATCCTCGAAAGAGTATATGCTCTTCGCTTAGGACAGACCAAACTGGGAGTCGAAAGGTGTGGAATACGTTGGTCCTATACTGCGGAGAAAGAATCCACTGCTCCAGAAAAGTCCCGAGATCTGTCAAAATAAAGCGTGTGCTTATCCTGGTCAATTGTAGGAAAAATAATAATAATAATAAAATACTAATAAAAAGGCACGCCGATACTCCAAACCCGAGACATCCTCCAAATTTTCTCGATACCTACCAAACCCCATTTTCCTCGAGACCTGGCCTCGAATTTGGAAAGGCGTAGATAATACGGCCGGTTGATACGGGAAACCGCGTAAATCGATCGAAGGTATCGGTTTCAGATCGACAGGCGTAATCGGCCTCGTAGGGCAATGCATCCGAGCAATATGGCGTAAGAAAGTGAACAATAGCTATGGGTACGCATTCAGGGGCCTGTGGTATGTTCCGCCTCGGCAATGCAGAATGGTTTGACCAAAGGTTGAGTGCAATGATGAGTCAAATGGCTAGTCCGGTACAAAGTCTAAAATCCAGCGGTGAGGTGAATTCTTCCTCCACTATTCCCCAAGAAGCATCAACCTTCCATGTTCCTCCGAATCCAATCTCCCAACCAAACACCAACCCACTAAACCAAAATCCCTATACTGTCCAAAACCTACCCACCCAGAATCCTTATACTGTCCAAAACCCACCAACCCATGATCCCTATACTGTCCAAAATCCTTATCAAATTCAATACCCCTATCCACCCCAAATAATCCTTATCTAGCCCAATATCCCTATCCTCCCGTCCAAAATCCTTATCCAAATCCAATATTCCTATCCATCCCCCTAATCCTTATCTAGCCCAATATCCCTATCCTGTCCAAAATCCTTATCCAATCCAATATCCATATCCAACCCAAAATCCTTATCCTACCCAAAGTCCTTACCAGATACCACGCGTCAGAAACAACCAAATTCAAATTTTCCCTAATCCTACCAACATATACTAAAACTCAACCTTCCCGTCCGCCAAAATGGTGGCTGAAATCGAAGATTTGAAAACTATGGTGCTTAAAATTCTAAACCAGGAAGTTTCTAACGAAAATTTGGGGGACAGCCTTTTGGGTATGATAGATAGAGGCACTAATTATAAGAAGCTCTCTACTGAGTTCGAGTCTATTTCTAATAAGCCTCGCTGGTGGACTGGTACACCACGACCGGTCCGCTCCCTGCACCCGCAGACACTAGACCGCTCTGATATACTATCCCCGATCCTTTCCTAGCTTTACGGATTGGTCATCTATCCAATTGCTATCTATAGTTGAGGATCTCAAACCCTGCATCCTCAACAATGTAATAACCCCTGTACAATGTGCTTTTAATAATAATATAAATGTCTTTGCCTATTCCTTAGTTGCACCTACTTTAAAAGACGCATTAAATAATAATTATGATAATGAGTCATTTAAAAAAATGGACCCAAAAGATAAAAATTATCTACTTGAGCTTGCAAAGTCAACAATACCGTGTACCAGAACAAGAGCCATTCATCGCAGATATCAAGACCTGGCCCATTATCAACCCCGGGCCGGATAATGAAATCAAAGAAATCGACCCATCGGCTACCTCCAAGGTCCAGTAAAGAAAGGCACTCATTGATCTCCTTAAAAGTTCAGACATCTTTCCTGTCCTATGAAGATATGTCCTAGCATAGATCCAAATTTATAGTCGAGCACCGATTCCCACATACCCGGATGCTCGCCCGGCCAAACAAAAGCTCCGCCGCATCAAGCCGTAATTTAATGGTCACTACAAGTCAAAGAAGAAATCATGAAGTACAAGTCGCTACACAACTTCATCCGGTAGTTGAGTACCCCGGCCGGCTGTCCAACATAGTGACTGACTGCTCCTAAGCCCAACGGGAAAGTCGACCAGTAGACTTCCGCGACCTCAACAAAAGCGTCGCCCAAAGATGACTTCCCCCGCCCAACATTGATATTGTGGTAGATGCCGCAGCAGCTCACAAAGTCCGATCCTTCGTCGACGGCATGTCGGGCTACAACCAAATCAAAATGGCGGCAGAAGACCAAGAGAAGACCTCATTCGCTACTCCTCGGGGACTTATTGTTACAATCGTCATGCCATTCGGATTAAAGAATGCCGGAGCCACTTACCATAGGGCTGCCACCACCCCTCTTCCACGACATGATCCACAAATGGGAGATGGAGGTCTATGTCGATGATATGATCGTGCATTCCCCGATGACGCCAACGGTGCTCACATTAAAGATCTCGTAAGTTCTTGAAAGACTCGTAAAGCACCGTGATGAAGCTTAACCCCACCAAATGTACATTCGGGGTTACGAGGCAAAGTCCCGGGATTCTTAGTAATCGAGCGAGGCATCGAGATCGAGCCAAAGAAAGATTAAAGCCATCCTAGAATGCCACGGCCGAAAACTCCCACCGAAGTCAAAGGCTTCCTAGGCGTTGCAAGACATCACCACCAAGCCGCATCGACGGTGACTACCACTGTGATCCCCTCTTTAAACTCCTAAAAAGAATACCAACCAACTGGGACGCAAAGTGCCAACTAGCCTTCGAGAAAATAAAAGCCTACCTTACCAATCCCATTACTAGCTCCACCCCACACGCATAAACCTCTCCTCGTATACTTAATC
>CM028378.1:55619916-55710573 GCA_013146195.2 Codonopsis lanceolata | reverse complement strand
GAATTAGAGTTTATTTCACACTTAGCTGCTTGATATTTTTAGTTTCCTTTTTGTAACCGATTTGTGTCATACAATTCACCTTACGTTGACAAATTTCTCTTGCACTTGCTTTCGATTCTTGTTTGTTTGCTTTCGATAATTGTTTTCTTACTTGCATCTTTTTCTGTCATTCGTTAATACAAATGCCGGTGCTCCCCAAAAAATATATCGAGCAAAAATGTATGAATAACTTTAACCAGTGCGATTGTAAAAATAACAAGACTAACACGACAATCTTGTTATATAAATTAAGATGTTACAGAACAAATCTTGGCGAGAATGCTTGGATCGGCCAAGGCTTAGAGTGAGTGCGCTTCGAGAAGCGCCCCGGCGGGCAAGGCCCAACTCTCAATGGCAACCAACAGCAGGGCAAGGCCTTTGCTCGATGTGGGTAGTTCGAGGCGGTTCTTTGGTATATCTTCAGGGTATAAGATATACGGTTAACGGTGTTGCTTTCGGTCCTTGTAGGAACCGAGGTAGTTAATCGCTATCTTGTAGGAATGGACTCAGGCCGAGCATCTAGTATGTGAGCCGGGCATGGCCACACGGGAGGATGAGTTCCACGAGACTAGGGATCTTAGAATTTTTTGACCGGGCGTGGCCTGGCCTGGCACCATTTGAGGCGGCAGAATCTAGTCAAACAGTACAAATAATTGCGAGAATAACGGTTCAACGATAACTTTGAAAATTTTGAGGCGGTGAATATGGCAACAACTTGCCTTTTATTGATAAATGATCGATGATGACCACTCAACGGGGCTGAGTCTTGCCCTTTTGTTTCCTCGACCTAGGGATAATACTTTTTGAGGTGATCTGCGTGCGAGGATACTTGGTCTTTCCTTACGGAGTGCAGGTGTGTAAGTGCCTCCTTATTATTCGATAACTCGGAAGGGACCACTCGATTAGGAGGCGACTTCAGCTGCAGGATATTAGGTTACTTCAATTTTTACGAGCACTAGATCCCCGCGAGCCAGAAGGCTCGCCTCGAACTCTTTTATCATGATGAGCTTTTGCCCTACGTTTTATAATTGACCATTAAAGTCGTGCATCCGGCCTCCTTTCTTCAGCGGCGAGTCTAAGTCTATGGCAGGGCAAGGCGATTGTTTTGCTATTTGTAATGTGAGACTCGGTAGCTTGGCAGGCCATTTCCAGGGATCATAGCCTCGACCCGTAGGTAAGTGCTGACGGAGTTTCCGGTTGGTCCCGAGCGATGGTTCTAACCGCCCAGAGCCGATTGTAATTCTTACGCCTTGCACTTTCCGCTCGCCGCCCACAAATTCCGCTTAGGCGTGCGAAACTTGTTTGTTTGCGGCCTGCAGCAGCCGTTGCCTTGAGGGTAAGCAACGGACGATTGCCGATGCTTCACGCCCAGCGAGCACATACAGCTGTGAACTTGTCAGAAGCGAGTCCCATGGTCGGATATGATTGCTCGAGGGAGGCAGAATCTGCACCATACTTGGTGGGTATACAAACTTGATGATATTCGCCTCGAAATTTTGGCCAAGGCTTTGCCTCAATCACTTCGTGAAGTAATCTATGGTGACTACAGCGTATTTATACTTGTATTGTGCCGGCGAGAATGGGCCAATCAAATCGATTCCCCACATGTCGAAGGGCAGGCAGGCGGGGGTTTGCATAGTGGATGGAAGCCTTGGTATGTCGCGTATCTTTGGCACTTGTCACATTCGCGAGCATACTTTTCGCGTCCTTTCGGGGTAATCAGCAGTTTCACGCTTTCGCGGGACCCTTTTGCTAGAGCTCTTGTGCGGGTGGCCGCCATTCCCCCATGTACCTCATACAAAACACCCTCGGTTAGCTGGGGAGTGCAGCGAAGCATAGGTCGACCCTAGATCGCTTGTATAAGATTCCCCAACTACAGTACCGGCATGCCAAACGCTTGGCTTCGGGTGTGGCCTTGACCTTGTGCGAGGCGAGAACTCCACTGCTCGATGTAATCTTTATAATCATCAATCCAACACGGCTGGCTCGATGTCCATAATTACAGGTCTATCGATGGCGGGAGTTTCCATATGCTCGATCATTCAGGGATTTAGCAAAGCAAGATTATCCTCGGCTATCTTGGATAAGTAGTGCGCTTTCGCATGTTGTGCGCTTTCGGTCAATCGATCATTTCCCAAAACTTGAAATTTTTCAAGTTTTCCTTGACAACTTCGCGATGCTTAACGGGGGTGGGGTGATGTACCATGTATTCCCCACGGACTTGGTTCCACGACTAGCTGTGAGTCAGTACCTGCCCATGCCTCTACACCCATATGCATTGCGAGCTCGAGCCACTGCAATCATTGCTTCATACTCGGCGGCGTTGTTGGATGCGAGGAAATTTGAGCAGGAGGAGCTAACTCGAACTCTGTGATTTCATCGGGAGCTACGAGAAGGATGCCGGCTCCGCTCCCGACTTTGCTTTTGCCCGTCCATATAAAGATCCCAGGTAAGTGGTCGGTCGGGGTTGTGCAATTGCTTTTGCTCGGGCTCTGCCTGGCGCTTGATCTCGAGGCTCCTGTGCTTTGGGTGAAGCTTGTTTCAACCAAGTCGGCCAATGCTTGTGCTTTGATTGCTCGCTTTGGGCAAGTAGTCTATGTGGAACTTCGGTGAGCTCGATCGACCGGTTGAGCAATACTGCACGATGTATCGAGGTTTGTGCAGGACTTTCTTGGTGCATCGTGTATACTATGATTATGTGTGCGAGAAAAATAAGCCCTTAATTTTCGAGGCGGCTATGACAAGAGAGTAGGCTAATTTTTCAACATTAAAATAACGACCCTCAGCCGAGGGCCTTAGATACATAGTACAGGGTTTTTGGATATCTAGTTCCTCCCTAAAAGCAGCGGCCACGGCACAGTAGTCGCTAGACAAATAAAGGCTCACGGGCAGGGGCTGGGCTGGCGAGGGAGGTGGTTTGCCAAGATACTCCCGAGCTGCTCGAGGGCCTTGGCGCGATCGCATTCCACTCAAATCCCTTGTTGCGCTGAACCTTGAAGAAAGGGAGGCACTTTTCGGTGAGAAATGAAGCGTCTAAGGCAATGATTACGTTTAGCCATTGGATGTGCTTGATGCAGTTCCATGTTGAGCGGGGGCTTGTATCTTCTCGGGTTGGCTTCTATGCTTGGTTGACCATGAATCCCGAAACTTCCTGCTCGGACCGAAACGCACTTACTCGGGTTCGACTTCATGTTGTGTTTGCGCAAGTTGGCAAATGTCTCGGCCAAGTCAAGAGTATGGTCGCGGCCCTTGGTTTTGATGACCATGTCATCTATATAAGCCTCCATATTTACGCCTATTTGAGAGCCGAACACCTTATTGACCATGCGATAAGTGGCTCACTCTGCATTTTTGAGCCGAAGGGCATCATTTTATGTAGCACAGGCCGCCAATGCTGTGGAAGGTCTTCGCTTTATCTGCTCGTTCATTTTGACTGGTGGTATCCGATGCAGCGTCGAGGCGAGCATCTCGAACCCGGCTATAGAATCGACAAGCATATCGATGCGGGGCAATGGATAGCGATCTTTCGGGCGAGCTTTATTTAATTTGGTGAAGTCCACGCATTCGCCACTTATCATTTGCCTTTTTACCATCACCACATTAGCTAGCAGTCGGATGCTTGAATCTCCTCGATGATATACGCCTTGGAGTTTCTCGACCTCTGCTTTGATCGCCTCATTCTTCTCGGTCTGCTTGGCTTGGATTGTTGGAGAGGTAGGGTCGACATTGAGGTCGTGGCGGGCAATGCTCTCACTAATACCCCTCGTGTCTTCAGTCACGCGAACACATCTAGGCGTTCTTCAACGGCTCAATCAATCTTGCCCGAGCCGTGGAGGCATGGCCTTCCCGATTTTAATTTTTGCTCGGGGTATGTTGGATTGATGATGACCTCTTCCGGCTTCGCCTACGGTTGAATATCAGGCTCGTCCCGGACTTGCAAAGTGTCCAGCTCAATATCCTGTGATTTAGGGCGCTTCTCCTTGCGTCTAGAAGGACCTGGGGCCGGATCCTGTTCGGAGGTTTCGACCTGAGCTTGCTCGGGGGACTCTATTTCCATGGGCTCAGCCGCTTTATCTGTCTCTCCGAGCTCGACATTATTGATGGAAGTGGATGCTGGGGTAGGCCCAGGAAACCATCATTGCGACCGATCGGGAAGGTCCACACCTGTCGCTTGAGGAACGCTCGATCGATCGGGAATGTCCACAACTGCCGGTTTTTTTTCTTCCGAGCCTCCCTGGACATACTCCCACATTGCCCGGGGCTTGCTTTGTTGAGGATCCCCACTCCATTTTACGTCAGATAGAACTTGGCTTTCGGTGGGGAATGGAGGTGACCATCTGGAATTTGGCCATCGCCGGAGCACCTAAAATGCAGTTGTATGCCGATTTTAGGTCGATCACCAAGAATGTGATCATCTCCATCCGTGTTTGGGCCCCATCACCCATGAATACTTCCAGCTCGATCGTGCCTTTAACCCCCACCTGGTGATTGGTAAAGCCTTCGAGCTTTCCCAGATACGGCTTGAGCATGGTGTCTGGAAACTCCAATCCCTTGAAGCAGGAATAGTACATGATGTCCCTGCACGCTCCCGTATCTAGCAAGACTTCGCACTGCCACCGGTGCTGACGAGGCAGAAATGACCGAGGCCGCTCGGATGCCAATGGAGTGCTTGCCGGCTACATTGCGAGAAAAACAGTATGCTCGCCTCCCTCGCCTGGCCAGATATTTGGGCGCTTGACGCCTCGGACAAGGAATATATGTGTTTCCCGAGTCTGTGTTGGGCGGGAGCTCCTCTGGATCATGTTTATCACCCCGAATTTGAGGGCCCGCCGCCTTCTTCTCTCGGGGGGTCTCCCTTGATTATTGTTGTTGCATTGTTTCCTTCGCCTGGTCTTTCTTGAAGCGGTCTAACTTGCGCATTGATCGCCTTTTGAATCTCTTTTTCAACACCTTACGTACCGGCGTGGCGGTGCCATGGTGGTATTCACAGTATTTTGTGTTGTCTCGAGTATACTCGAGCTCGGGATCAAGAGGATAGGGGATAGGCAGGGCATCTCCCACCTGGAGCATGATCTCTTCCCGCGTCGTGTTTAACGGGGTAAACTGAGATTCTCTGAACAACCTTTGCCCGGGGGTGGATGATTTTCTCCTATCCTTGCTCGGCGGGCGGCTGTTCTCCGGCTCAGGGTCATTGGCGAGGCCGAGCCGCCATGAGCCTTGTCTTTGCCTTTCGCTTTATCCGCTTTGACGCCTTTCTCGGTCGAAAGCAAAAGCAGATGAGAGTTTGCCGGCAAAGAACTCGCCTTTAGAGGCCCCCCCGTTCATTGCTAGCATAGTCTTCAGGTGGCCTGCCCCGCCTCATGTTGTTGAGATAGCAAAATGTTATCTCCGGGTCACTGTCATGGCACCCTGCTCGAGCATCTCCTCGAACCTTTTCGCATAATTCTTTGTAGGATTCTGGTGATCTCCTTGCTTAATCTTAGCAAGGTCGAAACGATTCTTCTGGGGTGGGCCTCGCTGCATTTAAATTCTTCCAAAACTTTTTCTGGAGCACCGCCCAGCTCCCAATGGTTCCTCTGGGAACTCTCGCCCAACCAAAGGGCTTGTGCCTTTCCTCGGAGCGCTCCCTCGAATGCCCGCATTTTCAAGGCTTCAATATCGTGACCATCCGAATTTGTGCCTCGAATGATCGGAGCCACCAATCGCTTGCCCGTCTTCCCAAAAATACTTGTCAAACCGTGGAAGATGATCCCTGCGCGGTGGCGCTTTTCAATCTCTCGAAAGTGGCCGCCCTCACGGCTTAGTGGCGCCATAACCAAGGGCTTCGCCACGGCTAGGCTTGCCATTTGTTTTGCCATGTCCCTTTATGGCCTCCATCTTCTGGACAGGCCCGCTTCACGCTTCTCGCCGCCAAGAATGGGCGGGGTCCGAGGCATCGCCACGCATTACGCGGCAAAGGTGGGCGCGCAGAGGACCCAACCTCCCCGGGTGATGCGGCTTGATTTTTGCCGCCGTGCTCACCTCTACGCATTCCTCGATCTCTACGGCTGCCATGACTTTCCTTTCTGCATAGTGCTCATGGCGATGGTGGCGCCATGGGAATGATGTCTGGCGACTATATTCGCTCTGCCGGTCGTCACCGCTTTATTGCCTCCGCCTCTTTCGCAGATGCTGATCGACGATGGCACGCTGTCTAGGCGCGGCAACTGCTGGGAGGCAGGCTATCTCCAACAAAAGCCGTTGCTAAGTGCAGATTCAGCACGCTCGCAATCGGCACCGGCATGGCCCAAGGCGGCAAGCTTGCCGATCGAGAGCATACATCTTATCAGAATACTCGCAGACTTCAGCGCCCGCTTGTTGATCAAGGTGTTGTCCTGCCGATTAACATGGCTACCTTGATCGCTCTCACGCTGGCGATTAAGCCGCATCCCGAGATCTTCGAGAACGAGCATCCTGCCTTCATTAATAACCACCGGCATCACGCTGGCTTGCCCGCCTCGGCCGGGCATGTCGGGAGATTTGCCCTCCACGAATGGCACTCATCGCCTCGAGCCGCCGCCTGGCAGCCCACCTTTTGTTCCCCGGTTTGCATCCCGCGCAAGGCCTGGGGGAGGATTGTTTCAGCTCAGTGGTGGCCGCCACCGTTGTTGATTGCTTCGGTGGCATGGTGTTTGCTACCCTTTCCACCATTGCAATAGAAGAATAGTGAAAGATTTTACCGAAAAAATCTGTAGAGGGAAGTGATGAAACTGCTTCCTAAGAATCGAACCAAACCTGATGCGGCAAAAGTGCACAAATTGGGCCGCCCTCGAGACGGGTAGGATATTCGGCTTGTTAACGCCTTCCCCGAGCCTCAGAAGATCACAAGAACACTGAAGCCGGCAAGGCAAGGCCTCGCGAAACCTCCCAAGGCGTGAGAGTAAGTATCGAGTGATTGTCAAGAAGCAAATTGACAGAGTAACGAGGCTCAAGAAAGTGTGTGTACCTTGTTGATGATTAGGAGAGGTATTTATAGGCCCTCAAGGTGATTGAATCCATCTAGGATTCAGCTTCCATAATCGCCGAGATAATCAATGAGGAAATCCCTTGATTCTAGGCGAACAAAGCGCCGATCGCGTAAGTTATAGGGAGCTGATAAGGCAAGTATTCCGCCTAAACAGGAAACCTCGACTTGTTTTGGAGGGCAAGCTACCCAGTCTCCGTGTTTGATGTGTGCTCTGGCGAGTAAGGCTCGCCTTGCTATTCTGCTTGTAATGATCCCCGAGCTTGTCGGGCCGAGGATCGCCCCGGTCAGGGCCCGGGTGTCTCGACTGTGCAAGGTAAGTCCGATCCTTTGTCACAGCATGTATGAAGTCCCGATCATGGTCCCCGGCTCCGACAGCAAGGCCCTCGCCCGCCTTTGAGCGAGGGCGCCGGCACTGGCCGTCTTCATCTTGCTCGCTGGGCCGTGGCCCTAGCGGTACCATGTCCGCGACCAAAGACGTGATGCTAACTCGTGCTCGGCTCGTGACCCTGCTTTGGGCCGGGTATATCAAGATTTTTATATTTAAGTATGGTATGTGTAGTAGTCCTCAAGACATAAATCTCCTCCTTGATTTTGATTGAAACATATTTGTGATCTATTTCAATATGAGAGAAAGAAAAATAAGATGAATAAATATGATAACACATTGAATGCAAAATACATATATAAACTTTATTGCTAACATGCTAGTATACATAGGAAAAACAGATAATACTCCTACATAACAACATGCTACTTTTTCCACAGTTTCTATCTCGAACTCGGATCATAGCTTCATTCCTATGTTAATTTATTGTTCATGACCAATATCATCACTAATGAAGATCTTTATGATCGTTTTCAAGGAAATTTATCTCAACATTTTTTCCTTTTTGTGATCTCTCATAGAGATCAACTAGATGCTTCGTCGTTCGGCATGTGCGTGCCCAGTGACCTTTCATGCCACACCTAAAACATGAACTTTCTTCATTGTTTTGACACATATTTTTCCCACTGGAAGAGTTGTTTCTATCATCATCTCTGTTCCTCTTCAGGTGGCGAGAGGAATGTCCATTATATGGATGATGATGATAGTTATTTCTTCCACGGCCTCTTCCTCGACCTTGACTTCGACCACGACCCCGACCTTGTCCATGATTTCCTTGGCCTCGACCACGACCGCGACCACGACCACGCTCTTGCCCTTTATCATACATAGTCTCATTCGCTTCAGGGAGTGGGGTTGAACCAGTTGGATGAGATTCATGATTTTTCATTAGAATCTCATTATTCTGTTCAGCTACTAGGAGGCAAGAGATCAATTCAGAGTACCTTTTAAAACCCTTTTCTCGATATTGCTGTTGCAGGAGCATATTCGAGGCATGAAATATGGAGAATGTATTCTCCAACATATCATAGTCAGTGATGGTTTTCCCACATAATTTCAATTGTGAGGTTATCTTATACATCATAAAATTATATTCACTGATGGTTTTAAAATCTTGTAGGCGGATATGAATCCAATCATAGTGTGCTTTGGGGAGAATGACCGTTTTCAAATGGTCATATCTTTCGTTCAAATTTTCCCAAAAAATGAGTGGATCATTAACCGTAAGATACTCCATCTTTAAATCTTCGTGGGCGTGGTGTCAAAGGAAAATCATGGCCTGAGCCCGATGTTGATTACTTATCCATTCATTATTACTTCGTTGGATAGTATTTTTTAAGGCTTTTAGCGGCCAGGTGGGTTTCAACATCTATTTTTCAAGACATATAACTTTTCCCAGATATGTCCAGCATTTCAAATTCGAGCTTAGCGATGTTTGCCATTTGTGAAGAAAAAACTATAAAAATGAAACATATATATTAATAAAATTATGACATGAAAATTTTATTTATATGATAATTAGTACATGTTAAAATGTATGTTGAAAGCTACTACAACTACTAACATGACATACATGATACAAAGATAAGTAATAAAAATATGAAAATCGTTTTGAGGGTATTCAGCAACGGAAACCAATGCGGTGCACACAATAACTAGTATGATAATAATCATCAACATTGGGTTAAACATTTTGTAGAAGAGGATATAATATTGAGAGTTTGTAAGGAGATAGTAAAAATGTGAGTAAACTATTGAGATGTTGTTGTATATATAGAGAAAAAAAAAAGACCGTTTATGACCGTTGGAGGAGAGAGATAAAAATCAGTTAACTAGCCGTTGGAGGAGAGAGGTAAAAATGTAAAAATTCTAATTTAATAGAATTGCATTTATATTATGTATAAATATAAATCGTATTAGGAGCAATAAGTTGATCACAAATAAAATAACTCTACATGAATATTTTTCAATCAACTCTATACAGCTATTATATAGCATACATATATATTCACGCCACGCTACTCGGCAAACCTTTCCGTGGGTATTTGAAAGTCAGTAATAAATATATATGTATATAAAATTATTCATATATCGAATTGAAATCATAAAAATTCATAATATATATATATATATATATATATATATATATATATATATGTATATATATATATATATAAATATTCAGTTTATGGTTTGAGGTTATTTCCGCTCAAACATCAACGAACATATATATTATGCGTAAAATAATAAATTATTATTTTGTCATCTCACCATATATTATCGACGGTGGCTCAGCCAACCTTTTCTTAATAATGGTGATATACGATATCTATTGAAGTAAACCAGTGATATAAAATACAAAATATATCGGCAGAAAATTTTACCGTTTGAGATTGTTAATAGTAGAACGATCGTGCTGATAATGTGTTATAAAATAACCACAAATTGAGGACAAATAGTGTATTAGAGAAAGAGAGAGAGAGAGAGTTTTATTCAGAGCTGTATCTTCGGGGTGATTGATAACTTCATGCTGCTCGATATTTATAGCTAAGCAGCACACATACAATTTCCAAACATTGAATGTTTGGCACACAATTCTTCTACCTATTCACAATAGCCTACTGTTCACATGAAGATTTTTCATAACATAAATTATATAATGTTAGATTATCTACAACAAAATGTGACATCTACTTACAATTTGCCTGAGAAGCTCCACTTGGATTCAAGTGTTCGATATGTCGTATGCAACCCTTCAATTTTTGGATACTGCACAAGTGATTAGATTCATTCTTTTTTGCAAAGATTTACTCAAGCGATGTGAGCTCACAAACTTTGGATTCTTGCGAAATTCATTCTCAATTCTATCCCAAAATTTGTCTTTCGATTGGTTGATTCCTATGATTGGATTTTGAGAGACATCAAGATAAACATGACATAGTTGTATATCTTCTTCAATTAAAAATAATATTGATCGGAAAGTTGAACTCATTTTTTCAAGACTAAATAAAATGAAGCAGAAATTGGATGCTTCTGTTCAATCTATTGTATCCCATTTATATAGTTCGAAATAAGAAGATAATATCATATTACTCAAAATCTAATCCAACCGATGACATTAGAATGAGATTGATCCTATGCATGAGATGTATGCAGTGTCATGTCCCATCATCTGTCATGCATGTTGAAAAATGCACATAGAAGATTACTTTGCAGATATTGTGGAATTATGAGTGTAATTTAGGGTAAATTGAAGATATTATCTTTTTCCATCATTTGTCAGGCATATTGTCTTGTCTCATCATCTGCCATGCATGTTGAAAAATGCACAAAGAAGATTACTTTGCAGATATTGTGGGATTGTGAGCTTAATTTGGGATAAATTGAAGATATTGTCTTTTCCCATCATCTGTCACGCATGTTGAAAAATGTGCAGATAAAATTGGATTACACAAAATCTAATCCAACCGTCGACATTAGGATGAGATCGATTCAATGGATGACATATTTTATAAATATGTTATATGCGGATTGGAAACAATTCAATCAACTTATCTTTATCACATAGTAATCATTGTTCGACTTGGAACAAATTCTGAGTTGAACCACATGTCATCGGTTTAGGAAAAATCAAACCGAAGCTAAATCGTTTAAAATCTTGAAACTGAACCGAACTGAACCACGATGGTTTAAATTGGTTCGACTTGGTTTCGTGGTTCGGTTCCATGATTGAATTTCGTGGTTCGATTTGAATTTAGAAATAGTTCTAGTCATTCAAAATTTAAGTAAACCAAGAAAATATTATAAAAACACGCTAAAGAAAATACTTAAAAAATAAATATAATACAATTATATTCATAAACTCATTTTTAAAAAAATTGCACAAACTTTCAAATAAAATAATTAACATTTTTAATTCTTATAATCAATAAATTAAATCCATTATAATAAAAATACATTAACATACATGATATTTAAAACGTTTATGTAAATTCAAAAAATCTAATGACAAATTCCTAAATATTAGTCATATAGTTTATATAGTATAAAAATATTAATAATATAAGAGTACTAAAATATAAATATTAGGAATTCTAATGAATTTATTGTTTAGCTTGGTGGTTCAACATGGTGATTCGATTTGGTGGTTTGGATCAAAATGGTTTAGTTCGATTCAATTTGACTCGACATGTCTAACCGCAAACCAAACCAAACCATTTAACTTCTCAAAATCTTAAATCGAACTGAACCATATAACACCTAAAATTGAGCCAAATCATATGAATCAGCTTGATTCGACTAGATTTAATGGTTTGACGACTCCGATTGACACCCTTAGAAAACATGGGCAAATCTAATGTATAGTCAACTAAGAGCACGGTTAACGAAATATCATTTGCAAATCCAAACCCAATCTCCACTTCCATCAGAGAATCATAAAATCTTATTTGATTTGGTTTGATTTGTATCAATTTAAAATATAAATCAAAACCAAATCATACGACCAGTGTTCTAAAAGTCGCGCGGCCGCCTAGGCCTTGACACCACGCCGCGATTAATACCAAATCGGTCCAAGAAGTCGTCGGAGAAGAAAATCGCCAACTAGGTGCTCTAGTCGCCGACAATGGAGTAGATCTCAACCATCAAAAAATCGGATCATTACCTGAATCGGGAACCAACCTCCAATGATACATCCGGTTAAATTACAGCGACGGCAAGGAGCAAGGGAAGTAGGATGGGGGTGGTAGCTTCACTTATCAACTGAGTTTCTCTTTCTTCTTCATAGAAAAATCTATGGATCCGGTACTCAAATGGATACAAAACATCAAACTATCGATTCGGTGCTCAAATGGTAATATTGAAGCAGTAAGAAAATTTTAGGATATGAAGTTCTAACTTCTAAACTAGACCTGACAATTGGGTGAGTTGGGTTGGAATGAGTAATGGGTTGAAACACGTCGTAACCCATTAGAACCTAAATGTCAAATGGGTTGAAATGGGTCGAGTTGAAACGGGTAACGGGTTAAAGCAGTCGACCCATCTCAACCCAAAAAATTCCCCCCAAAAAATATAAATTTATAGCATAAAAAATCACGGATCGAAATGGGTAACGGGTCCGACCCGCTTTAACCTAACCCAACCAGTTAATATTATTGGGTTGAAACATGTTACCCACTTCAACCAAAAAATATTAATGGGTTGGATTGGGTTAGGTAATTAGTGAGTTGGGTTGGGTGAGTTAATGAATAATGGATTACAATTGTCAGACCTATTCTAAACAATCGAATGACGGCTGGCTGAAATCTGATTCTCTGAATAAGGGAAAGTAGGGTTTCTATTTATTGTTTCTTTATGGGTTGGGTTAAAACTTAAATGGCCGGAGGTAGATGTAAATGTGGATATCTATGGGCTCTTGGTCATGTGCCTTGACCCATTTGTTAAGACTTGTTATTAAGCTATTAGGTTCTAAGTAATGACTTTTTAAGTTTTTGGTTTATTTGGCACTCCAATATTTTTTATTATGCTCCATTTGCATGCATTGATTTTGAATTCAATAAATATTCAAATTTTAAAGAATTTAAATAACTTAAAATTTTCTTTCAAAATTATAGTATTTTCATTGTTTGAATAATATGTGAAATTCAATTGTAATTCTACATTATACTTAAAATAAGAGTTCAATATTATTTAAAGTATCTAGTTTAGTCTAGTGGAATATGATTGTTAGTTATTATAAATGACAAGAGCTCAAACCTTGTTAATAACAAAAGTATAAAATTTTATATTTTAGAAAATAAATAACATGTGTTGGTGGTAGTTAACGACGGCGGTGGGTGGTAGCCGGTGAAGGTAGTAGGAGGCGGCAGTAGTGGCGGGGTTGATCGGAGGCAGCGACGGTGGTGGCTGGAGGTGTTGGCGACGTTGATGGTGGCACAAGTGGTGGTGGTTGAAAGTTGTTTTTGTGGTGGTAAAAAGAAGGTGATTTGTTATTATGTAATAATTGATCAAAATTTAGTATTTTAATTAGAGTGGCCCTAAATGCCACACAAAAAACACTAAATGCTACATTCATTAAATAGTTTAATTACTATTTAATCATTTTATAAAAAGGAGTTATAATTAACCCTAAACTCTAATTACTAATTAATCATTATCCTTTTATATAAAGGAGTTTCAATTAATAATAATTATCATATAAATATATGTCAAATCCTCCTTTACAATTAACCATAAACTAAACTAAACTTATTCCTTTCCAACAATTTATTTAATGAATTCGATCCGAATAACAACGTTCATGATGACTCTTCGGATTCTTCTTTTACGGTAAGTTGTTACATACATTGTACTCAATATAGATATATTTTTCGATGTTAAAAGTCATGTTTAAAGATAAAGAAAAAATCGGAAGAAGAAAACGTTCAGACCTGCCAATTTTTTTAGGCTGGCGTTTTTTTCACAATTTTTTTTAAAATCTGGCGATGTTTTTCAATTATTTATAAAAAACCTAGCGCTTTTTTTTAAAAAAATTTAAACAACCTAGCAATTGTTTTCAAAAATTTTAAAAAAACCTAGCGATTTTTTTCATATTTTTTAAAAAACCTGGCGATTTTTGTCATTTTTAAAAAACAAAGTGGCGACTTTTTCAAAACTTTTTAAAAAACATGGCGATTTTTTGCCGACTCCAGCTTCTTTTCCACTCTTTTCTATCATTTAGAAAATCTAGAGTTCCTTTGAAAGTTAAGAGCATTCACATGGACCTTGTCACCTTGGTTCTTAATAAACTCAACACCAATGATATCTTGCAAATGTGTAGACCCTACAACAGGATTTCCTTGGATTTATTTCTTCACCATGGAACAACTTGGTTCCTTACTGTTTGGGGTGGTTTGGAGAGGCTTGGGTTGGCTGAAGCATCATCTCTCTTTCCTTACAGATGCGAGTGAAGGGTTTTGGTAGTAGTAATGACAATGGCTTACTGTGGCAGTGTGGTGTTTTTGCTATCTTATGGGGGATATGGACTAAAAGAACCCGAGGATTTTTAGGGATCACGAGTCATCTTTGGGCCTCTTGGCTTCTTCTCTGAGAGAGAGTGATCTATATGGCATCCCTTTGGGCATTGGCAAGGGATGTGTTTCAAGGCGTACTCATTTCAGAGTGGCGGACTGGTTGGAGTGCTTTATTTCCTTCTTAGCATTTTCATTTCTAGCTTTAGGCATTCGTATTTTGGATCAAACAATTTGATGGAAGTCCCATCCATCCTTTTACTACTTTCTCCTTTCTATCTAGTCCAATTTTCTTTTTCTAAAAGAAAAATAGTTCTGGAATAGTAAGTATTAATTAGCGGGGACATGAAGAAGCAACAACGGCTAAGAGAAATAGACCCTTAGGCACACCTAAGGACATAATGGCTGAAATAGTTTCTTAAATGATTTATTTTCTCCATTTGAGTAGAAAGAACAATACAGCCAATAGATTTTAAGTAACCCCAGCTACATTCAACAAGATATATAAGAATAAACATTCCCAAACCAAAAGGGGTATAAATCTACTAAATCACGTACAACAATCAAATGCCATAACTTCATATAAAAACATAATACATGGATGATGGTGTTGGTTGAAGTCTTTCCCACTTGATCCCTTACTTGATGATGGTGTGACAAAGAGACGCCGGCGGGGAGAGAGAAATTGGAGAGAGAGAGTCGCCGTTGCTGCCACAGAGACACGCGAAAGATCGGTGTTGAGAGGGAGAGCATTCTTGGATTTTAGGGGTTTAGGTCATCAGGTGCGTTGACACTACTAATGAAAAAGGACGGTTTGAATTTTTTTTTATCCCTATTGATTTGATTTAGTTTAGTAAATGAGTGTTTTTTTAAATGGATGGAGGGCAATTTGGTAAACAAAGTTATTTTTAAGTTTAATGTTTTTTCTTTTAAAATAGAAGGATGATATTTTGGTAACTTAACATGTTAAGTGATGTTGTATTTAGGGTTTTTCGGTGTAACATTTAGGGGTTCTATTTTAATTATTAAGATTTATGATGGAATTAATTTTATGGAATTGAGTGATTTAAAATTCCAACATAATTTTAATTCCAAATTTTAGTTATGTTCCCAAACAATAGTATTGATTTTGGAGGTCCCAATTCTAATTTCAAACTATAGAATTTGGGTATCTAAACATTCCCTTAGTTTAATTTAAATGTTTAAGTTTATAATATTAAGATAAATTATAGAAACAAGGGTAATTATACATTAATTCTCGACCCTCCCTAGGCCCCGCCTAGATGCTGGTCAGCCACTCGGTGACCACCTAACGATTTTTAGAACATTGCAAACAACTACTTTTTTATTTTTTTCTCATTTTTGACATTTTAGCAATTCAAAAAATATTTTTTTATATTAAAAAAAACACATTTTTATCTATAAATAGAAACATAGTTTACTTCATTTGGACACCAAACCAATTTTCAATATAAAGATGATGTAGTATTTAAAAATATTAGAATTTGTATCACTGTTAAATGAATTTTTTGGTTTCAACTCAAATGAGTATGAATGAGATTATTTTCTATGTTACAAAAATAAAATTACACATAGCTGGGTCGTTGAAGACATCATTGTCTTTAACAACTCCTTCAGCCATCCATGAGATTTACTCAATTCAGGTCCTAAGAGCTTATTTAGATTTTTTAAAATTAATCTAAACATAAGAGTGTTTAAGAATACAATATTACATCACTTAATAAATTAAGAATCTCTTTAAAATAGCCAAAAAATAAAATAATAAATCATATGACTTCAAATTTTAAGTGAGTGGCATTTTCTTTTCTTAGTCCTGTTTTTTTAACCATCCGTCCTAACCCTCCATCCGAACAACCACCTCCATAATTTACGTCATTACCACCACCCTATGACACTTCTTAAAGAGGATTAGTTGTGGTTTCTCACTTATCCCCTTTGTGATTCAAACATACGACCTATTAAGTATGAGTGAAACATCTTACTACTGTCTGATGCAGCGTTTTAAAAACACAGCTTTTTCTAAACACAGTATTTTTAAAACGTAATTTTTTTCTTGTAAACATGTTTGGAAAACTATTTCAAAACGCTATTTTTATAAACAAAATGGTTGTAAACGCAACACATTTTTAAAACGCTCCAAATTAAAGCGTTTTAAAACGCTGCACATTTTTAAAACGATGCATTTTAAAACGCTGTATTGAAACATTTTAAAAGAAAAAACACAGCGTTTTGGGAAAAACGCTCCACCAAACAAGCACTAAGTTGCGCTTCGTTGTCCCCCTATAATGCTTCCTTCTCTATTGTGTGCGGGTTTCGACAAGGAAAAAAGCAGTTGCACAATCCAATAATAACCATGCAAACATAATTTGAATTGATATGAAAAGGTCATTATTTGTAACCAAATCACCATCTTCATTGTCATAATACACAATGGCTGCTTTGAAGCTACATCCTCCACTAATGATCAATGCAAATGGAGTAAGATGATGTATATAAAGTATAAACCCAAACCATAAGATCCTATAGGAGCATAAACTAAACTACCAAATGTTAATAATGGATGTTTCTCAACTACTACTACAGTAGCATAATTTGAAATATTACCTCCGTTCCAACATAAATGTCGTTTTCACAATTTGCACACATTAAGAAATGTTATAAATATACTAATTTACCCTTACCCTTATTTATAGTCATTTATTGCAGTTAAATTGCACAAGTACTTTACTTTTTCCTTTTGGCAACCCTCTTGAACAACATTTAATTTGAACGTATTAAATAAGGGTAGTTTTGACAAAACATGAGTAAATATTTCTTGAAATCCTAAAGGAAAAAAAGTAAAGACTTTATTGACTATTCTTCTGCCAGAACCACATAAAATGATGTTTTGTCTACCACAATAGAAGAGTTCAACTAACAAAGGGCTCAATTTGATTACAAAGATGATTCCCTAAATCCCTTCCCCATCCCCCCATGAGATGCAATAATGCCCTGCGGCCACCTTTAGGCTTGAACCTTAACAACTGCCTCTTGTACACAAGTAAATTGGAAACATAGTGTTATAATATTTTCCACTAAACTATATATATATGCCTGATGACAACAGTAAATATATAAAAGCAAGCATGTAGGCTTCATAATGCTTTTTTTTTTTTTACCAAGGACATGGCAATATGGCAGCTTCAAGGCAATTTTGTGACCATTGCTTTTCACTAAAAAATTCTCTGGGTAAAAAGAGAGAGAGATCAGCCAATGAATGTCATGGGTGCTTCTGTAGGTGAAAGCCGCAAGTTTAGGAGCTTGCTTGCACTTAGTAGTCCGCCACAATATGAAACGAGAACCTGCGAATAAAACCTAACAAAGTAATGTCACACTAAAATCCAGGGAAACACTATGCTCATGGAATCAAAGTCGCAAGCATGAGCACCAATGCAAAGAAAACCTAACATTGTTTTCTTTTTTTTAAAGAGGATAAATGATGGTTCCCCACTTATCTATATGGTGACTTGAACCCACATCCTATTTGGTGTAGGTGAAGCGTCTTACCACTAAGCTGCGCTTCGTTGTCACGGCACTGGCTTTATATTCAGGTGATTTTATGTATTTAACAAAGCTTTAACATTTGTACTTGTGTGTGCCTGTGTGAGCGCTCGTGCAGAGTGAATTGCTGAAAAATGATTCATGGAACAAAATTAGTCAATAGTCACTTACATTCCTTTAAGGTTCCTTGTTTCAAGTACGAAGCCACAAGGTTTCAAGAGAGAGAGACTTCTCATTTCTGGAATGAGCCGCTGAAGTCCCGAGTGGAGGAGCATGCACAGTTATTGGAAGAGCCCATTCACATTTGTCTCTTCCCTCTATCAAAAGAGGATGCTCAAATCTGAATTGGAAAATCAAGGATTATTTAGAAGCTCAAATCAGAAGAAAGAGCATATTTCCGGTAGTAGAGCTGGCCCAACAAAGAGATATGATAGTGATAACAAAAAATTCCCAACATCTACTGGAAAAAAAAGGAAGGCAAACAAAATCAATCATGAAAGAAGACCAAAAACTAAGCATTTAGACTATTTCAATGCACTTAGAGTTTCAACCAATACTAAATCAGCCAACAAAGACCTCTTTTTCTTATGTGAACTGGGTCACATCTAAAACATGCATGATCCATACCAGTAAGCAGTTGAGAAATCACGATCTAACATTGATCAGTATACAACTGGTGGAAGGACATCATAATAAATATAGGATTCAAATTCAATTATTTGAATCTATAAGATATGTCGCATTAGCTGCAGAAGGAAAGGAATAGCATCAAAAGTTCATGACAGGAAATGGCACAGACAGTCAGATGGTCAAAAAAAGATTTCTAAAGGGGCAACTGATTGGAGAATTGATCTGAAGTAGTGAAGGAGTTTCAAAATCAGGAGATCGTTGCTTGGAGATTGATCTGAACCAATTTTAAGATATATTTTTAAATGCCTCTTTTATCAAAATGACATGATTATTCTAAACCACAAATTCAAAGTGTGTTAAAGACATTAGATTAAAAAATAGTTTCCTAAAGCGAAAATTTACCTTTTCAATTGGGACAAACTAAAAAGAAATGTGTACTTACTGGGACACGGAGTGTATTATAAGTGTTAGGGTTATGTTAGTAAACTTGTGAACTAGGGTTAGCATTTTCGGATTGTAAATTGGTGTAATCAAATCACTGTGACAAGATTTTGGGTTAATCAATATTTGTTTTCCAGTGCACGAGGGAGAGAGGAGACTGTACAGGTTTGAGACAGTAACTAGTCTTGCAGATTATATTCACTCTAATTTCAAACCCATCCTTCTTCAAGGTTTCTATTTCCTCTTTCAACTATTCCTCCATTTTATTCTGAAATAAATTTTGGTCCAGCAGTTAGCTAATTGATATAAAAAAGCTTGCTTGCCACTGTTTGATAGTTTTTCCAAAAGAATCAGGCAGTAGATTATGCCAAAGACAAACACACACACACACACACACACACATTGGTTTATGATTTTCTGAAGCTGATAAGCCAATAACAACTTCGGCATTCATCAGAGATAAAGAAAGAGGGGGTGGTGTGGGAGTAGTTAGACACCCATGGAATTTATTTATTCAATAGCTTCCTAACAATTTCGGTGTGCCAGCAAATAACTGAAAATGTTTTTGATGAGATTTTCTAGAGTTTAACCAAACCTACTGGAGTGTGGAATGGTTTCATTTTCCAGAAAACGATTTCACGAAATCATTTGCTACAAGTCTTTTTCGTTGAAACAGACGGAGCCTAGATACTTAATCCAGTTATCCCTTCACAATAAGAAAAATTGCGAACAGAACGATATGATATATAGACTGACATAAGTTATGCATACCTAGTCCAGTCTACATTCTTTGGAGTCGTAAAGAATTCAAACCGAAGCGCCCATTGCACCGAGACATGTCTCGTAGAAAAGGACATGGGCCCATCCATGGGAATAGAAAAGAGAAAGCTGGTCTGCAACAAATCTGCAACAACCTCGTGGTGGTCGCTCTGGACCTGCATAAATTAAAATATTTTAGCAATTATGAAACCATTAAAATGTTAAACTGCATAATAGAAAGTCGATTAGGATATGCTTTATATTCCCACCATGAAGGCTTAAAACATCTCTCTCTCTCTCTCTCCCTCCCCCCCTGTATATATATATATATACTAGTAAGCACATCAGAAAACTCTAGATGTACAAAGACTGTCATGGATATGCTTGGCAATCATGACCCAAAACCTAAAAACCCACCCGACCCAACCTGCTAAGCTAATTACCCAACCCAACCCAACCCAACCCATTAACATTTGCGGGCAAATTTGGGTTACCCAACTTAACCCAATACAAATTGCGAGTAAAGTCGGGTTAAACCCAAAAACTGTTTTAACCCGATAGCCCCAAACATCCCACGCTGTGTTATCCCAATTTCTCTCTCCTCTTTCTCTGTCTCTCTCTACCGTTCCTCTTTCTCTCTCTATCTGATTCCTAGGTTAGGGTTTTCATTCTCGTTTCTCAGATCAAATCAGCATCTCAAAGATCATCGTGTTGAGGAGCTCGGACGGTAAGATTTTTGAGGTTGGAGTAGCTGTGGCTTTGGAATCTCAAACGATCCAAGTCTGATGACAACATCAACAAGATGGAAGAGGATGATCTCAAAGCGTTCGATGCTGAGTTCGTGAAAGCCAATCAAGGGACTCTGTTCGATCTCATCTTGGTTTCACCCTTCGATTCCCTAAAAAATAATTGACTTGATTATTTTCATACCCATCTCTATTTGTGTCTGTGTATGTTTGGGTCTGATTAGATAGATCTATTTGTGTGTGTGTGTGTGTGTTTGTTTGTTTTTGTACGCAGATGACTGAATGAATGATTTTTTGGGTTTTGAAATTCTGTAGGTTGAACTCTTCAGGTCTGTTTTTCTTTTTCTCATTTTGCTTTTATGTTCTGGTCATTCTTTCTTAAATTTTTTTTTTCAGGAATTTTTTCAGTACCCTTTTCTTTTGTTTTACTCTCTCTGGATGGCTGCTTGATTTTCCTCATATATTGGCTTTCTTAAATTTTAGTTTGTGTTAATGGTGTGCAGTGATATAATCAGTAATGCTTTGGGAAAAAACGATTATCGGTTTCCAATATGAAATGGTATATAACTCTTATATGGACTTCGGTGATTAGAAATTTGAACAAACCCACTTCAAATGTTGTGAAGAGGAGCTTGCTTTTGTAAACAGTCTATTTTTTTCTTATTTGTTTCTAATGACAGACACTACATAAAACAAGATTGTTGATGTACGTACTGGGTTGTTGAGTATTAATATAAAGAGTACTGTAAGTTTGTTGATGAGATGAGGTTTGGTTCTTCAACAGTTGAACCATTCTTAAAGTCTCCTTAGATTTGCCCATTTGATAACTGCAAGAGTTGTCAATGCTCATGTTTGGAAAGGTCAACAAAATAAAACGTTAGGAATTTTTAACTTGGGACTGAGGGATAACTTCTTAAAAAAGTGGTTGTGGCTTTGAAATTGGTCAAGTGGGATTTTCTTTATTTTTTTTATTGAGTCTACCAGTTATATTTACGTTGTGTAGATGAACATTTCTTAATGTGAATCTGATGGTTCTCAATGACAACTTCTCATCTAGCTGGTTTTGGGTTATACCGTAATCAATTTTTCTGCTTTAATTTCAGGGCATATGTCCATCGGTAATATGAGGCATTCCGTCAGGGCTTTCTTTTCTCTGTACTAGCATCCCACTTCCATATTTCTTTTATCTCTACTAGCTCCCCCATATCCTCTATAGGTGTTAAAATGGAAGAGAGTAATAGAAATGACAGTGGAAAGAGGGCTATTGTAAATGGTACTACAAACTTGAACCGTCATTTGCTTAAACACAATTTTCTTGAGGACTGAGGAGGAGTCACACACATCCACATGCATATGCTCCTTTGGACCAAGAAATATACGGGAAAGGTTGTGATCTGCAATTATTAAGCACAACTACCCATTTAGTTTTGTGGAGCATGAAGGAACTAGGGAGTTGCTTAGCTTTTTACATCCAAAAGTAAAACATATCACTAGAAACACCACCAAAAAGGATGTGCTCAAAATGTATAGGAGAGAGAAAGAAAAGGTTAAACATGAGTTGCAAGTTGTTAGTAGTAGAATATGTTTGACTTCGGATATTTGGAGCTCTCCTAACACCGATGGTTATATGGCGTTGACGGCCTATTATGTATATGAAAATTGGACTCTACAGAAAAGGATTCTGAATTTTCGACATGTGTCCCCCCCATCATAGTGGTAGTATCATTTTTTTGATAGGTAATCATAGCAGATAAGTTGATTAATATCTTAAGTTGAGGTGTAAGTTGCAAATTAGCGAAATAAGAGTTTTGTTATTGTTGGATCATTTTGTGTTGGGTAGCATATTGTTCTCCCAGTTCTCCTGTGCATTGTCTGCTGGCACATCCCTTGTTTACTTAATTGAGTTTCATGGATAGTTCCTACGGCAGATGGATTAACTTTCTTGAAAGATCATGCTTCTAGGAAATTCATCAAGCCATATTGACTCTCTGAAGAAGAAAAATAGGATTAAATTTATGGATATGTTCTCATGTTAAAGATTAGTCCCAAGCCTTTTCCCTTTTCATGAATAAGAATGTGGGCTTCTTAATTTAAATTTATTGCGTAACTCTTCTTCCTTTGCACCAGCTTGACAGACATTATTCTGCCCCTTCTTGGAGTGTTAAGGCTTTATAATTTTCAAGCTCATTGAAGCAAAGCTTATGGCAGTTCTTAATATTTTCAACTGGCTTCCACTGATTCATCTCATCTTAGGCCTTCCAAACTTTCTTTCAGCTACTGGTTATGATTATTCAATGGCACAAGTCTCCACTACTTGGAAGAACAATTATGATTATGTAGTCAACGACACCGATCATGGATCACTTTGTAGAGAATTAAAAAGTAGGCATATACTAGGACTAGGTTATCTTTGTTGTGCTTGGACACTTTTTTTTTTTTTTTTTGATAAAGTAATAATTAAATAAATAGCAACAAAACAGGTGATGCGGCCTTTGTACACTAGGAGTATACCTAGCCAAAAGAATTAGCCAATATCAATATTATTCACAAAATCTACAAGAGTAGTGATAGAACTCTTCTTCCTCGGAACACCGAAAGTGAAGGGTGCGAATCAACAAATTCTTCAGATCCGGGACAGCCATTTCCTCGTTGTCAAAGGTCTTGTGGTTTCTTTCCCTCCAAAGAATCCAACACACTCCCAAAAGGGTTGTCTCCCAAAAACGGTTTCTCCTATCCATATACCCAATAGACCAGCCCCTAACATGGTCAAGAATCGACCTCGGCATGACCCAAGACATCTTGAATAGGCAACACGAAATTCCACAACCTAGCAGCAACTTGGCAGTGCAGGAGCAAATGATTCACACTTTCCTCACTAGCCATACACATATAACATCTATTGACAAGAACCATGTGTCGTTTCTGCAAATTGTCCCCAGTAAGAATAGCTTCGTGAGATGCTTCCCACATGAAGAAAACCACTCTCTTTGGGGTTAGGGAGTTCTATCGCAATTGAGGAGCTTAAGGTAATACGATCTGACTGAGAAAACAAGACCCCTTGTGTCATTCCAGACCACCTTATCCTCCAATCTGTGTGTTCTGCTCATGAAGCCTCTCTAGAAGCTGCACTACTTCCCAATCATGAAAATTCCTTCTAAACATGTGATTCCAAACAGGTTTACCCTCCTCCATAGACAATACATAACTAACTCTACAATCCTTATGCAGACCTCATATAAATTTTGGAATTCCACCCTCAAACACGAATGTCCACACCACCATCTATCTCCCCAAAAACTCACAGAAACCCGTTGCCAACCTCAAAAGCAATGAATCTCTCAAAATAACTCCACCTTTCCTTATGCCTCTCCACAATCCCACCCCGAAAATAGAATTTACCGCGTTTGGGAACCAACAGTGATCCCCTGCCCCATACTTACAAACCACCACTTATCTCCAAAAAGCTTCCTTATCTGTGAAATACCTCCACAACCATTTCCCCAACAACGCCTTGTTAAAAAGTTTGAGTTTTCTAACGTTCAAACCTCCCACTTGAACCCTGGAGCATACTTTCTCCCAATTCACTAGATGAAACTTAAAGTCTTCCGACTGCCCTTCCCACAAGAAATCTCTTTTTAGCTTCTCTATTCTTTGTCTGACTGTGGCCGGAATCACAAAGAGAGACAGAAAATAGGTTGGTAAATTAGAAAGAGTATTCTTAATTAAGACTAATCTTCCCCCTTTAGAAAGAAGTTGACGCTTCCACCCTGTCAATCTCTGCTAGAAGCGCTAAATCACCGGGGTCCGCAGCGCCCTACTCTTCCTTTGTGCACCAATGGGAAGATCAAGGTAAGAGGAAGGAAGAACGAAGCTAGCGCCCCAACATTTTCCACAACCCCAACAGGAATAATCTCGCTCTTGGAAATGTTAACACCAATCGAAGATACCCCAACTGAGACTTGTTTGCCCCGCAAACCCCTCGAACTAGAAAAAAAAAAACCCCCGATGGTTCCCGGTTCACCAAAACAGAAAAGCGCACCGTAGAAATACAAAACTGAATCCATTGAATCCATTTAATGCCAAACCCCATCCTTTCCAACATGTACAGTAGAAAATCCGAGTTCACATGATCATATGCTTTCACAATATCCAACTCACAATAACCCCGGAACACCCCTTCTCGATTTGTCATCCACTACTTCGTTGGCAATAAAAGACGCATCCAGAATCTGTCTATTCTTCACAAAAGTATGATGTGACATCGAAATAACCGTGCCCGTTACCCCTTTCAATCTTTGAGCAAGCACTTTGGAGATAAGCTTGTAAATACCACCAACTAAATTAATTGGTTGGAAGTCTTTCAAATCAGTCGCTCCACACTTTTTTTTGGAATCAAGACTATGAAGGCAGCATTCAGGCTTTTTCCGAACCTCAAACTCGAATGAAAAGACTGAAACACCTCCATGATATCCCCCTTAACCACCTCCCAACAATGCTGAAAAAATGCCATAGAAAACCCATCGGAGCCTGGAGCTTTATCACCCTCCATCTTACGAAGCACCGCCGTCACTTCCTCAATCGAGAAAGGGCGCTCCAACACTGCCGAGTCACCTGCACTGACTCTGTCGAGACCATTCCATCCAGATTAGGTCTCCAATCCCCACTCTCTTCATAAAGTCGCCTATAAAAATCTGCAACGCCTTCCTTAATCTCTGCCTCGTCTTCCAGCAACACATCGTCAATCTACACAGAACTTATCGTTTTTGCTGCTCCACAAATCTTTGTCATCCTGTGGAAGAACTTGGTGTTGCTATCTCCTTCCTTAAGCCACTGCACCTGAGACTTTTGTCTCCAACAGATCTCTTCACGAATAAGAAGGCACTTCAGCTCGTGTTTCAACTGCACTCTAACAGATTCTTCAGCCTCATCCAAAAGACCATCTCCTGCTCTCTCAGCCAATCTGCAAATCTCATCCAAATGGTTTTGATTTTAAACTCCACCTTACCAAAAACCTCTCTATTCCAAACTTATAAATCCTCCTTAAGCAACTTCAATTTTCTAGCTATTTTGAAGCTCGGATCACCTACCACCAATTAGGAATCCCATCTAGCCTTCACCCAATCCAAAAATCCTGGCTCTTTTAACCACATATTCTCAAAACGAAAAGGCGATTTCCCCTTAGAGATACTACCGCACTCAAGAAGCAAGGGCACATGTTTTAGTGGAACCACTAAAACAGCCTTCCTAATCCCCTGAAATTAGGAATCTATCAATTCTCAAAAATTGTTGATGCTCACCATTTCTAAACCACGTGAAATTACCCCCTACCAAAGCGAGATCCACCAACTCCATCTCATTAATGAAATCATTAAACTCCATCATTTCTCTAGAATAAATCCAAGAACCAGAATGCTCATGAGGAAATCTAACTGCAGTAAAATCACCCCTGCATTAAAATCACCCCTATACACCACGACACACCCCATCTAACTTTTGTGTCCTTTAATTCAGCCCAAAAACTTTCCCAATCCCCTGAAATTAGGAATCTATCAATTCTCTAAAATTGTTGACACTCACCATTTCTAAACCACGTGAAATCACCCCCAACCAAAGCGAGATCCACCAACTCCATCTCATTAATGAAAATATGAAATCATTAAACTCCATTTCTCTAGAATAAATCCAAGAACCAGAACGCTCATGAGGAAATCTAACTGCATTAAAATCACCCCCTATACACCACAACACATCCCATCTAGCTTTTGTGTCCTTTAATTCAGCCCAAAAACTCTCCCTAACAGCAGTACTACAAGGCCCATAAACTCCTGTAAAGAGCCAATCTCTGTTATTTTCCAGTCTTCAACAAACACGAAACTGAGAATTTGCCTTGCGATGAATCTACTTTCGACAGAACACTTCTGTCCCACATAATTAGCACACCCCCAGCTGCCCCTTTAGATCCTAAGTGTACACAATCCACCCCTCTAGCACTCCAAACACTATCAATGATTCTGACATCAACCATCTCCATTTTCGTTTGAAGACAAACAACATGCGGATTCCATCTCCTAACCAAACCTTTAATCAGAGTTCTTTCACTTGCATCATTAAGACCCAGACATTCCAGGAAACAATTCTAAGATGCATATTAAACAATGTTTTTCCTCCTCCCCCCCCCCTTCCTGGCCCATGAACATATTTAAGACTGCTGCACAATTGTTTAAGCTCCCTTTTACCCTTCTCCCTAGTCTTATTCAATCTCTTGCAACTGTCACCTCCTGACAATCTCCACTTCTTCTCGATGTCCAGAAGTAAGTCCAGGATCTTGTCTTCAAAACCTGAACCAGACACCCCCAAAACCTTCCCAAAACCTTTAGCTTTCCGTTTAACCCAAATGGAGATATCCTCATCCACCTCTTTATCCGTAAGATATGTCACTTCACAAATATCTTCTGGACGTATTATTTTTTTTTATAAGTAAAGTATAAGTATTATTAACAAGCGTCAAAAAAGGAGACGCTAACTTGTACACTGGAAGTATACATGCACTAAACTACAAACCAAAAGACCCCAACCTAATTACAAAAAGGATCCTCTAAAGTTGGGTCAACAGATAAGCACCAGAATCTCAAGTACAAGTGAAAAGACTTTTTGATTACTACAGATCGATTCAATGTTCTCAAAGGCCCTTCTATTCCTCTCTTTCCGATGGTCCACCAAATAGCCGAGGGGCATACTTCCAAAATTACTCCTATTCCGTAAAAGAAGGCCAACCCGAGCGTATCAATAACGATCCCTGGCATAACCCACTGACATCCAGAGAGAGAAAAAGGGAGTTCCAAAGTTCCCTAGCCATCGGGCAATGGAGCAGCAGTGATTTACATCTTCCTCTTCACTTTTGCACATGTAGCATCGATTAACATATGTCAAACCCCGAGATCTCAAATTTTCCCCGTCGATATGACACCTCGTCGCTTCCCAAACAAAAAAGCCGCCCTATCGGGATTTTTGTTTCCATATTACCTTCCAAGTGAATGAACTTTTTCCTTCTCAATCAACTTCGAGTAGAAAGATCTAACGTAAAACAATCTGTTACTAGATGCCTCCCATATAATTTTATCTTCACTCAAAACCTGTCTCTTGTAACCCCGAGCAAATCCATGAACTGCTTGCCTCGTCAATCTCCCGGTCATGCAGATTCTCGCGAAAAACAGACTCCATAAATCTGACCCCTTGATTGACCACCAAAGAACTCACCATTTCCTCCTTATTAACCGCCATGTTGTAAAGATTAGGAAACATCACCTGCAAGGTATTTGTACCACACCAAAAATCCTTCCGAACTCGATTTGATTCCCTTGCCTACCTCGAATTTGATGAACCCGATGATCATTCCATACTCCCGTAATTCCTTTCTAGGCGCTAGTGCCGTGAGAGATCGAACTTTCTTTGGGAACCAAAATGATCACCCGCCTCCATATTTGCTCACCACTAACCTCCTCCATAATGCCTCTTTATCCACTAAAACTTCCAAAGCCACTTGCCCAACAGAGCCTTGTTGAACAATCTGAGGTTTTTAACTCCAAGACCCCCATTCTCCTTGTTAGAGCACACGTATTCCCACTCAACTAGATGATAATTCCCTTCTCCTTGTCTCCTTCCCATAGAAAGTCTCTTTCTAACTTTTCAAGCCTTTTTAAACCGAGACAGGGCCATAAACACCGACAGTGAAATAAGTGGGAAGATTAGAAAGAGTACTCTTAATGAGAGTAAGTCTTCCTGCCTTGGATAAGAACCGTCTTTTCCACCTTGCCAACCGCCTTTCAAATCTGTCCAAAATCGAATTCCACACGCCGTTTTGAAAGACGAACCAAGAGGTAATCCTAGGTATGAAGTAGGAAGATTAGAGACTTTGCGGCCGAAGAACGAAGCTAAAGCCTCCGCATTATCCACTCCACCTATGGGAATTAACTCACATTTCGACACATTAGTCTTCAAGCCCGAAAGATCTTGGAAAATCAGCAAAGGAGACGAAGGCAGCCCATCCGATCACTGTTTGCATCACAAAGAAACTAAAGTATCATCGGCAAAAAGGAAATGAGAAATAGATACACCCGACCTTGATCATTACCCACCTCAAAGCCCTTAATAAATCCTCCTGCGGCGCCTTATCAATGAGGCGACCGAGGGCCTCCATTACCACAATGAAAAGGAATGGAGAAAGAGGATCCCTTGTCGCAAACCTCTCGAGTGGAGAAAAACCTTCAGCCGACCGCTTGATAAGAACCGAAAACCCGATCAGAAATGCAATAGAATCCACTTCTTCCATTTTTCACCGAATCCCATTTTATCCAAAATATGAATCGAAATTCCCATCGACATGATCGTAGGCCTCTCCACGTCCCACTTGCATTGAATCCTCGGCACTCCACTCCGCACCTCGAATCCACCACTTCATTTGCTATCAAAGTCGCTTCCGAATCCGACGATCACCCACAAAAGCATGCTTTGCGAATCTGAAATTACTTTGCCTATCACTTTCCTCATTCTCGTTGACGTAACCTTGAGATCAGCTTATATACGCCGCCAATAAGACTTATGGGCCTGAAGTCTTTGAACTCCTCAACCCCTTTCTTTTGGGAATAAGAGCAATGAACGTTGTATTAAGACTTTTCTCAAATCCTCCTCCTCAAAGGAGCGGAAGACCTCCATAACATCAGCTCTAACCACATCCCAAAGAATGTTTAAAAACTCAAGGGTATAACCATCAGGCCCCTGGGCCTTGTCACCTTCAAACTACCCAATGCCTCCACCACTTCTTGTTCATTAAAACTTTGCTCCAAGAAACTCCCGTCCTCCTCAATCAGTCGTGAAAGTGATCCCTCCTATATCCAAAGACTCTCCCACCTGTCCTCCGAGAACAACTTTTGGTAAAACTCTACAAAGCCTCTCTCGATTTGATTCTCATCTTCCGTCACAAAACCATCAATTTTCAGCCTATTAATCTGATTGAAATTTTTGTGCGCATTAGCCATCTTATGGAAAAATTTGGAATTTTTGTCGCCCTCTTTAAGCCACAAGACCACGGATTTTTGCCTCCAACTTATCTCTTCACCGATGAGCAATCTTTTGATTTCCAGGCTTAAGCTCTTCACGACGTCGCTTCGATTCCTCTAAAAATCATTCCCCTTCCTTTGCATCCGGGCACTTGACTTCCTCCATAGCTTGCTTAATTCTGATTTCTATCCTCCCGAACACCTCCTTATTCCAAATCTTGAGATCATCCTTTAAAAGCTTCAATTTATTTGCAATTCGAAAACACGGTTTACCGACTACCTCGTAAGAATCCCATTTTGATCTCACCCAATCCTTAAAACCGGGAGCTTTCAGCCACATGTTCTCAAATCTGAATGGAGTTTTCCTTCTACCATTATCACCCCCAAAGCGAAGAATTATAGGGGAATGGTCGACACCACCCTAGGGAGAGTCCTTTGAACGAAGACCCCTATCCTTTCCTCCCAATCGAGCTAAGAAGAAACATCAAGCCTTGAACATTGCCGATCCGACCCTCCTCGAACCGGTGAAAGAATTCCTCCTCAAGGGCAAGTCCATCAATTCCCTGTTATTTATGAAATCGTTAAATTCCTCCATAGCATGAGTATACATTTGACCCCGGCTTCTCTCACAAGGAAAACGAACCACATTAAAGTCGCCTCCCACACACCACGGATGATTCCATTTAAGACAAACAGAGGTCAATTCAGTCCACAGGTTTGCCCGTTGATTGTCAGAGCAAGGGCCATAAACTCCAGAGAACACCCATCGAGAGTCATTAATAACCCGCTTAAATAGACACGAAACTGAGAAAACTCCTATCACGTGATCTTCAATCGTTAAAATTCTGCTATCCCACATAACCAGAATACCCCCCGCAGCACCAACTGCATCTAAATGAACCCAGTCCATCCACCGACATCCCACTATGCTGTCCACTATGTTTCTGTCCATATGATCCATTTTGGTTTCTTGTAAGCATACTACAGAAGGCTTCCATCTGCTAAGAGCTGCCTTGACTATCTGCCTTTTCCTGAAATCATTCAAACCCCATACATTCCAGCTAATTAAGTTAAAATCCATATCGTAACTAATTAATTTTTTCTTTCCCGGCCCCCTTGCCACTCCTCCCTGCAGCCCCATCAAAATTAATGCCACAATATAAATTTTTTACCTCCCTACTCTCAGCACCCCTAGCCTTAGTTCGACTGGTTCCCACCTTCTTACCAACAGACAGTTTACCCTTTTCCATTTCCAATAATATGTCCACAATTTTATCCTCGTGACCTTTGCAGTAGACTCCCAAATAATTTACGACACCTTTAGCCTTCTTACTCACCCATTCAGACATCTTCTTGTCAGACTCCCCATCAGTCAGCAACTTCTGTTCCTTAACCTCCTCAGGTCTGATCATTGAGATTGGGCTACATATTACAACCTCCTCAGTTCTGTCCTTCGGGTATGTACCTCTGATCAACACCTCATCCTTTTCCATTCCATCAACACTACACGGCCTTGTACAGTCTTCTTTTGGGGAAAGCTTCGAAACCTGCAAATCCATCAGACAGTCTCTTTCCTTTGGTATTTCTTCCGATACGTTGCTAGCAAGGGAAACGACTTCCTTCGGTTCACCACTAGCCCGGAACTCTCCATCAACAACATCTCTGCTCGTACTGTGCGATGTCTGAGCTTGGTCTTCCTCCACCATACAACAATTGACCCCGCTCTTATCACCTCGTACACTTTCCTTACCTTTCGGCGTCGCCATGTTCGTATCGTGGAAACCGTCATTGACTTTATCGAGATGACTCTGGTCTTCAGGTCCTGGCTGAACGAAAGACTGCTTACTGGCCTCTTCCTGGACGTATTATAGTGATCGGAGAACAGGATATAGGTTCTCCTTCCTCATCTGGCAACTCCTCACAAGATGAAGAGGCCACATTCACAAAATTCCCATTATTCGAAAGCTTCACTTCCTGCTCCAAACCAACAGGCTGCGAAACACTATCACCTGCCACGATACCTTCTGCTGCCAACAACTCCTCGACGAAACAGCAATCCTCCAGCTTTTCCCAGTTTCCACTACCTTGGCGAAGGTCTCTGCCTAAGACCCATTCCAGAAAATCCCAAGATTCTGCCATTCCCGACTTAGACGAGGACCCAACTTCGTAGTGGCCAACCAAAGGCTGACGTCCTGCGACCTCAACAAGTGAAACCCTTTTTGAAGACACCCCACTAGACCTAGGGGTGGCAATTCGTGTTATCGTGTCGTGTTCATGCCTCATTATCGTGTTTTAATATTATCTATCTTATTTGATCATAAATATAACAATAAATATTAATTTGAATATATTAACAATTTCGTGTCTTTCGTGTCGTGTTTCGTGTTGTGTCGTGTCGTGCTGGGCTTATCGTGCCATTTGTCTCTGTAATCGTGTTTTATAATCGTGTCTTATTGGTTCGTGCTAACGTGCCGTGCCAGGCATTGCCACCCCTAACTAGACCCTGCCAGAGAATGCATCGAAGCATCCTCCTCGACAGCAATTCCATCCTCCGAAATAGGACCTGCTTCTACGAAATCGACAATTGGGTCAAAAAAGCAACCCTGCTCTTCAATCTGATTCTCCGACCAGACCGGCCCAACCTTAATTAAAGAAACCTTCTCAAATGTGTCCCCCTCTACCTGTCCCCCAAAAACAACCTTTTGGGCTTCAGCCCCATCTACCAGAATAAGATTAACTGGACCCCCATTGGGTTGGAATCTCCCAGACTTACCTCCGGCCCACCCCTAAAACTAGCCTTCAAGAATACCTGTTGGGCCTGCTGGATCTCAGGTGGAGGGTAAATACATTTGGGCCTTGAGAAATAGGCCCGGATCCGGTGACAACCGACTCCGAATGACCCACCTCGGCCTGATTCTCTCCAAACCCTAAAACGACACTGTCACTCACAAAACTTTTGAAATTTGAATCTCTAGCAGCCGAAGTGCCTGTTCTAGCGCTGGCACTGCAACCTGCCTCCTTGTACTTTTTCTGACGCCACACGTAACTAGACTGCGTGTGCACCCCACCTTCCTTATATCCGCCTCTAGTCGTCTTCTCAGGCTCTCCGCCACTACTCCCCTCCCGACACCAATTCTGGCAGACGGCGGTCGTCTCAACCCAAATAGACACCTCGAAAATATTATCACCCTCCGCTATTTTAATCGATGCCGGGAAATTCGACCTGGAGTGCACCAAAATTCTAGCCCACCTCAAATCACTCTGTATCTTCATCTCTGCGTCAACTCAACGAAGCCTCCACACAAATCTCCAACTGCGCGAAACACCTTACTACCCAGAGATGAACACGCAGTCCCACAACTCGAATCCATGCCGAAGTAGGTTTCCGTCCTTCCCGATGACAGCAAGCAAACGGACTCCATCTCTCCAATAACAGAGGCTGCAAATCAAACACCCAAGATTTAGAGGATAGAATTCTTCCCGCTTCCTCCTTGAACAGAAAAACGAAGAGGAAGGACTTCTCAGCCATAACCCTGACTCCAACACCACTCACAGTCTTCCACCTGAGATCAACCCACCTCTGCATCTCATCCTTTGATAGAATTAGGCAATCATGACCACCAACCTTCCCCACTAGGCATCTCTCCAAGAACGCATAAGCCCCTCTACAAGAGCTATCCTCCACTTGAATGTCCACTCCACCTCTAAGCTCTGAATTCCGCAAGCAAGATACTAAATCTGACAAGGGGGAATCTTGGCTGCTTCCTTGTATGATTTAGGTGGTCGCTTGAACACAGAAGGGCTTAATCCTGCGAAACTACGAAGTTTTCCCACCACCCAACTCCACCCAGAACCAACTTTCACTTCAGGGATACAGATCATCTTTTGCCTCCCTTGACCCATCACAGCAACTCTGAAAAACTTCCCCGATCTGTTGAACTAGCTCGCCAACAACACTTCGCGTATCTTCCCTTTTCTCTTCCTCCAGAAGACTCCATTATTCTGTGCCACCTTCTCCATCCACTTGCAAACCCAGACCAGCTCATGGAAAGAGATAACAATCTCATGAAGTTTACCCCTGGGTCTCTCCTGGAATCGAAACACGTCTCTGCCCTGTTCTGGCCATCTGTGAATTTCGAACAATTTCCTTCCCGCGTTGAAAAAACTCCATATTATTAATTGCATGTAGGTAGCTTAAGTAATTGAAGATGTTGATTCTTGATGAAATTATGCAAAGGATCTAATTTGTAGTTTCAATTATCTATAGAAGCTTATTTGTACTCTACATTTGATAATTTATTTTGTGTTTTCATCAATTTAGATGATTTGTCGTTGTTTAAGGTGAATATTTTATTTTTCTTGTGAATAAATGTCTGAAAAAGAAGGAAAAAGGGCGAATCGATTTAAACCCGACCCTGCTGACATTCGGGAGACCCGCACAACCCGTTACCCACACCGACTCAAACCCAATCCACCCAATTGCCAGGCCTAGTCATGGATACTAACCGAAGAATCCAAGATATCTACCTTGAGGCTGGATATCAAATTTCCCAAAGTAAACTTTTTACAGCTATAGCATGTGTTTCTAGAATCTCAAAAAAAAATAAAATAATAATAATAAAAAACCCCGCTAATGAAGCGAAAATTAGACAGCAAGAACTCAAACCACAATTGCTACAAACCTCCAACTCGCAGATTTGAGTTCATGAAAATTTCTGTGAAGAGAACAGCTGGAAAATGGATTTCCAAGAAAGAACAGCCAAAAAAAAGATTACTTCCGGTGAGTTATATGAGATTTTTGATACAGGAGATAGAAACAAATGCACAATGTGCTCAGTCTTTTATCTCCCATCCACTAAAAAGAAAAAGGTATCAACAAGCTTAGCTCCACATTTTCATTTTTTTTTCAAGATTGAATTCATGCTAACCCATGAAAGAGACATCTCAACCCAACTCAATGGAAAAACCCAATTTGCTCCACACACTTGTATGCACCAGTGACAAACTAAAGACTTCCAGATTTACCCTTCAAGTTAACACCCATTCTGTCCAAGGGCTAATTGGCCAAGATTGGGACCAAAATTGCCTAGAAGGAGCCATACTACTTATACAAAGCATATGATGTAGGTTAAAACCTATGCTATCTGTGAGATTCAAAAGAGATTTATGTAGCCCTTCATTTTAGGATCTTTTTTCTGGATACAAAACAAAGACTTCACAAAGAAAGAAGAATGTGCACGAAGGATAAGACATCCAAATCATAACTACTAATAAACAAATCAAATAACAACTAAAGCAAACTCTGAAGACCAAAACAGCTTGTCAATCCTCACCAACTCTACATGCCAAAAAGATTATAGGAATTTTCGAGTTGGTAAACTATTAACTTCATTTATTGATTCAAAGATTTCTTTGTTTCACTGAAAACTAAATTAGTAAAGATTTCTTTGTTTCAGTACACTCGAATTATTAGGTTGGTTTTGATCTTTGAAGTAACGAAATATTCAACTACTGATGATAGTCAACTGAGTTCTTCCCCCTCTTCCTTTCCTTCCTACTTAGCCTATTCTGTATCTCTTCCCTCTCCAACTGGTGCATAAGACCAACTTGTCTCCGGACAAACGTAACATATTGCCTTGTGAAACTAAGTTCAATTTTCATGAAATGTTTAAATGATGATAGTTCAATTATAATCTCAAAGGTTATATTTGTTCTCCTCTTCCATGGAAAACCTAACTATCTTACTAAAAACATAGTAATCATAAAAACTAATTTTCTCTTGAGTGGTATAGCATGAGATAATGGAATCCAACAGGCTTTTCCCCACCACAATCAATACCGTTTTCACAAAGAAAATCATCATATGAAGCAGAACAAAGAAGAGAAAATAAACCTTGGTAACTGTTGGGGAATGTCTCCGAGAGGAATGTACAGAACGACGACTTATAGCCTCTGACATCTCCAATGTTATTGAAAGCTGGAATGAACCAATCCGAATAGTCAACGATTTAAAACATCAATAAGATTAGGCCATATGTGAGCCAATTGATGCTTTTAACACTTCAAATATGGAAATACCTCAAGGCATCTCCTGGCTCCTTCTTCATGAAAAAAAGTAAGAGTCCCGCCTATCTGTAACCAAAAGTATCAAAAGAATGATTGAAATAAATGAAACAGACATACAACAGAGATATACAAAATTACCATATCACTGAAGTAATAAGTTGTTTCTGAGTTCTTGGGTGAGAATCTTAGCAGAACTTGGTCATCCAGCCTAATATTGTATGATCTTCCTCTAACAAAGCCTTCTGCTGTAGAAAATGTTTGGCAGCAACTTAGTTTATAGGATTAATATCATGAGTTTAATACATGATATTAAAGGCAAATGGGAATCATTTTTATGCAAAAGAAGAAAAAGGTACGATTACTTACATGCTATAGGTTCAACTGTTCTTGGGACAGATGGAACTCTCAACTCATCCTCCAATGAGAGAGATTTCATATGTTTTAGCTGCTGACTTGGAGAGACGATGGCCAAGGATTTCTGAGGCGACAAAGCATCTGTTTGCAACAATAAACTATAAATCATAAATTAAAGATTTTGTCATCCAGAACAGATAAAAAAAATGTCCCCATCACTTTTGAAGAATTTTCCAACAAAATCATTTGAAGATTTATCCTACTAAGTCAATGCATTCAGAATAGATGCTTCAAAGTAAACAGGTTTTAATGTCCCAGGAATAGCTTACCCCCACTAGAATCATATAATACCTCAGCCACAGACAGGCGAGGGAGTGCCATATATGAAGATATGCTATTACGCGATTCAAGGTAATGAACATCTTTATTAGATCTTGCCACAGATGACTGCAAGGATAGTGAACTTCCGAATTTTTTATGGAAACTTCCCCTGGTGGGATTGTAGGAAGAGACAGATGAGATCTCATCCCTTGAGCTTTCATAACCTTCCTCTACTCCATCAAAAGTTTCGTTAGCTCTAGCCTGCAAGTAGAAGTGCAGTGCCAAAAGTAAAATTAACAAGGCACAAGCTATTTTTACACGAACAATGATAATTTGGTTAAAATTATGCACCATTAGACTGCCTGCTCTGCAACAAAACGAGAAGACAGCTTGAGAGAGAGAGAGAGAGAGAGAGAGAGAGGGAGAGAGGGAACAAGGGCTACTGTAAAGACTTACCCAATCAGAGTCTGCATCCATCTCTTTCCAATAAACTTCTAGCATAATGGTAGTAAGAGGAACAATCCCTGCAAATATTAACACCAGATAAGCAGGTGGATTGCTGCTAGTTCAATGTGCATGAAAATCGATTATATTCTGTGCACATGTGTTAAGACAAACTTACTACTCCTAAGCTTCTATTAAAAGCATCATACGCCTTTCGTCAATTCTTAACCATGATTTTTTTTTGATAAGGTATAAATGATATTAACAAGCGTCAAATGAGGTGATGTGTCCTAGTACACTGGATGTATACAGGAACGAAGCTATACTAAAAGATTAGCCCAAAGCTATCTACAAAAAGGATCTTCTGAAGTAGGATCAGCGGTTAAGCACCAGCATCGCAAAGATAACAAAAAATTAAAAAAAGTTATCAAGAACTTACGGTGTTCTCAATTTACTTGTACTTTTAGAGTGTCTAAAAAAGTTAGAAAACACTTGAAACTTCACGCCTGCAATAGCTGTCCATGATAATAGATTCCGCATGTTCATCTAAAGCACATGATGCTAAAACCATTCATGTTTGAACTTAATTTCTATCAAATTAGAATATTTAGTAGATTATAAATTAGGAAATGTTGACATTTATGTGTGTGTGTGTGCGCGCACGCGCTAAGGGGGCCGAACGAAAGCTTTTCATGATTATGGATTATTTTGGACTTGCTCATCTGAAAGCATATGACGTAGAACCATTTGAGTTAGAAACCTTGATTTCTATCAAATGGAATATTTAGTAGATCATAAACTGGCATTTTTCAATCTTCTCTCTCTCTCTCTCTCTATATATATATATATATATATACCTTAACTAAGCCCAAAAACCTTAACAAATGAACAGAGGTGGAAAAGGTGGTATAAAGCAGAAGAGCCAAGAAGTCAAGACAAGTTTAAAGTACAAGCCAACAGTCGCTTTAGGGTTAAATAAACTAGCAAGTGCCCAGATTACCACTTTAAGAAACAATTACCATCAGTTCCACCTTCTTCAACCAGCAGGCCATTGGTTTTCTGAGTGACCCATATCTGTAATGGAACGCGGGCTTCCTGCACAGCTTGATGGTTATATGTATAGTAGAAGACAAAAGATAATCAGATACTTTTTCACCATATCCACAACAAACAAGTAGATGCTCAAAACAATACTATAAAGGTGGAGAACAAAACCTCATATCACCCAGAACATTTATAACTAAAGAAACTGAAGGATAAAAGAGATGTAAGGAAGATGATGATAAAATGGGGGGGGGGACGGCTAACCAACAAGACATTTAAGTCGTAGAAAGTGACTCGAGTAGAAGAGCGTACATAACTGAAATTGATTATAACTGACTTCAAAAACACAAATTGTGAAGGACCATACATAGAGCAAATAGCTTTGAGACCCTGTCATGGTTATTCTTTTCCTTTCTTCTTTTTATTATTATTTATTTATTTTTATAGAGAAGAGAAGTATATTAATAAATCAGCTGAAAATAAAAGACGGACGGACGAGAAGTGCATCGAAATGAAGCCAAGTACAAAAGCCATAGGAGGATTGGATGCTACGTGTTAAGCTTGATAAACTGATCCCCTATCTAATAGCTTAAGCTTTTAGATGAGTTGGTAACTTAAAACGGTATCACAGATATGGTTTGGATAGTTGGCAAGGGCAATCAGGCAAAGACCGCAAGGTCCTTGGTTTCAAATTCCAATCCCCATACCAACAAGGGGTCATTTACCTATAAAAATAAAATAAAAAACAAATATGGTTTGGCAAGGTTGTGGGTTCAAGTCATCCCGCTTGGATATGTTACCCGAAAATATTGTGAGTACAGGTTGTCACTTTGTTTGGTTTGTGATGCCATGGTGAGGCATGTTTGTGTATCTCTCCACGTGTGGGCGGGTCACACGTGCGGAAGAGTGTTAAGCTTGATATGTTGAGCCCCTATTTAATAACTTAAGCTTTTAGATGAGTAGGTAACTTAACACCAAAGCAGCCAATCCATTGCATGTTTGAGATGGGCACCCTCAACCAAAGCCAAAAGAGAAACCATGAAAATGCCAAAGAAGAGACCATGTAGTATTCATAACATGCTGTAACGACCCGAGCCCGAGAGCTAAGTCCGATACGTGTAGCCCACGCACTAGCCCACTAAGCAAGTGGGCACCTTGGGTCACCAAGCCTACCAAAAGTCTATGGATGATGTTCGTGCCTAAAAGTAGTAAGTGACCACCTTATAAAGCACATTCAAATCTCACATCTACCCGTTATGGGATTCGGGGTATTACAATCTCCCCCACTTAAATCCTTGACGTTCTCGTCAAGGCTGAACCACACCTGAGGCGATGCAGGATTCAAGAGGTGGCTCATACTGGGACCAAGAGGTGGCTCCCACCTCCCGCGGTGTAGCACTTTAGCCCCGTACAACACTTTGTTCTCACATTTCCGGCCGGGAGCCACTCTAATACCATTTGTAACGACCTGAGCCCAAAATTTTGGTCCGCTACGTGTAGCCCATGCATTGTCCCATTAAGCACGCGGCACCTTGGGTCACCAAGCCGACATAAAAGCACATTCGAATCTCAAAGAGCTATAAACTAATTCATCCGCCGCCAAAAGGAATACCAAAGCGCTATAAACTAATTCATGCACAGCCAATCAAATATGTCTTTTCTGATTAGAGTGCATCTACAAGGCATCAGTAGAAACAAGGTTCAATGGCACAGTTTCAAACACCGATTGGCTGTCGCATTTTTAGATCAGATTCGGATTCGGTTTTGGGCAATATGCAAAAAATGTGAATTAGAGGGAAACATTATCTATTTAAAACTAAAAATAAGTTTCAAAAATAGTCAACAGGATAGAACAATCAGATATGCATGGAATCACCATGCAATATGCAAAAAATGCGAATTAGAGGGAAACATTATCTATTTAAAACTAAAAATAAGTTTCAAAAATAGTCAACAGGATAGAACAATCAGATATGCAAGGAATCGCATTTTTAGATCAGATTCGGATTCGGTTTTGGGCAATATGCAAAAAATGCGAATTAGAGGGAAACATTATCTATTTAAAACTAAAAATAAGTTTCAAAAATAGTCAACAGGATAGAACAATCAGATATGCATGGAATCACCATCTGTTATTGGCAATATTGTTCAAATGATAAACCAGACCCCTGTTGATTTTTTAAATTCTAAACTACCACTTTTTTCCATTTTTAAGTTCTTCTGTTTAATACATTTTAATTTTACAATTAATGGATATAAGCAGCGTATAGAATTATATTCATTAGGGAAAACAGAAAAAAGGAAACTTTTAAATTAAACAAAACAAAAAACAAGTAAAGACAGTAGGAAGGTTAAATGCCCATGACAGAAAAAAAAAAATTAAAAAGAAGGTTAATATATTTCAGTCCACTCAAAGGCATGAGGAAAGAAATGAAAAAAGAAAAAGGGGAATCATAGTCCATTGCTAGGGTCCATAATACGACTGACGCGGCCTACGCACATCTCATAGGGAGAGGGAGAGCCGGAGAGGGAGACAGAGGACTCGAGGAACGAAAAAGTATGCTGCCAATCTGTGGGTGATGACCGGGTAAGGTTCAATTTACCAACATTGTTATAATTTTCCCAAATCAACTCAGTGATTTGGCCGAGTAGACAGTTTTCGCCCAATTGACTGTAATTTTGCACAGTTTCGGTAAGTCAGTGTTGAACACTAATCTATTGATTCATTGTTTCATTGCGGATCAGTCCCCTTGAAATCCGAACCGAGTGGCTGACATTCGAAACTTTGAACTCTGACTAGAAAGACCTACATTATTATCATTTTGCATAACCTCCTATAGCAAATCAAGTTTGTGTTGCTTCAGATACATTTGTTGATGTGTATTGTACAGTAAAACTAACCGAGGAAATATTTAGTAATTCTATACAGAACCAATAGGAGAATACGAAGGTGAAGATTTGGATACCTTTTTCAGAGGTTCAATAATTTGGAGGTCCAAACTTTGGAAAAGGTATCCATGTCATTAGTTTGGTGACTTTCCATTGATTCTTTGGTGACGTGGTTGTCTAGGACCAGTGAATATTTTCTCAAACTAACCCATATCGTTAACCATCACATTGGCTGTCCATAGTCATCATGCAAAATTTCTATATGATTACTAATTAGGCGATACAATGATGCTTGTGGAAGCACTTGAGAACAAGAGATAACAGGTGCATAGCTGAAAATTTGGGAGCTCTACCACAAGATAAAGGAATTGAACAACATTAAAATGTGCAATTTTAGATGCGGCAGAAAGATTTTAGTGAAAAAAGAAATAATGAAGTACAAACTTAAGAAACAAACCAGCTCAGCAATGTTTCGTATTGATTCTCCATGAGGCTGTCCATTCTCCAGAATTAGATAATGTCCAGATAATGTACTTTTAATGTAATACAAATAACGAACAGTAGAACCCCTGTATGATGGGGGTATAATGCTTGGCAGAAGCACCCGTACCACATCTGCATAAAAATTTAGTCCTTTATAGTGACAACTAACTTTAAGTACACTTGTTGGAAACAAAGAAAAGTAAGTTTATCACACCGTACCAAAAACCAAACAGCACAAAAGAGCATGAAGCAGTTGAACTAAGCAAATGGACATCCCGCACTGTGAGTATTGTAAGGGTTCGCACAGCTTTACTTACTTTCATGCAGCAACTAAACCAGAGTTTTAACATAACAAACTTCTGTCAAATCAAAGTAACATAAAAGCATGCGCGAGATCAAGTACTGATAATTTGAGCCAGATGACTACGAGAATTGTCCCCCACCCCCAACCACAGTCAGAGAGCAGGGGGCAGAAGAGGTAAGAGATACGACACCAAGTTCTTATAAATAATAGATCGAGATGAAGCATACAGAATAAAAACAATACTAGGCATTGCTCTCATGGCTGATTTCAAACAAGATGGTCTGAGCACAACAATTTAAACCAATAAGCGCACACATCGTTGTTAAAGTTGAGTCCGTGACGAGAACAATCACTACTATTACCCCTACCAAGGAAGAGGGCACAGACAAAGAAGGAACCTACACCTTCCAAATAAAGAAGACAAATGACAAAGGAATACGATAACAAGCAAAAAGAACGCCAGGAATAAATATCGGAACCACTAAGATTCCAAACATGCCCATCTCTACCCAGATCCATTGAGATTTCAAGCATGCCTACCTCTACCCTCCCCAGAAGGACATGATCACAAGAGAGGAATAAGTAACAAAAGCTCCTCATATTCATCATTGGTGTCACGAAAAAAGTGGAAATCCTACGAGAGATAAGGACCAAAACAACAAATGAAACTCAAAATAGGAGCGTCGTATAAGGAGGATAGGCGAAGAAAAACGGAAAAACCAATGAAAGGGGCCTAACCCCAACCCAAGAATCCTCCCAAAACTAAATACACTGATCATTCCTCACGGTGAATAAGAAATGGGTAACGAACCAACATGGAAGTTGAGATATAAACATTCAGAATGTCTAGCATGTGACTGGTGACATAGATCCCAGGATTCATCTCACTCATTCTGCTGTAGCACAAACTCACTCCTTAATCACATCGTTCCAAAGCGAGAGTTAGGTTTCAGTAGAAACAAACATAACCATTCACCCACTTGGGATTGCTAAGACTCAACCTCCTTCTCCAATAGGCTTATGCACAATCTACCAGCAGACAAGGTGATTTTTCTTCTCTTATCCAGTTCCAGACCACAACAAACTTCTCATTGTCTTCTTAAACACCAACACAACTTCAACCGACATCTTAAACAAAGACAAGAAATATGCGGGAATACTCAAAAGGCAGGACCCAATCAGAACAATTTGCCTACACAACGAATAATATGCACCCTTCCAAACATCTAGATGCCTATCCAGCCGCTCTAGCACAGGGTCCCAAAAACCAGCATATCTCAGATTGCAGCCCAAAGGAACTCTGAGGAATGAAAAGGGAAAACTTTGCACCCTACAACCCACCATAGAAGCAAAACTCTGACGTCAGTCAGAATCAACATTGATCCTTGAAGTCTTTACTAAGACAGGTTAATCTTAAAGTTCCAAACCCTTTAGAAAATTGGAAGGATGGTAACGACATTCCTAAGTAAGCCTAGCAGTACTATCAGACAAGAACATTACAGTATCATCTGCAAATTGAAAATGGGACACCCTCAAATCCTCCCAGCCAACAATAGAGCAACCTTCCAAGACTTCCATATCATATGCCCTATACAGCAACAACAGCTAGCATGACGAGGAAAAGAGGAGGGTCCCCCTGCCGAAGGCCGTTAGAAGTAGGAACCAAGACTTGAGCTCACCACACCACCACCGCCAGGCAGGCTTAAGACTTAAAAAGCCCTTGAACCCACTTCCTTCATCTATCGCCCAAACATTTAAGCTGCATCGCTCCGTCAGTCCGTCCAAAAACCCCTAATTGACTATATCACTCTATCAGATACTTTCTCAAAAACCAGCTCCATCACCACAGCCTGTCTTCCCCTCTCTAGAAGCATCCGTTACCACCACATTAACCACCAAAGCCACGTCATTAATCTGACCACCTCTTATAAAAGCGCTCCAAGAAAAGGAAACTGTCTCACAATAAAACCTTACCTGATCTCCAGCCAGCACGTTACCCAAGACCTATATTACCTGGACAGTTCATTTTTTCCTAAAGTATCTTTGTCAAGAAGGCCTGGCAACGGTAAGGTGTGAGAATTGGACACCTACAATTAGTGTAAATATTAAAATGTTGACAAGTAACGCCCGGATATGTACCAGTATCCAGTCCTCAGACCCGAGTCCTGGTAACAACGCAATTAATAGACACTCGTCAACAAGCCAATCGGTCTGAAATCCAAGACCATGTCAAAAGCTTACTAAGAAATGATGTAATTAAGGGGTGGATTACTACTCAAAAGTTATAGGAATTTACTCGTCCATATACTGTGGGAAACTACTGGGAGAACATTTAATCGTCATTTGTTAGTTTTAATGCTTCCCTGTTGACGTGATTTTTGAACATCCACATTGCTTATTATGATTTAAATGTAAGAGCCACCAGTCATAAATCTGATCAGTAAGATTACAGGTTGCTGCCAAGTGCCAGCTCCATCAACAAATTCCGTTGAAACCACTGCCATGCAAATCTGTTAGACCAACTTTATTGTGAACTGTTCAAACAAAAATGTAACCAAGTGCAACATGAGCCCTCATGAATGTTTGTTAGGTGAGTTCAGATAGTAGCCAAAGCACATGCATGAAAAACCTAAACTTTAACAGGATAAGCATTATTCTATATGATGTTCCTACATAAGCTATGCAGCAAATACAGTAGCATAGGACCAATTAGAATTATGCCAACCACCCTATAGAAAGTCAAGGATACAACATGGCAATAGAGATATATGGATAAAGAGTTAATTACCAACACTTTCCAAGCATTTCTTTTTTTGCTTTAATACAATAAGAACTTGCATTAAAAAGGAGAAAGAACTTGCATCAAAGACAAAAATCTGTCCATCAAAGAAACCAACAATGTTCAAGAATCGATTTTAAATAACAGCCAGTGTGTACTAAGCAAAAAGGTGGCTTACATGTTCTGGAGGTGCCGGATGAAAGAATTTGATTTGAAACTATTGATGGTGTTGAGCAGTCCATGAAAACATACTCACCTAAAAATGGTTATATGAGTGACAATGGTTAGACATTGCTGCTGTAAACAAAATAAACAATAAACAAAAATACAAATGATTTAACATCCGTGTATAATACATATGTAGTGTTAAGTTACCAACTCATCTAAAAGCATACGCTAGAGGAGCTCAACAATGTATATCGAGCTTAACACTCCCCCACGTGTGAACCATCTACACGTGGAGAGATAAACAAACAGGCCTCATTAGGGGCTCACAAACCAAATAGGTGCCAACACATGCAACTCAAAATACTACGGGTAAGGTAACAAATGCATGCGGGGCCACACCCAGAGATCAGATACCATGTTAAGTTACCAACTCATCTAAAAGTTAAACCGTAAGAGAGGGGCTCAAAAATGTATATCAAGCTTAACATGTATAAAATTTACCAATTTAGACCATCTACAAATATTCCTTTGTTTAGTAAATTTTCTTAAGCAAACGTTACTTCATGTCCATCCTATATCCCACGAACTAGGACTGAAAAAAGTGTTCACAAATGCATCTTGGGTTGGCTGAATGCCTACATGGAGGCCAAAAAACTATTTGTCCAAGACTCCAAGTGTTGATTTGTGACCAATGGAATAAGAACAATAATCAGGAGTTATTTGCAAGTTGGAATTAAGATGGTCTACAATAAATCATGATGATTAACAGTAGCTCAAAATTTGAGCTAAGGGCTCTATCGATCTCTCTCGACATAATGATGATGGATGAAGTTCATAGGTAGTTAGCACAGGGCAGCAAAGTGGTTTGATAAAGGTTTCCAAAGGGTCGTTTTCTCAGGCTAATAGTAGTGATATACTGATATCTCTGGTTTCATTAAACGAATGCCAACTTCATATTTTATAAGGCAGACATAAAAATATTGTCTTGTCTCAGAATTTAGATGACGCAGAACGGAAGCAAAAGAAGAAAGAAAATCAGCTCGTATTAGCGTACAAGCGGACGCTTGTTTGATTATCGTTCAAACGGACGAAGGAATAAATCTCTCAAAGAAAGATTTAATAAGAATAATCAAGTGCCTTCTGTAGCAAAACACAAATCCTTAAATAGGACACGAAACTAATCCTTTTGCTACTAGGACTAATAGACAACTAAACCTTTCCTTTTCCTACTAGGACTAATAGACAACTAAACCTTTTCCTACTAGAACTAATAGACAAAAAAAAAGACTCAAACTAAACCTTTTCCGACTAGGACTAGAAACAAATCAATCCTGCCATACTCCAGTTGCGTTCGCATGACTTCAAAGGTCTTGATCCCCATCATTCCCTTCCACTTCATTACAACTCGACCCGGAGTTGTCATCAGGATAAAGTGGCGAATCATCGTCAGGATGGTAAGGAAACAAATCAGCTACATTGAAGGTAGAAGAGATCTTGAAGCTGGAAGGTAGATCGAGGATATAAGCATTGTCATTAATTTTCCGAAGAATTTTGAAAGGCCCAAACTTTTTCTGATCAAGCTTGCGACGGCCACCTCCCCTTTCTTTGCGCAGATACACCATAACTAAGTCACCAACAGTAAATACCTTGGCACGTCGATGAAGATCAGCTGCTGCTTTGTATTTGGCATTAGAGGCTTCCAAACGCTGTTGAATATCATGGAACGTAGCGACATGTTGCTGAGCTAAAGAATCAGCAGCATCACTCTTCTGGACCGAGCTAGGGAGCTTAATAAGATCAACAGTGGTTGTTGGTACTTTCCGATACACCACAGAAAAAGGAGACTGCCCAGTAGAACTGTGGGTGGCACTATTATATGCAAATTCAGCCTGTGCAAGAGAGAAATCCCAGTGCCGTTTCTTCTCCCCACACAAGCAACAGAGCAGATTCCCAAGAGTTCGATTGACGACCTCTGTTTGACCATCTGTCTGCGGGTGAGCAGAGCTACTAAAATGCAAAGCAGTGCCAAAACACCTCCATAAAGTAGACCAAAACATAGCGAGGAATTTAGGATCACGATCAGAAGTAATAGTCCGTGGAATTCCATGTAGACGAACAATTTCCTGGAAGAAAAGCTTGGCGTGTGGTGCGTCACTAGTGTGACGACAAGGAATAAAGTGAGCCATCTTAGAGAAGCGATCAACAACGACGAAAATGGAGTCGGTCCCTCGTTGAGTACGTGGTAAACCCAAAACGAAATCCATGGACAAATCTTCCCAAGGTTGTGCAGGGACTGGAAGCGGCATGTATAAACCCGTGTTCTGCCCGTGCCCTTTTTGTGTTTGGCAAGTAGTGCATTTTTGAACAATTCGCCCTGCATCTGCATCGCGCTTCAATTGTGGCCAAAAATATCTCTCTTCAAGTCGACTGATCGTTTTGTCCCGGCCTAGGTGTCCACTTAAGCCGCCATGGTGCAATTCACGAATAAATTTTTCACGTAACGAAGTACGAGGAATGCATAAGCGGTGACCCTTGAAGAGGTATCCATCATGAACCAAGAAATCACCAGTAGGTTGCTTGGCCAAAATCTTAGCCCATATATCACCAAAATCAGTGTCATCAACATACGCTTCTGGTAAAAATTCGAAACCAACCACTTCATTGCTGGAGGTTGTAAGTAAGGCTGCACGTCGACTAAGTGCATCAGCGACTTTGTTGTTAACTCCAGACTTGTGTCGCAGGACATAATTGAATTGCCCAAAGAAGGCAGCCCATCGTACATGCATCTTAGTTTTGAAATCTCGCTGGGTTTTAAAGTGAATGAGAGACTGATGGTCCGAGTATAGAATAAACTCCTTAGGTAGTAGGTAGTGCTCCCAAAGTTTAAGAGCTCGGAACACAGCATAGAGTTCTTGTTCATATGTAGACCACCCTTGTCGGGCTTCGTTCAACTTCTCACTAAAATAAGCGATGGGTTTTCTTTCTTGAGATAGAACGCCCCCAATTCCCGTTCCACATGCATCACACTCAATTTCAAATATTTTATCAAAGTCAGGTAAAGCGAGTATAGGGGTTGTAGTTAACCGACGTTTGATTTCTTCGAAAGCTAGCACGTCCAAGTGAAATTTCGACCCTTTTTGAGGCAATCAGTGATGGGGGCAACGATGCTACTAAAATTTCTGATGAAACGCCTATAGAAAGTGGCCAGGCCATGGAAGCTTCGTACCTCTGTAATGCTCCGGGGCGTGGGCCACTCAACAATGGCCTTTACCTTTTGTTCATCAACTTGTACTCCTGCAGCACTAATTACATATCCAAGAAATAACACCTTGTCTGTCATGAAGCTGCACTTTTTAATGTTGACATATAGTTCATTATCTTGTAAAGTTTGTAGGACAGAACGCAAGTGAGTCTCGTGCTCCGCCAGGCTGCGACTATAAATGAGAATATCATCAAAATAAACGACAACAAATTTTCCAAGGAAGGGTTTCAACACCTGGTTCATGAGTCGCATGAACGTGCTCGGCGCATTTGAGAGACCAAAAGGCATGACAAGCCATTCATACAAACCCTCCTTTGTCTTAAATGCAGTCTTCCATTCGTCGCCGGGCTTGATTCGAATCTGATGGTACCCCTTTGTAAGATCAATTTTGGAATAAACAACTGATCCGGACATCTGATCCAACATATCATCGAGACGGGGAATTGGAAAACGATATTGAACGGTGATTTTGTTTATTGCTCTACTATCTACACACATGCGCCACGTACCATCTTTTTTAGGGACTAGTAAAGCTGGAACAGCACAAGGGCTGAGGCTCTCTCGAACATGTCCAATGCGGAGTAGATTCTCAACTTGCGACTGTAAGATTCGTGCTTCATCAGGGTTTAATCTATAATGTGGCAAGTTTGGAAGGCGTGCTCCTGGTATCAAATCAATTTGATGCTGGATATTGCGCATTGGTGGCAGTTTGTCTGGTTCTAAGGTGAGGTTAGGAAATTCATTGAGTAGCTTCTGGGCAGATGGTGGTATCTGTAGTATCTCATATTCTGGTTTGATAACAAGCGCATACAATCCCCCACCTTGCTTAATGTCATCAGTATAAGAACCCCAAGATGAAGAAACAGATAAAAAGGATCGCCCTTCCACTTTAGAAGATAGCTTATCACTTCCCAATGGAGCGACAATAATTTTTTTTTCTGCCATTTAAATAAATATGTGTTGTCCCGACCTTTATGTGTCGCATCTACATCGTACTGCCATGGACGTCCTAACAATACTTGACATGCATCCATATCAACAACGTCACAAATTATATTATCAGTATAGTACTTACCCATGGCCAATGGAACTTTGCACAGTTGGGTCACTTGCAACTTTGGTCCCTTCTGAATCCATCCAATTTGATAGGGGTTTGGATGTGGCTCTGTGGGTAAATGTAGTTGCTCCACCAATGTTTTAGAAATTAAATTCTCACAGCTACAGCTATCAATAATCAAGCTGCAGACCGTCTCCCCTACTCGGCATTTGGCTTGGAAAATTCGACGGCGTTGGCTTGAATCTGGTTCTTTTGGAGAGCAGAAAGTTCGCTGAACCACCATTGTATATTCCTCATTCCCGCATATATCATCAACGTCATGTTCATCATCATCAAAAGCTTGCTCCTCGTCGTCCCGGTCCTCAATGGCATTGGTAACGTGAACAGGCTGTCGTGCAGGGCACTCATTTGAACGATGTCCAGGTTGTAGGCATCGAAAACACTTCCCAGAATTTGGTCGAGCATAAGTGTTACTTGTTCCAATCCTTGAAGCGGTTTTGGAGTTGTTTTGGGAGCCGCGATCTACTGTGGGTTGGGGGGGTCTGATTGAGAGGATTCGGGAGCTTTACGTTGTCCATCATTCACAACTTTACGGGGATAAAACGGGCGTGCAGCCTGCTGTTGTAGGCGAACTTCAGCCCGCGCTGCCATCTCGCGAGCATCAATTAGTGACATGATGGGTTGGACGCCAATTTTATCTTGAATTTCATACTTCAATCCGCGGATGTAACGAGCTACTTGATGATCATCTTCCTCACGGATCCCACATCGAGATTGTAGGCGTAGAAATTCTTCGGTGTATGCAGCCACTGTACGGGACCCTTGACGACAATCCAGCAATTGCCGATAAAGATTTTGTATATAATCTCGCGGGAGAAAGCGTTGCTGCAGTAGTTCGCGCATCAAAGGCCAGTCATGAACAGGCTGTAGGTGGTGGCGATAACGCTCCTCTCTTAAATTCTGCCACCAAGCTCCAGCGCCTCCCTTTAATTTGTAAGACACAATTGCAACCTTACGATCGTCGTTAACATCCATAACCTCAAAGAAGCGTTCCACATCATTCATCCAATCTAAAAAAGGCTCAACGTCCAAACTCCCGTTGAATGTTGGGATCTCGACTTTGATCTTGTATCCGTCGAGGTCATCACGACGTCTCAGTGCTACAGGTTGATGAGCGACGTGTTGTTGTTGGGGAACCCGTGGTTCGGCTGCTGCTACGTTGTTTGCTTGCTGCTGCGTGCCCAAGCGAAGTGCAGCTATTAGCTCTTGTAGGCTGGCCTGTACACCGCGCATCTCATCGCGTAGGTCGCGGACGTGGCCTTCCACGGTTTGCATTCGTTGATCAAGGTCACGGTTTGGATTTTCAGCCATCATGGCTCTGATACCAACTGACACAGAACGGAAGCAGAAGAAGAAAGAAAATCAGCTCGTATTAGCGTACAAGCGGACGCTTGTTTGATTATCGTTCAAACGGACGAAGGAATAAATCTCTCAAAGAAAGATTGACTGAAATAAATTTTTTTTAATAAGAATAATCAAGTGCCTTTTGTAGCAAAACACAAATCCTTAAATAGGACACGAAACTAATCCTTTTCCTACTAGGACTAATAGACAACTAAACCTTTCCTTTTCCTACTAGGACTAATAGACAACTAAACCTTTTCCTACTAGAACTAATAGACAAAAAAAAAGACTCAAACTAAACCTTTTCCAACTAGGACTAGAAACAAATCAATCCTGCCATACTCCAGTTGCGTTCGCATGACTTCAAAGGTCTTGATCCCCATCATTAGATGTGTGAGACACATCACTTTTGAGGTGCGTTAAATTTCGGCCGGGAAGTAAAATCTGACAAGGAATAAGATCACCTCACTTTTCAATTGTGAATGTAGCAAATCTAGAAGTGAATTCATGTTTTCAAGGGTTTTTCTTCCCCTCTTTCTTTAGTGATTAGAAAACATGATTGTACTAGGGATACAAGAGAAAAGCCAAGATGCCCACAAATAAAAAGCGGAAAGCAAGAAAATTAAACAAAGTGGAACCAAAAACAGAAAAAGAAGTAAGCTAGAGGTATGAAGAACAGCCAACCAATCTTACAAAAGTATGATAATGTCATGCCTCTAAATGCCCCTAAGCTAAGACCCCACATGGAGAAGAGCACAACCCTCTCATCCTTAAATGCTAAAAGGTAGGCGACTAATATTGAAGATTTTGCATTTCTCTCCATCCATAAACACCAAACTATCTTAAAAAGCACACATACGTCTCATCCTCCCCCTTCCAAATCCCTTTAAACTGATGAAAGAACACCCTCCATGGAAGGACAAACAGACTGCTCCCCATAAATATCAAACAGAAAACACCACATCCTCAAACTACTGGACGGTGAAGAAAAAGTTCATCGGTTTCACTGTGAAATCTAGAAATAATACACACTGTGAGAGAACCTTACAATTAGTCTTCAACCTGTTGAGCACAAGGGACCAAGCAAGAGCATCAGTTTGAACAGGACTTTTGCTTAGTAAATAAAATGAGGCCAAAAGGAAAATTGGAAACAAAGGAACCTGAGATAATGGATCTCACAATTCATTCAGCCAAAATTTTACCAGTTGTGTCCACGGTCAAAACTTGGAAACCAGAAAACTAAGATTAGTCAAAAGGAAGGAGAACCTCCAACAGAGCCACTCCCTCATCATTAAAGCTTCTAGAAAAATGAAAATTCCAATAATTGGGACCGTAAACCTCAATCAGGAAGCTATTAGTAGGAGTGTCTTTGGAGAGGTTAAAGCCTAAAAGGCCAAGGAAGAGAGGTGGATGGAGTAGCCATCCTAACCCAATGATCCTCTAAACAAATACAAAGCAGTTACCTACAAGAAAGTGAGCACATGGAGAGAAGCAATGAGACATGTGAATGAACCTCCACGACCTCGTGAAGGTTGTGGAAGACCCAAAGCTTGCAACCTTTGCATTCCTTTGAAGACCATATTTGCTCCTAATGTCCCTATGCCAGAGGAAAAGAGGCTCTATATGGAACCGCTATATCCATTTAGCCACCAGGGAGGTTTTTCAAGACAAGATTCCTTATTCCCAGAGATTCCTCCTCAATAGACAGCTATACCATGTCCCAAGAGACTAATTGGTCCTTCCTATCCTCCACTGACCCTGTCAACAAGGAATGACCCATGATCCCTCATACTTTTTTGTCCGGTAACACTGCCAGGAAAATGGAAAGAGAAAGTAATTAATGTAGACGTGAGTAAGAAAAAACTCAATAAATGTAAGCTTGCTCCCCAACAGAAAAAAACGTGCACTTCCAACCATCTAGATCTAGGAGCTTGGCACTTTTTCCTCACCAGATTCCAAAAATTCACAGCACGGGAGTTACTTCTAAGAGAAACCCCAATACAGGGAAAATGACATCTCTTAATGGTGCAACCCATTTTTTTTCAATGGTGCAACTCATTAAAACAGCATACTCACTCAAACATAGTCCTTGAGGTTCACACCACTCAAACCGCAAAGATAAGTTAATCCTTAGTCCAAACTCAAAAATTTGCAAAACCTTGATAAATTTTGTATAGCCCCTAAACCACTTAGAATGAAAAAGAACAGTATCATCAGCATATTTTAGGTGAGAAACCTAAACATCCTCTCTACCAATCAAACACCCCTCTATGAATCCCCGCTCCACACCCTTCTTAATAAGTCTACTCAAGACATGAAGCACAAGGGTAAAAAAGAAGTGGGTCTCCATCTCTCAGTCCCCTCTAAGGTAGAATCCAAGATTTAGTCTGTCCTGTTTATAGTAGTCAGTATCTAACAAGGAAGAGGAAGAACCTTACCTTGTGCCCACCTTCTCCATTTCCGAACAAAACTTTCCCTCTCCATGTTAATCTACAAGACACAAATTCACTGTGTCGTAACCTTACTCAAAGTCAAGCTAAAGCAAGGGGCCCCTTCTACCCTTTTGACTCAAATCCTCATTAACCCTGCTCGCTTCTAAAGTCAAAGAGCTGCCAGTTCTAACCGAATGCACTCTAAGCCGTCAAAATGGTACTACCTAAGGCCACACTCAATCTCTATTCAAAGCGCCGTCGTAATGATCTTATAAACATACACAAACAAACTTGCAGGCCAAACATCTCTTACCATGAGAGACATATCCATCTTTGGAATAATGGAAATAAAGGCTATCGAAAAAAATCTAGACCAGAGGCTTTATCCCCTGTTAATGAGAGAGAAACCACCACACCTCTTCCTACTCAAACACACTCTATGACAATGAGGAATTGTCTAGACTCGGGGAGCTCCAATATGTGATCTCCTCTTCATACAACTTATTGTTGAATGAATTTGATGGTCTACTCAACTACTTTCCCATATTCATTTTCTTTTTCCTTTTAATCAAAAAGCGAAGTGTATAAATTATTAGTGAAGGTGCTTTCGGCGAGGTTGAAGAAGGTTATCGATAAGGCAGTTTGTAAATCACAGCATGCCTTTGTGGGTAATCGAAAAATTCTAGATGCAAAGCTATTAGCTAATGAGGTGGTGGATGCCAAGATTAGATATGGGGTTCCGGGAGTTTTGTGCAAACTGATATTGAGAAAGCCTATGACAATGTGAATTGGGATTTTTTGATGTATTTGCTTTCTCGGATGGGTTTCGGGGACAGATGGAGGAAGTGGATTTATTTATGTATCTTGACTATGAGATTCTCAATCTTGGTAAATGGCGAACCTGCGGGGTTTTTTCCGAGCTCGAGAGGTCTTCAGCAAAGGGATCCTCTTTCTCCATTCATGTTCATCATGGTGATGGAGTTATTAAGTTCCTTGATTGTTAAAGCGGTGGTTGGGGGTTATATTAGAGGCTTCAAGGTGGATAGGGAAGGGGAGCATGAGCTTTAGTTAGTCACCTTTTATTGGCAGGGTTGTCTTTTGCGAGGCGGAAAAATCTCAATTGGGGGTTATCTCAAACTTGTTCTTCTTTTGTTTCAAGCTGCATCGGGGCTGAAGATTAATATTGAAAAGAGCAAAATAATTCGAGTTGGGGATGTGGAGAACTTAAGAAACTTGACAGATTTCTTTGGGTGTAAAGCACGGAGTCTTCCTACGAAATATTTGGGTCTGCCCTTAGGGGCTTCCTTCAAGAATGTGGATGTGTGGAATTCGGTTATCGAAAGACTCAAGAGGAGACTAGCGGGTTGGAAAAGACAATTTTTGTCTAAGGCTGGGCGGCTGACTTTGATCAAGAGCGCTATGTCCAATTTACCCACCTATATGCTCTCGATCCTTGTGATCCCTGCTTCGGTGGTGAAAAGGCTCGAGAAATTGTAGAGGGATTTCCTGTGGAATGGAGGCATTGAGGAGAGGAAGTACCATTTGGTTAATTGGGATACGGTTTGCAGCATTGTGCGGAATAGAGGGTTGGGGTTAAAAATATTAAGACTTTTAATACAGTAAATGGTTGTGGAGGTATTTGGTGGATAGAGGATCTTTGTGGAAAAAAGTGGTGGAGGGTAAATATGGGTTAGGGAGTCATAATTGGTTTCCTAAGGATGTGTCCTATCCTCTTGGGTCGAGTGTTTGGAAGGGTATCGTGCAAGGTAGAGTCTTCTTTGAGAATATGGTGTTTTTTTATATTGGTGGGGGGTGAGAAGGTGCGTTTTGGAAGGATATATGGTGTGAAGTATTTCCCCTGCAACAAGAATTCCCCAATCTGTTCAATATTGCTGTGAATCAAGATGAGATGGTGAATTCTAAAGTGGTGGTTATGGATGGGAGAGATGTTTAGAGCCCTATGTTTCGTAGAAATTTATATGACTAGGAGATTGGAGACATCTCTAGACTATTTGAGAAGCTTTATAAGGTTAAAGGGAGAGGGTTGGGGGAGGATAGAGTGGGGTGGGAGGGCTAGATCGAAGATCTTCTTGGTGAATTCTTTATACTCTTGTTTAAGGAAGGAGGACAAAAGTCTCTTTCCTTGGAAGGCAATTTGGAGGACAAAAGCTCCAAGAAGGGTGGATTTTTTTGCTTGGGAAGTGTCTCGGGAAGCAATATTAACGGGGGATAATTTGAAATCCAAAGGATGGATTTATGTCAACCGATGCTTCATGTGCAAAGAGGAGGAGGAAACTGTTGATCATTTGCTTCTTCACTCTTCAGTTGTTAGGGAGTGTTAGGGAGCTGTGGAGTTCCTTTTTCCTCCATGTAGGCATCCATTGGGTTATGCCTACATCGGTTGTCCAGCTTCGTAGTGGGTGGGAATCCTTCAACCGAAGAAGGAAAGAGAACAAATGGGGATCTATCCCTTTGGCTATTTGGTGGAATGTTTGGAAGGAGAGGAATAGAAGAAATTTTGAGAACGAAGAGACTAATGTAGTCCGGGTCAAGAGAGAGGTGCGTCAGTCCCTACAGTTTTGGAACAAAGTCACAGACCGGGAGAAAGGGATCTTTTGGTTAATATTACGGACAGTATATAATTTGTCGTTATTATATACTCCCTGTATACATGGATACGCCTCCTTTTTAGGCATTGTGTTTAATACAATTATTACTTATCAAAAAAACTAAAATCAGAAAGAGAACAGAAATCATCAAAATGGAAGAGAATACAAAAAGACAGATGAGAACAAAAGCAAAAGAAAAATCCACCAATAAATACACAAGTAAATTAGTGTTCTAATCACTAAGTATCTCTGATAAAGGAAACCAACGTAGAGTACCGATACGAGATGATTTCGTTTTCCAATATACCCCAATTAGACAACCAAATGAAAATGCTATATACAAATGAATGTGCAGAATTTCATACTCAAAGTAGTCCTAGAACCCCCAAGCCTCTATTCATGAACCTTGACCCACAACAACCCCCTCGGTCACAAAGCTCCTTCCCAAACGGGTTCTATGACAAGGTGTATTACAACCATAAATCAATGTAAGTATCCACTCCCCAAAACTCCAAATCTGTGTCCTATTAGACAAGGAGAAGACCCCACGAACAACCTTATCTCAAATATGGATAATGCTACATGTTGCCACAAATGAAGATAAGAACACCCAATCCTTAGCATGGTCATGCTGAATACTCTTTTTCTTCTTCATTTTCTTTTTGATCAGACAAGAAATATATTAGACATGTTATGAAATACGCTAGATACTACCAACAATATAAATTGGACGGAGAAAAAAGAGGATAGTATTGCACTTGTCTGTATTATTTCTTGTACTCTTTCCAGTGTCATCTTTCTCATGCACATATGATCATATAAATACATAAGTTGAATGAAACGGAGTAAGGTTTCACCACCAAAAAAATGACAGCCCATGTCAACAGTTGGAAGAAAAAAAATGCACGGAATGGTGATGGTTGACCTTGAAGAATGTAATGCAGTCATTACTCTTCATAAAGACAACCCTTAAATGTTCCATAACATTCCCCCTTGAATGTCCATTGTTCAAGGAACATCCCTAGTTAAAACCTTACTAAAGAAAAACATATTAGAAAAAGTAGAACAAACAAACTTGAGCTAATAGCGGGCTATAATATATGCTAGATAATACCAACAATATAAATTGGAGGGAGTAAAAGAGAGAGTAGTATTGCACTCGTCTGTATCATCTCTTGTACTCTTTTTACTTCACTAGGGTTTTTCCCCACTTGGATCCATAGATTGCATTCTCTCATGCTTAGCTTCCTGTCCCCTATCTTGGAAGCCCCTTGTATATTGGAAGGAAGACAAAGCAGCTCTGTGATCCTTTTTATCTCCAAGCTTCAGAAGAGTGATGGAGTGAAGAAGATGGTAAATGAGAGTAACCTTACAATAAGGTTTCTCTCTAATAAGGTTTAACGAAGCATGTTCCTTGTACAATGGATATCCAAAGGGGAGTTTTATGGAAAACTTTTTTTTTTAATGGAAAACTTAATGGATGTCCATTATGAAGAGTAATATATTCATTGTATTCTTCAATGTCAACCATGGCCATTTGCTGCATTCTTTTTCCTCCAATTGTTGGCATGGGCTGCCATATTTTTGGTGGTGAAACTTTACTCTGGTCTGCGGAAGTTGTGCATGTGTAAGACGCATATGCATGAGAGAGATAGACGACACTGCAAAAAGTACAAGAAATAATACAAAGAGTGCAGTATCACTCTCTTTTTCTCACTCCAATTATCATTGTCGGTCTTATCTAGCATATTTTTATAACTAGACAGAAGGAGAAATTAAAAGAAGAGGGATGAGAAATCCATCAAGAAAGGCAAAAAAAGAATAAGGAAAAGCCACTAAAAACAAGAACTACCACAATCTCTAAACAAGAAAGCGATCCACAACCTCCCACTAGGGCTCTTGGATGTAATGACGTCAGGTTAGCCAAGGAAGCACCTCCCTCACCTTTCTCAGTTTACCAATCCCCGGGACCCTGCATATCAAAACTGATAATCATCATCGATACCTGACACAACAAGCACCCCGTCCCCCATGTCGTTACCCCTACATCCCCTTCTCTCACCCCCTAACATTGTAATTCCCAGTGCAGAACCAATAGCTCCCTGATCCCCCTATTTCTCAGTTTGCTAGACCCATATGACACTGTAAGTGCTAATTTTTAAGGATCAATGAATCAGGAATAGTATAAACCATCAAAATTTATAAGGCTCAGCACTTAACTACTGCAAAGATGGTTGAGAGGATCAAGACACAGATATTATGGACGAATCTAACTGAAGATTTAAATCAATTTTGATTAATGCATATGTGCATCCGTTTTTACAGGGTAATAAATCACCTTTAGCCATATAAACAGTTTCTTCCCAATTGCAAAGTGCTCCGCCCCTACCCTTTAAACAAATTATTGTCACTAATGTGTTTGTCTCACAGATGAGCAGTTAGTTTTAACATGTACACCAACTATACGACGAAAATTATGCACAAATAATGCGATCGCTGCATACGTACACACAGAAATAAAAGAATAATGTGCATGAAGTGCAATAGTGCATCAATGTTGAATTCTATATATAATTTAAGCGCAAACACGACACAGAGTTGAATTTCAATTTTCAGCTGAAACTGCTAATAAAACACACACCGATTGAGCTGCAAATTGAAGGAAAATGGAAATCGCAAACCTCTCTTGTGCTTAGACTCGGTGGAAGATGACTTCTGAGTCGCAAACCACTGCGTATCCAACTTCTCAATCCCTTTAGTTTCAAAACTGAGTCTTTCCACTAAGAGCGACCATGAATCTGATGGATTTTGAATCTCAATAGTAATAATGACGGGATCACCAGGTCTATACGCATTTTTATCAGTCTGTAGCTTCAGCGACGGCGGGGGCGGCAGCGGCAGATCGTTTTTCTTGGTATCTCTGCCGCGAGCGTCACCTCCGACACCGAAAAAGGAGAATCTCCGAGAAGCTTCGGGTGGCGACATTGCCAGCGGAAAACCTCTCTCTCTCTGTCTCTGTCTCTCTCGATCCGATTTCGCGAAGCGTGAATGCGTGATTCAACACCTTCGTTCGTTCCTAAGGATCCGTTTGGTTTGGGAGGAAAAAGACAAGAAGGTGAAGGTTGACGTGAAATGTAAATGGAGCGGCAGGGGAAGGGTAGACCACCAGTCAAGTGGACAAACCAAACCGAGTGGAACTAACTCACTAATAAGTGATTTGGTTTGGTTACACGCTTTAAATGGTTCGGTTTAGTTTAAACCAGTATTCTTACGGTGACCATAGCTATGCCAGTTTGTAAATTTATTAATAAGTGGATGAATTAATATTTATTTATAATTTGTCTAAATTAATTATAATAACAGTTAAAAAAATATTTTAAATTACAAAACTTACGATTTTTTTGCATAAAATTGATTAATTAATTAAAATATCGAAAATAAAAGAGGCGAAGGTTTGGTGGAGGAATAATTAACAGCCACTAACCGTGAATAGTGGGGAGAGTTGGAGAGAAAGGGGATAGTTGTTCAACCGCCGTTCACACATGTGAACTCGGAGAGTGATAATGACCGTAGGATCTCAATAAAGGAATCAATCTCAATCCCTAAATAGTTTTAGACAATTACACATGTACGACTATGAGCTATATTATTTTGTAGATATCAGAAAAATCGATCAATTTGGTTCAGTTCATAGCTTGATATTTTGAGTCAAGTTAAATAAATCAAATCATTTTGAGTCGAATCACTTAGTTGACCAAGTCAAACCATGGTTAAATCTTACTGTTTATTATCAATGAGAATCGTATCATCTATTATACTATATAAAGAATAAAGTCTAAAGACTTTTGTACCTTTAATATTTACAGTCGCTCATATCATTTTAAATTTAAACAATTCCAATGAATACTAAAAAATTTCAATAGACGACGTTGATTTCTTCACCCCATCAATTCCCTTCAAGCCCTTACCATCGTATATTTTATGCGTGAAAGTCATTTATTCCAAAAACATTTGTAAGAGACAACATGAAAACATCAAAATGTTACGTCTTTATATTATTTTTGTTTATATAGGAATGTTTTTAGTTAATTTTTTTTTATAAATTATTTTGGTTTACTTTAAAGTTGAAAGCTTAGAAGTCTTCCTGAAATCAATCACACACGCGAGACTGGACCACATGTTGAATCGTGAACCCGACCACGACCACGAGACCGAACCAAATAAGTCGAACCATCGTGGTTTGATTTGAAACTTCATATGGTTTAGCTACGTTTGATTTTTTACAAACCAATTACCTACGGTTCTGCTCGCTTTTTATCCCAAGTTGAACTAAAACTAAACCATCTACACGTCAAGTACAATGGGCTACCGGAGCAAATGTTTCTCCCCTAAGCTACCCACACCATTAAATTAAAAATAAATTAAAAAACATCTTTAAGCTACTCTAAACTACCCAATAAAAAAAATTATTTCAATAACAACACAAACTTCAATAACTTTATATACCTCACCATCTTCATCTCAATAAAATTATATATTTATATCTTATTTATATTATAAATAATTTTGTTTATGCAATATAAATTTGTTTATTCAATGTTATTATAATTAATTTTATATTACATATATTAATTAGTGATTGTTATTTACAAATTTTATCAATTAAATTAATATTGTTGTTAACTACTTAATTTATTTATTAAATATCTTAATATGAATTGAAAATGCCAAATTTGGAGAGAGAAGAAGGAAAATGGAGGAAAATTCAAATTTTTGTAGAAAATTGTATTGATGTCCAAAATGAAGCAAACCATCTCTATTTATAGATAATAATGTGTATTTTTTCAAAATATAATAATTTTTAGGTGAAAAAAGGGTCAAAACTGTATAAAAAAGAAAAATCTCCCGAACATGCATCATGTGTAAAGGTGGGTGGAGTGCCCGTCGGCCACCTTATCTTCTTTTCAAAAGCCATATGCCAAAACTGTGTCACTTTGGCTCTTTTGAAGCCAAAATGACACCGTTTTGGTGTCTTGGATCCCAAAGGCTACCGGATCATTTTTGATGATCCTAAAATGTCATTTTCTTAAATTAAATCCACAATTATATCCTTTGATTTCCCCCAATGTATGAAAGATATCGCCTTATGCTACCATTTGATTTGTTGTTGTTCATGGTCTAAGTGTGAGTTATTCAAGCGAATAGTGGGCTATTCACATCGCAATGTTTACTCTTTATGCCCAATCAAAAATAAATGCAAAAATGTCATCATGTAAAATGATGATGTACACCCTTGTATTAGTATGTGGCTAAAGTTAGATTCATACACACACAACTTGGTGTGTGCGGCTAGCTAGATGCACTCACCAAGGTGTGTAAAAGGTAAAATATGTATAATGGGTGGTGTGTAGTGAGTAGTGTGGGAAATTTAATAAATGTGTGGAGTGTGAATATCCCCACTCTCAAACAAAATAGTCTTTCAAGAATTTATATAGAACAGAGCTATTGATATCCCAAATCCTACTCCATACACCCAACCACTTATCTCAATTAACACCAATTTATTCATACACACCCATTATGTACCTAATCTACCCTCGCATTAATCATCTGCCAAATTAACTACAATGATCCCCTTCCCGACCCCTATGCTCCCAAATTAACTACACCCACTTCCCCTTTCCCAACCCCCCACTGTGGCGACCCGACCCGGATCTCAATACGAGATCCCAAGGTCGTGCCATCAGGGCAAACTAAGAGACAGACAAGCACCTGCTAAGCATAATGGTGCGAGCCAAAAGACGAGCCAACCAGCTCACGACAGGAAAGTAAAGCCATAACGGCAATACGGAAAAATAAAAACAAAACCTGCGGAAGCAAAACCATAATGGGACCCGAGCTATCAAGCTCCTAAATAAACAACCAAAGAGATAGTAAATCTCTCGGCCCAAAAATTCGACGCGCGTGACGCAACATTAGACACGCACCACAAACCATCGGCAACCAAGGCCGACAACAGACAAAATCCCAACCTGATAAACAACACTCAACGGCTATAACATGCCGGAGGAACAATTCACTATAACCATAATTAATGCTAAACCACCAACCAAACCTCACGACTAAAACTATCGGAGGTAGGAACAACAATATACCCCAACTAGAATAAACGAGCCATACATGCTCGAAACAACGAAGGAAATAAATACTAAGGGTACAAATGCTCGGCGATACAACCGGCTCCCAAATACACAACCATAATATAATACTACAATCTACCCAAGTAAAGTCTACATAACTTTACATTCGAGCCTCACAAATAATTAACAACATAATATTAAATAACTCCAAGCTTTTGACTTGGAAGACCACCTGCTAGAAGTCGTTATCCGAAGCCGATGCGCGTACTAACGGGATCACTGCACAACTAGGGAAAACAATCACACGGAGTGAGTCATAATGACCCAGTAAGTTTCTAAATGCAACATGTGGCATATTATGACATGGCATGGCATAAATGCACAAACATATAAAATCATGGTATCATGCTAGTATACCATCATGAAACATGTACTTAATTTTTAAAGCACATAAACTCACATAAATCAAGTAGCATTTTATTTTTCATATAAATGCTCATAAATAAACATGTGTAACAGTAAACGTAATCGAACCGTCACAAACAAATCCGGGTTCAAAACCCAACCAACTTACCATGACATCAAATCTCAAACCATGATTCGGGCTCAATTCCCAATCAATAATACCCTGGGGTTCCCTCCCCAAATAATCTCAACTCATCAGTTTCCCTTAATGAGTACTCGTTACCTTCATCTAACCTAGGATGAGAAATGAGAGCTCGATGTCTAGCTAGATGGCATAACTCGAGATCACATCCCACTATTGGCCAAATAGTAAGGAGAAAAGGACCCAATGCAACGATTCATAGCGATTGTTCCCAAAGACTATGAACCGTCTCATTGCCGACACAACAACCAAAACCCGCCAGCTGGACTAACCAAACATTCAAGTAGATATTTACTTGTCTAAACTAATGAGACCAAATTTATTATTATGGGACTCATTAAACCATGTAGGACATAATGCTCTACAACAATCTCATATACCATGCACATAACTGCATATAACCACGTAGGACATAATACTCTACGAAATTTCATAAACCATGCATATAATTGCATAAAATCAAGTAGGACATAATGCTCTACCAAACATCATGAACAATGCATATATTTGCATATAACCCTTGTGTTCAACTAACTTACAAGTTTAGTTTAAAAACAACATATTGAGGTATTCATTATTCCTCAAGTCATCAACCCAGTCAAGTATAACTTACAAGCTTAATAAAATATAATGTGAGGTCTTCCATAATCCTCGACTCAAACCAAAACAAAACTACTACGCTAGTCTCAAAATATCCACAATTCAAGACTTATTATTTAGTCTTTATTTTAAGTATTCCGGACTCAATCATAGTCCTAATCGTCATACATGATCGACATTACCAATTCCATACACAAAACAACATGACTACTCCGTAGTCACTTCTCACAAAGGTTTTCATATACACGCAACAAAAATCCGTGAGAAGAGGATTCTCTCTTAATCTTCTCTTAATTATACACGTGACCATACGTTGGTCTCAAATGTCCATGCTCTAACAAGCATGCTCAAAACTTATTTCTAATGAGTCTTTATAACATAAGTGTCGCCATAGGACACAACCAAAAACCCGGTGTGCATAATCATAACCCAAACAAACCCAAACATTGTAGGGTTTCAACCCAAGGCTTTTCATCATTTTATTAGCCTTATAACGACTCCGTTGAGTCTTACTAACACATTTCATTCTTTATGTGTTTTATAAATTCAAACCGTAATAATTTCTTAAAGTTTACAACCAAATCTCAATAGTCATTCGGGCCTAATTCCCAAGACTAAAAATCCACAAAACACATCTCAATCACCAACCATTTAAAGTTTGGAAGTTATGTTCTTCACTCCATTAACCAAACGAAATCCAATTATCGTAGGATTTCAACCCAAGTTCAATTAGCACATGATCGAACTTATAATGACTCCGCCGAGTCCAATCTACCCCTTCTAAAATTTTAGGGCATAGAGGCCATGGGTCTCAATTCCCCAATATTCATAACTATCAACAATAGCTATCATCCCTGTTCGTTTAACTCACATAAACCCAACAAAACCTTCACTAATTCAACATAGAATAAATTCATCATTTTGAGCACCATTTCATTTAGCTCACCTTACCAATCATAATTCCCAATTCATGATTAAATCATACAACCCGGTTTAATATACTCTATTAAGCATATAAAACATATTAATCAAGCTCACACCAATAATTTGTAAGCTAACACAAGATTAGGGCAAAACACCCTCCAAGTATCTCAACCAAATCGACTTCAATACTCATGGATAATCAACATAACCAAGTTCAATAGACTAGTAGAACATGAATTTCACATATATCATGGTCTCACATAGGTCAATCAAGTTCTATCATCAATTTAACAATCTAGGGTTCATGTTTCTCTACAAACCCTAACAATGGCTTCCATTGACCTCAAATAGCACAAATGATTGTTTCCTCAGGGTCAATGGAGCCCAAAAGCAAGAGAATTAAGGTAGAACGCATTACTCACCCCTAATCAAGCCGCCATACCCGAATCCAAGAGGTGAGGTTACTCTCCTCAACTCTCCTCTTCAAACTCACGGACTGAAAGGGGAAAGAAGAACCCTAGTTTGGCCTCCAAGATCGCACCCTTCAAGCCCTAGAAGTCGCCCCTTTCTCACCTCTCTCACGCCTGTCTGCTCAAGACGCAAATGAAGATCGTCGATTCTTGGTCGAACAAATGAAGTGTGCGGATTTCTCTTTATATGGGGATTAATTCCTTAATCACCCACTAATTAACCCCTAATCTCTCTAATAATGTTTAGGACTAGTATTAGGCTAAGTAGGTGGGTTTAAGTTGGGTTTAGAATGGGATTAAGTGGCCAAAATTCGGACAGCGCACAAAGACTTGAAAAATCCCGTAATTCGATCGTGGACCCTCATGGTCGCATCATACATGGGGATGCGAGCGCATCCTCCAAATCTCTTCCGGCCTTGTTGCTTCCCTACTACTCGATCCCTGACTCTCCCGCATGCATTCTCGAGCCTTAAAGCTTCGAAATGGCTCCCAATTGAACCCTTAAAGTCCTCAAACATCAAACTAATCAATCCAAGTCTCAAAAAAATTTTAAATTAGGTCTAGACTCCCATAAACAACACCCGAAACAACCCGGGGCAAAACCGACGCAAGACGTAACAACTTGCTATCTAAACGTCGAATGAGACCGCAAACCGACGGGTAATAACCCATGATTGTAAACACTTATTAGGGCTACAAAATAGGCCTGAATGCCTCTCAAATGATAAACAACAGATAGGAGAAATAAGCTCCGAAAGACGAGACGCTTCGCCTACCAATCTCAAACTACGCGATAAGGAGAATTGCTATTCTCGAGGCGTCAAAACTTCACGAGACTTATGGAATACATCCAATTAGAAGTCTAACACATCTAAACATGTTATTTAATCATCATGTAAAGATCTGGGACCAGATCGAGGTCCAGAACACAGAACCCGAATAAACTCTCAATCAAGTCGCATTTCGACTATCGTCGGGTTACGACTTTTGACTTTAACAAGTCAACCACTGTATGACATTTCTTAAAAGTGTTTTAGTATTAATGTGGTCTCTCATACACATTTAGACTCTCTCACAAACCAAACGAGTAATCAACCAAAGAAGAAATGCGAGCATTGCACGCAATTCAAGTTAACCGGGAATCGGGATCTTACACCCACGGCAACGAACGCACGTTACAGTACACATTGGTGAAGAAGACACACACGCACACACACATTGTACATCTGCCATCCCCCTTGACCGAACACCAAGAAAAATAAAGATACGTGTCTTGCTCACCATCATGTCTCAAACTATGTCTTCAAGCATAGGTAACCAATGAGTATTCATCCACATATGGCTGCACACACCAAATTGTATACATCCAAGACTTGTCGCACACACCAAGGTGTGTTCATCTAGCTCTGGCCGAACACGTAACTTGGAATTTGTTTACATTGATTTTTTCCTAACGTTATTTACTCTATTTCGTACTTTGTGTTTAGCTTTTTTATACTATTAGAAAAAAGGTTTGTTTGATGTCCAATTTACAGGAAATTAAGCAACGTTATACGAGAATAAGACCGATGACATCTACTAGAAAAGAAATGGAACGTGAGCATCAACAACAAGAAGAACCACATTATAAGCACCAACATTTTGAGCAAGAGCACATTTTGGCACATGAGGAAGAAGTGCCTCAAGAAGAAGAACCATATGTACCACACGAGGAAAAAGAAGATGAGACCAGATTTCCAAGTGGTCCACGTGATCCATATGTGAAGTTTAAATTAAATATATATTTGAAGTTTAATACATATATAAAGTTTAAATGAAATATATATTCGAAGTTATCCTTCCACGTTGCTGCACACTCATGGTAGTTTGTGTAACATGTGAGATTTAACCCAAGTATATATTGCATGTATTATATGTGTTTATGTTCGTTTCAGGTTTGTATCGATCATAGGACCATCATTGATTGATATAAGAGTCTTTGGGGTCATCCTAATTGAGTTTATGGGTGTTGTGTTCCAGCATTTCACATGCCCGTGTCAAAATCTTGAAGCAATCACGCAACAAGGGGGAAAAAATAAGAGTGACTCCTAGTATCTACACGACCACGTCAATGTTCAATAACTCCAGAACATTACATTTCCTAATTGGTATCAGTAAAAGTTCACATTTTTTGTCCCCGCATCCTTTATATCAATTGGTATCACTAGCAGATAACTTCTCCCATACATCAGCAGACTTCCACATCTGATGTCTACCTCCTTGTTCACCGCCTTTATGAGAACCCAAACTCATTACTTGTATGACATCATTATAACATGCTTATCATATGTCTTAACATGTTAGGGAGTTCATATTGTTCATGCCACACTTACATTAGGTTGATGATGATCATAGTCGCTTGTATGCATTCTATACTTTGCATGCTTTGTCATTATTGCTTCGAGTATTCACCTTAGCATGTTAGCACTTAACTAAGTCTCATTGGAGTCTTAGTACCTTTCATATATGTCTTATAACCTTAATCTTGTTCATGGTATGCTTGGTTGAAAGTTTAGAAGCATTGTTGCTTTGTTTGTTCTTTTTGAGTCTTAGGGTTTCTCGGGTTTGCCTTCGTTGGTTGTTGTGTTTTCAACTTGTGAGAATTTGATTTGAGTTCTAGACCTAGCATACTAGTTCTTATCATGTTTAAACAACCCTTTTTCATGTTCAAGTTATCTTAGTTTGATTTGTGTTTGATTCGTGTGACATTCGTGCGTGTTTCGAGCCTTGTTTTCACTTGTTTCGGATGTTGTTCGGGAGTGTTTCCAACTTGTTTTGAGTTGGGTTACACCTTAGAATGTTTGTCCATGAGTTTGGAACCTTTTAGATCATGTTTTCTTCCTGAACCACGCGTTCGCATTGGTTTTTGGTCATTAGCTCGCGTGATAGTGCTGAGAGCACAAGAAAATGAGCATCCTTGAAAAACAGGACCATGCCCTTGCATGGTCCATAAGTGAAGCGACCGCTTCATCCATAAATTACACCTACGGGATTTTTTTGAGTATTTTGGTTGTTGTCCCCTTTGCCCTTGACCCATGGCCGACCTATTTGGCCTAGCACACACTTGTTGACTCAAGTCACACCCTTGCTAGCCCTTTGATTGTTATTTAATCAAAGGCTTTCATTAATTAACCAATGAGAAGCCTTATAAACCCCCTTCACTTGGATTATGGTTTAGTTACACATATAAAACTCCCTTGACAGCCTCCATTGTCTTCAACCTTGAATTTTCTGGACTTAGAAGCCATTAGAGAGTTTGTGAAGCCTCCCTTCTTGTGTTATCATTTGTCGAAGCTCCGGTAACCCGATTGGCGATCCGAGACCTCCCTTTCGAGGCTCTTGCCCTCCTGTACTACTATCCTTGATTTGTTTGTGCTTTCATCCATTAATCTTAGGCTTAAAGTAAGCTCTTAATTCCCACCTTTTGTATGTTCAATAAAATAACATGCTTCCTTTATTATAGTTGTTCTAAACATGCTTAGGAAGACTTCTAGTAAAGTAGAAATCTCCATTTCAACATGTTAAAAATCTATAAATTCTTGGGGCTGCCTTGTTAAGTTATTAATTTGGCTTTGAGTAAAGTATGAATGATGTTCTAAATGTGCTTAGGAACAACTCTTGTGAAAGAATTCATTGCAATTGTATGTTTAATGAAATCGACTATGCTAGGGTTTCAAACTAGAGAATTGGATTATGGATAGGCTAAAGTCATGAATGGCTTGGTTATTATGTTCTAATTGAACGAAGAACATAGGAAAGAGTATTGGTATGCATATAACATTTAATCTCTTTAAGGTTGATATTATAGAAATGACTCATCGGAGTTGAGTTTATGGAGCTATTGAATAATACCGGCTCCACATTCAATCCCTATAACGTTTGTAGTTCGTTAGACTAATATATTAGCTTACGAGACATTGGGATGAATTGAAATGCAGGCTTGATGTATGTACTTATGAGACTCGATTGAGTTCTTATGTGTTTTTTTATGATCATGACAAAGATATGCATAATCTAAAGCATGTTGTGGAGTGTTATGCCTATTTGACATGTTGAATTCACTCTTGTCGAATTCCTATTTGATTCCATGATAAGTAAACACCTACTTGTTGAATAAGTTCGCTCTTGTCGAACTTATTCCTTATTTGGCTTAAATGACGAATAAACATCTACTTGGCATTGCATTAGTCCAGCTGGCATATTTGGTTGAGTCGATGGTAGAACAACACATCGCCGTCACGAATTATGGGATTCGTGATAGTGATCGGTTGTCTTACCATATTTTATCACACACCCTCCACTGTTAGCCCCAGTGGAGAAGTTAGCCCATTGTCATATTCAATGAGCACTTAGATTATGCTAATTAGGCTTAGGGGTGTCCTCAGTACACCGATGTAACTCACACGAACATCGTAGTCACGAAAACAAAGTTAACGTTGTGTATTGCAGGAGCTACGTAGCGGCACCGGTTGTATAATATATCCTCATTTTATGTGATTTACCTTTAAGCACTAATGTGAAAACAACGTGCATCTTGGATATCTGAACTATGTGCTTATATGATGATGTTATACGTATGCCTTGATATTAATGATGATATCTTGCTATATATGTTGTATAATGCCATGACATGCATAATTGTTAGCAGTCTTTATGATTTACCCTCTCCCTTTTACTGCTTTAGATCCGAGCTGTCCAGGTCCTTCTCGTTAAAGTGTTACTGAGTTCGTGCTTGTTCGAGATCACTCGCGACGAGGTTGTTATAGAGATGTCCTTCTTTTGCTATCTTTTGAAAGGATGTTGGGTATAGCAAGTCATGTAGACTTCACTTTTGGGAACTTGAACTTGTTGTCTTTATATTTATAACTTGTAGCCTTTTGTATTCAATTTAGAGTGCCGGTGCATGTACGCCGAGACTTGTATAGTTTTGTAGTTGGTTCACTATGTTTTAAATCTTATGCTCAGCATTTGATTAGCTTTTGTTATAAATTGTTTATTGTTGGGTTCTGGTTGTAAAGTCGCCGATGAATTGATTTACTTGTCCTTAATTGTTATATCAGGTTTTGAAAAATTTTAAAATTTTTCAGCCACTTGGTGCCGAGTCGTGTTACGTCTACAATGTTGTGTCACATCGTTTTCTATAATTAAGTCCTTGCATGAATTGTAGTCCTATTTGGACGACTTGACTCGTGATTCCTCCTCGAGGTCCAAGTCGGGTCATCACACCCTTCTTCATCCACTCAGACTTTCACATTTGCTTATCACACCTCTTTATTACATAACCAATTCCTTGCTAACCTATTCTCACCTTTATCCTAACTTATAAGGATGAATGTGACTTAAGGAACTCTTGCACCTAAGAAATAGCTATAGCTTTTAGGATAGATGGTGGTAGCGCTAAGATCTTGAAAAATCCTAGCAAACTTTGCTTTCTTCTCTTTTTCAGTTGTGCAAAACTCTTTAATAGGCTTTGATCTTTCAATATGTCAGCATACCTTTTCCTCTCTAATACCAAAACATACTCCACTCATCAAACGTGGTATCAGAATCGACATATCCTTTCCTCTCTGATACCAAAACATCCTCAACTCAACGCCCAAAATATTCTATTGGTATCAGAAACCCAATTAAGTCTCAAATTCTTAAAATTAAAAATTGGTATTAAATTCATACTTAAACCAACTACATGAATCAATGTTCTTTCATTAAAACAAATATCCCTTCGAACCAACGTCGTGACAGACATCAATCAAATCGACATTTCAAGTCTCTATCATAACTTTTTGGAACATATACCCAAAAAACGATTCATGAATCCTTTCACCCGATAAAATCTTCCATAAAATACTATTAATTAATACCTTCTAACTCCGTCTTCAAAGATTCAAATTCTTTCAGAACTCTAAATCTTTACTCGTCTTTTAAAAAGTCTTCCATGGCTTCTTCGTCCATCAACAACTCTTGAGACTCTGTACTAGTCAATCCACCACCTGTACTAGATAGGTTCTCAACTAGAGTAGGTCTCTCTACCTACATTCTAGGCCAAACTATACAGGCGGAACAATTCCTCATTGACAACAATGTAGGAGGAACCATCTTCAACCTCTTTCATCGCTCTAGACTCATCCCTATTCTCATATTTCGAGAAGAATTCTACAGCCTCATATTGATCGACAAATTCTATTCTAGGATGACCTTGGCAAGAAATGGTAATAGTTTCTTTGGTCGCATTAGAGGCACAAATGTCGTGCTTGATGCTGAAAGCCTCTCAAGGGTGTTAACTCCATCAGTTGGCCCCTCTTCTCTTGATGATTCCATCATCAATGAATCATGGTTTCGAAGAACTGGCACCAACTCTCCAAATGATTATCATACAATGGACATTAATGAATATCCGTTAGATTTGTATTACGTAAGTGAAATTCTGAACCAATGCCTTCTATTTTATGGGCCTGGGTCAAGAATTCTCACCAGAAGACTTCGAAACCTCTCAATTGTGGTTATCGAATCTGAAGACCTGAATTGGTCTAAAGTTGGCTTCTTGCTCATCAGCCAAGTAGTTCAGCGAGGAAAAATGTCTCGGTACAGCACCAAAAAGTACGCTAGGATTATCAGCCACTTTCTCTACTCCTTCTAGACGATTCATCAATCTGTCCAAGATGAAGAACGTCTCCCTATCACAGGCGATATGCTAATAACCTGAGAGTTATTTGGCAACAAAATCCTTTCGGATAATGAAGAAGATTATGATTTAGACTCCAGTACAGGAAGTTTTGGAGATTCTAACTAGGATGTAATCCGTTTATAAAATAGGACCCTCTTTAAAAGTGATAACTTATAACATCTGTCTTCTTTCCCAAAATCTCCAATACATTATTTGTTCTCTGTCTTTTTCTCCCTGCTTTCGAACATAAATTTCTCATATTAAAATCAAGGACCAACAATCCTACTCTGAAAAATACCCAACAATTGGTATATCTCCAACAATTGGTATTAACAACCAATAAAATGCAACCATTAAGGAGGAGAGAGAAAACCTTGATTTGAGTGCGTGCAACCATTAAGGAGGAGAAATTGACATATACATTAAGGAAGAGAATTAGGTTGACAAATACTTTAGTATATGTACATCAAAATAAAAGGAGAATTAGGCTGAAAATAGAAAGCAAAGAAGATATATAAACCATTAAAAGAGGAAATATCCTAAACCAAAATGGAAGACAATATAATGCTCTTTGCTTAAGGAGTAGATATTCCTTTAAAAAGAGAACATTAAAAAGGTGAAAAGTTTACCTCTTCAAGATGAATCTCAGTAGTGATACATCTTTTCCTTTGTGGCACACTTGTTGAAGAATACTATCTTTCAAAACAACCTTGCTGATCTTCTCATCAGCTGAGTTGTACCATCTTCAACAAAGTGATACATTTTTGCCTGTGTGACACACTTATTGAAGGACACTGTCTTGAAAAACAACCTTGTTGACCTTCTCATCAGCAGAGTTCTATTATCTTCAATAAGAAAATCTATAGAATAACACATTTGAAATGATCTTTCAAAGCTGATGTTCAAAGTTGATTTTATATGTATGTGGATAAAACTGGAGTAAAGGAAAGAAAATTTTGTTTTTGATTTTTTAAAATTTTTTCTTTATTTTTTGATTTATTTGAAAGACTAAAAATTATATACATAAAAGAAGCCAATGAAATATAACAGAGAAAATAAAACAAGCATATTGACAACCTCAAAGAAAGTGAGTCTAGCCCTCTTTTTGTTTTTTTAAACAATTAAATCCGCACCAGAGTCACCACTGTAAGTGCCTTGTTTCGCACCTGCCTCGCTACTGAAAAGTGAGTGGTTTCAAAACTTTAGCGTGTGTAATATACTTGGCCGCGGTGTGGACTCAAAAATGTGTTAACAAAGTCGTCACGTCTAGTTTATTGTTAAACATAGAATCACCAAAATGTATGGGTTCGGGTGCTAAGTTACGAGTTAGGAATGAGTTGGACACTTAACTCACCCTTTCAGTCTTACAATGAGTTTTTAATATGCTTGTTTTATTTCATATACTTTGGTTTTAAAAAGATAGATTTATATATAACAAAAGGAAATAAATAAAAGTTAAATTACATTTTACTAAATGAAATAAAGTAAAAGTACAACTGAAATAATAAAGTTAGAGGATAATAACAACATTTTTATAAGCTATCTTAAAAAATAAAATAGTTATGCTAATAACAAACATATTTAAATTACATGTATAGACAGAAAAAGAAACTTATTAAATAATAAGAAATTATAAGTATTCTTACATTTAAAGTATAAACAAAAAATAAGCTAATTAAACAGAAAGAAATTATAATTGCATTTACATTTAAGTAAAAACATGAAATAAACTAATTAAACAATAAAAATATAATTACTTTTATATTAAAGGAAAGACGGAAAAGAAACTAATTAAACTATAAAAACATAATTACTTTTACATTACTTTTTTCTGATGATTTTTATTCCATACAACTTCTAATTTGTCAATAGTTTTTTTACATCTCAAAATTTGGATATTTCTTGATTTACTTGATTGTTTTAGTATAATATTTCAATATTTGATGGGTTCATGTTGTGAAGAATCACTGTTTAGTTGAGGAAGGAGACGGTGAAATAAATGTCGAACAATATTTGATAGGTTCATCTTTGTTGCAGGTAGCTGATTATATACGAAGAAGGAGACGGTGATTGTGAACTAATCTATTTTCATTAATCATCATTTACAATAAATTGATTTATTTCTATTTGACACAATCAAGAATTAGGAAACTGTGTAAATTGAGATAATTCATGGTGGAAGTTCCAAGGAGTTTTTGAATTATTTAATTAAAGAACTCATTAATTGCTTCTTGTTAATATGTGTTTCTATTTTAGGAAACAATGTTTTGGCGGGATTTTTCCCTATATAGACTACCGCGCTTATATATATATATAGATGGGTAAAGGCGGTAGGAGTTTGTAGAATTTGGGCAGAGTAATTGCTTGTGTTTGTTGTATTTGTTGTATTTTGTGTCTGAATTTGGGCGGCGTAACTGTTGCGTTGATGTATGTCGTGTTTAAATTTTGGCGGCGTAACTGCTTGTATTTGCGGCTTTCTACAACCGGGTTTAGGGTGAGAACCTAATCGGTTAATTAGGTTTCTATTTGGATGGAGGTTTAGGAGCGTTTAGGGAAGATTCCTCAGCCTAAAGGGGAGAATGATTTCTACAGATTAATCAGGAAGAGCAAGAGAGAATAACTAGGCAGAGCAACGGTTGGGAGAAAATTATCTGTGAAGGTTCTCCGTTCAAATGAAGGAGGGAAACCCCTCTATTAATAGGCGAAGAGGAGCAGACTTAAGGACGAAGGAAGACTAGATATTTTACATTTGAGCTTTAAAGTGTTGTACCTCGCGTTGAAGGAGTTATACCATAGAAGGAATACATTAGGCTTACAAATGGAAATGGGCGTCGCCTTATACAGAAAGGTGGGCAACGCCCATTTTGGTCATATCCCAAAATGGTATTGGGTGGCACCCAATCTTGCTTGCTTTGGGAATTTTCATTTTCCCCCTACTGTTATCGTTTTTCCTTTCTTTTTTGATTCTTCTTTGACACTTTGCCTCCTGAAACTTAACGGAAACTTAATATTTGTTAGTCCATTTATAACTTATAAATTATACTTTTAGGACATTTAAAAATTAAAGGTACGAATTTGGGGTGTCTGCACGTTGCATAGGTCTTAGACTGTGAGAGTCCTTGTCTCAGTCCTACTCTTACGTGATGACCTCAGCAGACCAGTTATTCCAGTACACCAGCACCAACAGACTTGCTACAGGTTAATAGTTTCTTCAAAGATATCAAACCAATAGACATGTTACGGATTGATAGTCCCTTCCTCAAGTATATCAACCAGTAGACCTTTCTACTGGAAGATAATCTCATTAAAGGAATATCAAACCAGCAGACCTTTAAAGCTTCTTAGGTAGCACGTGCGAACTAAAGTGGAATCATTGCAGATGTTCAAAAATGACAAAAGGCTTAAGCTTCACCGAAATCCAACTTGCGCAACAGTCTTGACATCTCTCAAACCTACAAGATCTAGTTGGATTTTATTCAACAAATATTCCCCTCTACATTTGGTATTCGAGTTCAAATGAAACTACTTTATTGGAAAACCAAATGTCAATGTACTATTCCATCAAATCTACACAACAATGATACATCAACTCAGTCTGACTTATGGATAACTTTTTTAGAGAGATAGAGAGATCTTTAAGAATATCTTTATCCAACAGTCCATAAGATTTACTCTTATCCAACGATCACTACAACGACTATAGATCATTCGAAGATTATCTCAACGGATCTATAGTTTTCTGTCTATAAAAGAAACCTATTCTCTCTTGTTACAAAGAGAGATCAAGATCGAAAAAGAGAGAGATCTCAAAGATCACCGTGAAAAACACATACCTCTATAAAACACATTATGTGTATTGTAAAAAAGAAAAGTTAGAATGAAGAAAGAGTGATCTGAAAAGCTACAACAATAGAGATCAGTGTCTTGATCAAGAACTGCTTTATTGATTTGAGCACTTTGACCTCCTTCAAAAAACTCAGTCACTACAACAATTTAGAAATCCAATCCTTTGGTAGAGACCAAGCACTCCAAGTTATGTTGAAGATAGATCTCCAAAGATGTCCAAGGAAGATGAAGATCTAACTGTCTGCATTGCTTTCATACCAATAGATTTGTATTCCATTGCAAGGAATGTTGGTTGTGCAACAGTAGGTCATCATAGGGAGTCGAGTGCTTTGCACTTAGTTACTCGGATATTCCTTATCTGAGCAACCTATAAAATTGTCTTCTCATGTCGTATCTCCTTGTTTCCACCTGTTCCTGACTTGTTCATGAAACTATGAGAAATGAGTTCTTGAATGGGGATGGAATCCAGGGGAAGAAAGTAGATGGCTAGGTTAGAGAGTCTAGGTTGATGTCTTAAACACGTTTACATTTGAGTAAACCTCTGCTGATTTGCGATATATTATACATTCATCAAACTCAACTATGATCTCTCTTTCTAGTGCTTAAAAGGTTTTAATTAACTAAAGCTATCTATTCTTGAACCCATGTGTCTTGCATCTGAAGAAGTGTTAAGTATGCTGTTGTTTTGAACATATATTCGTGTACAACTGCTTAAGCCTTCGATGTGAAATATGTTTAGACAGAATATTTACGCTGCCAAACTATTTAAGAAGCTAACAATTTATCTACAATCTGTCAACAGAGTTCATTACTTAGTTATGAACAACTTTGCTGCCCAATACAACAACAGACCTATCTCATCTCAAGATTGTCTTATCACTTAGAAGTGTTTCACCCATATTCGATATGAATAGTGAGAGAATTTTAAAGTGGTAACATAGGCTATCCCCCCACTAGCCATTTTACCACATCCATAGGACCAACAATAAATCTATCCAAAGATAGTTTTAATATTTGACATACTTTATTGTTAATATTTGACTATTACTACAAGAGTACCACTTATGGTTAATATCATTGTCCAAAGACTTGGTATTAAGCTTGTGCTAGGTATCTTGCGATGTTGTCATAAAAATTAAATCTATTTAAATATTATTTACTTAATGTAAGTATTCTTGTTTAATTTATTTTTCTTTTTGTTCTCTCTTCAACTATAATGTCTACTACTTCATTATCTGCCAACATGAGTAATGTTCCAATGTTAAATGGAAAAAACTTTAAGCAATGGAAAGAAAATATATTGATTATTCTTGGTTACATAGACATAGACTTGGTGTAGACACCCCAATTTCGTACCCCCCCCCCCCATTTCCTAAAATGTCCAAAAGTATATTTGCTATATGAAAGGACTAACGGACGTTACTTTCTGTTAACCTTTCGGGGGGCAGAATGATCAAAGTGATAAGATGACATGACAGGGGAGCAGACTGAAAAAAGAGGAAATATGTGAAGAAATACAAGTCGGGGTGCGGTGCCCCATCTTGTATGTGTCGCACCTCGTTTTGCTTTTCTGCCTTCTCTAGTTGCTGCCTTGTGTATCCTGCATGAACCAAAAATCTTGCACAAGGTACCTGCCTCCCATACCCTACTCAGCCAGTTGCTTGGGACATAATTCTCCTATAAATAGAGGCCTTCAACCTTTTCATTCAACACCCTAGCCTTCTCCCACGACTGCTCTCTCTCTCTCTTCTCCCTTGCCTCTGCACAAGTGATCAAGGCTCCTAGCCTCCTCCTCCCTTTCCTTGTGCAAGTGAGCCCTCGAGCCTTCGACCCCAGGTCTCCTGCCCCGCCGCAGCCTCTTCCCTTGCCCGAGCAAGCAAGCCCCTTTATTCCTCGCCCCCGGCGAGTCGATCTAAAAAGTCAAAAGGCGCGGTCACGCTACCCGGATAACACCAAATGATGATAACACAATGATAACAACACAATGATGACAACACTATAAACAACAAAAGATAAAAATACTTTTTCTTTCAAGGAGAAGATAGGGAGAGCGTACCAGAAACTATGAGCGCCTATTGGGCTAAAGCCTACGCGTATATATCGGGATCAGAATTTCATGCTACAAGAGGTAGGTATCCATTTATTATTATGCCCCGTAGTTAATAAAATATTTAACAATAATAGATAAAATAATATTAGTATGATATTTATAAATAATACGTTAATTAGTTTATAAATTTGTTTATGTCATAAATATAGATAATAATTATATTATTTATTGTTTGTAAATACTATGTGTAAATAATATAGTAGATAAAGTAGTATTTGTATGTAAATATTAAAATAGTAGTATTTGTATGTAAATAAAATATTAAAATAGGTACTAGCATGCTTAGATAACGGCTAACACACTTCAAATGCTAAAATGACAAAATAGCCGTTATTATGCCCAAACAACATCCCGCTTGGCCAATATAAGTATATATAAACATCCTTCTAGACTAAACACGATAATTTAAGCATGTTATTTAGCAAAACTCAAATAAGATCAAAAAGGTGAGTTGGGTGCCTAACCCAGTAACCCCTTCCCAACTCGTAACTTAGCCCCTGGACATACATTTTGTGGTAATTTTGGTATTTCTCTGTTTACCTTAAAATGGAGGTGATGACTCTGTAATTAACTTTGTTAGTCCATGACGAGATCCAAGTGTATTCCACGCGCTTCAATGTTCTTGAAACGCACATGCCTTTCCCGGTGGCGGGGTCATCTCGGAACATGGTTCTCACACTTGGCATTAAGAATGTCGAAACCGAATGATCTCACTAAGGAGAGTACTCCTGAAGAAGTTACATACTTCAAAAAGTGGGACCGTTCAAATAGGGCTAACTCTTATGATCATGAAACGCAGTATTCCAGAGGCTTTTAGAAATGCAATAAAAGATGATGGTGTCACTGCCAGTGAATTCCTTAAACAAAATTCAAAATCGCTTCGTTAAAAACGATAAGACTGAAACAAATACGCTTTTAGCAAACTTGATTTCAATGAAGTATAAAGGTAAAGGGAATGTTAGGGAGTACATCATGAAAATGTCTAATCTTGCTTCAAAACTGAAGGCACTTAAGCTCGACTTATCATATGATTTACTCGTGCATTTAATTTTGATCTCTCTACCTCCATAATTCAGTCAATTTAAGGTCAATTACAAATACCAAAAGGAGAAATGGACTCCCAATTAGCCCATTTCATTTTGTGTGCAAGAGGAAGAGAGATCGACGCGAGACATGACTGAAAGTGCACATTTGGCCAGTACCTCCAAAGGCAATGGCAAAAGAAAAGATAAAGGAAAAGAAGTTGCTTTTTCTCAAGTTCCAGTGCAAAAGAAACAAAAGACTGAAAAAGGTTGTTTCTTTTGTGGTAAACCAGGATATAAAAATAAGGAAGGCACCATGTTTGCTGATTGGCGAGTGAAGAAAGGTACATTTCCTGTTTTGGTTTGTTCTGAGATCAAATTAATTAGCTTCAGTACCAAGAAACACTTGGTGGGTAGATTCTGGTGCTACTACTCACATTTGTGTTTCTATGTAGGGTTGCCTGAACTACCAAGAGCTAATTGATGCTGAAAGACCATTTACGTGGGCGATGGAAAATCAGTGGAAGTAAAGGCAATAGGTCACTTTAGATTATTGTTAAAACTGGTTGTTATTTGGATTTGATAAATAGCTTTGTTGTATCGTCATTTACACGAAATTTAATTTTAGTTTATGCTTTGCAAAAATATAGATATTCTTTTTCATTTAGAAATTCTCAATTTACTTTATCTCTAAATTCCAATATCATTGGTACTGGTGTACTTAGTGTTTTTGATAATATATATTTGCTAGAAACTATTTCATCTTATAATGAAACCTTGCATGTGGAATCACGTGGCACAAAGCGTAAATTGAATAAGTGTAATACCTAGATTTCCGGTTAGCTTGAATTGCGTGCAATGCTCGCATTTATTTCTTTGTTGAATGCTTGTTTGTTTCACGAGAGAGTCTAGATATGTTTGAGAGACCACATTAACACCAAAATACTATTAAGATATGCCACATAGTTGTTGACTTGTTAAAGTCACAAGTCGTAACTTGACGATAGTCGAAATGCGACGCGATTGAGAGTTTACTAGCGTTTCGTGTTCCTGACCTCGATTTGGTCCTAGATCTTTACATGATGGTTGATTAACATGTTTAGACGTGTTAGACTTCTATTTGGATGTATTCCTTAAGTCCCGTGAAGTTTTGACGCTCCGAGGATAGCAATTCTCCTTATCGCGTAGTTTGAGATTGAGCCGGGTGATCGTCTTGTCTTTCAGGAGCTCATTTATCCTATCTGTTGTTAATCATCTGAGGAGCATTCAGGCCTATTTAATAGCCTTTTGAAGTGTTTATAATCATGGGTTGTTGCCCGTCGGTTTGTGGTTTCATTCGACGTGGGTTGTTAGCGTTGTTGCGCCTTCCGTTTCATTCGACGTTTCGCTAAGGTTTCAGTTGTTCGCTTCGTTACTTTTGAAAGTGGTTTGAGACTTTTTTTGGTTTAGCTAAGTGTTTGAGGACTTTAAGGGTTCAATTATAGGCCATTTCGAAGCTTTAAGGCTTGCGGTTGCATGCGGGAACGACCGGACACGAGCGAAGATTGCATAAACTCACCTTGGGCAAAGAAGCAAGTGAAGCGATTGCTTCACTATGGGCCATGCGACCGCATTGGACCTTCGAGCAGCAACTCCCTGTTTTGGTATTTTGAAGTGATTTTCCTATTCTACCCCCACTAAACCCCTCCTAAACCCTTCCTAACCCTCATACTAAGTCCTAATCATGTCCTAACATGTTTAGGGAGTTAATTAAGATTTGTTTAGTGGTGGATTATCTCTAATGATCACTAATTGTACCTAGGAATTTCCCTTTGTGCCCTTATTGTTTGTGGAAGTATAAATACACTAACCCTTCACAAATTCAGCCAAACCTCTTCATTTTCCTCCTTCTAAATCAAACGTATTCAGGGAGAGAGTGTGGGAGACTTGAAGCTTTGTGCCCTAGCTATTCTTCCTCCGATCTACGAAGATCCGACCGTCCGATTGCCGCCAAACTTCGGATTCTTGATGTCCTCGATCGACAAGTGGAACAACTTCACCGTTAAGATTTTGATTCTCTTGAGTTTTCACTCAAGCTAGGTAAGTTACTCTCTTTTGATTTTGGTTTATTGGCCCCTAGGGAAAACAATCTAAGTGCTATTTGAGAGCAATGAACACTTAATATGCTTTGTATGCCCATTTTGGAGATTTTTGGAAGTATGAACATGTTGGTATCATGAATATGATGATTTGGATGAAATTGTGTGTTGTAGGAAATGGGTTATGGTCTATGTTGAGTTCTTGGTGAATTTTAGGGCTTGTGATTGAAACCCGAATTATTGGAGAAATTGTTATGAATTAAAGTGGGTGTTAATGTTAGGTTAATGAAATGGGTAAAGATTGGAACTTGATATTAAGACTCAACGGAGTCATCTTGAGTTCAATAATGTGTTAAATGGACTTGGGTTGAAATCCTACGATGATTGGATTTCATTTGTTTGATGTTGTGAAGTATATATAGCTTCCGAACTTTTAATGTAATTATGGTTATGATGAACTTTATAGATTTTTAGGCTTGGGAATCAAGCCCGGATGAGTTTTGGAACCTCGTTGTGAATGTGAATGAAATGGTAAAGTGTGGGTTGACGAAATACATAAAGAATAAAATGTAGTATTAAGACTCAACGGAGTCATCATAAGTTCAATAATGTGTTAAATGAACTTTGGTTGAAATCCTACGACGATTGGGTTTCGTTTGATTAATGATGTGAAACACATAACTTCCAAACTTTAAATGGATTATGATTGTGATGTGTTATGTGGATTTTTTAAGCTTGGGAATCAAGCCCGAATGAATGTTGGGATTTTGTTGTAAACTTTAATGAAATATTAAAATGTGAATTTATGAAACACATAAAGAATGAAATGTAGTACTAAGACTCAACGAAGTCATTATAAGGCCAATAATACGATAATGAGCCTTGGGTTGAAACCCTACAATGTTTGGGTTTTGGTTGGTTATGTTTATGCGCACCGAACATCTCGTTTTGTGCCCATTTGAGACACTCATGTATAGAGACTTGTTGGAAATATATTTTGAGCGTGCTTGTTAGAGCACGGAACATTAGAGACCAACTTATGGCATTGAGTATGTTTAAGAGATGATTAATGAAATAATTCTCTCTTTAAGAATTTAGTCGCGTGTATATAAAACGTACTTGCGAGGAAGTGACTACGGCGTAGTCATGTTATTCTTGGCTATGGTATTGGAGATGTCGATTATATATGATGATTAGGACTATGATTGAGTCCGGTATGATTTAAATGAAGGCTAAATGCTAAGTCTTGAGTTGTGAATATTCTTAGACTAACGTAGTAGTCTTTGGTTTGATTTTGAGTGGAGGATTATTGTAGACCTCACATTATGATTTATTAAGCTTATATGCTATCCTTGATTTGGGTGATGACTTGAGGAATAATGGGTACCTCAATATGTGGTTCTTGAACTACACTTGTAAGTTAGTTGAACATGTGGTCATATGCAAATATATGCATGGTTCATGAGATTTTGTGGAGCATTATGTCCTACTTGTTTATATGCAAATATGTGCATGGTTTATGGGATGTTGTAGAGCATTATGTCCTACATGATTTAATGAGCCCGATATTAATGAACTTGGCCTCATTTGATTTATGCAAGTAAATACCTACTTGAGCGTTTTTGGTTTTAGTCCAGCTGGCGGGTTTGGTCGTAGTGTCGGCAATGAGACGATTCATAGTCTTTGGAAACAATCGCTATGAATCGTTGCATTGGTTCCCTTTCTCCTCACTATTTGGCCAATAGCGGGATGTGATCTCGAGTTATGCCATCTAGCCTGACATCGAGCTCTCATTTCTCATCCTAGGTTGGATGAATGTAACGAGTACTCATTAAAGGAAAACTGATGAGTTGTGATTATTTGGGGATGAAACCCAAGGTATGATTGGTTGGGTATTGAACCCGGATTTTGGTTTGAGGATGGATCCCATGGTAAGTTTGGTTGGGTGTTGGACCCGGATTTGGTTGTAACCGTTCGATTTACGTCTCTTGTTACACATGTTTATTTATGAGCATTTATATGAAAGATATTATGCAACGTGGTTTATGTGGGATTATGTGCTTTGGTAATTAAGTGCATGTTTATTGTTGGTATACTAGTATGATACCATGTTTCTTATATGCTTGTGCATTATGCCATGCCATGACATAATATGCCATACAGTTGCATTTAGTAACTTACTGGGTCATTATGACTCACTCCGTGTGGTTGTTTTTCCCTAGTGTGTGCAAAGTGATCCCGTTAATGCGCGGCGACTTCGATAGCGATTTCTAGTGTGGTCTTCCCAGCAATAAGCTTGGAGTTAATATTATTATTGTTATTAATTAATTGTGAGACACGGATGTAAAGTTATGTAGACTTTACTTGGGTAAATTATGTTAGTATTTTATTGTTGTGTTATTTGGGAGCCGGCTATCATAGCCGAGTTGTTGTATCTTTTAGAAGTTTTTTCCATTGTCATTTCGAGCAAGTGTGGCTCGTTTATTCTAGTATTGAGTTATTGTTGTTTCTATCTCTGATAGCTTTAGTCGCGAGATCTTGGGTGGTGGTTTAGCATTTGAAATAATATTGTTGTAGTTGAATTGTCCCTCCGGCATGTTTTAGCCGTTGAGTGGTTGTTTATTAGGTTGGGATTTTGTTGGTTTACCGGCCTTTGGTTACCAATGGTTTGTTGCGCATGTCTAATGTTGCGTCACGTGCGTCGAATTTTTGGGCCGAGAGATTTACTATCTCTTTGGTTGTTTTTATTCCGGAGCTTGTTAGCTCGGGTCCCATTTTGTTTTTGCTTCCGCAGGTTTTAGTTTTTATTATTCCGTATCGCCGTTATGGCTTTGTCTTCCTGTTTCGAGCTTGTTGGCTCATCTTTTGACTTGCACCATTATACTTAACAGGTGCTTGTCTGTCTCTTAGCTTGTCCCGATGGCAAGACCTTGGGATCTCGTCTTGGGATTCGGGTCGGGTCGTCACAGTTGGTATCAGAGCTATAGGTTAGCTATTTCGCCAGGATAGGTTCCTTGGCCTAGTTTGGGTTGAGTTTATTTTTGAGATTTTTAACGTCGAGTGTTCCTTGTAGGTGTATAATGTCAGGAGCTTGGCGTGGAGCTGGTTTTAGTAGACCTCGTTCGAGTACCGCTCGTGGTAATGAGAGAGGGGATAACGTTAATGATCCGCGTGTGACTCCTCAACAAATATTTAGATGGGAAGACGATACCACTGTACTTGGAAGATTCTTGAGGTTGAAACCTGAGGGCTTCGATGGAGAGCCCGATGCTTCTAAAGCAGAACATTGGTTAGAAAGCATGGAGAAGATCTTTGCAGTCATGGGTTGTACGTCAGAAGAGATGGTGACCCTAGCAGTGTTTAAGTTGAGTGGTGCGGCTGACCATTGGTGGCAGGTGTTACGAGGTAGTTGGAGACACCATGGAGTGCCTCAAGTGTGGGAAAACTTCATAATGGAGTTTAGGGCATAGTTTATTCCGGCAGTAGTTCGAGAAAGAAGCGAAATGGAATTCCTTGCACTAGAACAAAGAGATATGACTGTGGCTCAGTATTCAGCGAAGTTCACAGAATTGGCTCGTTATTGTAGTTACTTGGTACCAGATGAAGCTAAGAAGGCCCATCGGTTTATAAAAGGCCTAAGGATGAGATATCGTAGGCAACTTATCCCATTACAGCTCACGGAGTACCGAGATGCTGTGAATCGTGCGTATGCGATGGAGTTGGACATCGAGGAGTATGCTCAAAAGAGAACCTCGAGGACTACTAAAAGTGATGATGGTATTAGAGGCGCGTAGCACCTCGAGCTTAGTCACTCACGGAGATGTACGATCTGGTGGACGGAGTGATGTTCCTACCTCTAGTCGGAGACGACGAGGCGGTGAGTTGATATGTAATTTTTGTTTGAGGATAAGTGATCGATGTATTTTATACGTCGATTTTATATGCTTCTATGACTTAAATTATGGTATTTCACAAGGCTTTTGGCTACTGATATGTGTTTTTAGTGAATTTTTGTAAGTTTCATGGTTTTTAGTGAAAATATGTAAAACTCCAGGGTTTTATATGCAAATTCGAAGAAGGGCCCAAGATGAAAAATGAAGAAGAAACGAAGGAAGTCCAAACTGGAGACCTTGCCCCCGCAAGGTGGACAGTAGCAAGAAGAACCAAGGGTTGGAAAACTGGAGACCTTGCGGACGCAAGGTACCCAACACCTTGCGACCGCAAGGTGGTCAGAATGCGAGAAGTTTGTATTTTCACAAGTGATTCGATTGGATTACAACTCCCTGGTATAAATAGAGATCGGATGCCAAAGCCTAGGATATAGAAAAACGACTGGAAATAGTTTTGTATAGATTTTAGATAGTTTTTAGGTTGTATAACATAGTTAGATTGTGTAATTACAAGTATTGAAGATCAAATCATGTTTCCGTTCATCTCCATGTGCTGTTCATTGTCTATGATGAACTAAATCATCCATAATTTAGGAGGTGGGAGGTAACTTGTATCGAATTTATGTTTTAATTCATATTTATGTTCATTCAATTCTTGTTGATTGTGGTGTTTATCAATCCCTCTATTATTTCGCTTTGAACAAATGAATGTAATCGCAAATAATAAAGGCCTAGAGGTGCGGATAACTGCATGACTAATGTGCATATGTCGTACACTAGCTCACCATCACAATAAATTGGACCTATCGATGCACGAGAGTGATGAGTTAAGACCAGGTTCATACATAATCTAGGTGACAGATAGATTATATGTTCTTGTGCTTAGGATATAGAATGCATGAATGTTGCGGGGATGGAGGCTGAACCAATAGTTCAACAGACTATATCTATCTTTTGTGAACGAACCCAAGAAATTGAATGATAATTATTGTGAATTGAACATAAAGGAGATACAAGTGAAACCCGAATCCTAGATTTCCACTTACCATAAGATCTTCATAACCTGTAATTACTGCTAATTAGTTAAACACCTAAATATCAATAGTAGTTTAAATAAAATAATTATAAAAACCCCCTTTAGATTAATAATTTGCTATCAATAAATTGTAATGTTCGTGATCTCTTGTCTTTGTGGGTTCGACCCTTGCTTCCAATACTATTCTATAATAGTCTTGTCCATTTGCAAGGAAAAATATTAGAATAAGACATCGATCAAGTTTTTGGCACCGTTGCCGGAGACAAGCTAGTTCACGTAGTTAGTTTGTTGGTAGCGTAGTTTTTAATTTAATTTTCAGTTTTTATAAAAATAAAAATACAAAAAGATTTTATTTTTAATAATTAGTTGTTTTTAAATTGTTTTAATTTATTTTTATGCACGGTCGTAGATCTTTGAATCCTAAATTGGTAGAACTAAATCAAGATATAAATAATATTAGAAGAAATCAAGAAGGTCTTGAAAATCTAGCTTCCCAATCTGATAATCAAGAACAATTGAATCAAGAGGATCCTCTGGTTGATCCTACAATGGAAGATAATATTAATCAAAATCCTGAAAATCCAGTTAACCCAGTTAACAGGAATCAAAGAGAAGAAGAACCTACTAGAAGAAATATGGAAGTAGTGGTAAACCAAAGAACTATTAATGACTTCAGTAGATCTTCATTAGATGTAGTGACATCATGTTTAGTCTTGTGAGATGCTGTAAGGAATTTTGAACTAAAATGTCATTATTTTAACATGATACCATCTTTTCATGGAATGCCTCATGAAGATCCTGTTAGTTTCTTAAGAGAGTATGAATACATGATGAGTACTTTTCCTTTATGAGGGTTGACTGAAGATCAAATTAAAATGAAATATTTTCCCAGTGCATTAAAAGAATTGGCAAAGCGATGGTTTATGAACTTAACACCTAATAGTGTTTATACTTAGGCTCAACTATATGATTTGTTTATGAGTAAATTTTACAAGCATGCATCTTTCACTGAATATAGAAAACAAATCATGTCATTCCAAAATGAACCAGGTGAAACATTCCATGAGTCTTGGGATAAATTTAAAAATCTGCTCATTATGTGTCCTCATCATAATTTGGCTCAACATGTGTTAGTGCTTTAATTTTATCATGGTCTTTCGTCAGGCTTACAAACTATGGTTGATAGTGCAGCTGGTGGTTCTATTAATAGAATGACACCAGAAGCACTAGAATAATTATTTGAGATGTTAAGTATTAATTCTCAACAGAAAAGTGTTAGAGGTAAAGATAGAGGTCTATATCAAATTCAAGAAAAATCAGATACACAAGCCCAATTTGAAAATTGGCAAATTCAAGAAGCATGTGCTTTATGTGGATTATATTCTCATGCTACTAATTTTTGTCCATCAAGTGTTATGTATGCTGAACAGGCTAATGCTATGAACATGTTCCCTCAAAGGCCTAGGAATGATCCCCACTCAAACACATATAATCCTGGTTGGAGGAATCATCCTAACTTTTCTTGAGGAGGAAATAAGCCTTTACAACCTCAACAATTCCAGCCTCAACCACCTTAACCACAACAATTTCCAAATCAAAATCAACTAAGGATTGAAGAAGTTCCAAAACAAGATGGAGCAAACAAAAGTCAAGCAGTGTTGATGAAATATATGCTTGAAGAGATTGAAAATTTAAAGAAGCACATTTTGACTTCTGAAGCTGAAAAAAGAGAAGAAGGGAAGTTCCCTAGTCAAACCGAGCAAGCAAAATCAATCACCGTTTTGCGAAGCGGTAAGGTAATAGGAGAAGAGGTAAGTGATCATGTTCATTCTTCTAATGTGCCTGATACAGTAGAAAATTCTGAAAAAGAAATTGAAAAGGAAAATAATAGTAAAAAGAATAATGAATCGATTAATCAAGAAGTAGAAGTAGAAGTAGCAGTTCCAAATAAGGAACAAGAAAAAGAAGTTCAAAATAAAGATAATCCAATAGAAGTTGAAAAAGAATTAGATCCAGAAGAAGAGGAACCTTATGTGGCTCTACCACCATATGTTCCTCCAATTCCGTTCCCAAGAAGACTTATGAAAAACCGAATGGACAAACAATTTACGGAAATTTATAATATGTTATCCAAAGTGAATGTTAATCTTCCTTTGCTTAATGTTATTAAAAATATTCCAGCTTATGCAAAGTTTTTCAAAGATCTTCACTCTAAGAAACACAAGTTTGAAAACAATGAAAAAATTATTGTTTCGAAATGTAAGTTCTGGTTTTAAACCCGGAATTACCCCTAAGTTGAAAGATCCTGGTAGCTTCAATATCCAAGTTTCCTTGGGAAGCTCTAAAAAGATGAAAGCAATGCTAGATCTAGTAGCAAGTATTAACTTGATGCCTTTCGCGGTCTATAAACAGTTAGGGTTAGGAGAACTAAAACCCACTAATATGCAATTACAATTAGCTGATCGTTCAGTTAAATATCCTTTGGGAATAGTGGAAGACATCCTAGTTCAGGTTGATAAACTAATCATTCCAGTCGACTTTGTGGTTCTAGAGATGGAAATGAAGATATGCACAAATATTGAAGTTCCTATATTGTTAGGCGCACCATTTATGGCTACCCGCCAATACAATGATAAATGTCAAAATGGTAAACTCACAATGTCGGCCCTAGGTGAAACTTGAAATCTCTATTTATGATGCTATGAATAGACCTAGTGACATAAATGCATGTTTTTCCATAGACGAAATCGAAAAATTATCAACTGAAACTTTTGAAGAAGATAATAAAGATGAAGACTATGAGAGAGATGTATTTATAGTTTATGATGATAGTCATATCCCTCCCATAAAAATTGACATTGATGAGATAGAAAGAGAAATAGAAGAGGAAGAAAGACAAGAAAGAGAGAAGTTAGAAGCTCTTAAAAAGAAAGATAAAGAAAATATAGAGAAAGAATCAGAAAATAGTTTTGATGAATCTGACAAAGTAGAAGAAGTAAGTAATGAAATTAAGGAAGATGAAGTAGAAATTTTGAAATTTCTTTTTGAAGAAATTGAGATAGAGAATGTTAAAATAGAAATTAAGGAAGATGTTAAAGAATGAAATACCGAGGAGGCTAAAATAGAAGAAACAATTAAAGCAGAAAATTCTGAATTTATGCCATCTATTAAATCTCCTCCAGTAGAAGAATTAAAACCATTACCACCCCATCTAAAATATGCATTTTTAGGGGAAGGTAAAACTTTGCCCGTTATTATAGCAAACGATTTAATCGAAGAGCAAGAAGCTAGTTTATTAAAAGTTTTATGGACACATAGAGAAGCTATAGGATGGTCCCTAGCCGATTTAAAAGGTATTAGTCCGTCTATGTGCATGCATAAAATACATCTAGAAGAAGGTAGTAAACCTTCAAGAGAAAGGCAAAGAAGACTTAACCCACATATGGAAGAAGCCGTTAGAAAAGAAGTTCTTAAGCTCCTAGATGCGGGTATAATTTACCCAATCTCAGACAGTAAATGGGTTAGTCCTGTTCAATTAGTTCCTAAAAAGTCAGGAATTACAGTTGTTAAAAATGAAAAAGATGAATTAGTCCCTACAAGAACAATAACTGGTTATAGAATGTGCATTGATTTGCGAAAACTAAATGCGGCAACTAGGAAAGACCACTTTCCTTTGCCATTTATCGACCAAATCCTTGAAAGACTAGTCGGTCATGAATACTATTGCTTTCTTGATGCTTTTTCTGGTTACAATCGATTCCCCGTAGCACCAAGACCAAGAGAAAACAACTTTTACATGTCCTTTGGTACTTTTTGCTTTTAGGAGAATGCCTTTGATTATGTAATGCACCACCACCTTCAAAGATGCATGATTTCTATATTCTCGATTTAGTTGAAAGATGTGTTGAAGTTTTCATGGACGATTTTTCGCTTTTGGAAATTCTTTTGATCATTGTCTAGAAAATCTTACACGCTTTTGAAAAGATGTCGTGAAACAAATTTAACTTTTGAGTTGGGAGAAAAGTCACTTCATGGTCAAACATGGAATTGTCTTAGGGCATGTTGTGTCTAAAAAAGGTATTGAAGTTGATAAAGCTAAAATCGAAGTTATTTCACAACTACCCCCTCCAACTTCTGTTAAAGGTGTTAGAAGTTTTCTAGGGCATGCTGGTTTTTATAGAAGATTCATAAAAGATTTTGTCCAAAATCGTAAGCCTCTATGTAACTTGTTAGCAAAGGATACGTAATTTGTTTTTGATAAAGAATGTTTAGATGCATTTAATTTATTAAAAGAAAATTAACCATCGCCTTATTTTATCTCGGCCCCGATTGGTCTCTTCCTTTTGAAATCATGTGTGATGCATCAGATTTTGCAATTGGAGCCGTGTTAGGACAGAGGGTAGATAAGAAGCCTCATGTAATACACTATGCTAGTAGAACTCTAAATGATGCACAGTTAAATTATACCACAACAGAAAAAGAGTTTTTAGCAGTTGTGTATGCTTTAGAAAAATTTAGATCATATCTATTAGGATCAAAGTTGATAATATTTTCTGATCATTCTGCATTAAAATATTTATTAAGTAAGAAAGATGCTAAGCCTAGATTAATTAGGTGGATGCTATTGTTACAAGAATTTGACATTACAATCAAAGACAAAAAGGGAACTGAAAATGTCGTAGCTGATCATTTGTCTAGATTAGAATTTTCACCCTTGCTTGAACGTCAATTTCTTGATGACTCGCTTCCCATAAATGATGATTTTCCCCGATGAACAACTTAGCAATTAAAGATTCGCACTTATGCTGATTTTGTCAATTATTATGTGTCGACATCATAAATCCCGATTTTGATCATTATGAAAAGAATAAATTTTTGGTCAAACGAAAAATTATTTTTGGGAAGCACCTCATTTATATAAAATCATGTTTGAACTCTTTAATTAGGAGATGTATTCCAGAAAAAAATCAGCAAGGTATTATGGAGTTTTGCCATGGATACTCTTGTGGAGGTCATTTTAGTGGAAACAAAACTGCTAGAAAAATTCTCCAATCTGGTTTATATTGGCCAACTGTTTTTAGAGATTGTGAACTATTTATAGAACATGTGATAAGTGTCAAGAAGCGGTGGAATAGGAAAAAGAAACAAAATGCCTTTACATATTAATATGGTTGTTGAAATATTTGATGTTTGGGGCATTGATTTCATGGGTCCTTTCAGTGTCAAATAATTGTGAATATATTTTGGTAGCGATTGACTATGTGTCTGTGGATTAAGCGGTAGCAACTAAGACAAATGATGGTAAAACTATGGTTAAATTTGGAAGATTTGTTTGCTAGATATGGAGTACCTAAGGCCATAATAAGTGACGAGGACTCGATTCACCAATAAGTTGAATAATGTCCTTAAGAAACATGGTGTAACTCACAAGTTAGCTACACCTTATCATCCTCAAACATCGGCCAAGTAGAGGTAAGCAATAGACAAATTAAAGCGGTGTTAGAAAGAGGGGTAGGCCCTAGGCCTAATCAGAAGAATGAATCTAAACTTAAGGATGCTTTTATGGGCATATCGAACGGCTTAAAACCCAATAGAATGGGTCCATATAATTTGTATATGCTAAAGCCTACCATTTACTTCAGCTTGAAATTGAGCATAAGGCTTTATTGGGTCATTAAAGAATTGAACTTAGATTCAACTTCTCGGCCGGTGAGGAAAAAATTGTTTCAATTGAATGAATAGAAGAACATAGGTTGAATTCTTATGGAGAATGTTAAGACCTATAAAGAGAAGACTCAAGAAATATCATGACATGGGGTTACCACCAAGATGTTTTCTCAATTGTGGTTGAAAGTGTTACTTTTAATTCTAGACTTTAGGTTATTCCCTCTTTGGAAAGTTAAAATCTAAATGGTCTCGTCCTTTTATAATTGTAATGAATTTATCCCCCATGGAGCCGTTGGGATATTCAAAATCCAAAGAATA
>CM028378.1:55580992-55619816 GCA_013146195.2 Codonopsis lanceolata | reverse complement strand
GTTAAATGAAAATGCAAAAACTTATAAAGAAAAAGACCAAGAAATACCATGATATGGGACGGCTAACAAGATGTTACATCCAGATTAAAGAGTACTTCTTTTCAATTCTAGACTCGAGATTATTTCGAGGAAAATTAAAATCAAAATGGTGGTCCTTTCATTATAGTTTGAATTTATCCTCAATGGAGTTATTGATATCAAGAACCCAAAGACCAATGAGATATTTAAAAGTTAATGGTCACAGACTCAAGCCGTACCTTGAACCCGTATCGGTTGAGAGAACTATCAAACTCATTCGTCTCTCGACACCGAACCCCAGAGAGAATAGGTTTGTAGTTGGGTCGAGCCAAAGGCGTTAAACAAGTGCGCTAGGTGGGGAGGCAACCCACTTTGATGAAATTTTATTTGCTTTTCGTAGTGTAATTTAAATATGATGTTCTCCGTCTTATTTGAATTATGGACATTTAATTTAAATATTTTCCAGTATTGGCATAATTCAAGTTTGGGGGAGAAAAGCATCTTAGTGTTGTATTTATATGTTTCTAATATTTTAGTTTAGAAGTTTTTGTAGAATTTTTAGAGTGCAGGAAAGAAACGGACTTAACGGAACGTAACGGAAGGACCAAAATGAAAATTGCCAAAAATATGTGAAGCAGCTCCCAAGGCCAAATCTTGTGGACCTTGCGGACGCCAAGGCCTAAATACTTGCTAGCCGTAAGGCCTAATAATGACAAAAGCGGCGTGAAGAATGTGCGGCAAGCCCAAAGACACTTGCCCTCGCCTACTAAATTCGTGCCCTTTGGTTGGTACTTTGTGGACCAGGCATAAACACCTTGTGGCTGAGGCCCTCTTTATAAGCCGGATCGGGCGGCCACGGCGTGTAAATTCAAATTTTCCTTCAAACTTCTCCAACCCTCCGGCAATCTCTCTCTCTCTCTCAAACTCCGGTGAAGCAACTCACTCATTCCGGCCAAGATTCAAGTGCCTCTCTCCTTCAAAGCTCCATCATCATCTCCATTCTCCATCTCTCCCCATTCAAGCTTGAAGAAGCGAAGCCACCATTGTTGCCGACGTGAAGCTTCGGAATTTCGGCCAACCTATCATCCCGGCTACAAGTATCGCAACCCACGTATCTCCTATCCCTTCTCTATTAAATTTTTGAATTGTCAAATTTTTTTGCATGTTAGGGTGTTAGAATTATTTTGATTATTTTGACTTGCATGCTTTAGTTGTTATTGTTAGGTTGATAAATTTTAATTTTCTTAGAGAGTAGATTTTATTTTTGTGCTTTAATAGAATGGCCCCTAAGCGTAGAAATACTGGTCCATCTTTGTCCCGCTCCCAAGAGGAGGAGCAACATTATGACCCCTATAGATTCGTATCTTATGAGGCATCGGAGAGCTACACTAGGAAGCTCTCCAAGAGCATAGTCCCTGAGAGGGGATTTAAGGCTTAGGAATTTGCTCTCCCTGCCCACTTCAAACGTTGAAGGTGGGGCAATTTTTGTGCGGCCCCGGGCGTGGCCATTGTGGCCTTAGTCCGTGAATTCTACGCCAACGGGCGTATTTTTATTTCTGGCGAGGTGCTAGATGTTACAGCGGTTAGGGGTAGGGATGTCAAATTTCCACCCCATAGCATTAACCGCTACTTTGGCATTCCCAACCTTACGAGTGATACTGACCAGTACAGTATCCACATCGCCGACTCTGTCCCTCTCCCGGTGTTAAATGTGGAAATCGCAACACCTGACGCGGTTTGGACCCACCATCAAGGTCCACCATTCAACCCCCGCACCATGGACGAGACCCATCTCACGAACACGGCCAAGGCCGTGTTCAAATTTATCTGTGCACGTCTTATGCCTTCCAGTCACGAGCACACGGTGTCTTGGCATAAGGACGTCTTGATCTACACCATTTTGACCGGTGGGTCTGTCAATGTTGGGCGTTTGATCAACGCCCAAATGCAGACCCTTATTAGAGGTAAGACAAACGCGAGATTCACGTTCCCAAGTTTGATTACCAGACTTTGTAGTGGAAGAGTCGTTTGGACTCCGTCGGAGAGTTCGAGGCGGTCCCAGGCATTTCTAGGGCGCTTCTGTTTGAGCACCCTCGCCAGCCACGTGAGACAGGCCCACGTGAAGACCTTTCAGAGGAGGAAGATCCCTTGGAGGAGATCTCCAATATGCAGGTGGAACTCATGTTGCAAAATGAGATGATGAGTCAGCAGTTGGCGCAAATGCATGCCGACCAGACTCAATTTTTTGGTTGGGTCAACCAGGCGGGGCACAATGTCTCCACATATTATGGGATGCCACATGGCACGATCCCTGAGTTTCGTCCTCCTTCGTTATTTCCTCCCGACTCACCATGAGTCGAAGCCCAAGTTTCTTCCTCTTTCGTTAAGCGGGCCAGCTATGTCCTTTTGATATTTCTCCTACATCAACCCTCTTATAGGACATTCCTCAATTTTGAGGACAAAATAAAATTTAAGTTTGGGAGGGGGGAATTCTAAGCCCAGGGCCTTTGCAGGTCCTAGCCTAAGGGGGAATGGAGTTGGGCTACGTTTTTAGGGCAAGGGAAATTTGTTTGTCCCTCTATTGTCTTTTCTCCTCACTCTATTTTCTTGCTTTTTATATTTTCTTATTTTAAGAGATATTGCCCTGACCAGAATATTATAATATTTGGTTCCTTCGGAGACCCATCAAAAGAGTCATCGTCATCAGCCATCTCCAATTTCTTTTTATAAAAATTTTTAAAAATGAAAAAAATATATAAAAAGAATGTTTTAATTCAAAATTTTCATCCTCGAGTCCAGGAGTGGTCACTTCAGTCAATGATGAGTTAATGCAATGAACCACATAACTTTTCCATAGATCATTCTGGAATTTACTTGATTCTGCAAAATTCTTGATTTTCTCCAAATCTATGTGCACTTACACCAGTCATGATTATGGATTGACTTGAACATTTTTATTAAGTTTATAACACACATTTCATTTTAGCAACAAGATATGCACAAGAATATGATGAATATCCGTCATTCGCGTGATAAGTTAGATCATTTGGATTTTTTCTGGCTAATATATCTCAAGCACACTTTTGAACTGTGTCTGCATGTTAGTATTGATTGCCCCTACCATCTGTTCTAGCGAATGCTTATGTGAAATCCAGTGATGCTAAATCTTCAATTTCACAACTTCCATAATGGACATGATATTTTATGTGTTTTATTTTCTTAAAAACTGCATGAGTATTTTGGCATTAAGATATGATATTGGCCATCTTTGGATCGTTTGAGCCTAAATATTTCCCGACCTTTACTAAAATTATCCCTAGTATCCCCTTTGAGGTTTATTAAAAAGAATGGAGTGTGCTAGGCACACAATGAACCCCCATTCGACTTCGTTTCTTTAACCCACATTAACTTAACCATAAAGCCTATACACTTTAGCCTACCATTTGAGAGAGTATGATGTGGGTGGGAAATTAATTTTAAGGGACCGATTTTCAGACTAGAAAAACTTTCCGAAAACTTCTTCTTCCCAGTCAATGTTAAAAAAGAAAAAAAGAAAAAAAAAGAATTGACAAAAAATGAAACGGAAGAAGAAGAATGCAAGAAGATTCAAATGAAAGCATAGCTTTCAAGAGAAAAATATGATAGAAAAGTTCTTCTGAAAATAGAATATTAGATATTTTTAGCTTGATATATTGTACAAAACAAGTTTGGGGGAAAAGTCCTCACTTGTGGTCTTTGCAGGTCCTAGCCTAATTGGAAAAAACTTTCTTTTGCTTGGAAGTATTAGGGGTAAAGGGTAGTCTTGCTCTCTCACTTTGAATCCTATTCCCTTTCCATCATATTCCCCTACACCAAGGCCTTACATTACAAGCTATTAAAGACCTATTGATCTTCTTGCCAATGCTTGTGTTTGTTGATTTGATTGTAATGCATGTAAATTGATCCCATCATCATATATTCATATTATCTGCAAGCTCATTGTGTTAGCATAATCTTAGCTATTGCAAGTAATTGGGGCAGGAGAGCATTGTATGTCATACATAGGAAGTGCATGGGATGGATGTATAAGTTTTTGAAATCCTTGGTGATCTCTCTTTCTATAATAGACCGGGTTTGGATGGTAGATCTCATACTCTATGTTGCATTGGTTTTATTTAAATCCTGATTTTTAGAATGAATATTGTGTTTAGCTTAATAAAACAGTTTTAGTTAAGATATTCTTTATGACTGGTTATCACACACACACACGGAGAAATTAAGACCGGTAGTAGCTTGAGTATAAGTCAGTTTGTTCTGTGAATTAGTTTGCACATATGTGGTGAGCATCTGACTGAGACTACTTTGATATGCCATGCTCTTATGACTTGAGGTTGAAACCAAAAAGATTTTTGTTTTTATTTTGTTTTTAGAGTAATTTTTACTTGCTTTTGTATTTATCTGCATAGTCGAGTCGCTCATTAGAGTCTCCTTGAATTTGTGGGTTTCTAGAGGAGTGTATATAGTGTCACCCTCAAAAAAGATTTTCTTAATTTTTGTATGCTTAATTTTGTATTTATAAGTATTGTTTACTCGTGGACGAGCAAAGTTTAAGTTTGGGGGTATTTGATAGACATATTTTATATGTCTATATCGGGTACTTTTATGACTTAGAATGAGCAATTCCACAAGGCTTTTGGCTACTGATATGTGTTTTTGAGGTATATTGTGAGTTTCAGGGTTTTAGGTGAACTTATGGGATTTATGAAGCTTTTAGTGAAGATTTCAAGGAGGGGTGCAAAGTGCAACATTGGGAAAGACGCAAAAAGAACAAACTGGTCACCTTGTGGCCGCAAGGCCAAAAGACCTTGCCTTCGCAAGGTAGAAAGAAAGAAGGAGAGTCCGTCCAAGACCCTTGCGGACGCAATGTGAAATCCCAATGCGACCGCAAGGTCCCCAGAAACCGACTTACGAGGTTTTTCACCTGGATTGAACTTCCTATTCCCCTACAACACCCTGGTATAAATAAATGACGGTAGCCAAAGCCAAAGGACGTCTGAAAAGTGCTACGAAACAACTCTAGCATAGATTGTAGTTTGTATTACGTAGTTTAGTCATTGTAATTACAGTTTTGAAGATCGATTCATGTATTCCTTCATCTCGTTGTTCAGTTCATCTTCAAGGATGAACTAACCGTCTATTAATCTAGGAGTTGGGAGGTAACTTGTATCGAATCTATTGCTTAATATATTTTTATTCATTCAATTCTTATTGATCATGGTGTTTATCAACCCCTTTATTGTCTAGCTTTGACCAAATGAATGGAATCGCAAGTAATAAAGGCCTAGAGGTGCGGATACCTGCACGGCCATATGCGTATGTCGTACACTGGTTCACCATCATGATAAATTGAACATATCGATGCACGAGTGATAAGTTAGGGTCAGGTTCATATATATGACCTAAGTGACAGATAGGATCCATATGTTCTTGTGCTTAGGATATAGAATGGATGAATTATTAGGGATGGAGACTGAACTATAATTTGACAGGCTATATCTATCATTTGTGAACGAACCCAAGTTATTGAATGATACTTTATCTAAATAAGCAATAGAGTAGATGTAAGTGAAACCCTAATCCTAGATTTCTCTCCTCCATCAGATCTTTACAACTGTGATTGCTACCTAGTTTAATTAGATTAACTGTTTTAATAGAATAATTAGTTTAAATAAAATAAATAAAACCCCCCTTAGTTTAAATTGCTACCGATATTCTTGCCATCAGTATTCTTCTTGTCTCTATGGTTCGACCCTTGCTTCCCAAGCTGTTCCACAATAGTCTTGTGCACTTGTAAGGAAATAATTAAAATAAGACACGATCAATGATCTATGATTGCACAACCAACAACATTTGTAATAGAGTACAAGTCTGTAGGTATGAATGCAATGCATATAGACATCTCTCCATCTTCTTTGGAAATCTTTTAGGATCTATCTTCAACGAATCTGAAAGGTTGCAATCTTTTCTCTATAGTTCACACGTTCAGTCCATGACGACTCGAAGGTCTGCTGGTTTGATGTTCCTTTAAGGATTTTGTCTTCCAGTAGAGAAGGTCTGCTGATCGATATAGTTGAGCAAGGAACTATCAACCCGTAGTAAGTCTACTGGTGTGATGTCTTCAAAGAAAACTTATCAACCTGTAGTAGGTCAGTTGGTGCTGGTGTACTAGAATCGCTAGTCTGCTGATCATCATATAAGAGTAGGATTAAGACAAGGACTCTCCTAGTTTAAGACCTATGTAATGTTCAACAAGTTTCCACATTAACCGATACACAACCCTTTTAGTCACTTGTTAGAACACGCGGTAATGGGAACAAACAAATCAATGTGTTCGAAATATGCAAATGAATAAGTCGTATATCAACAAGCATATTCCAACAATCTCCTTCTATTTGCTTGGAACCATTACAAAATGACATATACATAAAGCACTGAAGCAATTCATCATATCCTAGTAATAACATGCCCACAATGAATAATCATTTATCTTAAGGCATGTCCTCTGCTGATTTTACAAGCGATGGCTTTTGTATAGTCGCTTATTGCTATTTACAGACTTGATAAATCAAAGTACTGAAGATAAAACAATAGTGGAAAAACATTTTTAGATTATTTATGAGATAAAAATGATCTTTTTGCTAAAATCTAAAATTCTCTTGGTTTATTTCTTGCATAAACATTTTTATGTATGAAATTTTGGCAAGAAGGAATGGCAAATCCTCAAAGCAAAGAATATGGTTTAAGCATTTCTTTAAGGATTGCTGTTGGTTTGAACATCAGCTTGTTTTAAAAAAGAATTTCGAAATATTGTTTTCAAGAGTGTTGTTCTATAGTTTTTCTTATTGAAGATGAGATAACTCTGCTGATGAAAGGGCCAGCAAGGTTGTTTTTCAAAGAATAGCATCCTTCAAAAAGTGTGCCATATAAGCAAAGATTTTTCACATTGTTGAAGAGGAAAGAACTCTGCTGATAAGGGGTTCAGCAAGGTTGTTTTTAAAGAAGGTTTTTTTTTTTTCCAACAAGTATGCCACAAACACAAAAGATGTATCACTTAGATTACGTTCAACCGACCCGATTCCAACACGAAATCCCAAGGTCGTGCCGCTAGAACTAACTTAATAAGAGGACAAGCACTTGATAAACAGTAGTGCTAGTCAAACAGTCGAGCAAACTCGCTCTAAACATGAACATAACACCGCACTAAAATACGATATTTCAAAAATCGAATCAGCGGAAGCAATATAAGAAAGAAGTCCCAAGCTATGAAGCTCGAAACCAACGACAATGAAACCAAGAGAGACATTATCTCTCAAAGGAGGAAAAACAAAACTCGCGTGCCGCAATATTGCAGACGCTAATCAAACCATCGACTCGGTAGGGCGCTTTCAACAAAGAACCAACTGATATAACAAATACCCAACGGCTAAAGCATACCGGGTCAACCAACAACTATAAAAAATAGAATAAGGAAATTCCCCAAAGCTATCTGCAGGAGACAAGCGAAATAAATACTAAAACCAAAACAAGGCACGACACAACACGTCGGCCCAAGAAAAACCAATACAAATACCCAAAGTATTCTACCCGATCAGTAAAGTCTAAATAACTTTACAAAATGTCGATCTCACAAGAATAGCAAAGTACATGAAATCAATGACAATGCTAAAAGGAACAAGACTCCACAAGTCGCTACTCTGAAAGTCGGGAAAATTAAATGCTACAAACACGAACCACACGATCTAACCTCGATCTATCGACCATTTGCATACTGCTACGATCACGATCTACTCGACCTCGGTGCATCTATCGCCATTCGCAACTAAAAACAAGTGCGAGATGAGTCATAATGACCCAAGATGCGCTACTACAATATATATGCAACATATAATTATGTAACATAAACATAACCGGTGTCATTTTATATATGAAAAAACCTGCGGAAGAGGCGTCGTATCGTTTCGATACTCCACAAGATATCCACTCCTTCTTACTTACTAAACCGTCCAAATGAACCGGGTGTAATTCCTCTCACACACAAATCAAATGAATTAGAAGGTAGTTCCCACAAAACATCATATGCAAGTATACATATCATTATATATACGAATCAAGCTATTCACATGCTACACGTGTAAGGGTGCATGTTTATATATATACACCTATATCATTATGTATATCTCTAAATATACATATGAAATCTCCCATAAAATCATCATGCATAAGTGTGCATATCTATATATATACACATCAAGTCTTTCATATATATCTCATATACAAGTATGCATATATCTATATATACATATCAAATCTCTCATGTATCATCAGCCAATACAAACATGGTCAATAAGATCTCATGTTCAACTAACACTTTGTTATCACATAAGTGCCCATAGTAAGCCACATAAAGGATAGAGAAGATACCAAATCACTTCCGTCGTATTGCTCCTGCAATCACAACTGTTAATCAAATCGTGCGGTGATACCGTGTTCGGTATCAAAGTACCGAGCTCTCTTCTCGGTGCGAGCTCTACTCAGGAAAATAGCACTAGCCAATGCGCTCAATTGGTTACGACAAAGGGGCTACTTCCCCTGTAGCTAGCGGGGAGGTGTGTGTGAAACCCGAATCCGGTACGGCGATACATTGCAACCACGAATCCCATAATTCGTGAAAACAATGCATCGTCCCACCATCATCATGAAAACTCAAGTAATGCCAGCTGGACTTATATGCAATGCACAAGTAGATGTTTACTTGCTAATTCTCAAGTAGATATAATGATCTACTAAACTCATACGATTATGCACATTGTTACAAAAATCACAAAACCACAATAGGAGCTCATTTGAGTCCCTAAATCATAAGTGCCAAGTTTGTTCACTCTATTCAATTCAAGTCCCAAAAGCTAGTAATCTAGTCAACTGGAATATAATTATCATAGGATCTCACCACGATCCTCGTAAGGTTCAATTGTTCCTTAACTCGACTCCGTTGAGTCTTTACTACAATTCCAACCAAATAGAGTTTGAACACTATATGTGTCCCAAGACTCTTTCTTATGTTCTCGTTTGAGGCATAGCAAGGTTCTCATTCCATTTAGGAATCTTAGTTCAAGTCCCAAGTCAATTATATAAGAGAAGCCTAAGGTTGGTGAAATCAAGCTTAGTTCAATTTTGATTCATAATTCCACTTAATAGTAGAATCCAAGTTCACCACAATTCATTAAGCGTAGAAACATCGAGCACGAAGGCAAACACATTCAATATGCTCATAAGTCATATCATAGAAACACATAGAAGAATCAATTCTTGACAAGGTAGGAAATCATGCATTTAGTCATAATATAAAATATACACAGTATTCCATATTCACCTATGAAATTCAACAGAGTCACAACTTAACCATCAGTCCATTAAGTACTATCCAAGACTACTCCGTTAGTCTCGGATCATGGAGCCATTTACTAAACTCTTCCTAGAGTAGTAACTCATTCAATAACACAAAAGTCGATGGTAGTCAAAGACTTAAGCAACACTAGAGCGGTAATAACCCGTAATGTCAAACCATACCGGTGAGTCTTAGATAACAACATGGTCATCCTAGCGACTTATACAAGTAGACTCCATGTATAGAGTACTAAGAAAGCCCCAATCCAAATCTTCTCATAGAATAGTCATCAAATTCTTTATTCAACAAGTAGGTGTTTTTACTCATTAAAGAATCAAGTAGGAATTCGACAAGAGCGAATTCAACCTGTCAAGTAGATACATCATTCTACAACATGCTCTCAATTGTGCATTTGCTTCACACAATCACACAAACCACATAAGAACTCGATTGAGTCTTATAATCACTCATATCAAACATGCCCTTCTATCCATCCCAAAGTCACGTAGGCTAATATATTAGTTTAACGTACTACAAACATCGTAGGGATTGAATGTGGAGTCGGTATTGTTCAATAACTCCCTAATTTCAACTCCGGTGAGTTTTACTAAAATTCAACCAAATAGAGCATTGATAATATATGTATTACATTGCCCTTTCCTAAGTTCTCCTTTCATTTAGAACTCGATAACTAGGCCGTTCATGATCTTAAACTAGCCTTAAACACAATCCCGAGTTTCAAACCCTAGAATCGGAGATTTTGTTAAACCTTGAATTGAAACATAATCTTTCACAAGAGTTGTTCCTAAGCTCATTATAAACAACATTCATGCTTTGCATAAAGTCAAAATCACAACTTCAATAAGAATTCATAAAATCCTACACATGTTTCAAAGGTTGAATTGGAGGATTTGTCTTCACAAAAGATGTTCATAATCATCAATAGAGCAACTATAATGAAGGGGTCATGTCATTTTATTGAACATGAAAATTTCAGGGATTTCTCAACGTACCTTAGTCCTATGATTAATGGATGAAAGGTTGATTAAAGCAAGGATTGTTGTAGAGAAGATCAAGGGCTTCGATTTGGCGGTCTCGGTTCGCCGATCGGACCACTGGAACTCCTAAAAGCAAGGATTGTTGTAGTTCCACCACGTTGTCCCTGATAGCGAGTTGAGGTGCAGGCGCTGCTTGTCTTCGTCAGGTCATAATGTCACCAGCAGACTTGAAGTCTACTGATATATAAAATTTTGCGACTGGACTTGGTCTTTGGTAGATCATAGAGAGACAGAGAAGAGGCTAAAACAACAGTGGTTAAATCTTTCTTCCATTCCTGAGAAAGGAGTTACGTTGAGAACATCAACCTTTCCTATGAAATCCAAAAAAAACATCAGTACTTCTTAACATAATGTGATATGTCTTCTGATGAGATTTACCAGTACTCTTTGAGAGATGTTGGTACAGGATAAATTTCTTTTAATTGAGTTGAATTCAGTTTAGATATCAATTGGTCTAGTCATAATAATAGCAATTGATACCAACTGTTGTAGAACAATGTTCGTTCCAATTGTCTGATTTAAACTAAATATTTACTTTGAGTAGATATTCGGTATAAATCATCATTATGATTAAGAGTCAATTTAGTCTTTAGCACACAAGTTTTTGACATAAAACGTCCTCCTTTGAAATGCTATGTTCACAGATGAATTTGAATGATGTGAGTAGATCAGATTCATAAGACAATTATCTGGTGTGGAGATCCTGGTCTCATGACATCATAATTATATTAAATCGGTGAAGTAGTACTTATCTTTTGAGGATTGGTTTGTGTGAGTGCCCCGTTTTTAACTGGATCCGCGCCATTAAAAAGGCGGAGAGGTTTCGAAACTTTAAAGCGCGTGGAATACACTCGGCCTCAATCGTGGACTCAAAATATGAATAACAGAGTCACCATCTTTATTTTAAGGATAAACAAAGAAAAACCAAATATACCAGATTTATAAGGGTTCGGAGGCTAAGTTACGAGTTGGGAAGGGGTTAGGCACCCAACACGCCCTTTTAGAGTCAAAATAGATTTTTGGCTAAATATACTCGTTTTATAAATTTAACAAACTCAAATAAAGCATTTAAAATATAAAAAAATATATGACAAAAGAAATAAAGAAACTTACAACAACCTCATTTTAGAGTTACATATAAAGCTTTATAAAAATTAGGTTATAATAACAATTTATTTTAGTGTTATTTATACCAGAAATTTTAGTATTATAACGACTTATTTCGTGATATATTATTATTTAAATATCGCTATTTATAGACAAAACAATAAATATTTTTAGGGTACCTACCTCTTGAAGCGTGAGAGTTTTATCCCGGACCAACTTCTCTTTTGGGCAAGTGGGCAAATTCGCTTTAGGGTGTGTTCGCCTTGTTGTTGTTGTTGGGAATTTGATCGCCCTTTTGGTTGCTGCCGAAGCTCCGGCGGACAACGACTTGCTTTTGCTTGTTTTTGTTGTTGTCGAGTCTAAAACCGGGCAGAGCAATTGCTTGCTATTTGACGTTGGGATTTTTGGGATTTTGAGCGGTGAAATAGGGCGGAAACCTGGTTGGGTAACTAAGGTTTACTTTGGCCGGAGAGTTTAAGTGTTTAGTGGAGGTTTTCGCAGCCTAATAGAGCTTCGGGGTTGATATGGAAACTAACAGCGTAACTGCTCTTGTGAAACTCCCTTCGTAAAATTTCTATGTTCGATCAGCACTAGGCCTCTGTATTTATAGGCTGAGATTGGGAACCCTTAATAGTGAAGTAACAAACAGATATTTTATCTATGTGTTTTAACGTGTTGTACCTTGTACTGAAGGAGTTGTACTAAAAGCCAACTGCACTAGTGTACAGGAGCAAAATGGGCGCTGCCTTATGCATACTTGGGCGCGGCACCCAAACATGTAGGGGGCTGCTCCCACTTGCTTTCCTTGTTTCATTTTGGCACTTTCACCCCCTGCAATTCACAGTTTGTTAATTCTTCCGTCTTTTTGCACTTTAAACTATGTAACTTAACATCCGTTAGTCCTTTTTAACAGGTTTTAATATTTTATGGAATGTTATCAACATGAGTACGAAATTGGGGTGTCTACAGTTTGCTGTAGGGTTAACAGCAGAGTTATGTTTGTAGTTATGGATTTAGAACAGACGAGTTGTGATTTAAGCACAGATATAAAATCCATAATTGAAACATAATAGTTCATTCTAACATGGCATAAGCAATCAAAAGTAGATAGACATGAAGTAAAGTTGATTGAACTAGTATTCAAGTAGATCCAAACGGATAGGAAAGAGTACAACAGAGATCTATTGTTTACAAGAACAAAACAACTTCCTATGACTTAGCTACTACAGAAACTTCTATTCTAAACAATGATACAGTTTTAAGGAACAATTGTTACAAAGCATTGTCTATGAAGAACGTGGACTTCATCTGCTTACCCTAAAGGCAATAGAGCATAAAGTCCAGATCAAGTTGGTTGGGCCGAAAGAGATAGCTAAACAGGATCATTACTCTGAATAGGGTACATATTTATGATCCTATTGGCCGCCCTCCTTCCTCCCTTTAGCTACCTCTCCATCAAGGTTACTTTCACCATATGCACTTTCCTTTCGAAAGTCGGTTGTGGTGAAGTCACTTCTCCTCGGAACTTGTAAGAGGGATTGTCCCGAGAGAACTAAATCTAGAGGAGGGAGTACTTAAAGGGAAGCACAACCAAATGCGACTTGGTCACAAAGGATTGGGAGGGGCAGGCTAAAAGGTTGTTGAGGAAAATCTTCTGACTAGAGGATTCCTCGAAACGAACCAAACAACTGTCGCAAGGTAGAAAGAGTTGTACCAAGTTGTTGAGAGAAAAACTTGATCGGAATCTATGATTTGTGCTAAGTAACATTTTTGGAGAAATTTGCTTGTATCAAAGTTTATCATAGGGTTTCGAGGCAATTGGTGAGTGTGATTGAGACGAAGAAGAAATGTCTCTATTTATACTCACTGAGGCAAGACGAAAGGATTGCTCATAGAATAAATTAATTAAAGGAACGTTTTTTCAACCACTCTAATAAAGTCAAGCTGGGTGACTTACGAGTAGGTTTATTCCTTGAGATCCGGTAAAGTTTCTTCTTGGAAAGACAAAAAAATTTTGATGTGACAATACAACTTTCTAGAAGAGGCAAAAAGTTATTGATTTGACAAAACGACTTTTTAGACAAAGAAAAAAAAGTTTCGATTTGACAAAACAACTTTTCTAAAAAAGATAAAAATTTTGATATGACAAAACTGTTTTTTCAAAAGATTTTACCTTTACTGAGAATCTGAGAAATTGTCTTTAACTTAAGGAAATAGTCAGTTTCAAAAAGTGTAACCTCAACATTTGTAGAAATAGCACAATGATACCCTTGTATATTGTCTATTTGTCTACGAAAGTAAAAACTTCGGTAGGTCAGCACACAGAACTAAGCTTATGAAGTGCCAACAGCAGAGAAAGACTCTGAAGACAAAGTTTTGATATGCACGAAGAAAGCACGAGTCAGTGAAAATGCAATTCGACTGACGAAAGGATATCAAAACAGATGAATAGAGTATATCATACTAAAACAGGATGAGCAGGAAGAGCAAAGTATGATAAGACTTTATTCAAGCATTATATCTGCAAAGAAATAGTCGAGAGAAAACAGGTAGATAATAATGCAAGCATAACAAACAAGGTTATCAACCTTAGAGTATATGCAACACAGTGAGGATATACTTACAATCCTGGTCAGCAATGAAAACTGAACCAAAACAGATCTAATATATTTAAGGAAAGAGAAGAAAGTAGTGAAGACTGAAAAATATAGAGTTCCACCAGTAGTCTTGCACAAAAGAGAATAAGGGCTCGTTTGTTGTGGCTGATGACTTATGACTTATGACTGATAGCTTAAGCTGGTGGCTGAATGACTTTTGGCTGATTGCATAATAGACTGTTTGTTACAGCTGTTGAAAAGCTTCTTATGAGTCGTTATAATTATTTGTTAAAAAAAAAAAACCTTGAAAATTAGTATTCATATTTTTATGTATATTTCATAAAAGGATAAAATGAAGATAATCAAATATTTATTAATGAATAGTTGTCTTCATGTTTAAAAAAAAACCAAAAAAGCTTAAAATTTTGGCTTTTTGGCTTTGACTTTTCAATGCATAAATGGTGATGTACCTTACTTATTGGCTTATGGCTTATAAGCTGAAACAAACACTCTAAATATGACTTTTCAAAAGCCGAAAGCCAAAAGTAGGGGTGTGCACGGGCCCTAAGCCCGCGGGCATTGATAATGCCCAGTATGAGCCCATCAAGCAGCGGGCATTAAATTTAAAAGCCCAGTACTATTGATCAGCCCACGGGCATTAGTAGACGGGCTTCAGACGGGCACGGGCATGCACGGGCTTCAGCCCATTTGTTTATGTTTTTAAATAATTTTATTGTTTTCTCATTCAAACTTTGGGTCTCTGCTTTCAGCCCATCAATTCATTGCCATGAAATTTTTTTTTTTCAAACTATTATACTTGCAAATTTGAAATAAAACACAGTTGAAGTGAAAGAAAAGAAAGAGAAGCAACTAAGTTAAAATATAAATTCAATATGTAGTAAACGGATTCATATATCTTGACATTACCGATGTCAAATTTTAATCTTGCATGTGATGAGATTGAGAATAGAATATCAATAGATGTATAGATGATTGAGTAATTAATTATTAAAATAATAGGGTTTGACTTTTAGGTTTTTATTTTTAGCAATAGCTTTATTAGTTGAAGTGTATTATATTATTACTATATTTAAAGATTATAATTTATAACTTATAATATATAAATATAGTAATAGTATAATACACATAAATTAAATATATAGGATTTGGTCAAAGATCTATAATTAAAAAAAATTTAAAAAAGTTATCATAGAAGAGGACGGGCCGGGCCGGGCATAACGGGCAGGGAGCAGTTGAAGGCCCAGTAGAGCCCGAGACCACGGGCATTTGACTCATCTAAAGCCCAGTACTATGTAGTGCCCATGGGGACGGGCTCCATGGGCCGGGCACTGACGGGCTTTAACGGGTTTGATGGGCATTGACGGGCCCTGTTCACCCCTAGCCAAAAGTCACTCAAAATAAGTTGCAACAAACGAGCACTAAGCAGATTTTGCTTGTAGAGAGTGATAATAGTTGCTTTGAGATCTATATGAATCTGTGTTCCTGCCTAAAGAACTTTCAAATAATTCATTAACAACATTTATGAGCTTAAGAAAGCTCCAGAAAAATCTAGATACATAATAATAAGAGTTTCAACTAATCCAAAAGAATGGTTATGAAGAACATGCGATTAATTTTCTTATCTTCCCTCGATCACATATGCTCATAGGAGATGAGGATCAACTGCAGAAGTTGAGCATATGGTTCTTGGGTGTATCTTAAACAACAAAGGAATTCCGTTGAGAAAGAAGTTCATTGAAGAGTGTCCTTGGAATATGAGTCAATTTGTCTACAAGCTTGATAGATGTTGCCTAAAGATAGATTTCCTTTGCAACAGCTTTTGATATTCTTTATCCATGTTCTTCAGTGTAGTTACAAATAACTCTTAATTGGAATATAAGCCAAGTCTTCAGACACTTAGTATCATAGAACAGAGGGATCAATCAATGTTTCATGATAAGAAGTTATTTGACTCTTGACTTTTTCCATAAGAAGTAATAAGAACTTCAATATCCTATAACTGTAAGGTTGTAGGTATTTGAACTGAAAGATTTCTTATGAGGAGGTGTTGGATTGATAACAATCATTAGCCTTATGTCAAGAGAATGAGGATAGAGAAACATTCTGAAGTGAAGCATCCATCGGAGTTTTGTACATCTGAGATAGTTCTTTTCATAATGCCAATTGAAGAATTAACTTCTGTCATATGAAGAAATTTCTCATATTCAAGCAAAAATCATCATAGAAATTGTCTAACTTAAGGGTTTTTGAAGAAAAAAAAATAGTTTTTTCCAATTTTGAACATGTTTTCAAAAGATTTCTCATAAAAATCCTTGTCAAAAGATTTTTGAAATAAAAAAGAGAAAAACCTTTTCTTTTGACATGCATCTGGATTGAGCAAAGAGGATCAAACTCTCAGGCGGTTAAACCTGGCGAGAAGCTTACAGAGACGAGCTCTTATACCAGTTGTTGGTCCACAATGTATACTTAAATAGGCTAGAGATGAATAGCCTATAACGCCAATTTAAAAATCATCTTCGAATATTCATAACGAATGGGAAATAACATATTTTTAGGCATTAACAATCTGAAGAAGAAGCAGGTCTGTTGGTAGCAATGGGCAGCAGACTTGCTCTGAGCAGAGTAATGAACTCTGCTGGCAAATTACTGATAAACTGTAAGCCTGTAAAAAGGAGTTTAGCAGCGGAAAGGTTATGACTTAACAGATTTATCTAAGAAGTCTTAACTAGCTGTACACGAATATATGTTCAGAACAACAACACACTTAATACTTCTGCAGATGCAATTTAAGGAGACATGGAAAGGTAGCCTATGAAGATATAAAACAATTTATAAAAACTAATAGATGAATCAAGGCTGAGTTTGATAAATATCTTATATTAAAACTCAACAGAGGTTTGCTCAAAGACAAACATTCTTAATACATCAACCTAGACTCTCTATGCTATTTATCTATCCTCTTGTTCTAGTTCTCCAACCCCTACTTAAGAATTCATAACTAAATATCCTAAGCAAAGGCTGCAGTAGGAGACGACAACGAGGGATATATATGAGAAGACAATTTTTAGGGTCATTCAGATAAGAAATATCCGAGTGACTGAGTGCAAGGCACTCGACTCGCTATGATGATCTATGATTGCACAACCAACAACACTTGCAATAGAATGCAAGTCTGTAGGTATGAATGCAATGTAGACAGACAACTCTTCATCTTCTTTGGGCATCGTTCAAGATCTATCTTCAACGAATCTGAAGTGCTTGGCCTCTAGCTTAAGAATAGATCTTTGTAGCTCTGGTAAAGATTGAGTTCTTCGAAGGAGGTTGAAGAACTCAAATCAAGAAAGAAGTTCTTAATCAAGACACCGATCTCTGACTTGTAGATTTTCTAATCAATCTTGTCTCTTTTTCTCTTTTCTTTTTAGCAATCCACATAATGTGTTTTGCTAAGGTCTGGGTTCTTTCATCGTGATCTTTTGTGATGATCTATGTTGATCGTTGTTGAGGATGATCTCCTTGTAGATCTCACTGCCTTGTTGATCTGCTCTATCACGCTCTGATCTTTTAGAAGTGAAGAAGAGGTTTATCTTTTATAGTAATGGGTCTTTAGATCTGTTGAGATCTTTTGAGTAATCTTCTATCCGATGGAACAATGTTGATCTTGAAATCTGTTGGATAAAGATTTACTCTGAAGATTTTTGAAATGTTGCCTATCAGACTGAGTTGATGTGTCTTTGAAGAGTAGGTCTGATGAACAGTACACTGACAAATGGTATGCCCAATAAAGTAGATTCTTTTGACTTTTGCAGACCATATGTAGAGACAAATATTTATTAGCTAATACATAACAGTTTCCAACTAGATCTTGTAGGATTTGAGATGTGAGGTCTTTTTGGTTAGATTGACTTTTGAAGCTTGAACACCTTTTCGTTTCTGAAAGGCTACAATCTTTTCCCTGCAGTTCGCACGTGCAGTCCACGACGAATCGAAGGTCTGCTGATTTGATGTTTCTTTAAAGATTTTGTCTTCCAGTAGAGAAGGTCTGCTGGTCGACATAGTTGAGAAAGGAACTATCAACCTATAGTAAGTCTGCTGGTGTGATGTCTTCAAAGAAAGCTTATTAACCTGTAGCAGGTCCGCTGGTGCTGGTGTATTGGAATCGCTAGTCTGCTGATCATCATATAAGAGAAGGACTAAGACAAGGACTTTCCTAGTCTAAGACCTATGCAATGTTCAACAAGTTGCCACACTAACTGGTACGCAGCTCTTTTAGTCACTTGTTAGAACACGCGGTAATGGGAACAAGTAAATCAATGTGTTCGGAATATGCAAATGAAAAAGTCGTATATCAGCAGGCATATTCAAACAGTTGGATATGTTATAGAACTAGTGCCGCTATGTAGCTCCTGCAATAAACGGTGTTAACCCAATATCGTGACCAATGGCGCACGTATTGATACAGCAAAAGAGGCTACGTCCCTACTGCGACCCACAGTGGAGGAGTGTGTACAGTCTCCGGTGCTATGATCCATAGCGAACACGAATCTTACGATTCGTGTAGACGATGTATCGTCCCACCATTGACATAAACCAAACCAAATAATGCCATTTGGACTTAATATGATGCACAAGTAGGTATTTACTCGTCATAAACAAATAAGGGTCGAGTTCGACAAGAGCGAACTCATCCGACCAATTAGGTTATTAACTCTACCAATAATCATGTTAAAGCATGTGATTTGCTCATAACCAAATAATCAAAAGTGACATCAATGTACACTCAAACAGACCAAACTTTATAGATAGTAACCTTGACTAATTGGGTTTTAGACATCAAATGAATTGAATGTAGTGTTCATTATGTTACAACCTTTTCTAGAGTCGACTCCGTTGACTCTTTACTAGACATTTCTAAATTAGGGCATAGAAGCTATATGCATCACAACCCTGTTCTAAGTTCATTATCAAGTTCCACTAGGTTATAAGCTCACAATGGTTCCACATTGTAATTCTACTAAATATTAGAGTTCAAATGAAGTCCACAACACTTTTTAATCCACTAAAATCTCAAACAGGCAACATAGAGCATGCTTTCACAAGTTACAACTTCAAATAGGCATGACATAGATAGCATGTAAAACAACCTTAAGCCTATAAAATGGGGTTTAGTTACTTACTTTTGACTTCACAACAAGTAATGAAAACGAAATGTAAACCGGTAGAAGTAGACAACTCAACGTGGGCTTCAATTTGGTGGTCTTGACTTGAAAATCCAATGGTTAGATCTTTGGGTACTCACAAATCCTCATCAATCTCCCATGGAGTCTCTTCTACAAGCTCTCTCACGTTTTTGGAGGAGGAAGGCAGTAAATGAGAGTTTCCAAGGTTGGTTGTGGTGTATAATGGTCAAAAATGTTAGTGGGGCAAGTGACACCACCTTGTGGTGAGTAAAAATTTGATTTTTGTGTGTTAATTGACTTGAGTACTCCACATAAATCACAATCAAAGCTAACAAGTCATGTTAGGACTTAATTAGGGTCTAATAGGATAGGATAGGGAGTAATTGGGAGGGTTTTCATTAAGGGTATGTGTGTAATTTAGCAAGAAAGTCAAACCAGCAAAGTTTTGACCGAAGTCCCGCGCGCTCGTGCCGTTAGAATGGCGACTGATTCACATGCAAAGTGTGGTCACGCACCAAAATATCACAAGCTTTGTAAGCATTCGACGCCAACATAAATTCCCCAATTGGGGTAGACACTTCAAGCAAATAAGGCAATGATTGAGGTAGTACACACAAATTCTCAACGAAGTGCGATGCAACATAAGAATGTGACGACCTTGGATCTATGACAACTCGATCCATACGACCAAATATAAAGAGAGTACCTCCTATCAACGACGTAGACCCTTAAACCTTGCACTGGTCAAACGCAAACACGTGGCCCTGGACCTTGGGCCTACCATCTACATCTCTCTTAGCTCCCGACTAAGAGGCGTTCCCCGACTAAACCGTTCCATCTTTCGAGAAATCTTTCCTGAAATGAGTGCCATCCCCACAAGTAGTACACTTCCCAAGCTTTGCCCAACATCTATCAACTGTGTGACCCACTTTCTGACAGTAAATACAAGTCATAGTTCCACCACGTTGTCCCTGTTGCCCCTGAGAAAAAGGAGTGTTGTTACTCCGGTTGCTTAACTGTGGCCTACCTTAGTCTCCACTTCTTCTATCTGTGTTACCTTGGTATCCTCTCTTGTTTCTAAATTATTACCCCGACCGGTGTTTTGTGAAGACTGCTACGAGTTACCCGTGTTACCCTTACCTCGGTGCTCCTCAATGTCCTGTTCCACCTCATAGGCTTGGTCAACCACGCTTCGATAGTCTGTAAGCTTAAGTGCTAGAATTTGCTTCCTGAACTCATTCCTTATCCCCTTGACAAATTTATGTGTCCTCCGTGCTTTAGTAGGAATCAAATGTGTATAGTATCGGCTCAACTTGGTGAATTTCACCAAATACTCCGCTATGGTCATGTTACCCTGCTCAAGTTCATAGAACTCCCTTTCTCTCTCTTGTTACAAACCACATCCGGTATATACTCATTCTTGAACTCCATCTGAAAATTAGGCCATGTTGCTGGGAATTGGTGCATTTCCCAACTCACCTTCAACACATTCCATCGATGCTCGGTGGCCCCCTTGAACTTGAATGTCACCAATGTAACCTTTTTCTCATCGATACAACCCAAAGCTCATAATAATTTGATTATCTCCTCCATCCACAACTCTGTCTCTCCATGATTTGGTTCCCCAAGAAACGCGTTCGGTTTTATCTTAAGAAATTTCTCTAAAAGAGTGGTGTCATTCCTCAGTCTCTGTTGAGGTTGTGGTATCTCAACCTCTGGTGGTGGTGGTGGTGGTGGTGGTGGTCTCTCTTCCTGGTCTGGTGGAGGTGGTGGTGGTGATCCTCCTGCTTGACCTCCCTAGCCTGTCCCTGCCAGAAAAGCTATCATCCTGCGATACATAACCGCCATATGTGCATTCTCTTCCTCCCTATTATGTTCTGGAGGTACATTACCCTATTGATTAGCATTGTTTCCTCTACCATTACCACCATCGCGGCTAGAACTAGCCCCATTGGTATTAGCACCCTGCCTCGTATACACCATCTTAACCTGTTCAATACACTTGACGTTAAGATTTACACACAAATAACCAACTGTAGATACCCCAATTTCGTACCCCTGGTATGTAACATTGACATAAAATATCAAGACCTGTTAAAACTTAACAAATGTCAAGTTACAGGGTTGAAAATGCAAAAGGAAAAAGCAGGATGCATAAATAGTGAAATACAGGGGCCAAAAGTGCCAAAAGGAGGCTAAATTTCAAAGTTGGTGCCACCCACACTCAAAGTGGGTGCAGCTCCCAGTTTATACATCAAAGTTGGCGCCACCCACACTCAAAGTGGGTGCAGCTCCCAGTTTATATAGGGGTGGCGCCCAGTTCCTCAATAGTGTGTTTACGGCATGAGAATTAGCACAAACTCCCAAGCGCACGGTACAAGCCGATGAAGCACAAATCCAACTATAAATAGCAGTGCCCGGCTTCACTTTGATGGACACAATTCACACAGGCTTGAAGCCCGAAGAAACTCTGCGTTATTTTTACGCAGCAAGTGATCAGTGAGCGAGAGTGATTTCCCCCTCTTATAAAGCCTCGAAACTCTGCCAAACCTCCTCCAAACACAAAACCAACCTGTCAAAGTGATCCCTAGCCCCCCAGTTAGGTATCCACCCTATTTCTCCGATCCAAAAACCTTGAAAAGAGTCATTGCTCTGCCCGAGTAAAAAGGCCAAATTAGCTAGAAATAAGCCATTGTTCTGCCCAAATTCCACCACCAGCAGCAAGCAAGCAAGTGTCAAAAGTGCAGCTGTTCGCCTGCTTTTACTGGGTCCCAAAAGCAACTCTTGCAAGTCACTCGTCAAGCACCGTAGCAGCAGCAAAAGACTCCCTCTCCCTGAAGGACAGAGCGAGCACACCAACGCTCTTAAAGGTAAGCCTTTAAGAGTTTATTTACTAAAAGACTATTTTCCATCCAGTCTAATGTAAAAAAAATATAAGCCGTTGTGCTGCCTGGATTATTTTAGAAAATAACATCTAAAAGAGCCATTATTATGGCCAAATATTTTTAAATATATTTGTAATTATTGGAAGGAGACAGCTGCAAGTCTGTAAATAATGTAAATATGTATGTATTTGTAGGTAGTTAATGCTTTATTTATTTGCTAAATAAATATAACAAAAAACATACTTTAGCCAAAAACCGCTTTTGAGACCGAAAGGGCGAGTTGGGTGCCTAGCACCTTCCCAACTCGTAACTTAGCCTCCGAACCCGTTTTTGCAATCTCTGGTTTTTCTTTTTTGGTTTTTCTTTATTTCTTCCTTAAAATAAAGACGGCGACTCTATAAAACATTTTGGATCCAAAGGCCGCAACACTCCTTTCTTGCACTTTTCTGCTTTTCCCTAAAAAAGGGAGAATGAGAATGAAATGGTGATGTATTCCTATATCCTGGTATCCCCTAAACAAGGGATAACTTGATGCAGGAAACCCAAAGCACTCATAGCGATCCGAAATAGGCCATAAGGCAATTTTCATAAAATCCATAGTGGGGCCTCGCAACATCCTTTCTTGCACTTTTCCGTTTTCCCCTAAAAAAGGGAGAATGAGAATGAAAAGGTGATGTATTCTTATATCCTGGTATCCCCTAAAAAAGGAATAACTTGATATTGAAAACCCAAAGCTCCCATATTGGACAAAAAATTCACTGAAAGTTATCGATGCGTATTCAAACGCGCTATCTTAGACAGCACTCCTCTCGCACTTTTAATTTCGTCTCCCCTAAACAAGGGAGGATGGAATGAGAGCAGTGGTGTCCCACATCCGCACGTACGCGCACCCTTATCTAAGGGCACGCGGGGCACGGGCGCAGTCCCGGGAACCCACACCAACCCACCTAGGCCATGGAACCTATCCTGCCCGACAACTAAATCTATAGCTCTGATGCCAACTGTGGCGACCCGACCCGGAACCCAATGTGGAATCTCGAGTCGAACCACCCAATAGACACATGTCAAGCATGCACAAATAGTCAATATTTAAAACTTACATGACACAACATTGCATACAATTAATAACTCAGCTACACTAGGCCGGAAACATATATAACAATATAAACAAGTCTTCGGCGACGTTACAGCCGGAACTCAACAACTACTCCTAAAATTATAACACAAGCACACCAACAACTCAATGGCCACAACATGCCGGAGACAACAAAAGTAAATAAGAACTAAAAGAGTACTAAGCGGAATAAGCTACGATGAACCAAAATATAAACAAGGGCTCGACACACTCGTCGACACACAAAAGATTACAAGTAATAGTTAATAAGTAGCATAATTTAATACAACATCAAATTCCCAAGTCAAGTCTACATGACTTGCTTTCCCATTGTCATTGCCAAAAGAAAGACCAATTATACTTAGTCTCAAAGAACAACCTCCAAGTGATCCTCTAACTAGCTCGTACACAACAATCTCAACGCGAACCTCTTGCCTGGCTTGGATCTAAGGAAAACAAATTTAACGGGGTAAGCCATAAAGACTTAGTAAGTTACTAAAGTGCAACTTCATGTCATGGCATCATGCTTGACATCAAATAAAGCAAGATATCATCATAGTATATCATTCATCTCATTTATAGGAACGTAATTCTCATACTTCACTTAGCACCTTGTTTCACATATGTGCGAGTAATAAACCATACAAGTTGGATATGTTATAGAACCGGTGGTGTTAACCTAATATCGTGATTACGATGCTCGTGCCAATGCATCGATATACCGAAACTCTGCTCGACTAATAGCGACCAATGGCGCATGTATTGATACGTCAAAAGGGGCTACGTCCCCATTGCGGCCCACAATGGAAAAGTGTGTGCGGTCCTGGTGCGACGATCCATAGCGAACATGTACAAATCTTACGATTCGTGTAGACGATATATCGTCCCACCATTGACATAAACCAAACCAAATAATGCCAGCTAGACTCAATGTGATGTACAAGTAGATATTTACTCGTCATAAACAAATAAGGGCCAAGTTCGACAAGAGCGAACTCGTCTAACCAAATAGGTTATTAACTCTACCAATAATCATGTTAAGGCATGTAATTTTCTCCTAACCAAATAATCATAAGTGACATCAATGTACACTCAAGTAGACCAAACTTTACCAACGAGCTCTAGCTCAACTGGTACCGCTCACTTCTCCTAACGGAGAGGTTGGGTGTTCAAGTCTCACTAGAGACACCCTGGACTTTACAACTCTCAGTAGAGAGGTCGGGTGTTCAAGCCTCTTCAGAGGCATCGTTATTGTTAAAGCCTTATCCAAAGGCCCTATTTAGCTACTCACTTATCTTAACGGAGAGGTCGAGTATTCAAGCCCTACCAGAGGCACCCTGGTACTTAATTACTCTCAACTGAGAGGTCGGGTGTTCAAAGCCTCGCTAGAGGCATCATTTGTTCGAGTCACACCAAAGGCATCATATATATATATATATATATATATATATATATATATATATATATATATATGTATATATATATATATATATATATATATATATATATTGTAGCCTTTCAAGGTATTAAAATAAAAAAAAGGATTGGGGTACGGTCTATGTCCCCTCCAACCCCTTAAAAAAAAAAAAAAAAAAAAAGACCAAACTTTATAGATAGTAACCTTGACTAATCGGGTTTTAGACATCAAATGAATTGAATGTAGTGTTCATTATGTTACAACCTTTTCTAGAGTCGACACCGTTGACTCTTTACTAGACATTTCTAAATTATGGCATAGAAGCTATATGCATCACAACCCTGTTCTAAGTTCATTATCAAGTTCCACTAGGTTATAAGCTCACAATGGTTCCACATTGTAATTCTACTAAATATTAGAGTTCAAATGAAGTCCACAACACTTTTTAATCAACTAAAATCTCAAACAAGCAACATAGAGCATGCTTTCACAAGTTACAACTTCAAATAGGCATGTAGACAACATTTCTAGCATGGACTTCAAGCTCATTACATAGCTAGCATGTAAAACAACCTTAAGCCTATAAAATGGGGTTTAGTTACTTACTTTTGACTTCACAACAAGTAATGAAAACGAAATGTAAACCGGTAGAAGTAGACAACTCAACGTGGGCTTCAATTTGGTGGTCTTGACTTGAAAATCCAATGGTTAGATCTTTGGGTACTCACAAATCCTCATCAATCTCCCATAGAGTCTCTTCTACAAGCTCTCTCACGTTTTTGGAGGAGGAAAGCAGTAAATGAGAGTTTCCAAGGTTGGTTGTGGTGTATAATGGTCAAAAATGTTAGTGGGGCAAGTGTCACCACCTTGTGGTGAGTAAAAATCTGATTTTTGTGTGTTAATTGACTTGAGTACTCCACATAAATCACAATCAAAGCTAACAAGTCATGTTAGGACTTAATTAGGGTCTAATAGGATAGGTTAGGGAGTAATTGGGAGGGTTTTCATTAAGGGTATAGGTGTAATTTAGCAAGAAAGTCAAACCATCAAAATGTTGACCGAAGTCCCGTGCGTTCGCGCCATCTAGATGAGGCGACCGTATCGCCTGCCTTCTCCAACTTTGTTACAACACTGCCAAATACACGACACCCTTGTCCTCCATGACGCGACCGTGTTCTAGGCTAGGCAAAAATGTCTCAAAACTCATCCTAAATGATCCCCAACTCAACCCCAAACATTCTAGGTTGATTCCTTACTCTAAATGAGTTCGAAGTTCACTCGAACAACACCTGTAACAGTTGAAACGAAGAACAAAAACCTAGAATATCATACTAACGATTGTAGCAATGATTGAACAAGAAAACACTTATGATTCTAAACATGTTAAGGGTCTCATGCAAAGTCTAGAACACTTATACATGTTAGACTAAGGCTTTAATGAAGTCAAAATGTCAAAAGACGAAGCCCATGCAAAGTATGAACTCATGTACTGAAAAGGCGACAAAGGTTATACTAATGACTTCAAGCACACACATGAACTTAAAAAAGATGACCATAATGATAATATAAGTATTCACACATGCACATGACAAGCATACGAGTATTTAGGGTGTTACAATATGAGTCTTAATGTGTTTTTACATGTTGATTATATCTAGCAAATAACCATATTTTCTCTATTATTAATCCATTTTTAAAAAAAAATTGTTGTAGGTTATTTGGATGTCGTATACATAGCAGGTCAGACAACATTTCCTGTTTCACCGGATATCCTTATACCATGGATGCATAAGGTCGGTCGATCATGTCAAACCCTACCACCCTGATCGTGTCCTTAGATAGTTTGGATACACTCACACCATTTCAAAAACGATTATTGCCCCTGATATCGAGAAGAGAGGTTTGTCGAAAAGTAAGAAGATACTGGCCATGCTCATACGATACTTCGATATTTGGGAAAGACAAATGTTATCCGACCAACAACTTGGTAGAGTTGCCGAGCAACCATGGGAGTGTGTACCTGGCTATATGGATTGGTACAACTGTGTATCCTATCCAATCGTTTGTAACCTTGAGCATCATTCCACCTTTGTATAGACCGCTCCTGATGCAGGTTTACCAGATCCATGGGATATGGTTAACTTAGCACACGATTTGTTGGAAACGATGGCAGTGCGATATGGTTCGGGAGACCGAGATATATTGTACGACGAGTTGGGTATAGTGATCCAGGATGCATAAGTGATACGATCTTCAAAAAGGAGGGTCGGTAAGAAAGCGGTCCCATCCTACCAGCACAAGCTGACTGCGTCCTATGAAGCAAGGCGTCCACTCATTTTCCAAAGAGTTAAGAAAAAATGTAGGCGACTGCTCCTTCGGCGGCGACACTATGCTGTCGCATCACACACTTACAAGGCTGGCCTCCTCAGATTTTATGTTTTCTAGATTTTGTTAGTTTTTAGGATTTTAAAATTTTCCCTAATTGCTAGTTGTGAATTTTACAGCTTTCTTAAGTCTTTCGTAGTATAAATAAGGGTTCTCAATGTATTGAAGAATGGTTTTTGTTGATTAATCGAATTGAGAGATTTTCTGGTTATAAAATTGTGTATTTATTGAGTGTCCTGGATTGGAAGCTCGGATCTTAAACAACGTGGATTTGTTGTTCAAGATTGAATTTCGACTTATTAGTTGGAGATTCATCCCAATTGTGGCATCATTCACAATTTCAAGGTTCGCATCATCTCGAGGGCGTTGGGTAGCAGAGTCATTCATACTAAAACCTATTTGGGAGATCTTGTGTCCTTATCAATTTGGAGCACTTGGATGTCAACAACATGGGGGACGGGAACCGTCTACAAATGGTGCAAACCATCTAGCCGTCGTTGTAGAAGAAACATTTGATAATGTGTAATTGAATTTGTTGGAAAAGTTTGATTGGCATTTTAGGTTTTAATATGTAATTTAACTTGTTGGATAACTTTGACATTTTAGATGTTAATTTTAATATGTTTTTTAATCATTTTCAATGTCTATAACAAATTTAAAACAACATGGCACAAATCAACAAAAATAACCATAAACATACTATTATCAATAACCATAATTATAACCATGTTATTCTAAATTTATGGTGTCCGTACTGCAACCAATACAACTATATTCTACACTATCCGAGTACAAATAAAGTTGAGTTTGAAACAAGTCTTTCCACTCAGATGCAAACTAGTGGTGAAACGAATCCCAATGTATAGACACCGGTGGTAATGGATGACCCTCGATAAAATTGTTTTCATTTATTAATTCGATACAAATAAGCTTCGGAGGAGACGTGGCCGCAATCTTCAATGGTAGATAAGTTACGGACAATCGTGTATCTAAACATACCAGAGCTACTTTATACGTTGATGCAACCAAGTGACCCATTTCTGGCAAATAAAACTAATTTTTTCGAGGTGCAATGTTCTTATAGCAGTCAAGCGTATGTAGGACCTTATCAACACGATCATGTGCTAGGAAAACACGTTTGTATAACTCTAAGTTAGTAGTCACCTTGTGATGGACGTCTCGTCGAACTGCAGGCCAACCATCTTGAGTTAATTCAAGTGTGGCGGCAACTGCACGATAACCGCAATGCCCATCAGCTTTAACATCATTAGTCTCCGTAATAAAATTCATAAACTGTGATGGGAGTAGATCAACGAAACGAATATTTGTGGGAGTTTCAATCGTTGTCGTGTAACCTATTGAAAGAAGATGAATTGAACATGAATTTAACATTGTTGTATTGTAAAGATCTACTAAACCACAAAAACAGAGTGATTGAAATTACCCGTATCTTCGGCCTAGTAGTCGATGGGCCAACCTCGTACGTGACTTGTTCTCGCGGCGAGTAACTATCTTCTATCGACTTGACATACTAAAACCTACTCGGATCAGGTTTCGTTGATTTGCCATGTTTAGCTTTTTTTGTCTTAGGCCAACCATGAACAACTTCCAAAACCTGAGGCTCAATCATTGATGTAATTGATGGCTTCACAACCTCTCTGGCTCTCTTCAACAGTGCCAACCTATCTCAGTCGGTTGAGGCGTTGTTATATATCAAATAAAGTTCTTCAATTGTGTTTTTCCATGCACAGTCCATTTCAACCCGAATCCCATTACCTTCGCCCTTAATCGGTAACATATCCAACATTCTCCAAAAAACGTCAACCTGCTCAAGGGAAATTGGCTTGCCCAATTTCACAAGTTGAACGATCTTATGCGCACAAGGCAAACCACAAGTATTTCTCGGTACACACCCACACAACAAAGAGTCTACAATAGTATCTTCACCAACACAGCTTTGAACTTCATATATCTTATTCAACGCTTGTATAGATACCAAGCCTCATAGATTCATGTATGTAACTGATTTGAATTTGTGCATGAATACGTTTATACTATTCTCAAACGAGTGCTTGATTGCATTGTGTGATGTCTCAATGAAAGTGTGGATTTTTCGCCAACAAGTTTCAAAATTACCTTGGCTCAATCCAAGCTGTATTTTCAATGTTGCGTAGTAACTCTTCACCCTGAAAGTAGGTCAGTCAATGGATCGGATATGTATCGGATATAGGTAAATCCGAATCCGATCTAAAACCCTATATCACCGATCCGATAATCAGACGGATCAAGTGTATGTCAATCCATATCCGAATCTGTTACCCGTTAACATATCCGATCCGATCCGAAATATAAACATATGTATAAAAAAACAATTAGAATATGAAAGGGAGGAAGATCAAAAGACAACATGCATATATAATTGTGTATATTATGTATATGTATAATAAGAAATATGTTATTTTCGGATCGGGTCAGATCCTTAAGGGATCGGATCCTTAACAGATCGGATATAGCTAAATCCATATCCGATCCGTTAATAAATAAATTATCGGATTCGGATTCGGTTTATTGGATCATTATACAAATCCATATCTAAAATTTCGGGTCGGATTCGGACCAAAATCCGATCCATTGACAGGCCTACCTGAAAGTAGATACAATTAGCAGCAATTTCAAGTATGTATGTAACACAATATCGAAAGTAATTAATATCTACTTGTTGTGTTATTGTCATAATGCATGACGTTATTTGTCTAACATGACACAAATCTTTCTTTGTAGGGCTCAATCCATTATTCCAAAATATATTTGATGGAATTTGGAAATTCTTTGAACTCAGACTTCAGTCTTCCTTAAGACTCATTATACTGTGACTCAGTATCAGAGATTACCAACAGATTCCAAAACATATTAAACGAATCTCACTTTTCTTTTGTCGTTAAGATTGTCCTACAGTTTGCCAACATATTCTTATTGATGTGCCATCGACAAAGGAAATGTCTCGAGGTAGGAAACATTCTCTCAATTGCATTCATTAAAGTTATTTCTCTGTCAGTCACGATCACATTAGGCATGCTCCATTGGTCCATCAATGATTTCAAACATGTGTGCGCCCACGTATAGCTGTCTGTTTTCTCATTCTCTAAATAAGCAGCTGCAATTAAAAATATAATATTTGTAGATGTCACACCAACAATCTCCAACAAAGGTAACTTGTACCTATTTGTCTTGTATGTGCAATCCATTAATATGACTTTCGAAAAGGCACACAATAAATCAACGCTGGATGGGTGAGCGAAGAACAAATCCTTCAATGTGTCCGCCTTCTCGCAGCGTCGATGATGATGGACATATCCATGCTTCTCCAACATAAACATAAGTTGCTGCATTTGTGATCAACCTTCACGCTTGATAAATCTATTCTTCAAATGTGTATTGTAGACCGTCTTTATTGTGGATCTATTTTCTTTAAATTTATCTTTCAAACGCGTCAAATGTCCTTCAGTTTACTATTGGCGTGTGTCATATCAATTACATATTCCTCCTCAACCCTTAATAATTGACCGGCATATGAATGACAATCTGCGTACGACCAAGTTCATGATTGTGGAGACCACACTTCACAACCAATGACCATTCTCTAACTTTCTCTACCCCTCAAATTAAATGGACAACCAATCTTTTTAGATCTTGTTTCTTTCCTGCCTTTTGGTTCACTCACCTCCTCATCTTTCTTTCCAATTTCAACTTCATTTACTTGTTTAGGTGTCTCATCTTTCTTGTGTTCACCGTATTGACCAACACGTTCACAAGTAAATAGTACCTGAGGTTTTTTTTTTACCCGCACCACTGTCTGACCTCCTAACTATTATTATTATGTCATGCTCATTCCCCCTAGCACGTATCCAATCAACATTTGATGAGATGAAAAGATTTCACACGTAATTAACACATCAGTGTAATCCGCCACAATATCTTGAATTTGAACTATATCAGTGTAATTCGCCACAATATCTTGAATAGGAACTATCTCGTTATCTTCCACACGAACAATCTCATCATTATAAATGGGAGAGATCTCATTATCAAAAGGATCAGCAACAATAGGATTTTTAGACAACGTGTTTGAATCATGTTAACAAAAACAATAACACATAAAAAACACAATGACAATTTTTCAAACTGTTCGATCAAGGCATGTGGAACATTTCCAAAATGTTCGGCAAGGTCTGATGAAACATATTACAGATGTTTGGTGCATGTTGGTGGAACAAATTGACATTGTTCAGTATGTGGTGCCTGAACAGTTTAGAAATGTTCAGATGAGGGAGACCAAAAAAACTGCAAATGTTCGGCCGACTCTTACCGAACAGTTTTGATATGTTCGATTGTAGCCAACCGAACATTTACAATTTTTTCGGTGACCCAGATTCGAACAATACACAATGCATACCTCATTTATGAAGAAAAAAATGAATTTTTAAAACAATTTTAAGCATAAAAAGGTTAATGCTTACTACAATAGTCATATTGATTTCTTTTTTTCATCTATGCTTGATTTCTTCAAGCCCAATATTGAATCCCTAGGTTGTTTTTGAAGGTTGAAGGTTTTTGGGAATGAAGAAGGTTTTGAGAACAAAAGAAGGGGAATATGAATGAGAAGAAGATAGGTTGGGAATAAGGAGGTATATTTGTGGAGGAAGAAGAAGGATTTGAAGAAGAATGAGTTGGAAAGAAGGTGTTTTGGGAAGAAGGTGTTTTAGGAAGAAGAATAAAGAGATGAATAATGAGTTGGGAAGAAAGGGGTATATTTGTTTTGGGTTAAAGAGTTTAGTTAGAAGTTATTTGTTTTAGAAAAAGATGATGGATATCTACTTATCATCTATAAGGGTATAATAGTCTTTACGATTGAGTATATTTGTCATTAAAAAAAATAAAATAAGAGGTCAACTTGGAGGAAGGAGGGGTCTATATAGTGTGACTCTTAATCCCCCATTTGGACATGCTCACTAGTCCTTCAAACTAAAAAAAATTACAATAAACCACTTTCTAAAATAAACAAAGAAATTAAAATGGACAAATAATATGTACGTGCTAATTTAATGGGCAAATGCTAGCAACTACACTGATTAGTAGGGGGTACGTGGTTCGGTTTGGTTTAAGCCAAAGCCACGAACCGAACCACCCCATATTGGTTCCAAAAATGTCAAACCAAGCCGAACCGAAAGTTTTGTGGTTTATATAAGTTTTTTTTAATCAACTTAACCGATATTAAGAATAACAATAAAAATAATATTTTAATTTGTAATTAACATTAAATATTAGAAAATACAGAATACCTTAAGGTAACACCCAAATCCCTAAACGTAACACCATTTAAGGGGTAAAATCACTTCACTACCCCTCTCCACATTTAAACTATACTCCCCTTTCATTAACTCCCTGAAACAAACACACCACCTCCCTCCCTTCCCCCTTCACGTAATTTTGATTACTTGTCATTGTTGATTCGGTTTCCATTGTTAAGGTATGATATTGTATGTGAATTGGATTGATTTTGATTCAGTTTATTTTTTTTTAACCGAAATCGAACCGGCTTCGATTAAAATCAAACCAAACCGGTTTGATTTGGTTTAGTTCAGTTCGGTAGTTTTTTTTTTTCGATTTCGAACAAAACATTCACTAGAGCTCAGCGGTTGTTTTATATTAGTACTGCAAGTATATGACAGATGTTTTATATTAGTACCGTAAATGTGTAGCGGTTGTTTTATATTAGTACCGTACATGTATAACGGCTATTTTATAAAAAAAATATTTTTTAATAAAATTCTTATGTAATATGTGTGTGTGAATATATATATATATAGTCCTATTGAGTTGGAGGGAGTAAAAGAAGGGTGAGTATCTATTATCTATTAAATGTTAAAAGAGATACTTAGCCATTTTATGAATTAAATAGTGTTACGTTTAGGGTCACTCTAAAAAATAATCTACTAAAAATAAATTATCGTAAAGAAAACAATACAAATTCCAAATAAACACAAATAATAGAAGAAATAAAATTCCAACAATCAAGATTAAGTTTAGTTTAGTATATATATACACATAAGATGATCATAGATTATGCAGATGATCCAAACGTTCAGAATAGTAAACAAATGTTATATAATATATTATATAATAATAATAAATAAATAAAAATATATAGATTAGCTTGATTTGGTTTGATACTAAGAACCGTGAATCAAATCGAACCGAGTGAAATTCTTATTTTTAAAACTGAAATCGAACCGACTTTGATCAAAATCGAACCAAACTGACTGATCTGATTTGGTTTAGTTCAGTTCGATGGTTTAGATGTACACTCATACCGATTAGTATGAAATTAAAATATTGAACCCTAGATTGCTAAAATTGAAACCTGGGAATCTGTTCTAACCTTAGATCGTAGAATGCTATTAACCCTAATAATTTTTTTTTTCAATGGTCTATGCAGTTAAAAGAGAGCCACCAAAAAGGTTATAATAAACTAGACCTATATATAATGGAAATGGTGGAGGATATGCTAAAGTAGGGGTGACAATTCGTACTATCGTGTCGTGTTTGTGCCTCATTATCGTGTTTTTATGATATATATCTAATTTGATCATAAATATAACAATAATTATTTTTTTGAATATATTAACAATTTCGTGTCTTACGTATCGTGTTTCGTGTCGTACTGATCTTATCGTGTTATTTGTCTTTGTAATCGTGTTTTATAATCGTGTCGTACCGATTCGTGCTATCGTGTCGTGTCAGTCATTACCACCCCTATGCTAATGTGACTCTGGACCGAGTTCCAAATTCAAGCAAAGGTTTCTTTTTCTTTTGATATGTAAGTGTGACTCCTTGGCGTAGGGATTGAAACTAAGGGCCTCAATAAGTGACCTTGTCATCTCTCCCAGCCCTTGGGGTCGAGGTTCTTCCAAAGACAAGCACGAAAACATGGGAGTTAGGAAGGTGAATGATGATGTGCTCCTCAACTAAGCAAAGCATAAGAATGAGCACCACCGGACTTGGAACTCGAGCTTCGGTTTCACTTCGTGAACCACACACACACACACACACACACAGAGTTCATAGATAACCAATCATACCTACAATGCAGGGAAACGGAATCGAATTGTACTGCAAAATATAATACACCATCACCATGCTCGAGTTATTAGCTAAATTAATTATTCCTTTCTGTTTCCTAAAGAAAAAAATTATATAAAACAGATGAGTGAACATACACTGGAACAATATCAGCCCTTGTGATATTTCGTAGATAGGGCACTCGTCCAAGTCAGTCTCCTTCCACAGCACAGCATGATCGGATGCAGACTTTAAGAATCCAGGAAAGGCTGGCCTTTAGTCTTCCTTGACTGCAGAAAACCGCTGTTCTCTGTTTTCGGGAGCCAGAGAGGTCGAGCCACTTGCATTATCTGCATCTTCTCGGGTACCAACCCTCAAAGGCTCCTCATAACTGATGTGTCGAATTAGCATAAAAACACAAACCAGGAAAACAACAATGTAAATACTTCGGATGCCAATCAGTGAATTGATATAGCCAATCAGTGATGGACCACTAAGTTGCTTCTCTATTACATTGCCCCCTCTATATCCTTCGATAAATTGTGTGATTTGAGACCCCCGATCCTCCTCACCAATGCTTTCTGAGCCAATAACCTGCAAGTGTAAGCATAATGAGTGCATAAATCTTGATTTACACATGACCTAGAAAGAGTTTCATGCAATGTATCAAAGTTCTAATTGTTCACCATCATCATAGATGCATCAGACATACTAGTATGAGTGACCCAAAATCTTCAAATGGTAGAAAGAGGAGTCTGATGACTCTGATCTTGGGTGTGATTTAAATTATTGGCATATCACCCCATAAAATAGCATACATAAGTACCCAAGTTCAAGCTTGTGAATACATATATGACCTGGGGCTTAATCAAGCTCGAGTCGAGCCTCAAAAACCATAGTCGAGCTCGACTCAAGTTGGTTTGCAAGCCGTTAGCAAACAGTTCAATTAGTCGAGCTTTATCAGCCGAACAGAGAAAAAGTAATTACAAAAAAGAAAAAAAAACAAATTTAGTCACTTATAAACATAATAGTCAAATTTAATTACACGATTCGAGTTTTTTGGGAACAAACGAGCCGAGCTTGAAAGAGCTGTTCGTGAACGGAGCTCATCAAACAAGTGAATCAAGCTTGTTTGAGTCAAGAAATTAGATGAGCTCAAATATGAGTGAGAACTCACGAGATCATGGCCTCGGCCTGGCTCGAACTCGAGCATAATCGAGTCGAGATTGAGTCTGTCCGGTTCATAAAAAAGGCCTGATTGCACCCATAGTTTGAATTTAATATATACACAGGAGAGCTGTAATGTACAAGAAAAACTGCTGGGAATACATGAGTTTGACAACCAGCTGCTAAGAACTAGTAAGGTAAGGGGCTACTGAGGCACTTGGCAAATCGTAGGATACACTGCTAAGTGCATGGGATGCTGAGACACTTTACAAAGAGCAGGGGCTGCTGGGAACAGCTAGCAAAGATGCAAAGACTGCTGGGACAGTTTGTCAAAGCAAAGGGTGCAACAGGAAAAATTAATGAATCTACTGCACAACCGTGTCACTCTCAAGTGTAATTCAGGTTTGATTGTTATCTTTTCTATAGAGAAGCAAACATGTGTGGCTAAATATATTGCAGCGAATGAACATAATACCACTGAAAGCATGCCTTTAGTTTTGGATATTACGTCCACATCCACAGAGAAATGTAACAGTAGAGGGCAGTTGTGAATTTGAGCCTGACTTGGCAAAAAAGGATGATCACCTCAATGATGATTCTCCCACCTGGGGCATTGCCAAGGCATTGCTAATATGCAAGCATCCTTGGTTCAAACTAGTTATCATTGTAAGACAGTCAAATCACTTTGGTATTGCTGGGATACATTGTATTCAGGGTGAAAAAAATCTTGTCCATACTCATGAGCTAGCCAGGATTTCTCTCAAGGTAAATCAGAAGGATCATTCTATTATACCCTTGACTTCTGTAGTTTGTGTACTTAAAAAATGTTCAAAGAGCTGCATTTCCAACCTGTTTGACATTTGTCTGTGTTCGCTATGAACAAGAACCCTAATGTGGCTGATTATGTAAAGGGAAATCAGTGGAGTGCTATGGAACCCATTGTTTGGAATAAGTTTTCAAGACTGGGAAGTTGAAGAAGCTAAATTGGTCAGCCGGCTATATCAAGCGAAGGTGGAGTAGATATATCGAAATGGAAACAGTTCTAAATGCTACTCCCTCCGTTCCTAACCAATCATCCTTTGACTTGGCACACCGTTTAATAAAAAGTAATTGATTGTATTATAAATATTGGTGTAATGTGTGGTTTCCTTTAATGCCCTTATGCATGTGGCCATAATTAAAGTAGGTAGACAAAGTAAGGGTAAAATGATAAAAGCGTTTTCCTAAAAAGGAAAGTTTTGAAAGAAGACAATTCTTTAAAAGTGGTAAAAAGTGTTTTCCTGTAGTGTGTTTGCTGTGAACAAGAACCCTAATGTGGCTGATTATGTAAAGGGAAATCAGTGGAATGGTATGAAACCCATTGTTCGGAAGAAGTTTTCAAGACTGGGAAGTTGAAGAAGCTAAATTGGTCAGCTGGCTATATCAAGCGGACACCCAGAAGGTGGAGTAGATATATCGAAATGGAAACAGTTCTAAATCCTCCAGTATTATAATGAGATCATTTCAAATCCCATTATAGAGCCTGCTGGCCCTGCTCCCCTTGGAAAGTCATTTGAATCAACGGCCCTGCATAAAGTGATGCTCTTCATCGCTTGGACAGCTGCCTGAGAGGCTATTATTTCTTGAGACGATCTGAGGAGGCAAAATATTTTGGTGAGTTGGTGTTGAATGTGTAGAAAGGTTTGGGATTCCATTAATCATCTACTTTTGCATTGTGATGTAGCTCAGAAATTGTGGAGAAAGGTCTACACTCTGTCCTGGATAGACTGGGTAACCAAACTCCGCAGAAGTTTTTTTCTTTGCTTGGTCAGGTTCTTCAGAGGATAAGCTACAATGTTAAGGTGGTTAACTACCCATCTGTAAAATGTGGAACTTTTAGGGAGGAGCGGAACAGTAGGTGGTTTGAAGGAGTGGAGTCTTGGGTTCAGAGGTTGAAACATCGCCTCTGAATCTGTCTTACTAAAAAATAAAAATTGTTGATGAATTAAGTCTCTTCTTCCAGTGCTACTTCTAACAACTAAATGGTAAGAATTGCAGTAGATACTACTAAAATGACATCAAACTTAAGATCAAGAGCTGGCGTAGTTTTTAGGAAAGTTTAATAAGTTACTTACCGAAAAATATCCCTCATTTCCGTCCCAAACAATCATTTTTGGTAATTGAGTATTCTTATTGACTTCAAATGATTCAGCAAAATCTTGCCACTGCTTAAGGCCAACGTAACCAAACACAAGATCACGGTTTGCAGATGCAGCAGCCTTTAATAGCTTGATTAATTCCTTTGATGTATAGTCTTCCTCATCCTCCATAATAGTCAAAACAATTTTCCTCTCATCATCTTTCAACAGCCTCAGAGAGTCTTGAGTTATTGGCAAAGCCAGAGGGAACAAACTCTGATTTATATAATCTTCAGGAATTTCTCTGCATGTTTCAATAAGAAAATTTGAATCAGCCTTTTCATATGCAACCGCTTATATTGAGAGACATATGATAAACAATTAGGCTTAAGCAATTCCTCTTATCTAAAAGTATACACGTGTAGTGGTACTTTGACTCTTTTTGACATATATATTGAAGAAGACATGTCAATAACAGTACTCAAGAAAAGACCTTGACGTCTTTGGTTCCAATCTCCATACCGAAGGGCCATACTTATCTATCAAAAATAATAATAATAATAACAGTTATGTACTAGCTTTGGAAAATGATATTAACTGAAGTGAAGAATGAGAAGAAAAGAGATGGTGACCATTTTATTTTTTATTATTTTCAATTGATCTCAAGACATGATGCATTGACAATTTCAGTACTTCTGGTGAATTTATGTTGGTTAGATGTTAACAGTTATCACTGTATACAGATCTATTGCTAGTTTTGTACTATAATATTTTCATATATTTTATACAAAGAAAAAAATAATATACTCTGGATATGATCTTGAGGACCCTAGGGCTGAATCTCCAAATGGAGGGACTTTTGTGGCAAGATTGGAAGATTAGGGGTAAGTTAGAAGGATGGAAAGACGATTCTAAGACTGCAGAGGGTCAAACTGTCAAAGTTGCAAAGTTGAGTAGAATTTTTGTTGATTTCGGCAGAAACGGAAGCTGTGGCGTGCTGCTGTTTTGTTTCTTTTAGATTCTACCTTTTTAATTAGGGTTTTTGTTATTTTTAATCAGGTCTTTGTTTCCATATGTAATACTTATTTAAACCTAGTTATTTTAGGTATTGTTTTAGGGTTCCTTTAATATTTCTTTTAGGGTTTGTAAGCCTATTTGAAGGCCTCATAATATTGTTTTATTTCAACGTTGAGTTTGATAATAGAATTGAAGTGTGTT
>CM028378.1:55488433-55580892 GCA_013146195.2 Codonopsis lanceolata | reverse complement strand
CTGGGCTCTCCAACTGTCACAAAGTAGCTCAATTGCTCGACCTTCTTTTGCCGTGGCCTCATTAGCCAGCCGCTACCGCTTTATGAAGCTGTTTCTTCTTGTAACTGCCAGAAAGATTGGTACAGTGGCGATCCGCGAACAAAGGAAAGGTAATCGACACACGAGACAAGCAAAGGAAAGGACAACCAATTCAAAAGCCTTACCTCGCTCAAACAAAGTCCCATGCCCAACTAGGACGTGGCCGGCCGTATCTCGATCCCTGCAAGATCATCATGCGCCTCTCTCAATTATACCTTTTCCTACCAGCCTGCTTCCACGAGATAAAGGTCGATGCCTCCCAATAATGGGGCATCGCTGAATTTCTTTCACTGCCCGGGCAAAGACCGTAGTGGAGGCATCTGAACCCACCGCCTCCAAAGTTGTGGCCCAGGCGGAAGTCGGACCAGGCAGGCAGTGGGCGGGGCTTGAAAAGCAAGGTCGGGACTCCGGCCCCGTGGCGAACCTCCCGGCGAAGGAGGAGGGGGAAAGGCTCTTCTTCCTTTTTCCTTTCCCCTTAGCATCTTTGGTAGGGGCACCACGGAGGTGTTGGCACACAGTTGCCGGCCGGGATCCTCAGCGACCGCCGTGGTCTCGCTCGTACCACCTCACCTTTGCGCGGAGGATGATGACCTTGGGCACCTAAGGTGCTTTCCTAGCCTAAGGGCTTGTGGCCTTGCCCAAGCCCGGTGCTTTCCCAGCCTGGGGACGAAAGGGCACTTTGGGCGAGCCACGGGTTCGTTCACTTTCAAATCCATTGCCGTGATTGGCTTGGAGTTTCCTCGCCTTCAATAAGGCCACATTCTTCATCCACGAAACAAGGAGAAGCGGCGGGGTCAATAGTTAACAATGCGAGCTAGATACAACCAAAGTAAAAGCAGTTGAGAAAATTGCGTTAAACAACCATCATTATCCTCGTAAAGTGGCGGCAATCTCCACAGGGCCTAAGCGTTGGCACTCAACACATTCCTACTTAAACATGTTGCCATGGCGATCGCCCAATAAGGATGGGGTCTCTGGGCACATGGATCGAGAAGGGGATCTACATCGAGGGATCTACGCCCTCATCACAGAGCCAAACATAGGTTGCTTGCGGATTACAAACCAGCTCTCTCCAATCAAGAAGAAAGCTGGCGACCAACGCGCTCTCATTCTCTTCTATCACCCCACTTGGGCGGCGGCTTTGGTGTGGCCAATCGGACCGATTTCTCCCGTGAAGTCTGTTTTGAAGCCTTAGGGGATTTTGACTTCGTCGGGCGTGGGCATAAGCGACGGCAGGGCTCGGGAATTCTATGAACAAGACCCTCCTATCCCGAGTCCACCTTCAGGGAACCGGAAACTGACCTCAAAAATTAGAGTTGGCTCTCACTCCGATCCTCCCACCGGTGCTCAAGGCAAAAACAAGCGACTTAGAGCAAATACATGTCGGTTCGGATCTAGCGACTTTGCGCCAACTTTGTGAAAGCGATAATGGCTCGGACGGTGTTCAACATCAGTCACAAGGAACTCAGCGCTTTCGCCTCGAGCAAAAAGTCAACCAAGAAAGGCTCCGGTGGGAGGCGCGGTCCAACTTCGGAAAAAAGTCGGCCAAAAAATATAACTTCATTCCCTTGCTCACGGAAAGCTTCACATTCACGGGCACGTCCATCTTATTAGCGGGTAATAAGGCGAGTCAATCCCAGGATGTGAGCCGAGCGGTCACTTTGTCGCCGTGTCAATGTAGCCATGCGGCGGCATAACGGCTTTCATCGCGTTAACGTACCCGGTCGGGTTCCTCCTCTTCTTCTTCTTCGATTCTCTCCTCAGCGGGAACCACTGGAAGTCCCCCTGGTCAAGAAGCGGGCAATAGGGATCCTATCTTGGCTATCCATCCCTCGGAGGCCACCTCTACAGTGCGGCCGGTCTTCCTCGAGCAGCAGGGCAAGGGGTAGGTTATACTGCCTCATCGGCCTCGAGGCCTCTCGGCCAAATCTATTTGCTCAATTCACATGAGTTTCCTGAGGCTTCTTTGGTCGAGGCCTTGCCCAGAGCGAAGCCTCGGTCACACTCTCTTCACCGAGTCCTCCCATTTGAGAGGAGTCAACTATATCAACCACGGGGGCCACTACCCGCCTTGAGCGTTGGCTGGCCACACGACTCCTCGCGCTAATAGAGGGAGACTTCTCACTGCTCAGCGAATCGTTCCTTCCGCCATAGCTGAAGGTCTCACGATCATTATCGGACACGTCTGACATCTACACAGAGATCGAGGAAAATAACTATCAGAGCTTTGTCCGGGCAACTATTAGCAGGAGAAAAGAAAATCCTAAATCTAGGTCAGCGTGAGGGATTCTGTCCACCTAGCGAGCACGGTTGTGGTTTCTATTCCTCGATCTCTATTTAAAGGTGGTTTTACCCCCTAAAACCCTAACGAGGGGCCTTAGAGATGAAGAGAAACAACGAGACTTATCTATAAACCCAGAGAAATTGAAAATAATAACGAAAGAAAGGCTGAAGACTTACTGTGATTTATGCGATGATACGCCTTTGCTGAGCAATTCTGGGAAAATATCAACCGTAGCTTCGCTCTTAATCAGGGATTGAATGGACACAGAAAGCAGCAGAACGGTCTCGCCAACCTCCCAAGGGAAAACCCGGTAGCAATGGAGACAACAGCTTCAAGCTCTCCTAAATTTTCTCTCTCTCGGAAATTCTCAAGGACGGTAAAAAAGAATAGAGGAGAAGGGGTAGCCCTTTTATAGGCGAAGTCACCTAGTTTTGGGGGGAAAAAGGAGGCCGAAACGGCGCCTGGATGGGCGGCCCATCATCACCAAGGGCACATCACATTTAATGCGCCGCTTCGTGGTCCGCGCCCTGTCCTGTCGCCCCAACTTCTGACGGCTCACGCGCCTTTTCTGACCACGCGCCTGACACGCCTCTAGCAAGAAGCTTCCCTGAAACGCTGCAATTTTCCCCGATGAACTAAAGCCCGGGCGAACATCAAAAAATTAATACACTCCCCGCTCCGAGCATGAATACTCGCCAGACAGGAAGCTAGGGGCCACTGATATACCCGGCCCAAACCGGGTCACGAGCCAGGCACGAGTTAGCATCACGTGCTGGTCACGGACATGGTACCGCTAGGGCCCACGGCCCAGCGAGCAAGATGAGAGGCCAGCGAGCAGAGCGGCATAACCCTCACTCAACAGGCGAGGCGAGGCCTTGTCCAGGCCGAGACCATGATCGGGACTCATACATGCTTGACAAAGGGATCGGACTTACCTTGCCTGATCGGGCACCGGCCTTGCCTGCCCGACCAGGGGCCGATCCTCAGACTGACAAGCTCGGGGATCATTACAAACAGAATAACCGGGCAGAGCCTTACTCGCCCGAGCACACATCAAACACGGGACGCTGGTAGCTTGCCTTCCAAAGCAAGTCAAAGGTTTCCCTGTTTAGGCGGAATACTTGCCTTATCAACTCCTATAACTACTGCGGTCACCGTGCTTTGTTTCGCTAGAATCAAGGGATTTCCTCCTTGATTATCTCGACAGTTATGGAAACTGAATCCTAGATGGATTCAATCACCTTGAGGGCCTATAAATACCTCTCCCTAATCATCAACAAGGTACACACACTTTCTTGAGCCTCGTTACTCTGTCAATTTGCTTCTTGACAATCACTCGATACTTACTCTCACGCCGGAGGGGTTTCGCGAGGCCTTGCCTTGCACTTCAACTCAGGTGTTCTTGTGATCTTTACAGGCTCAGGGAAGGCGTTAACAAGCCCAGATATCCTACCCATCTCAAGGACGGCCCAAGTTGTGCACTTTTGCCGCATCACCATACTTAAATATAAGAAATATTTTTCTTATCTCAAAGTTGGCAAGGCTAATGTCAACACTATATCTGGTAATGCCAAAATAATTAAAGGATTTGGCAAAGCAATTTTCCTAATGCCTGGAGGCACGAAATTCATGATAAATAATGCATTGTTTTCTCCTAAGTCGCAAAGAAAATTGTTAAGTTTCAAAGACATTCGTCTGAATGGATATCATATTGAGACTATGAACAAGAGGAATGATAAATATCTTTGCATTACCTCAAACACTTCCGGAAGCAAGTGTATATTGGAAAAATTGTCAGCTCTATCTTCTGGATTGTATAGTACAATCATAAGAATATTTGAATCATATTCTGATAAACACGAAGTTCTTGAAACATTTAAAGCTTGGCATGATCGATTAGGGCATCCAGGATCAATAATGATGCGGAGAATTATTGAGAATTCTAGTGGTCATCCATTGAAAAACCAGAAGATTTTTCAATCTAATGAACTCCATTGTGATGCTTGTTCTTAAGGTGATATATAAATCACCATCGTTTTTGGAACGGATTTAGGGTGATATATGTGGACCTATCCATCCACCAAGTGGACCATTCCAATACTTTATGGTATTAATTAATGCTTCTAGCAAATGGTCGCATGTATGTCTATTATCAACTCGCAATACGACATTTGCCAAGTTCCTTGCACAAATAATCAAACTAAGAGCACAATTCCCAAATTATATGATCAAGAAAGTTAGACTTGATAATGCTGGTGAATTTACATCTCAAGCATTCAATGATTATTGTATGGAAATATGAATTGATATTGAACATCCAGTAGCTCATGTTTATACACAAAATGGTTTGACTGAATCGTTGATCAAACGTATTCAACTTATTGCCAAACCATTAATGATGAGAACAAAGCTCCCTACATCTGTATGGGGTCATGTTGTTTTACATGTAGCTGTACTAATTCGCCTCAGGCCAAATGCATATCACAAGTACTCCCCAATACAACTAGCGTTCAGGCGAGAGCCGAATCTATCTCATCTAAGAGTTTTTGGTTGTGCAGTATATGTACCAATTGCTACACCACAACGCACAAAGATGGGACCACAAAGGAAATTGGGAGGGTATGTTGGGTAAGAATCTCCTTCTATAATAAAATATCTTGAACCAAAAACGGGTGATGTTTTTACGGTACGCTTTGCCGATTGTCATTTGAACGAAGACAAGTTTTCATCTTTAGGTGAAGAGGGGAAACAAGTGGGAAGAGAGATCAAATGGTGCAAATCATCGTTATTGCACTTTGACCCTCCCACAAAGCAACGTGAACTGGAAGTTCAAAAGATCATACATTTACAAAATGTAGCAAATCAATTTTCAGATGCATTTATAGACACAAGGAGAGTGACAAAGTCACATGTAGCTGCTATAAATGCTCCTGCCTGAATTGAAATACCAAAGGGGCTACCAAATGATAAAATGACAAATGAATCTAAGACACGCCTGAAGCGTGGACGACCCATTGGTTCAAAGGATAAAAATCCTCGAAAAAAGAAAGTGATTGAAAATCCTCAATCACATGAAAGTGTTCCAGAAGAAACACACGATCGTGAAATTGTTCCAGAAAAAACACACGATCATGCAAATCTAGTAAGTCCTGCAAGCAACGATAACCATGAGATTTCCATTACTTACATGTGTAATGGAAAAATATGGAATCGAGATGAAATGAAGAATATTGATGATATATTCTCTTATTCGGTATCACAATAAATTAATGACGGTGTTGGAATATACTTCTTGATAATTAACGTATCACCTTGCATATTCTATATATGTTGATTTGTTTGTTCCCATTACAGTGAGTCATCACTAGTGGCTAAAAGGTCTGCGTACCGGTTAGCGTGGCAACTCGTGTGACATCGCATAGGTCTTAGATTAGGTGCGACCTGATCGAGTCCTACTGTAAGTCCAGTAGGCAACAATTAAGGCTAGAGGGGGGGGTGAATAGCCTTTAAAACTTTGAGGGTTGATTTGTAAAACCTTTTAAAGTTGGCAGCGGAAAACTGGTTTTGTCAGTCAGCTGAAATTGGTCAGCTGGCTGATACTTTAAAAATGCCTTAAGCTGATGAAAGTTGGTCAGCTAGCTGACACAACAGTTTTCAAAAGAGGTTGGCTTTTAAAGTTGATCACTGTATATAGAGAAGAAACTGAAAAACAATTTATCTGAACAACTAAGCAAACAATTGTTATTAACTGGCTGACACTTAATTAGTTGAAAAACTTCTTAAGTGTTAAGTCAGTTTGCAAGAGTATGAGTAATGGCTGACAAATCAGTTGAAGTGGTTCACAGATAAACTGCTACGTCCACTACCAAGTTGGTCAGACTTGGATTTTTGAAGTGCACTAATTTTATTAAAAATATATTTGATCTCTAATGGATCAGTGTACAACAAAAGACCGGTGTTTGTGGATAATGATTGAGAAACAATCAAACTCGTGAGACAAACTGACTGAATTCAAAAGATATAAAAAAGGATCACTCAGTGTTTGCCTAAACAATAACTAGAAAGATGTATACAAGAAAGATTATCTAGCTATGGTTTTTAAGAAGACTAAAACGCAGAGAATTTCTTGAAAGTATGAGGCTTCAGACTTCTGTATCTTCAAAAAAAAATGCTTCCAGTGGGTATTTATAGATGAACTTCAAGAGTAACCCGTTAGGAACACATTTTGAATTTGAAAATGTGTTTGGCAGATACAAGATCTCAAAAGATCCTGGGAAAGAATATCTAACAAAATATCTACCAAAAACATAAAGCAAGAAAGTGTCAATACAAGTATTTGATCAATCAAATAAGGAAAGCAAGCTGACACTAAAAATGCTATGGTCAATTGAGATGAATAACTGACAAATAATTGCAAGCTGACTAAAATAATTTTAAGTTCTTGGCTGACAATCAAGTGGAATGATATTAAGCAAATTTAATATTATGCAAGATTCAACACCTACCTTCATACATGATGATCAAACAGACTAGTGCTTCATATGCACTAGCACCAGCAGACTTGCGGTAGCGACAAAAGGCTTCAGCAGACTCGTCACCAGTAGACTTGTCATAAGCAGAACAGAACATCTTGAAGACTCACCACCGGCAGACATGCTACGATTTGATTGTTTACACCAGCAGACATCAGTTCTCTTAAATAGAAGACTTACGCCTCTGGTCCGAACATCTTACTGGCAGACCTGATTCTGCACGTGCTACATAGAGACAAGACTACAATAGTTTAAATCAAGACAAATATGTCCAAGCTTCATAAAGCCTGACATAGTTAAAGCTATAAGACTTTCTCTCACTCACGTGGTCTGATAAAGTCAAAAGAATCCACTTTATTGAATAGACTACCTGAAAGTGCATTAGACATCAGACTTGCTTTTTAGATACTTATCAATACAGTCTGACAGGCAACAATTCCAAGATCCACAGGACAAAATCTTTACCCAACAGTCAAAGATCTTGTGGACAATATCTCTATCCGATAGACTTCAACATCCATATCTCTAAACGGATAGAAACATTAATCTTCATCTCTCAACGATCACATTTACTCCAGTCTATATAAGAAATCATTTCTCTTCCCCAACAAACAGGGGCGAGCGTAGAAAAACTCGAAGACTTCTACTACAAGAACTTCAAAGAAACAGAGAGATCTACAACGAGATCATTTTCACCAACATATCTTAGATCTCTACAGAATATTGCAGTGAACTCATCCAGACCTTAGCAAAACACTCTCTGTGGATTACTAGGAAGAAAAGCTTGGAGAAGAAGAGAGAGATAGATCAGAAACTTCAAAAGACAGAGATCAACGTCTTGGTCAAGAACCCAGTTCTTGATTTGAGTTCTTCACCCTTCTTCAAAGAACTCAGCCTTTAGCTAAGCTTCGGGACTCAATTCCTAAATACTAGAGGTCAAGCTCTTGGATCGTTCTACAGATTGATGTTAAATGATGCCCAAAGAAGATGAAGAGCTATTTGTAGATATTGCATTCATATCTTCAGATTTGTATTCCTATAAAAATGCTGTCGATTGTGCAATAATCACTAATCATGGAAGGACGAGTGCTTTGCACTCAACCGTTCAGATAATTTTTATCTGAACGACCTTGAAAATTCTCTTCTCATATTAGTTTCTCATTCTCGTCTCCTATTGCCCTCTTTACTTAAGAATTCGTTTACAAATAATTAAGTAAAGACTAAGGCTTGAAAGGACGAAGGCAGAAACTTTACATAGAGTGTATAGGCTGATGTAATCTGTAATTTATCTTTGAATAAATTCAGATGTTCTTTCAAATAATTTATCTTTCAGTCTTTATCCCTCTATGAACATTAATAAATTGATTTATCATTTGAAAAGCTACTCTCTAATGATTTCCTAAATCAACATTTGAAGAAGTATTAAGTGTGCTGTTGTTCTGATCATATAATTGTGTACAGTCATTTAAGACTTCTCTAAATCTAAGCCTTTCTATTTCCGCTGCTTAAACTCTTTCAAACATGCTTTTGATTTAACATGTAGTTTACCGGCAGAGTTGAAATCTCTGCTTTGAGCAAGTCTGTCGTTAGCCTCTACCAGCAGACATGCTCAACACGTTAAACTATGTATGCCATCAAATCTACGCTTTAAATGTATTTAGAAGAAAAGTTTTTAAATGGCATCATATGTTATTCACCCCCCCTCTAGCCTATTTGAGCATAATTGTGGACCAACAGATGGGACTGATGATCCCGAACCAAAATCTGTATCTGAATGTCAAAAGAGGCATGACAGGATCAAATGGATAGATACCATGAAGGCTGAATTATGTTCGCTGAATAAACGAAAAGTATTTGGATCTATCGTTGTCACACTTGAAGCTGTGAAACCTATTGGATACATATGGATTTTTGTTCAAAAGTGAAATGAGAAAAATGAGATTATGAGATACAAGGCTTGCCTTGTTGCACAAGGTTTTTCCCAAAGGCCTGGGATTGATTATGAAGAAACGTATTCTCCTGTAATGGATGCTATTACGTTCAGATATCTAATCAGCTTATCGGTTTCAAAAAATCTAGATATGCATCTCGTGGATGTTATAACGGCTTATTTATACGAGTCATTAGATGCCGATATTTATATGAGAATTCCTGATGGAATCAAGGTGCTTGAAGCACTAAGCTCAAAGCCCAAAGAATTATGTGTAATTAAACTACAACAATCACTGTATGATTAAAGCAATCCGGACGCATGTGGTATAATTTCTTAAGTGAGCATTTGTTGAAAGACGGATATATGAATAATCAATTATGTCCATGTGTCTTTATAAAGAATATGACAGTTGGATTTGCAATTATCGTTGTCTATGTATATGATCTGAATATCATTGGAACTCCCAAGGAAATCCAAGAAGCAGTTGATTACCTAAAGAGAGAATTTGAAATGAAAGATCTTGGATAGACCAATACTATCTTGGTTTACAAATAGAACACTTGCATAGTGGAAAATTTGTACACCAATCAAATTACACAAAAAGGGTTTTGAAGCGCTTTTATATGGATAATGTGAGAACCCAAACCCATTATTTGTCTAACATCATTATAACATGCTTAACATATGCCTGTTAGAGAGTTTATATTGTTCATATCATGCTTGCATTAGGTTGGTTACGATCATAGTCGTTTGAATGTCTTATATGTGTTGCATGCTTTGTCGTTAATGCTTCGAGTATTCACCTTAGCTTCATAAACACTTAACTAAGTCTTAATGAGCCTTAGTATCATTGATTCGTGGTTCTTGGTCTTCTCATTAATCATTGGGTGCTTAACGATAAGTTAGAAACCTCACAGTTTCAGTCCCGTTTTTGGGCAAATTTCGGGAAAATGTTGGTACCAATCTACTAAAGTGATTGAGATTACCTTTGGGTGTGTTTTACCTACATATGTTAGGATATTACCAGTAAAATTTGGTAATTTTCCAAGGTGTCTAAGTACCTCAATTAGGTCTTGACTTACGGCTGTGCCAGAATTCTGTTTTCAGGAAATCAGCTTATGTACTTGATTTTGTAGTAACCTTATTTTGATGAATATAAGTCCAAATTGAGTAATTTAAAAAGCTAAAATATAGTTTAAAGAGTCTAGTTTCAGAAAAATCAATAATAACCTCATTTGGAGGTGTGATCTATTAATGGTCGATTTTACAAGATTGACTGTCCAGTAACTTCACAAATGAAAACTCTGTTTTCCAGATTTTGGGTTTTTGACTTGTTTTGGTTGAAGACCCCCTTTCCCCTTGTCCCAAGTCCAACCATTTCAGCCTACCACACCTTTGTGGACTCAAGTCAAACCCTTGTTAGCCCTTGGATGAGTTTTTAATCAAAGACTTTCATGTTTTAACCAATTAGAAGCGTAGTAACCACTCTTTACTTGGATTGTGGTTTTGTTCACCCATTTAAAAGCCCCTTGACAGCCCCCATTGTCTTCAACCTTGGGATTTATGGACCTTGAAGCCATTTGAGACCTTGTGAAGCCTCCCTACTTGTGTGACCATTTGCCGAAGCTCCGGTAACCCGATCAGCGATCCGAGACCGCCTATTCGAAGCCCTTGCCTTCCTCTTCTACAATCCTTGGGTTATTTGTGCGTTCATCCATTAATCATAGGCTTAAGATGAGCTCTCAATTCCCAGATTTGTATGTTCAATAAAATAACATGCTTCCTTCATTATAGTTGTTCTAAACATGCTTAGGAAGACTTCTAGTGAAGTAGAATTCACGATTTCATCATGTTAAAATTATGTAAATTCTTGGGGTTTCCATGTCAAGTTATGAATTAGACTTTGTGTAAAGCATGAATGATGTTCTAAATGTGCTTAGGAACAACTCTTGTGAAATAATAAATTTCAATTGTATGTTTAACAAAATCGACTATTCTAGGGTTTCAAACTCGAGAATTGGATTATGGCTAGTCGAAGGTCGTGAATGGCTTGGTTATTGTGTTCTAAATGAACGGAGAACATAGAAAAGAGTAATGGGATGCATATAATATCCATGCTCTATTTGGTTGTGCTTTTAGCAATGTCTCATCGGAGTTGAGTTTAGGGAGTTATTGAACAATACCGACTCCACATTCAATCCCTACGACATTTGTAGTTCGTTAGACTAGTATATGAGCTTACGAGACTTTGGGATGAATTGAAGTGCATGTTTGATGTGTGTGCTTATAAGACTCAATCGAGTCCTTATGCGGTTTATATGATTTTGTTAAAGAAATGCATAATCGAGAGCATGTTGTAGAATGATATATCTATTTGACTTGTTGAATTCGCTCTTGTCGAATTCCTATTTGATTCCATGATAAGTAAACACTTACTTGTTCAATGAGTTCGCTCTTATCGAACTTGTTCCTTATTTGGTTTATATGACGAGTAAACATCTACTTGGTATTGCATTAGTCCACTTGACATATTTGGTTGAGTCGATGGTGAGACAATGCATCGCCGTCACGAGTTATGTGTTCGTGATAGTGATGGGTTGTCATACCGGATTTATCACACACCCATGTAGACACCCCAAATTCGTACCCCTATTTTATATTGTCAATTAAATATTGCAAAATGTACTAATAGTTATCTCTTCCATGTTTCAAGAACAAAGGTAAAAAAATGAAAATAAAACAAAAAAGAAAGGAAAAAGAAAGAAAAGAGAAAAGAATAGAAAACAAAACAAAAATGAAAAGAAAACAAAAAAAGAAAAGAAAAGAAAAGAAAAAAAGGTAATGGGGGCCGCCGATTCCCCTTCCCATTTCCTTGCTCCCCAATTCTCCTCCCATATATATACTCCCTCATTTCCCCACAAAAAAAAGGCTCCCCTCACAATTACTCCCATTCCAGCCGGCCCACTCTCTCTCCCAATTAACCCCCACTCATTATCTCCCTCACTCACACGCATATATACTCCCTTAAACCCAACAGCCTCCCTCACTCATACACACTCACATATATACTCCCACTCTCACCGTCTCCCTCTCTCTCACTCACTCACACACACTCACATATAAACTCTATCTCACGACATCCCCCCCTCTCACACACACACAACACACATACATAAACACGCACACACTTAAACACACACAAACACACACCCTGCCGTTACGCTGCCCAATTTCAGACAGTAAAATCAACAAATACAAGCATTCACGCTGCCCGAATCCCCACAACAACAACAACAAAATCAACAAATACAAGCAGTCACGTTGTTCGAATCCCCGCAACAACAACAACAAAATCAACAAATACAAGCAGTTACACTGCCCAAATTCTCACCTCCTTTACCCAATCTAGGTAAAGCGCAACACTCCATCTACACAACAAAAGGCAACAAACAACAACAAGCAAAAAGACTCCCTCTCCCGGAAGGACAGAACGAGCACACCATACGGTAAGCTTTTAAAAGTTTTATTTAAGAAGTGTTATTTTAAATCCGGCCCAAATGTAAAAATATAAGCCATTGTGCTGCCCGGATTTATTTAGAAAATATCATTAAAAAGGAGCCATTATTATGGCCAAATATTTTTAAATGTATCTTTAATTATTGGAAATAGATAGATGCAAGTCTGTACATAATGTAAATACAAATGTATTTGTAGGTAGTTAATGCTTTATTTATTTGCTAAATAAATATAACAAAAAACATACTTTAGCCAAAAACTGCTTTTGAGACTGAAAGGGCGAGTTGTGTGCCTAGCACCTTCCCAACTCGTAACTTAGCATCCGAACCCGTTTTTATAATCTCTGGTTTTTCTTATTTGGTTTTTCTTTATTTCTTCCTTAAAATAAAGATGACGACTCTATAAAACATTTTGGATCCAGTGGGGCATCGCAACATCATTTCTTGCACTTTTTCGTTTTCCCCTAAAAAAGGAGAATGAGAATGAAAGGGTGATGTATTCCTATATCCTGGTATCCCCTAAAAAAAGATAACTTGATATAGAAAACCCAAAACACTCATAGTGATCCGAAATAGGCCATAAGGCTATTTTCATAAAATCCATAGTGGGGCCTCACAACACTCCTTTCTTGCACTTTTCCATTTTTCCCTAAAAAAGGAAGAATGAGAATGAAAGGGTGATATATTCCTATATCCTGGTATCCCCTAAAAAAGGGATAACTTGATGTAGAAAACTCAAAGCTCCCATATTGGACCAAAAATTCACTGAAAGTTACCGAGGCGTATTCAAACGCGTTATCTTAGACAGCACTCCTCTCGCACTTTTAATTTCGTCTTCCTATAAACAAGAGATGATGGAATGAGAGCAGTGGTGTCCCGCATCTGCACGTACGCGCACCCCTATCCAAGGGCGCGCGGGGCGCGAGCGCATTTCTCGGGAACCCACAACCCCTCCACTGTGGGCCACAGTGGGGAAGTAGTCCTTTGATGTAATCAATAGGTGCGCTTTGGCATGTCTATATGACCGAGGTGTTCTCGGCATTTTGATACCCCAAGCACGGGTATCTCTGGCATGATAAAGTTAACGATGTGTATTGCAGGAGCTACGTAGCGACATCGGTTCTATATCATATCCTCTTTATATGTGTTTTATTTTATAACACTTATGTGAAACCAACGTGCTACCATGTATATGTGAACTAAGTGTTTATATAAATGAATGCTTTGATTGACTTGATATTAAAGATGATATCTTGCTATGTATATTGCATGATGCCATGACATGCATAATTGTTAGCTCACAAAGTCTTTATGACTTACCCCCTCCATTTTACTGCTTTAGATCCGAGCTGTCCAGGTCCTTCTCGTTGAAGTGTTGCAGAGTTCGTGCTTGTCCAAGATCGCTCGCGACGAGGTTGTTATAGATGTCCTTCTTTTGTTCTCTTTTGAAAAGACGTTGGGTTTAGCAAGTCATGTAGACTTTCACTTTTGGGAACTTGAATTTGTTGTCTTCACGTTTATAACTCTTAGCTTTTGTATTCTATTTTGAGTGTCGGCGCATGTACGCCGAGCCTTGTATAGTTTTGTAGTTGGCTCATTATGTTTAAAATCTTTTGCTGAGCATTTGATTAGCTCTTGTTATAAATTGTTTAGTGTTGGGTTCCGGTTGTAAAGTCGCCGATGAATTGTTATACTTGTCTTAAACTGTTATATCATGTTTAAAAAGTTTTAAAATTTTCCGCCCATTTGGTGCCAAGTCGTGTTGCATCTACAATGTTGCGTCACATCGTTTTCTATAATTGAGTCCTTGCATGAATTGTAGTCCTATTTGGATGGCTTGACTCACGATTCCTCCTCGGGGTCCGGGTCGGGTCGTCACAGATAAGGCAAACCCTCTCACTAGCCCCATGATTAATAGATCGCTGAATGTTGAAAAAGATCAATTTCGTCCTTGTGAAGAGAATGAAGAGATATTTGGTTGTGAAGTACCATACTTAAATGCTATTGGAGTCCTCATGTACCTTGCTAATTGTATTAGACCGGATATAGCACTTGCTACAAATTTATTGGCAAGATATAGTTCATCTCCATCACGGAGACACTAGAATGGTGTCAAGCACATATTTTGTTATCTTCAAGGGACGATCGATTTGGGATTATTTTATCCCAGAGGATCAAAGGATGAAATAGTTGGTTTTGTAGATGCGAGTTATTTGTCTGATCCTCATAAGGCCAGATCACAGACCGGCAATGTCTTCACGATGGGTGGTACTGCAATTTCTTGGCGTTCTCAAAAGCAAACACTAGTTGCTACATCGTCAAATCATGCTGAGATAATCACACTTCATGAAGCTAGTCGAGAGTGTGTATGGCTTCGATCTATAACTCAGCATATTCAAAATGCCAGTGGACTACTTATCAACAAAGACCCGATAGTATTATTTGAAGACAATGTCGCATGTGTTGCCCAAAGTAAAGAGGGATACACCAAAGGTGACAGGTCCAAACATATCCTCCTTGAAGCTCTTTTTATACACTCAAGAACTTGAAAAGAAGAAAAATGTCAGCATCCAATATGTTCGATCAAGTGATAATGCTGCAGATTTATTTATGAAGACACTTCCCACTACAACCTTCAGAAAGCTAGCATGTTCACAATATTGGGATGCAAAATCTACGAAATTTACAAAGGTGATTTCCCTTGACCCTTGTCAGTTCAAGGGGGAGCATATATGGCTGTATTTTTTCTTCCCTTTATCATGGTTTTGTCCCACTGGGTTTTCCATGAAAAAGTTTTTAACAAGACACACTTAAGTCTACTTACAATGCTATGTTCAAGGGGGAGTGTTATGAAAAGTCTTCATGTGAACAGTAGGCTATTGTGAATAGGTAGAAGAATTGTGTGTCAAACATTCAATTTTTGGCAATTGTATGTGTGCTACTTGGCTATAAATATCGAACAGCCTAAAGTTATCAATTACCCCGAAGATATAGCTCTGAATAAAACTCTCTCTCTCTCTCTCTTTCTCTAATACACTATTTGTCCTCAACAACGAAATCTCAACGAGAATTTACTAATATTAGTTCATCTCTGCATGTGTCTTCATTTAATATTAATATCACTAATGACGATAGTGGTGATACTTTAACCAAACGACTTATTGGGGTAAAGCAAGCAGAAGGGAAAAGGAAAAAAAGAAGAAGATGTGTCAAAAATAATTAATTAGAATGAATAACTTGTTCAGCAATTGAAAGCTGGTAATGAAATTTGTAATCAAAGAGAAGAAAATAAAATACTATTCAAGATTTGAATTCTATAGTCGATCTGATCATGCATGAATTTTTTCGTGGTGAACAATTAAAAATTATTCAGAAAAGAAGTCAAGGTGAGAGTTTTCAATTATTTCCACGTCAATGAGAAGGATAAAGGGCATGGATCTCAAAATGAAAGGCAAGGATCTCAACAGCCTTCACATGTTTTCGATCAATTTATTTTCGGTCTACCAACAAGTCATCTCCCAAAATATGAGCTATTGTCTAGTTTATAGTATTATTAATGTTTAGGGTTGTTCTTTTAAGTTTTTGTTGGTCATATTTTTAAGATGTATGCCTCTTTTTTTTTAGTATTTTTTAAGTTATGTTTTTTTTAAAGTGATATGTCAGTGTTTTTCAAGTTGTATGTCATTTTATTTGTGGTGTGGAATATGTTTGCTTTTTTAAGTTTATAAATGTTCTAATAATTTTAATATGTATGCATTTTTTTGTTTAAATGTGAAATTATTGTTCTCTAATTAGTATAACAATAATTTATTTATTTATTTATTTGTATATAATATATATAAATAATTGAAAAAATGTTAATTAATTATAAATTATTGAATTAAAAATGTTCAATAATTTAAAATACATAATATTATTATTTATTTTATTATTATATAATATTAGATATTTATTAGTTTTTAATACATTTAAATTAAGAATATCATATTATTAACAATTTTGATATTTAATAATACATTAAAAATTAATATATACCATGGGTCCCCCACCAATAAAAAATTTTGGGGTATGAATAGTGCAACCCCAAATTTGGGGTAAAACTATTCACTACCCCAAATTTGGTAAAGGGTTTGGGGATGAGTTGGAGTGCTTTTGAACCCCAAATTAAGAAAATGTGTATCCGTTGGAGATGCCCTTAGTGATCTAGCTTCAAGCTTAAGAAATACTCAAATTTCCCGTTTGAAAATCAACTTTTTTTTTTAAAAAAAGTGACACTTTTAGTAGTTCATTGATAATAAAATGACACTTTTATACCTTAATTTTTTAAAGTGGACTCTTTAAGTGAAATATCTAAAAATGAAATAATAGACTTTTTGTTCGGAATGGAGGGAGTATTTGACTCGATTCACCTCATCTACGCCTCTATATAATCTTATTTTTTGTACATGTATTAATCATCATATATAATAAATATGTATATATATATATATATATATATATATATATATATATATATATATATATATATATATATAATATTCTTAATATCAATTGAAAAAGTAAAGTGAGTCGTCTAACAATTTTAGTTATGATATATATAGATGTTTTATATATGGGAGAGATTGTTTCCACTATAAGTTTTGTTTATCAATTACATCCTTAATTATTGCATCAAATAAATATATGTTTGGACAAATTACTCCCTTAAATACTTACTTATTTTAAGTTGACTAATCAAGTTACTTTTCTAATTACCTTTTAATATTATTTTTTAGTTCAAACATTTATGAACAAGAGTAATAGTTACCAAATGATCATCTTATTATTTTATTATAAGTTAAAAAGTTATGTTAACTATGACACATAAGATGCCACATCAACCCAAAATGAGTTTTAGAGTGATCCTAGTATTACCCTATGAACAATATAGTTATTCTATTATTATTTTTTACTTTATGTAATGGATATATTAATTAATCTTATGACTAAAGTTGTAATAAAAAAATCATAAGGATATTTTATCTACCAAACTTTGAGTAAATATATGTTCAATGGTTATGGAAAAAATTAAAAGTGAAATTTTAAAGGATGTAATAGTGAAGGAACTTGGCATGTGCCGACCTAGGGCCCACCACTACTGAGCTAACCGGAGGACGGACCCAGCAAATCTGTAAGTAAGGTTCCTCGACCTAGCGTGAGCTGAAAATAATAATAGTTCGGCAAGACCGCTCACTTTCTCCATCAGAGTCAAAGGCTATGATTCTACCTCGGTAAATACTCTACCAGCTCGCCCCAACGCCGAGCTTATCACGATAAGATCATTGAACTGTAGCTATGCCCCAAAGCTTGATCATACGACAAAAGTATTGCCCCACTCAGCCAACAACTCCTCTAACAGACACCCCGTCTCTTCACATCATTTACCTAATTCAGCGTCTGACTAATGATGAAAGGCCGCCCCGCTCCACCAATGAGAAACCGCCATCTCCCGGCCAATATCAACAGCCTGAAAAGGTATATAAGGGCCTCTAGAGTTATTAAAAAAGGACGGTCATTTTCTTTGATCATCAACCAGAATTCAAGAGCTTTCAAAGTTTATCCCCCCCCCCCACAAAACCTCACCAAAAGCCTGATATAGACGGGACTTTGAAACCATCATCATAAGCAACTTCAAACTCCATATATTTCTCCATGCTCTTTAGTCTCAAATCTCTTGTTTAAGATTAGTAAGTAACCATTGTTATAATCATCGTTACTCAGGTGTTAGAGAGAGTTTGTTAATGTTTGGAAGGATAACACGCCATATATCCTCATTATATTTGTTGCCTACGTGGACATAAGACATGATCATTACTTTTCTTCCATGATCAATTTGGTTATATTGCCAGGAAACGACTCATTTCTTTAAGACATCTCTTGCACATAGCCAAACAAAGCATGGTGAAATCTAAGAGGTAAACCTCCAAGAATATGACCCCCGCTGCATCAATTCTCCCAGAAAAAACCTTAAGACAAAATGAGGGAAAAGGCGACTCGACCCCTGTCCCCCTTGCGGGGCAGGAGTCGGTCGCCCCATTACCCGAACTGTCCGCTAGGGCCCAAAGAAGACTCATGCTAGCCAAACGATTGATTAGGGGGAAAAACAAGACGACCCAAGGTAGTGATCCCGAAGAGGGCCACTCCTTAGGCACCAATGCATCGGAAACACACAAAGGTGCCAAGCGGCCCTCAGAAATCCAAAAGCTCCTAGGGCTCAAGAGAAATTGGGCGAAGAATATTCCTATTGGGAAAATCAGGGAGACCTACTCACCAGAATCCAACAAGCCGAGACCAGAATGTATGAGCTCTAACGAGCAACAGGAACACCAAAACCAGTCAGTAATCAATGTGCACAACACAATGCCTGCTCACTCTGGATCGGTATGGCAAAGGCTAGGAGAAGCTGACCTACCAGGATCGGCGGCCAAATCCACTTCAAATGTAAGGGCACGACTCAGCCCAAAAGCCACGGTGGCCCAAAGTTGAATATACATGCATGATTACAATTCCCAGCCGAGGTAGAAAACCAGCAAGCGATTAGCGAAGAAGAAGAATCACAACCACATGCCTCGACTAACTGAGCCCACGCACAGGCCCCTCGTCCATCTCACCAGATAACAAAAATTCCTCGAATCGAGGAGCCACGCACCTCGACCCAAGCTATCGCCACGCCGTCCCCCGCAATAGGCTCGGCCCCAACAGATAAGCCCATCACCGACACCGAGATAAAGGCTTGGATGGAGAAAATCGAGGCAAGACAAAACAGTGGAGCATTGACAACCAAGATAGGGGGACCATTCGTAAAGCACATTAGAGACGTGGTCGTCCCATCAAAAGTAAAAATACACCATTTCAACGACTAGGATGGGACCACAACAACCCTGGACCATATATCATGTTTTGAGCTAAAAATGACCATCGTAACCAAGTTCGATGACATATGGTGCCTGGTATTCGCCAGCACCCTCAAGAAGCATGCTCAACAATGGTACAACACTCTTTTTTTTCCAACTCTTAAAGTCAATTTTCAAAATATTGTTCATAAAATGATTAGATCATATTTTTTAATAGCTCAGGTCAATACTTTGGTTTCGAAAATCTCCATTGTTGCGCAACGAAACGAGGGTTAAGGAGGCAACGCCCCTTCGTGGAGGTTCGGGGGTAACGTCCCTGAATGGTAAACTATTTTTCCAATTCATTAAGCATGATACTTGAATTGACATGAGTTTGGTTGGAGGATTTTCAGTGATGACGAAGGGAGAGGATGAAAAAAATAGCTTACAACAGAGGAGTAGAAAGAAGAAGGCAGATGAGATGTAACGCATCAATTGGTTGCTTGAATTGATGCATCGCGAAACATAATTGGATTTGGTAATTTAAGTTGATGCATTGCGGTACATAAAATTAGTGCAACGCAATGCAAAATTAAATTACGTAATTTAAATCGATGTCTTGTGATGCAAAAATTAGATTTAGTAATTTAAATTGATGCATCATGCTGCATAAAATTGATATAGCACAATGCAAAATTAGATTATATAATTTAAATTGATGCATGCAAAAATTGATGTAATACGATGCACTGAGTAAATAATCACCGTAGCACGCTTGGTTCATTAAGATAATTGTAGTCTTTTCGCTCCAAAACTAATTTTTAAAAAATACAAAACTTGTAGGGTTATAAACTTAGAAAATGGAAAAGATCACAATTTCTTTTTTATATATAGTCAATAATTTAGTGTCACTTAGTTACAAATAATGACAAGGGCCCACTTCATAAACTTGGGAGTTGGGAGTATATTTTTGGAATGAGAATCCCCTCGTTGACGGTGGGGTTGAAACTTGAAAGAAAAAAGGATCAAAACTGGTACACTGTCATAGTACTAGAACATTTCTCACACACACACACACAAATAAATAAATAAATATATATATATATATATATATATTATATTATGGATTTTGTAACCAGATAATCATTACAGCAAACCATACAGAACGCAGCACAACATATTAATACCCAAAATTTTGATTTTCCCTTTTCTTATAATAAAATAAAATTAGTGCTATACAAACAAGAAACACCATCTTTTTACCTTCTCCACTATCATCAAATTTAGCAAGAATATCAATCTATTAATCAAATACAATCCCTACTAGAATTCAAATTCCTGCGATGCGAAATTAGATTTTGAGGAATGGAAGCTGATGTTTCCATCATCCTCAGCTAAACCCTAGTTTCTTTTTCTTTTTCTCGAGGATAAATCATCAGCCAGGGTTCGTACGCTGTGTTTGTGGGTTATATGTGATTGAGAAATGTCGAATTTCTGGGTTTTTCTTGGTAGCTTTTTGTGTTTAATGGGTTGTAGAGCGTTTGCTAATGTCGTCTTGATTGGTAGCAACATCACCTTAGCGTTCGATGACATCGAAGCTAACTTCGGTGAGTTTCTTGCTGTTTTGTTTTGTGTTAATTCATCAACATTTGTATATTTGGGGAAGTATTGATTATGTTTTAATTGGATTTTTACAATCTTTATGAAATGATTTTATTTGAGTAATTTTAAATATATTATTAGGGTTGTTACTGGAATTTTGTGAACTTAGATTAAATCATGGAGTAGTTTGTGATGCTTATAGATGTAGTGTGCGGTTCTTGGTCTTAATCTTCATCACTGTAGTTATAATTAAAGAAGTGAGTGAGGGAATAAGCCTCACGGTCTTATGCTTTTATTTTCGGTGATTGTTTTTCAGCTCCACAAGTTAAAGGCTCCGGAAAGTGTGGCAAGTTATATGTAGCTAAGCCTCTGGATGCTTGCTCGCCTTTGGCTAAGAAAGTCAATTTTGTTGGAGGCGAAGCCGCTTCCCCGTTTGCATTGATCATTAGAGGAGGATGTAGCTTTGAGGATAAAGTTCGAAGAGCACAAGCAGCAGGCTTCAAAGCAGCCGTTGTGTATGACAATGAAGATGGTGATTTGGTTGCAAGTAATGACCTTTGCATGTTCTAACTGCATCACTGATACTTTCTTTGATTGATATTGCGCTCTCAATTATAATTCTGTTCACGTAGTTAATATTGGATTGTGCCATTTCTTTTTTCCATGTCGAAGCCCACACACAATCGAGTCTGAAACGCAGTTTCAAATCAAGTGCAGTGTATTTCTGCTTGATTTTCCTTTTTAGTATGAGTTGGCACGTTTTCTAGCTCATATAAGCGAGAGGATCATCTAAGAATAGTGTGAGAATGAATATGCAAGTGGTAGGTTCAATTTCATAAGCGTTTGATTTTCTTAGTAATTTGTAATATTGTATTAACCTTAATGTTATTGTAGTATTGTTTTTTTTTTTCCCGTAAGATGTTTTGTAGTATTGTTACAGATAACTTGCCAGAATATTGTTAAAACTTTGGATTAGATAGAATGGAAGCTGATACTATCAAACAGACTTCCTCTGTATCCAGGACTAAACAACTGAGAAATACAATGTTTAGAATATTTAAATGATGCATAGAAGATTGATACTTGGCATTGAAATTGCAATTGGATTCGTGTTAACAAAAATTGTAAATTTTGGTGTTGTATCAGCAGGATAAGATAAGAAAATTGAGATGAAGGAATCACCATACTTATCAAAAATAAAATGAAATGAAGGAATCACCATTTGGACTTGTAATCTTTCTTTAGATCAACAAGTTGTTTTTTCTTTCCAGTAATCAATGATAACCCTGTAATTGAAAACGGGGTTAATTATTTTCAGTTTTTATGTGTTGTTTAACTGATTTCAAGCAGTAAACATAGTGTACATCAGGAATATAAGATTCAGAGGTCTTTCATCTCCTTCGATGTGAACTTGTGTCATCCTCAAAGATGTGTATGGATTGAGGGTGCAATAGTCTGGATATACAGATGCCATGTTAGCAACAGAATAAGCATATATACCATTTTGTTATTGTAAATTACTTTAGCCTTTATATTGTGAAGTGATTATGGTAGTACTTTCCATTCTATTGACTGTCCTCGGGAAACAAATTTGACCAAATTAACTGGCCTTGATGAACATGCTTTGTTGTGGCGTGCAAGTACTTTTTTTCTTCTTTTTTTGGGGGGGGGGGTTACAAGCCTCTTTTTTTGCCTCTTCTTTTGGGTACAAGTGTGTGCTATTACAAAAAACATATTAACCCGCAGAATCTCCAATTTTTGTAGCTCCCATTTGGCAGCCTTAGACTACGTCACAGCAAAACCAATGATCCACCATCAAATGGATGTTTCCAATTTCAATTTTGAAGAGCTTCTTTGTGTTCCTTTTCATGTATGAATTGGCTCTAACTTGCAGTCTTGTGAAGATTCATATACCTGTCTCACGAAAAGGTCCTATTTTCTTTTTAGATGTCCTGAAAAAGTCCCACTTCTAAATTTGAACTCATATTTTCAAGATCCACAAAATTACGCTGCCACTCACTTCATTCTACATTAAAACTTGAAATCGCTTCTGCTTCTTACAAACTCCAAATATGCTAGATAGATCTATGCTGCTAGTGCTAGTTGCTCTATAGTAGGCAGAATTGAAGCAAAAAGTTGAGGAAGACTACAACCACTCCTACAGTCCAAGCAGAATAAAAGGAGAGGACAATAGATAGAAATGATAATACTTTTGACCTTTCTGATCCTTCAGCAATTGTTAGAAACTTGTTGAAGGTCTCTTCTTAAGTTGAACCAAAATGTTCCAAAGTTGTTTCCATTAACTACTTATAGTCACGGTGGGTGAAATTGTGAACGATAATGCTTTTGGCCTTTTTGGATCTATGCATATTGCAGTATGATCTTGTGCTTCAAATTATTTGTCCCTATCTGTCAATTTTCAATTTGCTAAGAGTTCCTTTTTCAAGCTCATGAGTAAGCCTGGCAATTGGGTGGGTTGGGTAATGGGTTGAAACAGGTCGAAACCCATCAGAACCCAAATGTCAAATGGGTTGAAATGGGTCGGGTTGAAATGAGTAACGGGTTAAAGCGGGTTGACCCTGTCTCAACCCAAAAAAATGCCCCCCAAAAACATAAATTTATAGCCTAAAAAGCCACGGGCGAAATGGGCAACGGATCGACCGCTTTAACCCGACCCACTTAATATTATTGGGTCGAAACGGGTTACCCGCTTCAACCCAAAAATTGGATTGAGTAATGATTAATGGGTTGGGTTGGGTGGGTTAATGGGTAATGGGTTACAATTGCCAGGCCTACTCATGAGATTTGTACTTTTGATTCTAATGACCTAATCCAGGTTTCTGATAAATGCAGTGGCAGGATCTTCAGCTGGTATAAAAATACATGCTGTATTTGTTTCCAAAGCTTCAGGCCTGTTGCTCACGAAGTATAGTTACAGAACCGACATGGAGTTGTGGATCATTCCAAGCTTTGAGAACTCGGCATGGTCAATCATGGCCATATCTTTCATTTCATTACTCGCCATGTCTGCAGTATTAGCAACTTGCTTTTTTGTCCGGAGGCATCGCATAAGACGAGAACGGCCCCGAGCTTCACGTGTTAGAGAATTCCATGGAATGAGCAGTAGACTAGTGAAAGCCATGCCAAGCCTAATATTTACATCTGTTTTAGAGGATAATTGCACTTCATCAACATGCGCTATTTGTCTTGAAGACTATAGTGCTGGTGAAAAGCTTAGAATTCTGCCATGCCGTCACAGTAAGTGGTTGCTTTCTTATGCATCAATGATTTTCTGCATATTTACTTAATTCATAGGATACCACTATGGGCATTGGGTCGGGTGCCCAATAGTTCGGGTGTTACATTTTACTATCCGAAAAGATCAGGTACCCGCGTGTTGGGTAACCAATTTATCGGGGTCGGGTAATCCGCTTTGTATGAAACAATGTAACTGGAAGTCTAGAAGGGAGTAAAGAAATTAAAAAATAAAAAGTAAAAAGGTAAAAGTAAAACTATTCCTTTTATCCAACATTCACGCATGCTGCCTCTCTCTCGCATTGGAATCGCAGGCTCTCCATAAAAAACCCTAGAAGTTTTCAATATTCATCTAGATCTAGGGTTCAAATCAATTCCGGATCTTTATGTATTATGCTCACTTATTACATGTTTTGTTGATATTTGTTAAGTTATATACTCCGGCCGCTGTACGCTACCCACCCACCGGCATCCACACAGTCACACCAAAATCTCTCTCTCTCTCTCTCTATTTTCTTTAGTGTGTGTCGATTGAAATATAGGGTGAATTAACAGTCAAGTGCAAAGTGGAATCCAAAAACCCGTCTAAAGAGTAGAGTAGAGTAGAGCATTCAATCTGCAAGATTTCAAGACGGAAGTGAAAACTGAGATGAGCTTTGAAAGTGAAAACTGAGATGAACTTTGCAAGTGAAAACTGAGATGAACTTTGAAAGTGAAAACTGAGATGAACTTTGAAAGTGAAAACTGAGATGAACTTTGAAAGTGAAAACTGAGATGAGCTTTGAAAGTGAAAACTGAGATGAGCTAGATCCACGAGGAATTTCTCTCGTTCAGCCATAAAGGTATAATTAAATGGGACAAACATAAAAAATATCCAGAATACTCCAGCTTAAGAATCAAGTACAAAGTTTTTTTTTTCAATCATAAAGAATATCTGGTACCCGACTAGGTTTTTTTGAAACCCGATATCCGGACCGAATTCTAGGTACCGTGAACTGAAAATGTGAGACATTACCCGAGCGGGTCGGGTTGGGACCCAAAACCAAATCTGAATGCCCACGATTTTCAATTTATAGAAGTATTTGAGGAAGTAACCTTTAGATGACTGATATTTGTTATTAAGTGGTGGTTTAAGCTGAATCATAGTATGCTAGCTCGCAGACATCCAGCTAATCTAGAGCACCATGGGTAAAGACCAACTTGTTTGGTCAGTCGGCATGACCAAGCACCTAGAAAGTGCACATTGTGAATCCTTTTGGAAATTATTTCTTTTTGGTTAAGAATTGGTTCCTTGCAAAGTGGATTGCTACTTTTCTAACTGACTTTAACTTCTATTTTTGTGCTTCTGCCGATCTCATATACCTTTATTTGCCAAGTTACTATGTTAAATTGTTTCGTTTCCAGCTTTTTCTTCCTTGACCTTCAGGCCCTGTCTTTATGAGGTCCTGATAACCTATGCAACAAGGACTCGGGTGCGGGTGTCCGGTGTTGGTGTGTGTCTAGAGGTTGGATTCAGTAAACCAATGAATTTTAGGATCCGGGACTCGGCTAAGCAGTGTCCAAAATTTGGACACAGGAAGGCAGTAAGTGATCGTACCACATGCATTAAATACACATGTGAAGCTTGTGCATTAATTATTTAAGAGACATTTTTAAGGAGTTATAATGGTATTGAGTAAACTATATACAGAAGCAAATACAAGTTAAAATTGTGAAAAAAAGAAGTTAAAAACAATAACTAACTTTTTCAGCTGACAGTAGCCTGACACCCACACCTCACCCCTTCCTTACAGCTCTAACTTAACATAGACAGCTAACACTTATTTCCTTGTTTCCCATTCAATTTGACTACACAAGGGACTTGAATCATTTGATTATACACTCTCTCTCCCTTCTGAGCACAAGAGACTCTCTTCTGAGCACAGCAGCGCCAGTGACATCCATCCACACCCGCTGGTCTTTCAAGAATCAAGATTCAACCAATCAACTCCATGAGCACCCATCGTCAATTGCAGTTTACCGCTGTGGCGCCACCAACCCATCTTCCTGCCTCCATCAACAACTCCATAAGAACCCACTGCCAACTGCAGTCTACCACCACCCACCTCGCCTCTTCCTGGTCAGTCCGTCTCTCTTTCTCTAGTCTCTTCAGCAAACCCTACCTCCTTTATTTTTTCTCACTTAGTGCCGCATTGGGGGTGCGACATGCGAGATCTGACTAGGATCCCACACCTGCACCCGACCCTGTCAGGTCAACGCGGGTGCGCTGGCCAAAATGCAGAGCCCTTGTAACAGATCTGATAATGTGGTAATAATTTTCCCGCTAAATTTTTACTAGTATAATATCAAAAAAAATTACTAGTAATAATTTTCTAGGGATTAACAAATAAAGAATTTTACTAATATTATACGTGATAATATCAAAAAACAATTACTAGTATAATATATCCAGGGGATTAGACAAATAAAGAATCCATATTATACGTGAGATTTCCTGCTTCGTGTCCAAACTCTCATTTGGTTTGAGCATTATCCGAAGTGATATTTCTAAGAATTCCCCAAATAGTTTTTGGCCAGGTTTCTTTTTGACAAAGGGGCTATAGAAGCTGTTCAGGTGTGGATATTTGTCTGCAATCTTTTGATGTTGGAAAATGAATTTTGAAAAGAAAAGTTCAAGGGAAATGAAGAACCTTGTTTTTTAATGAGAAAAGGAGAAAACTCTGTTTTGAAATTGATTCATCAATGGCAAAGGATTGAGAACAAATTAGAAACATATTAAATAGATTATAAAAGACCAATAAAATCAAAATTAAGAGAAGAACAGTAATAATCAACACAAGTTGATGGTCGACTTCTACATCTTAATTCAAAGATCAATCTCCGCTTTGCACTTAAGTTGTAGAAATAAATTGCTCTTTTGAACAACGCTTTTTTGAAGGTCTAATAGTTATAGTGGTAGTCGATAAACTGAAGAAAAAAAGAAGATAGTTTCTATGTCATAACACATGACCCTAACCCTGACCTCCTTAGTCTTGAGTTCACCAATCTTTGTTTTTGCTTTGGTAGCCCCCAAATCTTTTCATTCAGAACTTTTTACTATTCCTCAGATCGTAGACTAGTACTTTTCACACATTGTTCAGGGTGTGTGGTATTGTTCTTAATGCCCAGATGAGGGAGGAAGAATTCTGGATCTGACCAAAACTTCATCTTTGACTGACACTGGAGTTGGAGACTTGAGATGACCAAAAGTTGTGCTTGCAAAGGGTACGAGTGGAGGGAGCTCTATGATCATGAAGCAAGATGGGTGGAATAAGGAGAAATTATGGCACCTATATATATAAATATAACAGCCTCCATCCCCCTATCTCTTGGACCCAAAGTGTTATTAGTTGCCGATAATAGGCTAATAGCCTTACGTGGCTTAGGGGTGAAGGTAGCACAATAGGCATATTTGCATCTAGAATGTGGAATATAAAGCTATAAAAGTAATGCTACAACCCCATAGGCAGGCTTTCTTGGGGTGAGCGTATGAGTTGATTATCATGAAAAATATTCTCTCTTGCTGTTCCTCTTCTTTCCAGTTCTTTCCCATTTGCCCCTATATACTTGAACTTTTCTTTTAATATTTTCTGAATTTTCATTTTATTTTATTGTTTATTCTGAGGGAAGTTAGCTGGCGAATTTTCTTTCAGGGGGTTGTGCGAAACCAAATTTGAAATACTTATTTGAGTTACCAGAAGAATGAAAGTGAAAACATTTATTTGCAAATAATATCCATCTTATAGAATTCTAGTTCAGAAGCCTACGTATAAAATCCCCCCGGAAAGGCTTGCTAGAAGAAGCATAGTTTTGTCCCGACACAGCCTTTTTCATAGGAGCCAACTGGAATTAGAGAGATAGTAGCATGATAAGCAAGTTGCTTGGCAGCTTTTTTACTTTGTATTTTTATGCTTAAAAAACCTTTTTTGATATTATTACACAATATTCAGAGTGTACCTTTAACAAGCTTCAGAGAGCAACTGCATAACCAGAAGATTTGCCAAGAGGCAAGAGCTTACATTGCAGTGGCTACCCTTATGTCGTTTTGCTCCTGTAGGCCTGTTCCTTAAATAGGAAGCTGCTATTTCACATTAGAGGAAGGTTCGAGACTTCGAGTTACTCCCTCATTTCAATTTTAAGTGTCCCTCTTCTTCTCAGAACGTTCCTATCTGAAGTCCCAGTTTGAAAGACTCCACGCTTAGCCTTGAGGGTGATAGTCTTTGTACTAAAGGTAAACTTTTCGATAGATTGGGGCTTTTTTTTAGCATGGGGAGTATTCATCGTATTCAGAATAAGGTATAATTACCAATACATGCTAGGTTGCTATCAGAAGGTTAGAGATTCTTTTCTGTTTCCACTGGTACTAGATTCAGAAGTGGGACTAGAAGCAAGCCGAGTTATAAGGGTAAAGTAGAGTGAAGGTGTTGGTGTTGGTGTACAAGGAAATATTACTCATCAGTACATATGACTATTTGAGTAAACTGTATACGACAGTGGCATTGGTATCTAACGATATATTGAACTTCCATATTATGGATTAGTGTCAGTAACCACTTAGATTTTCAGATGATACCAAATTTATGACTGCACGCTCATTACATCTAGATCTCCTAGCACTTCTTTTGTGTTATTTTTTAAAGTTTGTCAACCGTTCTGTGTGTGAATCAGTGAATCTAGGCTGCAATTATTTATGATGGTAGAATCCATGACGATCCATACTCATTAAAATTTAAGCATTACTTCAAAGAATATTTTTTTTTGATAGGTAAGTGTGACCCCTTCTTGGTATGGGATTGGAAATTTTGATAAAGATAAAGAATTGATGATTATCAGCTCAGACGTGGAACAGGTTTCGTGTGTTGGATTTCCTAGTACTGCTTTTCTTCAAGGAAGCCTTTTCTGCGTAAAGTGCACCGAGCAGAGCATAATAAGCCCAGCCATATTTTCTTTAGACCGTTATTGTATTGCCTAACAGCGGAGAGAGAAGAGGAACCGGGAATAAAACAATGAAAGTAGAAGTTAATATAGAAATATTAGTCAGAAATGCCCTAGAATATGGCCAATTGAGCTCTCCTAGGGCCGGGGGAGAAGAAATCAAAGAAAAAAAAGTGGGAAGAATTAAAATATAGCCTGGAATAAAACAATGGAAGTAAAAGAGGACTGAGGGAGTTGGGCAGAGAGAAGTGGAACCAGGATTAAAACAATGAAAGTAAAAGTTAATATAGAATCGGAGTTAGAAATACCCTAGAATATAGCCAATTCAGCTCTTCTGGGTGGGAAGAATTAAAATATATCCATGGAACTAGATTTCATGCCGTGGGGTTAACCAGGCTCCATGGTCCTTGAGATAAAACCTTTGTTGTATTGCTTAGGTACATATGGGAACCTGGCTTGCTCTGCATGAAGTTGGGTAAGATCTCTGGTGGGTGTCCACACGATCTACAAGCTGTAGAAGATTAAAGCCTAACCCTTAGAATTATATATTGGCTAACTTCTTCTGTGTCCACCTGGCATGAAAACATATCTTTGTTTCTGAAGCCATGTAATTTCCAGGTCTCTACATTGTAGCTTCCTTTAGAATATGATTTTTAGGGACCATCCTCTTGCATTACCAGCTAAGATATGGACAACCCAAGCAGTTATATAGCAAAGTATTTTAGGAGTAAATTGACGTTCTAAACATCTAATGACCATGCAAATGAAACTTGAGCTAAACAGTTGATTGTGTAGAACTCTAGAACAAAATTATCAGGATGGTGTACCAGAAAGCTTAAGTCAGACTTCACTAATTCTGTCAGATAGTGATGGGTTTTCAGATAGGGAGGAAAACTTTTGATGTTCGCCGGAGTTCGTTCAAAGGCCTCAAGTGTGTGCAGTTGGTGGAGAGATCTAGAGGGAGACCCCACAAATTTTTTCTGTCAATATACGAGTTGCGCTGGGTGTGTGAATGGCTGAAGAAAGTGGAGAAGTTTAGAAGTGTGTTTTGGAGAAAGATTCAGGCGAAATGGCGCGAAGTAGTTGTAGCAAAGGATTCTAACACATCAGGGACCTTCGTTAGGATTATAGTGAGAGGAGGGAGAAGATGAGGTATGCTCTGCATTCTCGAAGGAGCAGAGAAAGCAGGTTGGGGCATGGTGGCGGAATGGTTTGGCAGCCATGTCAGAGGGGATGAGGCGGTCAAAGGTAAGTACTCTAAGTCCTATAAGGAGGCGGCGGAGATTCTTCCTTGGCCGGATAGTTTGCTTAAGATTAAATCGTCTTCGATGAACGGTGAGGTGGATGAAAGCTCCTGTTCTGAGCGCAGAGGTTTTTGGAGAGCTGCCTTGTGGGTAGAGTTGGGGAGTTGGCTATCCAACAGCCTTCAAAGCTTGAGTTACAGAGGTGGGCAAATCAGAGATGGAAGACGGCGGAAGACATCTGGTGGCGTAAGGGTGGTGGAGTTGGATGGAAAGAATTTCTTGTTTGAATTTCCATCAAAAGAAGAAGCAACTCACATTTTGGTGGAGAAAGAATGGTTTTTTTCTCAAGAGCCTCTGTTTTTGGATCGTTGGAATCCTTTTGGGTGCTGCCATACGGAAGTTTGTCATCGCCGTGAAGTTTGGATTCGTGCCCTTGGATTACCCCTTCACTTGTGGGATTCGGCAGTGTTCAAAGAGATAGGCCGAAAGTGTGGAAGTTTTTTAAAGGTAGATGAAGATACAGAGAGAAGAGAAAACTTGAGATGGGTGAGGATTCTGGTTCGATTTACGGAGAATATTCCTGCTACAGTTCGAATTGGAAAGGTGTCAGAAAGGGTTGGGCTCAGTTTGAGAGACATCTCTTTTGAGGTTGGTAATGGGTCCAAAGTTAGATTTTGGAAGGATTAATGGTGTGATGACCTGGAGTTATGGAGATTTTTTCCAGCCTTGTTTAATTTAGCAAGTGAGAAAGATTGCTTAGTTAATTCGATTTTGCATATTGAGGATGGGAAAGTTTCCTGGAGTCCCATATTTTGGAGAGACCTTCAAGATTGGGGGATGAACTCTTGCGTTCAGTTTTTTGCCAAGCTATATTCTTACTCGGTGGGTCAGCGGGAGGATAGGGCGGTGTGGGTGGGCTCGAAGAGGACTTTTTTGTTAGATCCTACTATCATATTCTTTCTAACAGAGAGAGGATTGTGTTCCCTTGGAGATGTATTTGGAGAGTGAAAGCTCCAAGTAGAGTTTTGTTTTTCGCATGGGAAGCTGCTAGAGAAGCCATCCTTACAGGTGATGTTTTGCAGAGACATCAAGTGACCTCTATTGATTGGTGCTTCATGTGCAAAGGATGTGATGAAAGTGTGAACCACTTGTTGCTGCACTGCCCGATTGCGACTATGATTTGGAATTCAATGCTTAGTCTGTTGTCTATTGCTTGGGTGATGCCAAGATCAGTTAAAGATCTCCTTTTGAGCTGGTGTTTGTACAAGCGGAGAAGAAGAAAGAATAGCTTTTGGCACGCAGTCCCTCTAGGCATTTGGTGGACCATATGGAGGGAAAGGGATAGAAGGGTGTTTGAGGATGAGGAGAGGACGGTGGACAAGTTGAAGGATGAGCTACTTCGCACGTTGTTCTTTTGGGGGCCGAGGATACTGATACTTCCAATATTCATAACATTCAATGTATCGATTTTGTTAATAGTCTTTCTATAGATTAATCCGATTGTGTATGCTTATAGTTGTTCAAGGACACGTCTCCTGTTTAGATGCTTTGGTATATAATACTTATCAAAAAAAAAAGTCAGACTTCAGCTTTAGGGAAGACCAAAAAAGGTCTTGATAATAAACACGAAGCCAAGAGTCGTATGGGTAGAATCAAATTATCAGGAAAGTGTCAACCACAAAGCTTCTTGATGATAGCTTTGAGCAAGGCCAAAAAAGTTCTTAAGAATAAACATGGTAACCTACAGTATAGGTTTTGGTTTAAGTTAGATTTCTAGTTAAGATAAAGTAGAATATCCATCCTTGCAAAGAATTACATACATAGAGGATATTAGAAAGAGATGTGGTATAGTAACAAGAACAATAAAATCTGCTCATCTGAGAGAAGAGAGCCAGTAGTCATTATTGATTATTCTCCTGATCAGAAGAGCAACTTTTCTGGGGTAAACATCCTGTATCCAAGCCACTGAAACTTGTGTGCAACTGTTATGAAAATGTCTATATCTGGTCTTACACAGAGCATGAGATGCTTAATTTTGTTGCAAGATTTTTGTTTGTGTTTGATGGACTTCTTGCCAGTTTGTTTGTATTCCTTTTTCTTTATATCTAGTTTCCTTTTCATGTCAAAAACGTAAAATTACCCAATGGTTGATGGCTGAGGTCTGAAACATTTGAAATCAGTATTGTTAAGTATTGCTGGTCTCTTTGCTATTTACCAAGCGTGACAGGGCTCACCGATGGCATTCAAAAAACTTGTGGCTTATCAAGTGAGGAATCCATGTAGTATGACAGGGGGCTGATGTTTGTTCTATGTATGTACATTCTTTTGTGTTAAAATTGAAACAAAGTGTTGCATGTGATGGATTAGATTTTGAGTCTTCATTCACTGAATCATTTTGGGAGTATTTCACTGGGAAAGTCATTCATCATCAATTACAGTAAGTATTACTGTGTCCATATTTGAAGTTTCTTGTCCTTGGATATTGGCAGAATTTCATGCCATCTGTGTGGACGCTTGGCTTACTTCTTGGAGAACCTTCTGCCCTGTTTGCAAACGTGATGCAAGGACCAACACAGGTGACCTACCAGCATCAGAACGCACACCATTGCTATCATCAAGCCCGGCTTCCATTCCATCCTCTGTATTGTCGTCTGTCAGATCATCGTATGCATCATCAACAGCAATACAAATAGGTAGATCGTCACTGCAGTCCCCCTCAATGTCTTATAATCATTCTGTCTCTAGTTCTTATAATCAGCAGTCCCTTCAAAGCTACCAACAATCCCCATATCTTAGTGCAAGCCGAAGCTCGCTAGATCTTAGAAATGCATCTTCGCAAAGATCTCATGCACCTCATTTGGTTTCATCCAACTCTTTGGGGTACCCTTCTTTATCTCCTCTTAACTCAAGATACATGTCCCCTTACATTCCAAGTCCATGCAATGCCTCAGCTAGTTATATCGGGTCCTCCAGTCATCGACAAAGCATGCTGCGCCACAGTGAGTCTGCTGCGAGCTTTTCTCCATTTGCTTCAGCCCAATCCCTTCCAGACTGTTGATTGAGGATTTAATCATCGTTGGTAACTGTGACAGAAATAAGAGGCTGAATGGTTTGGGCCCGTATATCTCTGCTCTTCGAATTTCTCCTGGTGACACTTGCATGACTTGAAGGTGACATATTGCAGCTCGTCTGTCTGTACATTGTAGCATAAGGTTTGTTTTATCTTTGATATTGTCTCATGTTGTGTTCTCTATATTTGAGGTGTTATTACAAAATTTTTACACAAAGTAATGGTGTTAATGCTAGTGTTCATTTTTATTTAGTGGTGTGGTAAATTGGGAATAGTTAAATCACTAACAGATTTCGAACAGTTACGCTTGAATTGTTCTGTAAACTTTCCTCTGTTCAGAGCTGCTGGCTGCGTGTAGCAAGTGTATTCATCTATGATGGTGATTTTTGGCTTCTAATTGTAACTAACCCCTGTCAACTCCTGTTTTTCAAAGTTTGTACCCTTTATTAGAATATCAGATCATTATGATTATGAACTTCAAAAAGTAAATTGTTTGAAACATTTTTGATGAGTGCTGAAGAAAGGCTGTGACTATCTACACCCCAATGTTTGCTCTCCACATCCCATTTGTTGCATTGAGATGGTGTACCTTGTGTTATACATTGTAGGAAATGGGGTGTAGAGAGCAAACTTTGAGGCATGGATAGCCCCAAAAAATGACCTCTAGGGAGTTGGAAAGTACATTAGTATTGTCACACTCGGTATGTGTGGTTGGTTTCCATTTTTAGCTAAAAACTGGTTTGACCTGAAACAGTGCTTACAAGTTGGTATGTTCTGAATCCCATCACAAAACGGACATGTGACTCAATTGACCACCTTTTTAAGTTGTACCTTTAAATTTTATGTACTTCCTCCATTACATTGGATTTTTTTTTGAATAATTTTAGTAAATTCACCTTTGCTAATTACCATGTCTTACTGTTCACTTTGCAATAGTGTGGCACGGACACTCGGGGTGTTCATGTATGTATATGTGATGCTAAACTGGCTCGTGGGTCGACTTTCTTATTTATTGTGAGTTTTTTTAAAAGTGATTTATCACAAAATAGTATAGTGGTCGGCCTAGAACAGATGGGGTAAATGGATATTTGTCTTGGGACTTTTTGTAGTCAGTTTCCAGCTTATTTATTATTATTATTATTTATTTATTATTATTATTTTGATCAGGAAATAAAGTTCAACAAGAAACAAGGGTAAAAGAACCAAGGTGGAGGTCAAACTTCATAAGAGCCAACAAGTTCCTGATAGTCTAGCTGTTGTCACCAAGAGATTAAGAACAAAAGAACAAGACCAAGCAGCAGACGAATAGCTAGAAACACACGCACACACACAAGGATACAACCCGTTGGTCCACAGGATTTTGCCCGCAACTTACGTTGGTCCACAGGATTTTGCAATTCATGTCGCTACGGTCTTCATTGATGTGCGGAAGCCAGATATTCATTGCCGAGAGTCTTATATGTTTCACTAAGAAGTGGTTGCCTATGCTTGTGAGCAGTGCAAATGAGGTGATGGGAGGATGATGTGCGCTCGATTTAAGGTTATCACGTGTTTGCGAGCTGTTCTGCTGTGCAAGTTTCATCAATGACTCTTCTCCTATGAAAACCTTGTTACGATTTCTCCTTTCTCTAGAGGAAGGAGAAGTCATAATAAGGCTGAACGTAAATGTACAGATTGATAATTGTCAAAGCTTGCACATCAAAACAAATTGCGAATACATGAAAACGCGCGAATGGGATACAATGAGAACCCCTACCAACACCCTTATGTCGATGTGTAGCACCACCGGACGAACCCAACATGATCCCCACGAATAAGGAAAACATAACATAAACAACAATTATAGTCGATAACCATGAGAAACCTGCAAAGCTTCAATTACCACCACAACTAAACAACATATCATCCCACTCCTTGAGATACTTACATGCCATCTAAAACACACCTCCTTCTAAGTAGTACTCTTGTGGAGTTATAAGAGCATTGGCAATGGGGACTTTCCCCTAGCCTCAATAGAGAGGGCTTTTTAGCACATAGTGTGCTAGTTTTTTTCATATTTGTTGTTACATGAAATTGTTGCACACGGTTTTGATTATAAAATATGTGTGCGTGCGCGCACACACATATATAAAGTGATCTAGATAAAGAGGGTTCATAAAAGTCGTTGGAAGGTTTTTGACGGTGAAAAAGATGTTTAAGGTTTTTAATTTTTGGTATGTAGATAATGTGGCTTGTAGGGGCCACAAAACAAGATGGAGAAAAAAACTGCGACCTTAAGTACTCTGAGATTGACTTTTAAGTAACCCATCAATTTGACTTTTTACTCCTATTACTCCATTCATAAACTTATACTAATTGTATATCTGGTTCTATTGTTTTATTTGAAATAGATATTGGATTATGGAAAGCAAGACAAAGCTGATGGTAAAACAATTTTCTTACTGCATATATTTGAGTAAGTGCATGTATGTCCCCCCTCATATACAAGCTTGTAAAATTAAGTGAGGAAAACTTAAGAATTCAAAATAACAAGGGAAGATTGAGAAAAAGTCTATTTTGGTCATAGTTTTCAGGCATGTGGCACAACACATGTCCAAAAACGAAAAATGATTTATATGTAGTTTGCTTCTGAGTAATTGAGATTAAGATTGAATTGCATTGAGTAGAGTTTATTTAAACGAGTCAATTTATACGCACCTCAACTTAATCCACCGTTTTTATTAATTCAATGATACACTCCTCTATGTTCGGTCTTTATATTTCAAAATTATCTTTTGGTATTGGTTGCATCTTGTAGTGCACCCTAAGTGGTTGAGACTAATATTGAATTGAATTAAGCTTGTTTCAATCGGGTTAGCTTGTTTATACCATAACTTAATCCTCTTGCCTAAAGATGTTAATCAGTTCAGTCCTAACGGTTTCGGTGCAGCATATGTTCGATTTAGACATTTAGTGATATTATTCGATCAAAAATCTAACGGTTTCGGTTCGTGAATTTTCAGCTAATGATTAAACTTGTACGTTTTTTAAACGTATTACGCATGTCCAACATATTATACTAACTATATTAAAGCTGTTAATCGATCCAACTCTAACGATTTTTGATATTATATATATTCCATATACACTAACTATATTAAACCGTATAAAAGCCAATTTTGAGTTCAATCCTAATGATTTTCAACTCAACCCTAACGGTTTCAAACTCTAAACGATGTACACCCTAACGGTCCTCCAACTTCGAAACTAAGTACTTTCGACCCACGCCGCCTATATTAGTCTAACGATATACACCCTTCATCCTCGGTGTTAGTAAGTAAACGCCGGCGTTGAACCGATGAATGATTCCATCACCATAAACACATAACAGGGAAGAAAGAGAAGAGAAGAGAAGAGGAGAGAGAAAAAACCTCATTTTCATTTCCATCGTCCCCGATGACGACGACCAAAGTCAGTCTCCAACACGCCGCACTCTCGGTCTTCATAATTTTCTCTCTCCTCCCGCTGTATGCGATCTCGTCTTCGCAACAGTTTAACGTCGACGGGAAGGTGTTGGAGCTCGACGAATCCAACTTCGATGCCGCCATTTCAACCTTCGACAACATCTTCGTCGATTTCTACGCTCCTTGGTGTGGACACTGCAAGCATCTCGCTCCCGAGGTCCCTCCCCCCCTCTCTCTCTAGATTTCGATATCCTGGATTCGTTTTCTAAAATTTTGATTCATTTCATGTTTAAATCGTATTTATTGTGATAGTATATCATGAATTCGCTTTCTATGCTCTTAGTTTTAATCGTAGTGAGATCAAACTGTACAAGTCTAGCAAGACGCAGTTCTTGAGTAAAATTCTGTCATTATTGTTAAGATACTTAGGTGGTTGCTTTCAGTCAATTAGTTAATTTACGTTTGCATTTATCTTAGAGTTTTAGTACTTTAGGTAACTTAAATCTAATTTTGATGCCAACGTATTACTAATCTGAGCAACGAATAAATATGGTTGGATTCAGCTTAATGCTCGATTATATGTCTATATCGGAGAGGGAGACCAGGGAGGAGTGTGTCTCTATCTACTATCAGATGTCCGTATCGAAGAGGGAGAGTGTGGATGCGCATCTCCAGCAAATCCCATTTTACTTTATAAAAAGTGTTTCTTATTTAAGTGTTTAATTAGATTTGGATAGAAAAATTATTATGTAAATTATTTGATGGTAGTCAAACATAACCGTTAATTACTTTCTTGCAGTAGTCATTTTTATGTTAGAAGAAACTTTCTTTGATTCAAATTTGAAGGAGATTATAGGTAATGATAATGTGTTGGCTGTCTTTCTTTTTGTTTTCCTTTTTACGGAGCTTCCCTTTGAAGTTGGGCAGATGGAAAAGGAAATTGATTTGCACTACTGTCACTTAATCACAAACACATGTATACGTACAACTGCCCAGAAGAAGTCTAGTATGACATCATCCAGTAAAATGGTCATTTTCTGGTGGATAAATCATTAAAGAACCACTTGATAATGCGACGGAGTTTTTATTACCCACTGAAAAACTCTTAATATGCTGCACTATGTTTTGTTTTCCTTACAACAAGAACTGTAGTATACGGAACCATACAGAAATTGAAACTGAAATGCTATAAGGAAAAGAGAAGATATAAGGTAAGTGAATAGAGACGGGAACAGTTGACTCTATTATTCAAGGAGATTCCTTATGGTCCTAAAGAGTTTCTATTTATCCTTTCTTACATTTATGTCTCCCAAACTTATGGTCTTGCAAGATATAAAAATATAATTCTTTCTTTTCTTTTCTTTTCTTTAAAAGCTAGTCTTCCTAATGGGGCCAATATGTACACAAATAGAATTTTGTACTAACAAAGTTGACATTTTATAGCTCTTCTATATGAGAGAATACCCACAATTCTCCAAGTATTGACCATAATAATTATAATTGTTGCAGATGCTTCATTCTTTAAGTTCCTAATTACAATGATTGTATGAACTCATGTCAACTCAAAGCAGCCTTTGCCCCAACTATTTACGATTGACTGAATGAATCTTTCTTTTGACGTTTAACGGTAAAGCAGTCATATCCTTCTTAACTAATACTGGTCATTTTGCATATCCTTCTTAATTAACACCGTTAATTTTGCATTTCTCTTTCCATATCTGTGGTTGCTAGAGATTGTCATCCTTGATCCTCCCTAATTTATTCATTTATTGGTCTATGTTTTTACACATCTAAACCATCTCAAATGATTTTCACATTTTTTATAGTGCATGGGCTAATTTAACCATCACAAGAATGTGTTAGTCTCGAATTTTTGTGTTTTACCACATAAATCTCTTTTTTTTTCACATAAACCTCTTAACTTACTCGTTTTTCCTATATATATATATTGATAGGTAAGTGTCGTCCCTTTTGGTATGGAGGTTGGAACCAAGGACCTCAAAGTCTTTGCCCGAGTGTCCTTGCCATCTTTCCCACCCCTTGGGTCTGAATATGTTGTTTCTTAGTTGCCCAACATTTCTTATCACAAGTAATGAAGTAAATATGGCACAACAATTCATATGCTTTCCCTGCCTTTTTATTTCACAATATTTTGTTAATAAAACCTCGTAGTTTTAGGTGGTTAATTTTGAAGGTAAATCGTTAAAGTCCTCCATGTGGTTAGCTTCAATATTTAACTGCCCCAATATAGTTAATTATATTATATACCAGCATCCTGTAATACAAACTAATAAATAAAACTGACATACTTTTTTGTAGAATGAGTATAATGCCACAAATTCCCTTAATAAAATCGTCCTAATCATCCAACTCTTATTTGACCTATGATTTGCATTCTCTCACTTAAAGCCTGTCCACTACGCCTTTCTCTCCACCAAATCGATTTGGGTTTGGAGGCATCCACCATTGGAGCTCAAAAACAATTTTCCTTTGCTAGAAGAATGGAGAAGCCTTAATGAATTGAGTACACCATTGCTAGGGAGGGAGAAAAAACACAAATATCAGCTTGAATTGGAGATTTTGAAAAGTGTAGTTTGGTAAATTGGATTTGATGAGGAAAAGGATGTTTTTAGGTAGACAATCCTACAAGAAATCCAAGGATAACAATCAGACGACCACAAGGTAATGAAGGGCTATAGAGTTGTGGGTTACATGGTTGAATGTTAATTACATGTTGTAATTCAAGATCTCACATACGATAGCCATCTTGATTTTCTCTGGCAATGTCCACACGTACAATGATTAGCAATGTCCAGCAGCCACCATGGTCGTCTCTATAAAGGCACAACGTGTCTGATGATTTTTTCAAGTAACCGGATAACTTTTTTAAGTGGAACTTGCTAGAAAGGTTATAACATTAAAGTTAAATTTCAAATATACGTTCTCTTTATTCCTTCTTTCTTCCTACTCTTTCTTGTGATACCCGCATTTGTGGATGTTGTTGGTTATAAAGATCAAAAGTCGTTATAGGGGAGATGAGGCAGAAGAAAGGAAAAAGGAAAGGAAGATAAAAGGAAAAATACACACTTGAAAAGGGCATAATGTCATTTAAGCTTTTACAATCATTTGCCCCAACCATGCTTGAGTGATTTCATCGGTGCTATACACACAATGTAATGTTAACAGAATTTTCAGCATTTCTTCAACAACATGGGAGTCAATTAAGAATGAGGCGAACAACATGGGTTTTTTTTTCCCGATCTTTTCAATTTGGCTTCCGATAAAGATTTTGCTTGGTTAGCTCGATTCTTCAAGTACATGGGGATAATGTGGTTTGGAATCCTACGTTCCGAAGATGTTTTCAAGACTGGGAAATGATCTCTTGTGTGGAATTTTTTGAAAAAGATTTATAATCAGCAGGTGGACAGAACTAGAGAGGACTCAGTTTGGTGGAAGGGGAGCAGAGGCAGAATTTTCTCAGTTAGTTCCTTCTATTCCCAGCTGTTGAATGAAGGAGTTAGTAGCTTCCCTTGGAAGATTCTGTGGAAGTCTAAAGTTCCCAGTCGCGTAGCGTTTTTTGCTTGGGAGGCTAGTCATGAAGCCGTCTTAACTGGGGACAACTTGCGGGCTCATCACAAGATCTACGTTAATTGGTGCTATATGTGCAAAAAGAGTGATGAAAGTATTAACCACTTGCTCCTTCACTGCTCCTTGGCGATGGAATTGTGGAATTGGATTTTCGGTCTGTTTGGAGTATCTTGAGTTATGCCCGGATCAGTTTCAGAATTATTCTTGAGCTGATCCTTTATAAAGGGTGAAGGAGAAACCCCTTCTCAGAGGTAGTCCCGTTGGTGGTTTGTTGGATTATTTGGAAGGAGAGAAATAGGAGGGTTTTTGACAATGAGGAAGGGACTTTTAGAGCAGCTTAAATACATTTTTCTGTGTACTATGTTTTTTTGGTGTTCCAAGTTCGCCAGCCTTCTACTCTCTCTTGCAGAAATTGTGAATTCCTTCCATCTAGAGTAGCTCTAGATTTTTTGTATATTCAATCTAATTGTACAAAGGACGCGTCACCTGTTTTGACGCTTCTTGTATATAATACTTTACTTATCAAAAAAATAAATAAAGGGTTATATTCAAAGGAACGGAATTGGTTCCTAGATCTGGATGGTGTCACTTTTAAGTCCCTCAGTCAAGGACACTCAAGCAAAGACATTAAGGTCTTTGGTTCTAATCCTCATACCAAGAAGGGGTCACGCTTACCTATCAAAATGTATGAGGGGGGATAAAGCTACTGGCCAGGATGGTTTTCCTCTGGCGTTCTTTCAGAATTGTTGGGAGGTGATCAAAGATGATCTGCCGGAAGTTGTTAATTTCTTCTATGTTAACAAGAGGTTTGAGAGGAGTTTGAATGTATCGTTTATAGTGCTGATTCCAAAGATAAGGATAATAAAGGTTTTAGACCTATTTGTCTAATTGGGGGAGTATATAAGATTATAGCGAATGTTCTGGAAGGTGATTTCTGATTCTCAGCTTGCTTTGTGAGTGGTCGTCAAATTACAGATGTTTTTTGATGGCGAACGAGATGGTAGACTCCAAAATTCGAATAGGGGAGGCAGGATTGGTTTGTAAGCTGGATGTAGAGAAGACATATGATCACATTAGTTAGGGACTTTTTGATGTATATGCTGACAAGGATGGGATTCGGAGAACGATGGAGGGAGTGGATTTTGTTTTGTTTCTCCTCGGTTAAATTTAGTTCTCTTTTTTGTGAGCTCGAGGGGATTAAGGCAAGGTGATTTGTTGTCTCCATTTCTTTTCATCTTAGTGATCAAAGCTTTCAGCAGTATTATGGATTGTTCTGTTTCGAGCGGTTTTATTCGTGGATTTGATGTCGGTGGTGGGAGGGCGCAGAGGTGGTGCTTTCCTACTTGCTTTCCAAGGAAGACGCCCTAGTTTTTTGTGGGTTACTTGCGATTGATTCTTCTGTTTTTTCAAGCTGCCTCTGTCTGAAAATTAATATCCAGAAGAGTGAATTTTTTTGTGCGAGCACCGTGCATAGGGGTGAGCAGGGCCCGTCAATACCCATCAAGCCCGTCAGTGCCCAGCCCATGGAGCCCGTGCCCATGGGCTATACATAGTACTTGGCTTTAGATGAGTCAAATGCCAGGGCTCTCTTGGGCCTTCACTGCTCCATTATGCCCGGCCCGTCCTCTTCTATGATAACTTTTTTAATTTTTTAATTATAGATCTTTGACCAAATCCTATATATTTAATTTATGTGTATTATACTATTACTATATTTATATATTATAAGTTATAAATTATAATATATAAATATAGTAATAGTATAATACACTTAAACTAATAAAGCTATTGCTAAAAGATTACATGCTACAACAACTTTTTTGTTTTTATTTTCTTGGAGCCACTTTTCTTTGTTTATAGCAAAACATTGATTTACATTTTACATATTAACTTAGTTGCTTTTAGTCTTGCAACGAGTTGTCGAGTTATATGAATCCGTTTACTACATACTGAATTTATATTTTAACTTAGTTGTTTCTCTTCCTTTTCTTCCACTTCAACTGTGTGTTTTATTTCAAATTTGCAAGTATAATAGTTTGAAAAAAAAAAGTTCATGGCAATGAATTGATGGGCTGAAAGCTGAGGCCCAAAGTTTGAATGAGACAACAGTAAAATTATTTAAAAACATAAACAAATGGGCCCGTGCATTCGTGCCCGCCCAATGCAAGCCCGTCCCACTAATGCCCGTGGGCTGGTCAATAGTACTGGGCTTTTAAATCTAATGTCCCCTGCTTGATGGGCCCATACTGAGCATTGCCAATGCCCGCGGGCTTAAGGCCCGTGCACACCCCTAACCGTGCATAACGTGGATTTTCTGGCATCGTTGTTTGGTTGTGAGACTGTAACTCTTCCGACATCATATCTAGGGTTACCTCTTGGGGCGCACTATACCAACAAAGACATTTGGAATCCGGTTATTGAAAGGTTCGAGCGCAGATTAGCAGGTTGGAAAAAACAATATCTATTCAAGGGTGGTAGGCTAACTCTTATCAAGAGTACTCTCTCGAATCTGCCTATGTATTTCATGTCTGTCTCCGATATGCCTACTTTAGTGGCAAGGAGACTAGAGAAATTGGAAAAAGATTTCCTATGGGAAGGTGAGTGGGAAGGAAGAAAATATCATTTGGTTAAGTGGGAATCGATTTGCTCGAGTTTGAGAGTTGGAGGCCCGGTGGTTAGAAAGCTCAAGGTTTTTAATTCAGCCTTGTTGGGCAAATGGCTATGGAGATATTTGAAGGATAGTGATGCCTTTTGGAAGAAAATAGTAGTGGCAAAGTATGGCGAAGGTAATCATTTGTGGTTTCCGAATAAAATTTATACCACTTTTGGTGTTGGGTTTGGAAAGGTATTAGGAAAAGATGGGTCTTGATGAAGAGGTTTATTTCCTTCTCCATTGGAAAAGGGGACTCGGTTAAATTCTGGAGTGATAAGTGGAGTGGGGATTCAGAGTTAAAGCAAGCCTTTCCCTCTTTGTTTGACTTGGCGATCAACAAAGATAAAACACTTAACTTAGTACTTTCATTTGTTGGTGGTACTGTTATGTGGAACCCTTTGTTTAGAAGGAACTTGCAAGACTGGGAAGTGGACATCCTGGGTCGATTTTCTGAACATCTTTGTAATCAGAAGATTAATAAGGAGTGAAGACCTTACGTTGTGGGAAGGGATGCATAACAGGTCTTTTCTGTGAAGTCGTTCTACTAGAAATTGCGTAATGTAAATCGTTTCCATGGAAGAATGTGTGCAAAACAAAGGCTCCTCCTAGGGTGGGGTTTTTTGATGTGGGAAGCAGCCAACAAAGCCATTTTGACTGGTGATAATTTGAGAAGGAGAAACAAGATCTACACTAACTGGTGTTTCATGTGTAAAAGGGATGCAGAAAGTGTCGATCATCTCCTGATTTAGTGTCCAGTTGCGAGGGAGTTGTGGGGTTTTGTACTGAATTTATTTCAGGTGTCTTAGGTGATGCCTCATTCAGCTATTGATTTGCTTTGGGCTTGGTCTTTGTACAAAAGAAAGAGGAGGAATTCCTTCTGGGTTACTACGCTGTGTTTGTCAATTTTGGTGGGCATGCCCGTTATCGACTGTGTTTCTTGAGCATACATATGCCCCAACTTGTACTTATTGTACTGTCTCTGGCGTTTGGTGTACTCTATTTTATTCCTGCTTTACGAACTCTCTTGATTCCACTGCCTCTCCCTTTCTTCTTGTTAAGAATGAAACCTCGTGCATTCCTTATTGCTTTTTGTAATGCCAAAATATTTGAAACAAGACTGATGACCCTAATTGTTGCATTGCAGTTAGACAAAGCTGCTCTCATGCTTTCTGGATTGAAGGAACCCATTGTAATTGCAAAAGTAAATGCTGACAAATATACTCGCCTTGCTTCAAAATACGAAATTGAGTATGCTCCTAACCTTTTTCCAGTTCCAGTTTGATAGTATAACGGAAGTTTTGTATCTTAACTCTAGAATACATTTATCACTTTATGGAGAGTTTATCTGTTTGTTAATTTTGTCTATTTGTACATAGGACGTGTCACCTGTTTTGACGCTTGTTGATATATTTTTTTACTTATCCAAAAAAAATACATTTATCACTTTATAATAAGAATGTATAACTATTGCTTTTGATAAAAAATCAGTGCATGCTGCTTGCTTGCTTATGAACAAGATTCTGTGATTCGAGTTCCAAGAAAGCACAACTTGTAAAGTATAGCACCTAATCCAGCATTCTGAAAATGTACATTCACTGAAACATGTGCGTTTTGTGATACAGCGGCTTTCCCACCCTAAAGATTTTTTTGCATGGAGTTCCCACAGATTATTATGGGCCAAGGAAAGCGGACTTACTCGTTCGATTTTTAAGGAAATTTGTTGCTCCTGATGTGGCCGTTCTCGAATCTGATTCTGCCATTAGTGATTTTGTTGGAGCAGCTGGTACACATTTTCCTATATTTATAGGATTTGGTTTAGATGAGTCGACAATAGTAAATCTGGCAATCAAGTACAAGAAAAAGGCATGGTTTGCTGTGGCAAAAGGTTTCTCAGATAACACTTTGGTTTTGTATGATTTTGACAAGGAGCCTGCACTTGTAACCCTACATCCAAGCTACAATGAACAGAGTATCTCTTATGGTCCATTTGAAGGTTAGTGTATCTTGGAGATCAAACTGATGAATCTGATACCTGTCATGAAATTTGATTCTCGTGTCTTACACATGGTAGAGCATGTCGATACATAGTCATAAATGGGTACATCGTATACAATTTTTTACCATAACCTGTTTTACTTGTATTATATGCTATATTCAATGTAGGTGAGATATTCAAAATGATAGATGATTCTCATTAGTTTGCATGAAACATATCTGATCATGCAGATCACTTCTTATATTTTAGCTGAAGGCATCTACACTTGGGCAAGATAAGTTTGTTTCAAAGATAATTGTACTGATATACTTCATTGGGAAATTAAATTATGAATTCTGCAGTTTTTCTTTTCAAATTGATCCATATTAACATACTTTAACTTTTGGATGATCAATATAGAGTAATGAATTATAAAAAAAAGTCTGCAGTAGGTTCACGGGAACCAGCTGCTATTTTCCTGTAATTTCAAACTGAAATTTGGTTGGTCTACTATGACTTTTTTTTACCATTAGTTTAATATTCTTTTACTCTCATTATGAGAACAAATCCTATCTAATGATAATAAATGAAGAACTAGGTATCACAATGGTTAGATCCTACTTCATAAGCAGGCTAGCTCGTGAACATGAACATTAGGGGTCTGAACTATAATCATGTTAATTCCTTAAGTCACAATTAATGCAAATTTTTTTTGATAAGTAAAAGTATTATATACAAAGAGCGTCAAAACAAGTGACGCAGCCTATGTACAATAGAGTGAAAATACAAGAGATCTCGAGCTACTCGAGATGGAAGGATTTCACTATTTCTTCTAGAGAGGGAGTAGGAGTCTGGGATAGATCCACTGACTCAGGACACCAAGAAGAAATAGTGCGCAGCCAAGAATCTTTAAGCTTCTCTAAAGTCCCTTCCTCGTTATCAAAAGCCCTCCTGATCCTTTCCTTCCAAATGATCCAACAAACCGCCAATGGGGCAACCTCCCATAAGGAATTTCTCCTGCTCCCATAAGTCATAATTAATGCAATTCTGTGAAGTAAAGATATGAAGAATCTATACACCACCCCCCTCCCCCCATATAATTAAAAAAAAAACCAGGGATACATTTAAATACTCATAATCTTTATAAGCTTAGCTATAAAAAGTAGACTTTTCCAAGAAATATCATTTTCCGAGAAGAAAAAAATGAGATAAATAATGGAATTTATAGCTTAAATATTAGAAATGGGACTCATTTTTTTGGATAAACTAAAAGGGAAAGTAGAACTACCTTTTTTTAGGATGGAGAGAGTTGACGAGAACCCAAGATCTTCCTAGATAGGTTAGCGGTGAATGACACCTCGACCCAATGCCCTTGATTAGACGCGAGCCTCAGCATGTGATTGACGCTACAATTGGGGTGGAATACCAATTGATAAGTCTAGGCCTCTAGGGTTTGAAATCACCGACACGCGAATGATTGAATCAAAAATCACTCAAGAACACACTTTGAGAGAAAAACACACTTCAATTCTATTATCAAACTCAACGTTGAAATAAAACAATATTATGAGGCCTTCAAATAGGCTTACAAACCCTAAAAGAAATATTAAAGGAACCCTAAAACAATACCTAAAATAACTAGGTTTAAATAAGTATTACATATGGAAACAAAGACCTGATTAAAAATAGGTAGAATCTAAAAGAAACAAAACAGCAGCACGCCACAGCTTCCGTTTCTGCCGAAATCAACAAAAATTCTACTCAACTTTGCAACTTTGACAGTTTGACCCTCTGCAGTCTTAGAATCGTCTTTCCATCCTTCTAACTTACCCCTAATCTTCCAATCTTGCCACAAAAGTCCCTCCATTTGGAGATTCAGCCCTAGGGTCCTCAAGATCATATCCAGAGTATATTATTTTTTTCTTTGTATAAAATATATGAAAATATTATAGTACAAAACTAGCAATAGATCTGTATACAGTGATAACTGTTAACATCTAACCAACATAAATTCACCAGAAGTACTGAAATTGTCAATGCATCATGTCTTGAGATCAATTGAAAATAATAAAAAATAAAATGGTCACCATCTCTTTTCTTCTCATTCTTCACTTCAGTTAATATCATTTTCCAAAGCTAGTACATAACTGTTATTATTATTATTATTTTTGATAGATAAGTATGGCCCTTCGGTATGGAGATTGGAACCAAAGACGTCAAGGTCTTTTCTTGAGTACTGTTATTGACATGTCTTCTTCAATATATATGTCAAAAAGAGTCAAAGTACCACTACACGTGTATACTTTTAGATAAGAGGAATTGCTTAAGCCTAATTGTTTATCATATGTCTCTCAATATAAGCGGTTGCATATGAAAAGGCTGATTCAAATTTTCTTATTGAAACATGCAGAGAAATTCCTGGAAGATTATATAAATCAGAGTTTGTTCCCTCTGGCTTTGCCAATAACTCAAGACTCTCTGAGGCTGTTGAAAGATGATGAGAGGAAAATTGTTTTGACTATTATGGAGGATGAGGAAGACTATACATCAAAGGAATTAATCAAGCTATTAAAGGCTGCTGCATCTGCAAACCGTGATCTTGTGTTTGGTTACGTTGGCCTTAAGCAGTGGCAAGATTTTGCTGAATCATTTGAAGTCAATAAGAATACTCAATTACCAAAAATGATTGTTTGGGACGGAAATGAGGGATATTTTTCGGTAAGTAACTTATTAAACTTTCCTAAAAACTACGTCAGCTCTTGATCTTAAGTTTGATGTCATTTACAGTAGTATCTACTGCAATTCTTACCATTTAGTTGTTAGAAGTAGCACTGGAAGAAGAGACTTAATTCATCAACAATTTTTATTTTTTTAGTAAGACAGATTCAGAGGCGATGTTTCAACCTCTGAACCCAAGACTCCACTCCTTCAAACCACCTACTGTTCTGCTCGGCTCCCTAAAAGTTCCACATTTTACAGATGGGTAGTTAACCACCTTAACATTGTAGCTTATCCTCTGAAGAACCTGACCAAGCAAAGAAAAAAACTTCTGCGGAGTTTGGTTACCCAGTCTATCCAGGACAGAGTGTAGACCTTTCTCCACAATTTCTGAGCTACATCACAATGCAAAAGTAGATGATTAATGGAATCCCAAACCTTTCTACTCATTCAACACCAACTCACCAAAATATTTTGCCTCCTCAGATCGTCTCAAGAAATAATAGCCTCTCAGGCAGCTGTCCAAGCGATGAAGAGCATCACTTTATGCAGGGCCGTTGATTCAAATGACTTTCCAAGGGGAGCAGGGCCAGCAGGCTCTATAATGGGATTTGAAATGATCTCATTATAATACTGGAGGATTTAGAACTGTTTCCATTTCGATATATCTACTCCACCTTCTGGGTGTCCGCTTGATATAGCCAGCTGACCAATTTAGCTTCTTCAACTTCCCAGTCTTGAAAACTTCTTCCGAACAATGGGTTTCATACCATTCCACTGATTTCCCTTTACATAATCAGCCACATTAGGGTTCTTGTTCACAGCAAACACACTACAGGAAAACACTTTTTACCACTTTTAAATAATTGTCTTCTTTCAAAACTTTCCTTTTTAGGAAAACACTTTTATCATTTTACCCTTGCTTTGTCTACCTACTTTAATTATGGCCACATGCGCACAAGGGCATTAAAGGAAACCACACATTACACCAATATTTATAATACAATCAATTACTTTTTATTAAACGGTGTGCTATGTCAAAGAGGACGATTAGTTAGGAACGGAGGGAGTAGCATTTAGAACTGTTTCCATTTCGATATATCTACTCCACCTTCGCTTGATATAGCCGGCTGACCAATTTAGCTTCTTCAACTTATTCCAAACAATGGGTTCCATAGCACTCCACTGATTTCCCTTTACATAATCAGCCACATTAGGGTTCTTGTTCACAGCGAACACAGACAAATGTCAAACAGGTTGGAAATGCAGCTCTTTGAACATTTTTTGAGTACACAAACTACAGAAGTCAAGGGTATAATAGAATGATTCTTCTGATTTACCTTGAGAGAAATCCTGGCTAGTTCATGAGTATGGACAAGATTTTTTTCGCCCCGAATACAATGTATCCCAGCAATACCAAAGTGATTTGACTGTCTTACAATGATAACTAGTTTGAACCAAGAATGCTTGCATATTAGCAATGCCTTGGCAATGCCCCAGGTGGGAGAATCATCATTGAGGTGATCATCCTTTTTTACCAAGTCAGACTCAAATTCACAACTCCCCTCTACTGTTAAGTTTCTCTGTGGATGTGGACTTAATATCCAAAACTAAAGGCATGCTTTCAGTGGTATTATGTTCATTTGCTGCAATATATTTAGCCACACATGCTTGCTTCTCTATAGAAAAGATAACAATCAAACCTGAATTACACTTGAGAGTGACACAGTTGTGCAATAGATTCATTAATTTTTCCTGTTGCACCCTTTGCTTTGACAAACTGTCTCAGCAGTCTTTGCATCTTTGCTAGCTGTTCCCAGCAGCCCCTGCTCTTTGTAAAGTGTCTCAGCATCCCATGCACTTAGCAGTGTATCCCACGATTTGCCAAGTGCCTCAGTAGCCCCTTACCTTACAAGTTCTTAGCAGCTGGTTGTCAAACGCATGTATTCCCAGCAGTTTTTCTTGTACATTACAGCTCTCCTGTGCATATATTAAATTCAAACTATGGGTGCAATCAGGCCTTTTTTATGAACCGGACAGACTCAATCTCGACTCGATTATGCTCGAGTTCGAGCCAGGCCGAGGCCATGATCTCGTGAGTTCTCACTCATATTTGAGCTCATCTAATTTTTTGACTCAAACAAGCTCGATTCACTTGTTTGATGAGCTCCGTTCACGAACAGCTCTTTCAAGCTCGGCTCGTTTGTTCCCAAAAAACTCGAATCGTGTAATTAAATTTGACTATTATGTTTATAAGTGACTAAATTTGTTTTTTTTCTTTTTTGTAATTACTTTTTCTCTGTTCGGCTGATAAAGCTCGACTAATTGAACTGTTTGCAAACGGCTTGCAAACCAACTTGAGTCGAGCTCGACTATGGTTTTTGAGGCTCGACTCGAGCTTGATTAAGCCCCAGGTCATATATGTATTCACAAGCTTGAACTTGGGTACTTATGTATGCTATTTTATGGGGTGATATGCCAATAATTTAAATCACACCCAAGATCAGAGTCATCAGACTCCTCTTTCTACCATTTGAAGATTTTGGGTCACTCATACTAGTATGTCTGATGCATGTATGATGATGGTGAACAATTAGAACTTTGATACATTGCATGAAACTCTTTCTAGGTCATGTGTAAATCAAGATTTATGCACTGATTATGCTTACACTTGCAGGTTATTGGCTCAGAAAGCATTGGTGAGGAGGATCGGGGGTCTCAAATCACACAATTTATCGAAGGATATAGAGGGGGCAATGTAATAGAGAAGCAACTTAGTGGTCCATCACTGATTGGCTATATCAATTCACTGATTGGCATCAGAAGTATTTACATTGTTGTTTTCCTGGTTTGTGTTTTTATGATTATACGACACATCAGTTATGAGGAGCCTTTGAGGGTTGGTACCCGAGAAGATGCAGATAAAGCAAGTGGCTCGACCTCTCTGGCTCCCGAAAACAGAGAACAGCGGTTTTCTGCAGACAAGGAAGACTAAAGGCCAGCCTTTCCTGGATTCTTAAAGTCTGCATCCGATCATGCTGTGTTGTGAAAGGAGACTGACTTGGACGAGTGCCCTATCTACGAAATATCACAGGGGCTGATATTGTTCCGGTGTATGTTCACTCATCTGTTTTATAGAATTTTTTTCTTTAGGAAACATAAAGGAATAATTAATTTAGCTAATAACTCGAGCATGGTGATGGTGTATTATATTTTGCAGTACAATTCGATTCCGTTTCCCTGCAATTTAGGTATGATTGGTTATCTATGAACTGTGTGTGTGTGTGTGTGTGTGGTTCACGAAGTGAAACCGAAGCTCGAGTTCCAAGTCCGGTGGAGCTCATTCTTATGCTTTGCTTAGTTGAGGAGCACATCATCATTCACCTTCCTAACTCCCATGTTTTCATGCTTGTCTTTGGAAGAAACTCGACCCCAGGGGTGGGAGAGATGACAAGGTCACTCATTGAGGCCCTTAGTTTCAATCCCTACGCCAAGGAGTCACACTTGCATATCAAAAGAAAAAGAAACCTTTGCTTGAATTTGGAACTCGGTCCAGAGTCACTTTAGCATATCCTCCTCCATTTCCATTGTATATAGGTCTAGTTTATTATAACCTTTTTGGTGGCTCTCTTTAAACTGCATAGACCATTGAAAAAAAAAACTTTATTGGGGTTAATGGCATTCTACGATCTAAGGTTAGAACAGATTCCCAGGTTTCAATTTTAGCAATCTAGGGTTCAATATTTTAATTTCATACTAATTGGTATGAGTGTACATCTAAACCACCGAACTGAATTAAACCAAATCAAACCAATCAGTTTGGTTCGATTTTGATCAAAGTCGGTTTGATTTCAGTTTTAAAAATAAGAAAATCACTCGGTTCGATTTGATTCACGGTTTTTAAGTATCAAATCAAATCAAGCTAACTTATATATTTTTATTTATTTATTATGTAATATATTATATAACATTTGTTTACTATTCTGAACGTTTGGATCATCTGTATAATCTATGATCATCTTATATATGTATATATATACTAAACTAAACATAATCTTGATTGTTGGACTTTTATTTCTTCTATTATTTGTGTTTATTTGAAATTTGTATTGTTTTTTTTATGATAATTTATTTTTAGTAGATTATTTTCTGGAGTGACTATAAAGGCTTAAACGTAACACTATGTAATGCATAAAATGACCTAAGTATCTCTTTTAATATTTAATAGATAATAGATACTCACCCTTCTTTTACTCCCTCCAACTCAATAAGACTATATATATATATATATATATATATATATATATATATATATATTCACACACATATTACATAAGAATTTTATTAAAAATTTTTTTTTTATAAAACAGCCGCTACACATTTACGGTACTAATATAAAACATCTGTCATATACTTGCGATACTAATATAAAACAACCGTTAAGCTCTAGTGAATGTTTTGTTCGAAATCAAAAAAAAAACTACCGAACTGAACTAAACTAAATCAAACCGATTTGGTTCGATTTTAATTGAAGCCGGTTCGATTTCGGTTAAAAAATTCGGAAAATCACTTGATTCGATTTGATTCACGATTTTTAGTATCGAACCGAACTAAGCTAACCTATATATTTTTATTTATTATATAATATATTATATAACATTTGTTTACTATTCTGAACGTTTGGATCATCTGATATGCATAATCTATGATCATCTGATATCTATAAATATATAAAAAAGAGGAGCAAATAATGGAAATATCCCGCCAAAAGTGACTTTCCAAATTGAGAAACATTTATAATTTGTATATTTATCTCTTTTTTTTTTTGAAAATTGAAATGAAAATCAATTAATGAAGTTAACAACAACTCTTTAGATTCAAATGACTTTACAAATATCTTTAGTGCATTTAATGTGAACAAATTGTATAGCATTTAATATAGTTCAATATAATTTACAAAATGACAAGAAATACAATATCAAAATAATATCAAATATTGAATAATTTATTCTATATCCGATTTTTTTTTAATTTATGATTTTTTTTTTGCATTTATAATTGGCATATTGGCTTTTAAATCTTCATCACGGTAATATAAACTCCCAGAAATAAGATTAAATGATGAAACAGTGTATTCAATATAAATTATTTGCCACAATTATTAATAAAAGTCTTGATAAATAATGATAATACAGTAATATTCAAACCGGTTTAAAACCATAAATCAAAGTAACATAGTTACTTCCCATCACTAATGAATTAGTTAATGGTTTACTAAAAAAATATTTTTAGAAAACGTCCAAAATAATGATAATATTTTTTTCACTTAGTAAAATACGAATTATCATTACCTCATGAAAGCTTTAATATTTTAACTAATTTTATTTAAAAATTATTCATCGATGTAATTAGAAATATAAAAGATGAATGTCAGATAAATTTGTTAATAGACAAAGACAAATTAGTAAAAGAATACATGCATTAAATTAATGTTTATCCAAGGAGTATATAAAATGATTGTCAACCATCGTTATTTGTAACCGTACGAAGTGTATAAACTAAATGCAGTAAATATTTTGAAACAAATCATTTTGTTTAGATGTTTTGAAGCTTAATTTATGAGTAATATGAGTATTTTTATGAAAAGTTTAATTCTATCTTCTTCATTCTTATAAATTTTAGATTCTTATAGTTCTAAAATTTAAAGATTTTTAGAACCAGTTTGTTGTTTGAGGTGCTTAGGTATTTTTATTATTCTAAACAACTGTTTTCTATAATTTTTAACAAGTTTATATATCAAATATATCAATAAATTATATAACAGTCAGATTTCAAATAATTTACTCCATACAACAGTAATATAAACATACATAATTATGACATATTATGAAATTTATAGACAATTTCATATAAATTAATAAATAGAAAAGACAAATTAGTAACCGAGTATTTACAATAAATTTACTCTTAATATTTACTTGCTACCGATAATTGTAATAGTCCAGAAAAATAATTATCGTATAAAGTATCAACATATGCACTACTCCTAATGTCATTCAAATATTTTGAGTTTAACCGTCGAATACTTATACAAATTCAAGCAATTTTATATGTAAAATCTAAAGATCGGACATAGGCCAAAGTTAGATTGAACAAATAATTAACAAATTTATAAGAAAATAAATATATATCTGACCCAAGGGGTGGGAGAGATGGCAAGACTAGGGGCCACACTTACCTATAAAAAATAGATAAATAAATAAATATATACATATATATGAGATTTTTTCTACTTCATTTTAATTAAATCTAAATCTAAAAAATAAAATTCTTAATATATTTGTCTAGCCTACATGTTTAAAAATCCAGGTCTAATATATGCAAAAAAAAAAACACCTAAATTAACAAATAAAAAATTTAGTATATTTTTCCAGCCTACATGTTTAAAAATCCAGGTCTAATATTTGCAAAAAACTTTAACCTATTAAAGTTAGTTTACAAAAGATATATATTTATTCAACTTAATCGGTAATAGGCCAAAGTTAATTTGAACTTTAATGGAATTTAAAAAAAAAATTGAACTTTAATTTTACAAATATTTACCAAAATATACAGATCTATGATGTTTTTCTCCATTTTCATGAGATTTAAAGTCAAAAAGTGCATAATTGATGTTTATTTTTCCATTTTTGTCAAAATTAAATTTATAAAACAAATGTCCAACATAAAAAGTTGGGATCAATTTTTTTAATCCATTTTGAAAAACAAATTGGAAAAAAAATCATATGCTTAAAATTTTTCTCAGATATGATAGATCTAAGTTTTTATTTTTATAAACTGTTTTTTAAAGTAAAGATGCATATTGATATGTACTTGAATATAATTAATTAACTATAAGACTTGTATATTTTTCATACTTAGGTAAATTAAACTCTCAATTTTTTAAATAATAATCGAAATTCAAATTTGTATCATACAAATTTCTTTCAAATTTTTATTTAAAAATAATAATAAGGAAATCTAAGAAACCTAGCTGTGAAATGGTTTCAAAGTATTCAATGTTAGGAATTCTCCCAAGGCACACTAAAAATTTAGACTCAATAACTTTTGTTATTGAATAGTTGTATACAGGGCCGACCCTGTAAAATCGGGGGCCCAAGGCCAATTACGTCGAACGGGGCCCTTCCTTTGTAGCATAATTTTTTTTCTTCCAAATTTTGAAAAATTAAATAAACAGAGGTTACGTATGCCATTTTTTTCGACTGGTAAATCTTTTGAAAATATATCGAAAAACATTTTCTGGTGTTTGGTAAACAAACGGAAAATGTTACAGAAAACAATATATGAATAAATACAAAAAGTATATTATAATATTAATGTATTGAACATAAAATGGTGTTTAACTGTAAGTAATTTTTCTTTAGTAATCTTTAATTTATCATTAATGGTGTCAAATCAATAAGGTCTATTTTTTTTCAATGTCACAAATACAAACAAAAAAATTGGTAATAATGCAAAAACGTTTTAAAAAGGAAAATTGATAATATTCAGGACGTCTCTAAATAATATAGTGGACACTAATTTTATGACGTAATGAGTATTTATTTAAATTATAATTTATAAATAATGTGCACAAACTTTAATTTTTTTTTCTAAACAATGTATTTGTTGAGTAAAATATTGTGTTTGTAAACATGTGTAATTGTGGAAGAGGGCGAATGAGTGCTTGAACATTTGGAAAATGAATCCGTAAGTCATTTTCCTTAAAAGAAAGCTTCATTTTTTGTTGACTTTATGTTGACTACATTTTCCTCTGATTACCAAACACTGGAAAATGTGGAAAACGTTTTCCAAAAGTCATTTTTCGTGAAACAAACGCAGCCTAAGTCTTTTTAGAAATTAGAATAGGGAATATATATATATATATATATATATATATATATATATATATATATATATATATATATATATATATATATATATATATATGTGTAGGGTTTTTGTGAGATTTGGGAGCCCAAAAAATTGAGTATTTTTAGGGGGCCCAAGGCCATAACCTCACTCTCCTTATAACAGGGTCGACCTTGATTGTATAAAAATTATGTTGTATAATATGTTATTCCTAATATTTTTGTGTTGGAGGTTCTGTTTAGAGTCTGTTATTTCGACTTCAAATTTTTTTTATTAGATAAAACAAACAGTTTGATATTTGACTATTATATATATATATATATATATATATATATATATATATATATATATATATATATATATATATATATATATATATATATATATATATATATATATAACATAAATATTTGTACTTTTTTAAGGTTATTTGAAAATTACCAATCCAACATTTAAATGTAATTTTTTGTGGTGCTTTTATTTGGTAGCAAGAAAGATTATCTCGTTGTTTTAATATTAGCAATTCAAAGTACAATGTTGTATGTAAGGATGAATACAACTTCATGCTTTAAAATCACCTCTTATAGAATTAAAAGTACTAATCGTACGTTTTCAATGATAAATATTATATATAAAAAAGTATTCCAAAATTTATAATATTTATTTCAAATATATGTGTTTGGTGGAGATTTTTGACAGATATTGCATGTGATTCCAAAAGGAAGTACACAAGACAGAGTTCATCCCACTATTAATTCATTTTATTTGTGGAGAGATTCACATGTATTTAGGTTGACAACAAATATGAGATACAAAGCATGAGTCCAACGAGAGTTCCGAATAATTGAAACTTTTTGTCGATTGGATTGCGAAGATTAACGATGATAAAATTGGTGAACCAAATGATAATTGTGCTTGTGTTGATATTCTCAATCAACTGCTGCTTAAAGAATTCAACGATCCAATCTCTCCAATTGTACAAAACACATATCCTTCATTTGGAAACAGTCCCGATGATTCATCATTTTTGGAAAAGAGAGTTATTCTAGATCCGACTTATGATGTAGTTAATTCAATATATGATTTCATGGTATTGAAGAACATGCAATTCAAAAGGAAGATTGTTTTTGAGCTAGATTTTTTGTGTCATTTTGATAAAAACGTTGATCTTTTGAACGATAAAGATATTCCTAAAGTTTTAAATAAAACTTCATGTTCTAGAATTCTAAATCATGAGTTGAATTTAAAGGTTAAAACTTCATCAATGTTGCTTCGTAACATTGACTATTTCCTTGAGTTATTTATTAGCACGCGATTAATTATTACAAGGCTAAGAAACCATGTTTTAAATGGTCGAGTTCTTTCAAATGGTCATTCTGGTGGTACTGTTTTATTTCAAAAATATCACTGACACCATCTGATCATTGAATTTCATCCAAATTTTAAAAAAGACAATTTACGCTGATGATGTCTTGCGAAATCTCTATAAATAAAAGTGTCTAGCGTCAGATTTCTTTTGAAAAACCTTATTTTTAGTTATGATCAGTATGTCGCTTTGTCTATAGTTACTGATCTTAAGGGTCTTTGAATTTTTTGTGTGATAGTAATAGTTGTAATAATCGTACATTTTCAACGAAAAATGTTGTATATAAATAAATATTTTAAGATTTATAATAACTTTTTTTAAAATTTATGTGATTTTCTTTGATTATATTGTTTATCATTTTTTTATTTATTTTGTTCATATTAGACTTTTTAATTGTATATAATTCAAATTTGATCGAGTATATGATTTTATACTCAAGTACAAATCGTGCAACGCACGGGTGCATCACTAGTATGTATATATATATTAAACCAAATATAATCTTGATTGTTGTACTTTTATTTTTTCCATTATTTGTGTTTATTTAGAATTTGTATTGTTTTCTTTACGATAATTTATTTTTAGTAGATTATTTTCTAAAGTGACCCTAAGCGTAACATCATTTAATGCATAAAATGACCTAAGTACCTATTTTAACATTTAATAGATACTCACCCTTCATTTACTCCCCCCAACCAACCTCTCCAACTCAATGAGAATATATATATATATATATATATATATATATATATATATATATATATATATATATACACACACACACACACACACACACATATTACATAAGAATTTTATTAAAAAACAAATTTTTATAAAACAACAACTACACACTTGCGGTACTAATATAAAACATTCGCTAAGCCCTAGTGGATGTTTTTTTCGAAATCGAAAAAAATACAAATCAACGGTTTTTTGTTCATAGTTGAAAAAAAAAGCTGAATCAAAATCAATCCAATTCACATACGATATCATGCCTTAACAATGAAAACCGAATCAACAATGACAAATAATCAAAATTACGTGAAGGGAGGAGGGAAGGAGGGGGTGTGTTTGTTTTAGGGAGTTAATGAAATGGTAGTATAGTTTAAATGTGGAGAGGGGTAGTAAAGTGATTTTACCCCTTAAATAGTGTTACGTTTAGGGATTTGGGTGTTACGTTAAGGTCTTCTATATTTTCTAATATTTAATGTTAATTACAAATTAAAATATTATTTTTATTGTAATTCTTAATATTGGTTAAGTTGATTAAAAAAACTTATATAAACCACAAAACTATCGGTTCTGTTTGGTTTGAAATTTTTGGAACCAATATGGGGTGGTTCGGTTCGTGGTTTTGGCTTAAATCAAACCGAACCACGTACACCCCTACTAATCAGAGTAGTTGCTAGCATTTGCCCATTAAATTAGCACGTACATGTTATTTGTCCATTTTAATTTCTTTGTTTATTTTAGAAAGTGGTCTATTGTAATTTTTTTTTAGTTTGAAGGACTAGTGAGCATGTCCAAATGGGGGATTGAGGGTCACACTATATAGACCCCTCCTTCCTCCAAGTTGACCTCTTATTTTATTTTTTTCTTAATGACAAATATACTCTTAATCGTAAAGACTATTATACCCTTATAGATGATAAGTAGACATCCATCCTCTTTTTCTAAAACAAAAAACTTCTAACTAAACTCTTCAACCCAAAACAAATATACCCCTTTCTTCCCAACTCATTATTCATCTCCTTCTTCTTCTTCTTCTTCTTCTTCCTAAAACACCTTCTTCCCAAAACACTTTCTTCCCAACTCATTCTTCTTCAAATCCTTCTTTTTCCTCCACAAATATACCTCATTATTCTCAACCTATCTTCTTCTCATTCATATTCCCCTTCTTTTGTTCTCAAAACCTTCTTCATTCCCAAAAACCTTCAACCTTAAAAAACAACCTAGGGATTCAATATTGGGCTTGAAGAAATTAAGCATGGATGAAAAAATGAAATCAATATGACTATTGTAGTAAGCATTAACTTTTTTATGCTTAAAATTGTTTTAAAAATTCATTTTTTTTCTTCATAAATGAGGTATGCATCGTGTATTGTTCGAATCTGGGTTACCGAAAAAATTGTAAATGTTCGATTGGCTCCAATCGAACATATCAAAACTGTTCGATAAGAGTCGACCGAACATTTGCAGTTTTTTTTGTCTCCCTCATCCGAACATTTCTAAACTGTTAGGGCACCACATACCGAACAATGTCAATTTGTTCCACCAACATGCACCGAACATCTGTAATATGTTCCATCAGACCTTGCCGAACATTTTGGAAATGTTCCACATGCCTTGACCGAACAGTTTGAAAAATTGTCAGTAGCTTGTGTTTTTTATGTGTTATTATTTTTGTTAACATGATTCAAACACGTTGTCTAAAAATCCTATTGTTGTTGGTCCTTTTGATAATGAGATCTCTCCCATTTATAATGATGAGATTGTTCGTGTGGAAGATAACGAGATAGTTCCTATTCAAGATATTGTAGCGGATTACACTGATATAGTTCAAATTCAAGATATTGTGGCGGATTACACTGATGTGTTCATTACGTGTGAAATCTTTTCATCTCACCAAATGTTGATTGGGTACGTGCTAGGGGGAATGAGCATGACATAATAATAATAATAGTTAGGAGGTCAGACAGTGGTGCGGGTAAAAAAAAAACCTCGGGTACTATTGACTTGTGAACGTGTTGGTCAATACGGTGGACACAAGAAAGATGAGACACCTAAACAAGTAAATGAAGTTGAAATTGGAAAGAAAGATGAGGAGGTGAGTGAACCAAAAGGCAGGAAAGAAAGATGATCTAAAAGGATTGGTTGTCTATTTAATTTGAGGGGTAGAGAAGTGTTAGTTGGAGAATGGTCATTGGTTGTGAAGTGTGGTCTCCACAATCATGAACTTGGTCTGTACGCAGATTGTCATTCATATGCCGGTCAATTTTTAAGGGTTGAGGAGGAATATGTAGTTAATATAACACACGCCAATAGTAAACTGAAGGACATTTTGACGCGTTTGAAAGATAAATTTAAAGAAAATAGATCCACAATAAGGACGGTCTACAATTCACATTTGAAGAATAGATTTATCGAGAGTAAAGGTCGATCACAAATGCAGCAACTTATGTTTATGTTAGAGAAGCATGGATATGTCCATCATCATCGACGCTGCGAGAAGGCGAACACATTGAAGGATTTGTTCTTCGCTCACGCATCCAACGTTGATTTATTGTGTGCCTTTTCGAAAGGCATATTAATGGATTGCACACACAAGACAAATAGGTACAAGTTACCTTTGTTGGAGATTGTTGGTGCGACATCTACAAATATTATATTTTTAATTGCAGCTGTTTATTTAGAGAATGTGAAAACATATAGCTATACGTGGGCGCACACATGTTTGAAATCATTGATGGACCAATGGAGCACGCCTAATGTGATCGTGACTGACAGAGAAATAACTTTAATGAATGCAATTGAGAGAATGTTTCCTACCCTAAGACATTTCCTTTGTCGATGGCACATCAATAAGAATGTGTTGGCAAACTGTAGGACAATCTTAACGACAAAAGAAAAGTGGGATTCGTTTAATATGTTTTGGAATATGTTGGTGATCTCTGATACTGAGTCACAGTATAATGAGTCTTAAGGAAGACTGAAGTCTGAGTTCAAAGAATTTCCAAATTCCATCAAATATGTTTTGGAATAATGGATTGAGCCCTATAAAGAAATATTTGTGTAATGTTAGACAAATAACGTCATGCATTATGACAATAACACAATAAGTAGATATTAATTACTTTCAATATTTTGTTACATACATATTTTGTTACATACATACTTGAAAATACAGCTTGGATTAAGCCAAGGTAATTTTGAAACTTGTTGGCGAAAAATCCACACTTTCATTGAGACATCACACAATTCAATCAAGCACTCGTTTGAGAAGACTTGTGGTTTGCCTTTTGCGCATAAGATCGTTGAACTTGTGAAATTGGGCAAGCCAATTTCCCTTGAGCAGGTTGACGTTTTTTGGAGAATGTTGGATATGTTACCGGTTAAGGGCGAAGGTAATGGGATTCGGGTTGAAATGGATTGTGCATGGAAAAACACAGTTGAAGAACTTTATTTGATATATAACAACGCCTCAACCGACTGAGATAGGTTGGCACTGTTGAAGAGAGCCAGAGAGGTTGTGAAGCCATCAATTACATCAATGATTAAACCTCAGGTTTTGGAAGTTGTTTTGGTTGGCCTGAGACAAAAAAAGCTAAACATGGCAAATCAACGAAACGTGATCCAAGTAGGTTTTAGTATGTCGAGTCGATAGAAGATAGTTACTCGCCGCAAGAACAAGTCACGTACGAGGTTGGCCCATCAACTACTAGGCCGAAGATACGGGTAATTTCAATCACTCTGTTTTTGTGGTTTAGCAGATCTTTACAATACAACAATGTTAAATTCATGTTAAATTCATCTTCTTTCAATAGGTTACACGACAACGATTGAAACTCCCAACAAATATTCGTTTCGTTGATCTACTCCCATCACAATTTGTCAATTTTATTACGGGGACTAATGATGTTAAAGCTGATGGGCATTGCGGTTATCGTGCAGTTGCCGCCACACTTGAATTAACTCAAGATGGTTGGTTGGCCTGCAGTTCGACGAGACCTCCATCACAAGGTGACTACTAACTTAGAGTTATACAAACGTGTTTTCCTGGCACATGATCATGTTGATAAGGTCCTACATACGCTTGACTACTACAAGAACAATGCACCTCGAAAAAATTAGTTTATTTGCCAGAAATGGGTCACTTGGTTGCATCAACGTATAATGTAGCTCTGGTATGTTTAGATACACGATTGTCTGTAATTTATCTACCATTGAAGATTGCGGCCACGTCTCCTCCGAAGCTTATTTGTATCAAATTAATAAATGAAGATCATTTTATCGAGGGTCATCCATTACCACTGGTGTCTATACATTGGGATTCGTTTCACCACTAGTTTGTATCTGAGTGGAAAAACTTGTTTCAAACTCAACTTTATTTGTACTCGGATAATGTAGGATATAGTTGTTATTGGTCGCAGTACTGAGACCATAATTTTAGAATAACATGGTTGTAATTATGGTTATTGATAATAGTATGTTTATGGTTATTTTTGTTGATTTGTGCCATGTTGTTTTAAATTTGTTATAGACATTGAAAATGATTTTAAAAACTTGTTAAAATTAACATCTAAAATGTCAAAGTTATCCAACAAGTTAAATTACATATTAAAACCTAAAATGTCAATCAAACTTTTCCAACAAATTCAATTACACATTATCAAACGTTTCTTCTACGACGACGGCTAGATGGTTCGCACCATTTGTAGACGGTTCCGGTCCCCCATGTTGTTGACATCCAAGTGCTCCATATTGATGAGGACACAAGATCTCCCAAATAGGTTTTAGTATGAATGACTCTGCTACCCAATGCCCTCAAGATGACGTGAACCTTGAAATTGTGAATGACGCCACAATTGGGATGAATCTCCAACTAATAAGTCGAAATTCAATCTTAAACAACGAATCCAAGTTGTTTAAGATCCAAGCTTCCAATCCAGGACACTCAATAAAGACACCATTTTCTAACTAGAAAATCTCTCAATTCGATTAATCAACAAAAACTATTCTTCAATACATTGAGAACCCTTATTTATACTACGAAAAACCTAAGAAAGCTGTAAAATTCATAACTAGAAATTAGGGAAAATTTTAAAATCCTAAAACTAACAAAATCCAGAAAACATAAAATACAGGGCCACGCGGTCGCCTTGTAAGTGTGTGACGCGGCCGCGTAGGTGTCGGACGCGGTTGCCTTAAGAAGGAACGCGGTCGCCTACATTTTTTCTTAACTCTCTGGAAAATAAGTGGACGCCTTGCTTCATAGGACGCAGTCGGCTTGTGCTGGTAGGATGCGACCGCGTTCTTACCGACCCTCCTTTTTGAAGATCGTATCACTTATGCATCCAGGATCACTATACCCACCTTTAGTGTAATGCATGTTTGAGATAAACAAAACTCATAACTAGGGGGGTAATTCAAATAAAACTCACAATTGAAGTTTTTATAGTTAATTGTGAAGGAGTAATTCAAACAAAACTTTTAACTGAAGGGTTCATATAACTCACATATACTTACGAATCAATCTGAAACATCAATTATGTTTGACACAATTCGATCAGGACCACCAGTTAGACCCTGAACTAAATTATAATATAAATTTATAAGGATATTAAAAATTAATGGATATAAAGGCAGCCCATGGCAACCAATGAATGTCTCAGGTGGTTCCCAAGTTTCTTGTCCTAATATCACTACCAGGATTAATATCTGATGGACTTAATCCCTGCTGTACAAAGTGACCAGTTACGCAATGCCTTCTTGAGTTCTTTCTAGGATAAAATAATTTTTTGGTCCCTTAACTATACCGATTTTATGCGTTTGGTCCCTGTATTTTTTTTGTAATGTATTTGGTCCTTAAACTCAATTTTTGTTAAGAGATTCGCCCCTCATAGAGTTACCATTAGTTTTGACGTTAATTTTTTTAAAAAATCCCAAATTTGCCCTTACGTTTTGGGCATCTTATGAAACCCTAAATTTAGTCTCAATCTATCCAATGTCTGACAAACCACGGTCGAAGATGACGGCGTGGGGTTGGCGTTTATGATGGGGGGATGAACTGGGTTGCTTGGTTTTTGGGGCGGTAGAAGACGGGATGATTTATATAAATACAGAGAGATAACAGATCTATAACTTCTTTGTCTCCGGCCAAACTCATCACTCCAGATCTATGGTAATTCCAAAACCCATATCAATCATTATCTCTCCCAACACTCCATTTCAACCATGGCCGCCTATCTCTCATTCTCCGATCTCGCTCACCCCATCTCCGACCAAAGACCACTGCCGCGCCCGGTGTCCCTTCCAAGTCCACCTCTTCCGTCGACTTAGGCCATTCTTTCCCTTTACGGCCAGATCTATGGCCATTCTTTCTGTCGACTTCCGGCCATTCTCATTCCATTCCAGATCTGAGCGAGTCTCTCTCTCCATCAGACGGCCAAGCTCATCAGCTTCTCTGTCTCTCTTCTCCATTACCAGCTGATTTTGAAGTCAAAGTAAATGAAATCTCAATTCCAGCAACCACTTTTAGAAGACCTTGAAGCACGGAAGCAAGATGGGAACTTGTGTCCCCGATTAACGTAAGCGTTCGTTTCTCCACCACTCTTCCGTGCAATGCGGACCACCTAATCTCGAGTATGGCAAGCATGAAGAGTGTCACTTTGTGATGGCTAGAAGGTAAACGAGGAAGGTTACATTGAGTGTTTGAACTATGAATTGACCAGAGAGAGAGAGTCTTTGGGAGAAAGCAGTAGACAATGAGAAAAAAGGAGGTAAAGGGATAAATTCAACATTTAGGTAAGCAATCCTTTGCGAAACTTCATTTTAGAGCGGCAAAAGAACATTATTTCGAGAGAAGAATATCTCAACAAGAGAACAGTGGCCAGCGATGGAGGCGATCATTGAGATTAATTGGAGCAGTCCCACGAAAGGCATCCCTCTTTGTCACACAGTAAATAGATCTCCATCCCCTATTGCTTTTCCCTTTTTCTTTTTTCTTTTTTTTTTTAATTTTGAACAATTAACATTACTAAGGGCAAACTTGAAATTTCACAAAAAAATTTGACGGCAAAATTGACGGTAACTCTATGAGGGGCGAATCTCTTAACAAAAATTGAGTTTAAGGACCAAATACATTACAAAAAAAAATACAGGGACCAAACGCATAAAATCGGTATAGTTTAGGGACCAAAAAATTATTTTATTCTTCTTTCTATAGCCTCAAATTAAATTTGAAATATATTATTTTTAATGAAATGGGCTTGCTTGTGATGTCAGTTTCTCCCCCCGTTTTAACTTCTTGGCATGGTGGCTTAAGTCTCAAGAATTTTTTTGTTGAAGAAGAAATAATTAGCTATAAAACTTATATATAAACAAAACATCTTTAATGCACTTTGTTGAATGGGACATATTAGAGAGTTTTTACAATGCAGATGGAACAAAATGTCTCTCAAGATGTTAACTTTTCTCACAAGATAAGATACATGATCATCATAGCTCCAAACATAAAAAATAATAATTTTAGCATATTGATATCCTGCTGCCCTTCACTTTTCTGATGATTCTCATAAGCATAACCTCAATGAAATACACCCGAAAATCCATGTACATGATGTGTTCTTGCACCGTACACCGGAGCACCCTCGAACCCATGACCATGAATATCTAATAAAGAAGGTAACAGTCCACCGATACCAAACCTAGTAGTTGCAATTGGCACAAATACCACCATCAGCCCAAAACCAAATGTATGATTATTTGCTTCAAGGGGTGGGGTAGTAGGATGTCTTTGTGGAGCTGGCCTATAAGGAATCTGAAGACCAGGGATAGGTTTAGATCTCATGTCAGTCGATATCTTCCCTATGCCATATAGAGGAACCGATTTCTCTTCCTGTACAAGGGCTTTACAAACAGGGCATTCCTAGGAATGAGTGGTGATGCTGCACAATCTGGCTTTGGGCCGGTGCTTGCGGTTTATAGGATATCTGGGCTTAACTGAATGTGAGAACTCCAAAAACCCTGTCAAAAGAAGAAGACACCTTAGATGGAATGCAAGGCAGGGCCTCGCGAAACCCCTCAGGTGTGAGAGTAAGTATTGAGCTTAGTTGAAAGCAAAATAACAGGGTTTCGATCTATAGAATAGTGCGTACCTTTCAAATGAGATTTTATGAAGTATATATAGCCTTTCTAGGAGTAAGATCCGGGTTAGGCTATGATTACGGAGATATTTTAGGACTGTAATACCATAAATGCGGGTTGACCGCGTAATCGAAGGAATCATGGCTAAAATCTCGGGATCAGCGAGGTTATCTCGAAATTAATACCGAGCTCAATCGGGCAGCCTTGTTCCCTGCTCGCTGAGTGATAGAGAAATTCCTGCTCGGGATAGATGTATGATGATCATCTCGCGGCTATCCTGCTCGGGTAATTTATTTCCTGGTCTCTGTCATACACGTGACTATCACGTGTTGGAGCCTGTGCTTGGCTCGTGACCAAAGTTTGGGCCGAGCTCATCAGTGGCCCCCTGCTCCCTGTTCGGCGAGTATTTATGCTCGGCGCAGGGAGCAATACACTTGTATGATTTTATTGTGGTCGAAATGAAGGGAGCTGCTTTATTGGTGACAGTTAGTGTAGTCGAAGGGCCGGTTGTAGGGAGACTGAAAGACCTTTCTGAAGTGACAGCTGTTGAGTTCAGTCATGATGAGCTGCGTGTTTTCGAGGCAGGCATTAATGGCGGGCTTGATCGGGTGCTTCGCAGCCGCCTTTGTTTGAATTCGTGGGCGCGTGATTTGGGCGCCTTTTTCCCAAAATTACGCCTATAAAAGGGGCAAAACCCTAACCCTTTTTCTTTTTTACTGCCTTCAATTGCTCCGCCTTGCTCTTGCTATTACCTTCCTCAGTCAGTTGGTTAGAGCGTCGTGCTAGTAAGAAATTCGTTTCTGTCATTCTGGATCACTTCAACATTTCAGCTTCTGGCAAATTGATTCACGTTCAACGCACAAGTAAGTTTCTCCTGTTTTAATTCTCTTCTGTTTCTTTGAGTTTTCTGGTTCTGGTTCTTTCTATGTTCTTCATGTTCATGGTTTTCTGGGTAGATTCTTAGGACTTTCAGTTTAGGCTTGGGTAGTTTGCAGGGAGATCAAGGAAAAATCTTCGAAGAATCATACGTTTTCTGGGGATTAATCCAGATATTGCTCGATCTGTTGTAGGATGTCTTCCCCTCTTCGACTTTTTGATGACAGTTCTGATCATGAGCAAGAAGCTTATGATTATGACCATGGTGCTCAGGAGCATCATTCACCCGTAGATTCTGAGAGAACGGGGTCTGACGTGTTGATTTCAGAGAGGAGGAATACTCAAGAAGCAAGTAATCATGATTTCCTTGAAAGGGTTGTGAATGATGTGACCACCGACCAGGACGAGGTAGACGAGGCGAGCTCGAGTGAGATGCCCAGCGACGAGGAAGTGGCTGGTCGACGTCGAGCGGGTAGGAGACCTCGCAACGAGGATTATTTTAATTTGAGCTCGCTTGCTCATTGGGAGTCTATGGACTCAGTTGTAGAGGTGGGGAACTGGTTTGACTCCATTGGGATTTCCAGGGAAGATTACCGAGGGGTCCCTTATGAATCCGAGATGACTCCTGCTCAGATGAGGAGTAAGACCAAAAGAGTGGTCTTTTTCTATGATTTCTTTCGTGTCGGGATGCGTTTTCCGCTATATCCTTTTGTTGTCGAGTTCTTAAGGGAGACCAACGTTGTTCCGTGTGACCTCCAGCTTACTACGATGCTGATTCTGATTGCTTTTAGCGCGACTTGCCAGCTAATTGGGTTTGAACCGGAGATGACCATACTTCGAAAACTTTTTCAATTTACCAAGGACAAGAGATCGGGTAGGATTATTGGCCGATCAAAACCTGGAGCCCTGAAGTTGTTTACTGAATTTCCCCATAAAGTCGATAAGTGAGACAAGAGGATTGTTGTGGTTGAATCCCGGGTTGGGTGGCCCTTTGCTCCGACCCCCTATGAGATGAAGTCTCCAACTTATGATCGACATGCCACTTTCACCGGAGAGGATAGGTGTATGGCTATGTTGCGAGGAGCACTGGGAGTGACCGAGCAGGGTCAACAATGGCTGATTGACTGGAAGTCAATCGTGCAGGATCCCCGGATCTTACACCTGGCCGGGATGTATCCTGCTTCCGTGGAGGGTGTGGATCCTTTGATTGACATATCACATGAGCCCGTTCATCCTTTTTGGGGGACTTGTCATGACCACAAGTTCCCCAGCGAGTGCGAGTTATGCGGTCTAGGGGGAGATTGCACACCTCGATTTGACTTTGAGGATGCTGGTATTCGCTCTTTATTGTCCATTATGAGTAACAGAAAGTATCCCGACATTTTCTAACTTGTTTTCTTTTTGCTTGCAGTGGTGAAAGACATACTGAGGCAGAGGAAGATTGAGTTCAAGGCGAGGTCTGTTGCTCGCCACGGTGAGTTGATTGGCCGCGGCGACTGCCTCCAATCCTTACCCAAGGCCCCCTTTCGAAAGGAGCAAAAAATCATCTCGTGCTCTGGTTCCTCTCGAGCTGAGATCTCCTTTCTAGGGACGCCGACCACCGAGCACTCTTCTCGAAAGAGATCAATTGTGCCCGATTCCCGAGCAGGAGGCCGAAGTACTCGACCACGAACAGGGGGGAATGAACCCCAAGAAACCTGATGCCCAAACTGATGTTGCACAATCTGGCTTTGGGCCGGTCCTTGCGGTTTATATGATATCTGGGCTTAACTGAATGTGAGAACTCCAAAAACCCTGTCAAAAGAAGAAGACACCTTAGATGGAATGCAAGGCAGGGCCTCGCGAAACCCCTCAGGTGTGAGAGTAAGTATTGAGCTTAGTTGAAAGCAAAATAACAGGGTTTCGGTCTATAGAATAGTGCGTACCTTTCAAATGAGATTTTATGAAGTATATATAGCCTTTCTGGGAGTAAGATCCGGGTTAGGCTATGATCACATAGATATTTTAGGACTGTAATACCATAAATGCGGGTTGACCGCGTAACTGAAGGAATCATGGCTAAAATCTCGGGATCAACGAGGTTATCTCGAAATTAATACCGAGCTCAATCGGGCCTTGTTCCACTCCGGCCGAGTGATAGAGAAATTCCTGCTCGGGATAGATGTATGATGATCATCTCGCGGCTATCCTGCTCGGGTAATTTCTTTCCTGGTCTCTGTCATACACGTGACTATCACATGTTGGAGCCTGTGCTTGGCTCGTGACCAAAGTTTGGGCCGAGCTCATCAAGTGGAGATGGAGCCATTTATAGACGCACGGCCAACAAAAGAGGTGACCGCAAAGAGTAGCTAAGTGTTACAAAACCAACAATGACTTGATCGTCTCTATAAAGTTGTGATACAGTGTTGTTCATTCTGCAACACTCTCTTCTATCAATTAATCTTGTTACTATTGCTGAATTTTTAATATGAGTATAGCAAAGAGCTTTTGATATTCCATTGGTAGGTAAGAACATACCTTTTGTTGATGCGGATATCATTGACCCTTTGAAAACAATGATCATTGCCACTTTTTGGATATCACTCCCCAATCTGTCCAAATTCCCTTGAGCCGAAGACTCCAAAGAAACAATGAAACAACCCACTGTTTGGATGATCCAAAACTGCCACAACCCGAAAATAAAAATAAAAATAAATAAAAGAAGAGTAGGATAATTCGGTTTCCCCAAACGAGCTTCACTCACTCGTTATCGAGAATGTTTCACACACAAAAGATCTGCCCTAAGCATTAAATTAAATGGCCTTATAAAGGCTTACAAAACTTACCCTAATCCGATTAAGAAAATTATTCCCAAACTTGAGGAAAAAGAAAACATAATTTCAAGAAAACATAATTTCACTAAAATACATAAAAACAATTCATATTCTATAAAGCATTTAAAGTCCTAATCTATGTAGATCTTGTTTCCTATTTTATCTATCCTAACGACTTTCGGACTTCTTAAATTCGCTTATGGTAAGAGATGGAAACATAATATAATAAGGATGGTTGTGAGAATAGACGGTTTCCCCTTGACAAAACCAGGAAACCAGAATAGGCACAGACTAGTATCTGTGTCTGTGCCATTAGCAGAGTTTGGGTATGAGATCAGTGTAATGCATGTTTGAGATAAACAAAACTCATAACTAATGTGGTAATTCAAATAAAACCCACAATTGAAGTTTTTATAGTTAATTGTGAAGGAGTAATTCAAACAAAACTTTTAACTGAAGGGTTCATATAACTCACATATACTTACGAATCAATCTGAAACATCAATTGTGTTTAACACAATTCGATCAGGACCACCAGTTAGACCATGAGCTAAATTATAATATAAATTTATAAGGATATTAAATTAATGGATATAAAGGCAGCCCATGGCCACCAATGAATGTCTCAGGTGGTTCCCAAGTTTCTTGTTCTAATATCATTACTGGTATTAATATCTGATAGACTTAATCCTTGTTGTACGAAGTGACCAGTTACGCAATGCCTTCTTGAGTTCCTTCTATAGCCTCAAATTCAATCTGAAATATATTATTTTTAATGAAATGGGCTTGCTTATGATGTCAATTTCTCCCCCCCCCCATTTTAATTTCTTGGCATGGTGGTTTAAGTCTCAAGAAATGTTTTGTTGAAGAAGAAATAATTAGCTATAAAACTTATATATGAACAAAACATCTTTATAATATATGAACAAAACATGTTTAATTCACTTTGTTGAATGGGACATATTAGAGAGTTTTTACAATGCAGATGGAACAAAATTTCTCTCAAGATGTTAACTTTTCTCACAAGATAAGATACATGATCATCATAGCTCCAAACATAAAAAAAAAAAAGTAAGTTCGGAATATTGATATCCTGTTGCCCTTCACTTTTCTGATGATTCTCGTGAGCATGACCTCAATGAAATACACCCGAAAATCCATGTACATGATGTGTTCTTGCACCGTGCATCGGAGCACCCTCGAACCCATGACCATGAATATCTAATAAAGAAGGTAACAGTCCACCGATACCAAACATAGTCGTTGCAATTGGCACAAATACCACCATTAGCCCAAAACCAAATGTATGATTATTTGCTTCAGGGGGTGGGGCAGTAGAAGGTCTTTGTGGAGCTGGCCTATTAGGATTCTGAAGACCAGGGATAGGTTTAGATCTCAGGTCAGCCGATATCTTCCCTCTGCCATATAGAGGAACCAATTTCTCTTCATGTACAAGGGCTTTACAAATAGGGCATTCATGGGAATAAGAGTGGAGATGGAGCCATTTATAGACGCACGGCCAACAAAAGAGGTGACCGCAAAGAGTCGCTAAGTGGTACAAAAACAACAATGACTTGATCGTCTCTATAAAGTTGTGATACAGTGTTGTTCATTCTGCAACACTCTCTTCTATCAATTAATCTTGTTACTATTGCTGAATTTATAATATGAGTATAGCAAAGAGCTTTTGATATTCCATTGGTAGGTAAGAACATACCTTTTGTTGATGCGGATATCACTGACCCTTTGAAAACAATGATTATTGCCACTTTTTGGATATCACTCCCCAATCTGTCCAAATTCCCTTGAGCCGAAGACTCCAAAGAAACAATGAAACATCCCACTTTTTGGATGATCCAAAACTGCCACAACCCGAAAATAAAAATAAAAATAAATAAAAGAAGAGTAGGATAATTCGGTTTCACCAAACGAACTTCACTCACTCGTTATCGAGAATGTTTCACACGCAAAAGATCTGCCCTAATCATTAAATTAAATGGCCTTATAAAGGCTTACAAAACTTACCCTAATCCGGTTAAGAAAATTATTCCCAAACTTGAGGAAAAAGAAAACATAATTTCACTAAAATACATAAAAACAATTCATATTCTATAAAGCATTTAAAGTCCTAATCTATGTAGATCTTGTTTCCTATTTTATCTATCCTAACGACTTTCGGATTTCTTAAATTCGCTTATGGTAAGAGATGGAAACATAATATAATAAGGATGGTTGTGAGAATAGACGGTTTCCCCTTGACAAAACCAGGAAACCAGAATAGGCACAGACTAGTATCTGTGTCTGTGCCATTAGCAGAGTTTGGGTATGAGATCAGTGTAATGCATGTGTGAGATAAACAAAACTCATAACTAAGGTGGTAATTCAAATAAAACCCACAATTGAAGTTTTTATAGTTAATTGTGAAGGAGTAATTCAAACAAAACTTTTAACTGAAGGGTTCATATAACTCACATATACTTACGAATCAATCTAAAACATCAATTGTATTTGAAACAATTCGATCAGGACCACCAGTTAGACCATGAGCTAAATTATAATATAAATTTATAAGGATATTAAATTAATGGATATAAAGGCAGCCCATGGCCACCAATGAATGTCTCAGGTGGTTCCCAAGTTTCTTGTCCTAATATCACTACTAGTATTAATATCTGGTAGACTTAATCCTTGTTGTACGAAGTGACCAGTTACGCAATGCCTTCTTGAGTTCTTTCTATAGCCTCAAATTCAATTTGAAATATAATATTTTTAATGAAATGGGCTTGCTTCTGATGTTTGTTTCTCCCCCCATTTTAATTTCTTAGCATGATGGTTTAAGTCTCAAGAATTTTTTTGTTGAAGAAGAAATAATTAGCTATAAAACTTGTATATGAACAAAACATCTTTAATGCACTTTGTTGAATGGGACATATTAGAGAGTTTTTACAATGCAAATGAAACAAAATTTCTCTCAAGATGTTAACTTTTCTCACAAGATAAGATACATGATCATCATAGCTCCAAACATCAAAAAAAGTAAGTTCAACATATTGATATCCTGTTGCCCTTCACTTTTCTGATGATTCTCATGAGCATGACCTCAATGAAATACACCCGAAAATCCATGTACATGATGTGTTCTTGCACCGTTCACCGGAGCACCCTCGAACCCATGACCATGAATATCTAATAAGAAGGTAACAGTCCACCGATACCAAACCTAGTAGTTGCAATTGGCACAAATACCACCATCAGCCCAAAACCAAATGTATGATTATTTGCTTCAGGGGGTGGGGCAGTAGGAGGTCTTTGTGGAGCTGGCCTATTAGGATTCTGAAGACCAGAGATAGGTTTAGATCTCGAGTCAGTCGATATCTTCCCTCTGTCATATAGAGGAACCAATTTCTCTTCCTGTACAAGGGCTTTACAAACAGGGCATTCATGGGAATGAGAGTGGAGATGGAGCCATTTATAGATGCACGGCCAACAAAAGAGGTGACCGCAAAGAGTAGCTAAGTGTTACAAAAACAACAATGACTTGATCGTCTCTATAAAGTTGTGATACAGTGTTGTTCATTCTGCAACACTCTCTTCTATCAATTAATCTTGTTACTATTGCTGAATTTTTAATATGAGTATAGCAAAGAGCTTTTGATATATCATTGGTAGGTAAGAACATACCTTTTGTTGATGCGGATATCACTGACCCTTTGAAAACAATGATTATTGCCACTTTTTGGATATCACTCCCCAATCTGTCCAAACTCCCTTGAGCCGAAGACTCCAAAGAAACAATGAAACATCCCACTTTTTGGATGATCCAAAACTACCACAACCCGAAAATAAAAATAAAAATAAATAAAAGAAGAGTATGATAATTCGGTTTCACCAAACGAGCTTCACTCACTCGTTATCGAGAATGTTTCACACGCAAAAGATCTGCCCTAATCATTAAATTAAATGGCCTTATAAAGGCTTACAAAACTTACCCTAATCTGATTAAGACAATAATTCCCAAACTTGAGGAAAAAGAAAACATAATTTCACTAAAATACTTAAAAACAATTCATATTCTATAAAACATTTAAAGTCCTAATCTATGTAGATCTTGTTTCCTATTTTATCTATCCTAATTCGGATTTCTTAAATTTGCTTATGGTAAGAGATGGAAACCTAATATAATAAGGATGGTTGTGAGAATAGGCGGTTTCCCCTTGACAAAACCAGGAAACCAGAATAGGCACAGACTAGTATCTGTGCTTGTGTCATTAGCACAGTTTCGGTATGAGATCAGTGTAATGCATGTTTGAGATAAACAAAACTCATAACTAAGAGGGTAATTCGAATAAAACCCACAATTGAAGCTTTTATAGTTAATTGTGAGGGAGTAATTCAAACAAAACTCTTAACTGAAGGGTTCATATAACTCACATATACTTACGAATCAATCTGAAACATCAATTGTGTTTGACACAATTCGATCAAGACCACCAGTTAGGCCCTGAGCTAAATTATAATATCAATTTATAAGGATATTAAATTAATGGATATAAAGGCAGCCCATGGCAACCAATGAATGTCTCAGGTGGTTCCCAAGTTTCTTGTCCTAATATCACTGCCAGGATTAATATGTGATATACTTAATCCCTGCTGTACGAAGTGACCAGTTACGCAATGCCTTCTTGAGTTCTTTCTATAGCCTCAAATTAAATTTGAAATATATTATTTTTAATGAAATGGGCTTGCTTCTGATGTCAGTTTCTCCCCCATTTTAATTTCTTGGCATGGTAGTTTAAGTCTCAAGAATTTTTTTGTTGAAGAAGAAATAATTAGCTATACAACTTATATATGAACAAAACATCTTTATTGCATTTTGTTGAATGGGACATATTAGAGAGGTTTTACAATGCAGATGGAACAAAATTTCCCTCAAGATGTTAACTATTCTCACAAGATAAGATACATGATCATCATAGCTCCAAACATCAAAAAAAGTAAGTTCAGCATATTGATATCCTGTTGCCCTTCACTTTTATGATGATTCTCATGAGCATGACCTCTATGAAATACACCTGGAAATCCATGTACATAATGTGTTCTTGCACCATGCACCGGAGCACCCTGGAACCCATGACCATGAATATCTAATAAAGAAGGTAACAGTCCACCGATACCAAACCTAGTAGTTACAATTGGCACAAATACCACCATCAGCCCAAAACCAAATGTATGGTTATTTGCTTCAGGGGGTGGGGCAGTATGAGGTCTTTGTGGAGCTGGCCTATTAGGAATCTGAAGACCAGAGATAGGTTTAGATCTCGGGTCAGTCGATATATTCCTACTCATATAGAGGAACCAATTTCTCTTCTGTCAAGGGCTTTACAAACAGGGCATTCATGGGAATAAGAGTGGAGATGGAGCCATTTATAGACGCACGGCCAACAAAAGAGGTGACCGCAAAGAGTAGCTAAGTGTTACAAAAACAACAATGACTTGATCGTCTCTATAAAGTTGTGATACAGTGTTGTTCATTCTGCAACACTCTCTTCTATCAATTAATCTTGTTACTATTGCTGAATTTTTAATATGAGTATAGCAAAGAGCTTTTGATATTCCATTGGTAGGTAAGAACATACCTTTCGAAGGAATAAACCAACTCGTAAGTCACCCAGCTTGACTTTATTAGAATGGTTGAAAAGTGGTTCCTTTAATTAATTTATTCTATGAGCAATCCTTTCGTCTTGCCTCTGTGAGTATAAATAGAGACATTTCTTCTTCATCTCCATCACACTCGCCAATTGCCTTGAAACCCTATGATAAACTTTGATACAAGTAAATTTCTCTAAAAATGTTACTTAGCACAAATCATAGATTCCGATCAAGTTTTTCTCTCAACAACTTGGTACAACTCTTTCTACCTTGCGACAGCTGTTTGGTTCGTTTTGAGGAATCCTCTAGTCAGAAGATTTTCCTCAACAACCTTTTAGCCTGCCCCTCCCAATCCTTTGTGACCGAGCTCGCATTTGGCTGTGCTTCCCTTTAAGTACTCCCTCCTCTAGAGGTAGTTCTCTCGGGACAATGCCTTTTGCAAGTTCCGAGGAGAAGTGACTTCACCACAACCGACTTTCGAAAGGATAGTGCATATGGTGAAAGTAACCTTGATGGAGAGGTAGCTAAAGGGAGGAAGGAGAACAGCCAATAGGATCATAAATTTGTACCCTATTCAGAGTAATGATCCTGTTTAGATATCTCTTTCGGCCCAACCAACTTGATCTGGACTCTATGCTCTACTGCCTTTAGGGTAAATAGACGAGGTCCACGTTCTTCATAGACAGTGCTTTGTAACAACTTTTCCTTAAAACTGTATCATTGCTTAGAATAGAAGTTTCTGTAGTAGCTAAGTCATAGGAAGTTGTTTTGTTCTTGTAAACAGTAGATCTTTGTTGTACTCTTTCCTATCCGTTTGGATCTACTTGAATACTAGTTCAATCAACTTTAATTCATGTCTATCTGCTTTTGATTGCTTATGCCATGTTAGCATGAACTCTTATGTTTCAATTATGGATTTTATACCTGTGCTTAAATCACAACTCGTTTGTTCTAAATCCATAACTACAAACATAACTCTGTTGTTAACCATACAGCAAACTGTAGACACCCCAATTCCGTACTCATGCTGATAACATTCCATAAAATATCAAAACATGTTAAAAAGGACTAACGGATGTTAAGTTACATGGTTTAAAGTGCAAAAGAACGAAAGAATTAACAAGTAGTGAATTGCAAGGGGTGAAAGTGCCAAAATGAAACAAGGAAAGCAAGTGGGAGCAGCCCCTTACATGTTTGGGCGCCGCGCCCAAGTATGCATAAGGCAGCGCCCATTTTGCTCATGTACACTAGTGCGGTTGACTTTTAGTACAACTCCTTCAGCGCAAGGTACAACACGTTAAAGTACATAGATAAAATATATGCATGTTACTTCACTATTAAGGATTCCCAATCTCAGCCTATAAATATAGAGGCCCAGTGCTGATCGATCATAGAAATTTTACGAAGGGAGTTTCACGAGAGCAGTTACGCTGTTAGTTTCCATATCAACCCCGAAGCTCTATTAGGCTGCGAAAACCTCCCCTAAACACTTAAACTCTCCGGCCAAAGTAAACCTTAGTTACCCAACCAGGTTTCCGCCCTATTTCACCGGTTTCAAAATCCCAAAAAGAGTTGTTGCTCTGCCCGATTCCAGACGTCAAATCCAGCTAAAGCAAGTTGTTGTTCTGCCTGATTTCAGACTCGACAACAACAAAAACAAGCAAAAGCAAGTCGTTGTGCCACCCAGATCCCAAGGTGAAAACAACCAAAAGGAGCAGTTACTCTGCCCGAATTCCAACAACAACAGAAAAAAGACTCCCTTTCCCTGAGGGACAGAGCGAACACACCCTAAAGCCTGCCCAAAAGAGAAATTGGTCCGGGATAAAACCCTCACACTTCAAGAGGTAGGTACACTAAAAATATTTATTGTTTTGTCTATAAATAGTGATATTTAAATAATAATATATCATGAAATAAGTCGTTATAATGCTAAAAATTTTGGTATAAATAACACTAAAATAAATAGTTATTATAGCCTAATTTTATAAAGCTTTATCTGTAACTCTAAAATGAAGTTGCTGTAAGTTTCTTTATTTCTTTTGTCATATATTTTTTTATATTTTAAATGCTTTATTTGAGTTTGTTAAATTTATAAAACGAGTATATTTAGCCAAAAATCTATTTTGACTCTAAAAGGGCGTGTTGGGTGCCTAACCCCTTCCTAACTCGTAACTTAGCCTCCGAACTCTTATAAATCTGGTATATTTGGTTTTTCTTTGTTTATCCTTAAAATAAAGATGGTGACTCTGTTATTCATATTTTGAGTCCACGATTGAGGCCGAGCGTATTCCGCGCGCTTTAAAGTTTCGAAACCACCCTGCCTTTTCAATGGCGTGTATCCAGTTAAAAACGGGGCACTCACACAAACCAATCCTCAAAAGATAAGTACTACTTCACCGATTTAATATAATTATGATGTCATGAAACCATAATCTCCACACCAGATAATAGTCTTATGAATCTGATCTACTCACATCATTCAAATTCATCTGTGAACATAGCATTTCAAAGGAGGATGTTTTATGTCAAAAACTTGTGTGCTAAAGACTAAATTGACTCTTAATCATAATGATGATTTATACCGAATATCTACTCAAAGTAAATATTTAGTTTAAATCAGACAATTGGCACGAACATTGTTCTACAACAGTTGGTATCAATTGCTATTATTATGACTAGACCAATTGATATCTATATTGAATTCAACTCAATTAAAAGAAATTTATCCTGTACCAACATCTCTCAAAGAGTATTGGTAAATCTCATCAGAAGACATATCACATTATGTTAAGAAGTACTTATTTTTTTTGGATTTGATAGGAAAGGTTGATGCTCTCAACGTCACTCCTTTCTCAGGAATGGAAGAAAGATTTAACCCCTGTTGTTTTAGCCTCTTCTCATTCTCTCTAAGATCTACCAAAGACCAAGTCCAGTCGCAAAATGTTATATATCAGTAGACTTCAAGTCTGCTGGTGACATTATGACCTGACGAAGACAAGCAGCGCCTGCACCTCAACTCCAGGTTAGTACTTCTATCTGCATGCTTTTCTTTCTCATCAAGACAATGTTGTTCATAGCTCTTCATTCTTTTTCTTGTCTTGATAGAAGACTGTCTCTCCTGACTTTTAGGCATCATCTTAACTGTTGATTAGAAGCAAAGTCTGTTTATTTGACTTCAAAAACTTGTTTAAGAATGAGCAACCCGTATCTTTGTCATACTTAAAACTCTGACTAAATAGGTATTTGACCCTAGTTACTGCTTCTACTGCTTTCCTCTTCTAACCAGGGTTCCTTTGAGGAGGAGCATCATCATCAGTTAATCATTGCCGATTAAGCTACTGGATCCTCTGTCTAGTTGCCAAGGCACGAAAAGAAAATATGTTGTCATTCCTTCATCTCATCAGCAGACTTCCATTATCTGCTGCCCCTTTTCCACAATTGGAATAATCATATCTTTAATCCTAAAGATCTCCTCCATGTTGGCATCAACTATCGACCATACTTGTTATTTCCTCATTCCTCTTATCAATTTGTTTTTACAACAATGTATATTCAAAATAGATTTACAACAATTGGTATCTACAACAAGTGGTCTCACCAGCAAATAAGTTTTCGCCTAGATCAACAAACTTCCACATCTACTGATCTTACCTTCTTAATCTCCCCTCTCTCTCCATCATATGCACTCCCTTCTTCATCATCACAGTATCATCAGACTTTCACCTTTACTGGTCAACCCTTCTTTATTTCATAACCATCCCTGATGATCCTCTCCCACTCTTATCCTATCCTAAGGTCAATCGTGAATTAAGGAACTCGTGCATCTATGCTTTAGCTATCTTTTTTTTGGGATAACGATAGCGCTAAGATCCAAATTTTAATTTCGATAATCCTAAAGATTTGGGAGATTGCTGAGGATTGTGTAGATGATTCAGAAAACCCTGTAAACTATCCTTTGGAAAATTGGAATACTGATCTCTACCTTATTCCTACCTTTCTGTGCTACAATTCCTTAATATTCATCATTCTTTCTTATATCAACTTGCTATCAGAATTCTCACATCAATTCCTCTCTAATACCAAAACTTTCTCAAATTCAACTCCTAAATATTTAATTGGTATTAGAAACCCAAAATTAAGTCCAAAATAATTAAAATTAAAATTAATGTTCAGACTTAAAGCCATCATCATGAATTACTGCTCTTTCAAAAAGCAAACGTCCTTTCAAATTCAATGTCATGACATACTTCAATCTAATTGGCACTTCAACTCTCTGTCATACCTTTGTTGGAACGGACACCAAAATATCGATTCATGAAATACTTCACCCTATAAGATATCTTCCATGTAATACCAAAAATTTAATATTGAATACTTTATCTGTATTCGAGCCAAATTTTTTCAAGACTCTAGATCTTAATTCTCTCTTAATAAATTCTTCCATGGCTTCTTCATCTAGTAGGAACAATGGAAACCCAGTACCAGTCATTCCACATGTTATTGACAACTTCATTACTAGAGTAGGACCCAATTCCTACATTCTAGGCCAAACTATACAGGCGGAACAATTCCTCATCAACAACGTTATAGGAGGAAAGATCTTCGACCTCTTTCACAGTTCTGGACTCATCTCTATTCTCAACTTTCGAGAAGAATTCTACAGCCTCCGATTGGTTGATGAATTATATTCTAGGATGACTTTAGCAAGAAATGGCAATAGCTTCTTTGGTCGCATTAGAGGCATAGATGTAGTGCTTAGTGCTGAAAGCCTGTCAATAGTGTTTCAACTTCCTTTGGTTGGCCTCTCTTCTCTTGATGATTTAATTGTCAACGAGTCATGGCTTTGAAGAACTGGCACCATCTCTTGAGATGATTATTGTACAATGGACATTGATGAATATCCTTTATATTTGTACTACGTAAGTGAAATTCTGAACCAATGTCTAATGTTTTTTGGGCCTGGGTCAAGAATTCTCACCAGAAGACTTCGAAACCTCACCATTGCAGTTCTTGAAACTGAAGACTTGAACTAGTCTGAAGTTGTCTTCTCGCTCATCAGCCAAGCAGTCCAACGAGGAAAAGTGTCTCAGTACAGCATCAGAAAGTACGCTAGGATTCTCAGCCACTTTCTCTGCTCCTTCCAATCGATTCTTCAAACTGGTCAAGATGAAGAACGCCTTCCTATCACAGGCGATCTGCTAATAACGCAAGAGTTATTCGGTAATAGGAGCTTTTTCGATAATGAAGAAGATTTTAATTTAGACTCTAGTACAGGAAGTTTTGGAGATTCTAATTAGGTTTTTTTTTTCAACAATTGGTATTATACTTGGTATCTATCTTCTTTCTCAAATACTCCTTCCTAAAACCTCTAGACTAATCTTTGTTCAAAACTTTCTCCTTGCTCTAATATACATAAACCGCTTGCATCATATAGGACCAACATCTGGCTTCTATAAAGACCAATAAATTGACATCAGTGTTCTAAAGAACTTAATCAACATTTGATATCATCAATCTGGTATCCTTTCGAAATATATTCCTAAGGAGGAGAATTCAATTCTCAGTGCTTGCAACCATTAAGGATGAGAATTTAATCTTGACATATGCATTAAGGAGGAAAGATAAGATAACCAACCAAAAGGGAAGACAATGTGATGATCTTTATTTTAGGAGGAGAAATTCTATTAAGTAAAGAGAACATTACATAGGTGAAAAACTTTACCCTCTTAAGATGAATCTAAGTGATACATCTTTTGCCTTTGTGGCATACTTGTTGAAAAAAAAATCTTCTTTAAAAACAACCTTGTTGAACCCCTCATCAGCAGAGTTCTTTCCTCTTCAACAATGTGAAAAATCTTTGCTTATATGGCACACTTTTTGAAGGATGCTATTCTTTGAAAAACAACCTTGCTGACCCTTTCATCAGCAGAGTTATCTCATCTTCAATAAGAAAAACTATAGAACAACACTCTTGAAAACAATATTTCAAAATTCTTTTTTAAACCAAGCTGATGTTCAAACCAACAGCAATCCTTAAAGAAATGCTTAAACCATATTCTTTGCTTTGAGGATTTGCTATTCCTTCTTGCCAAAATATGCTTTCATAAATAAAAACGTTTATGCAAGAAATAAGCCACAAGCATTTTAGATTTGAGCAAAAAGATCATTTATATCTCATAAATAATCTCAAAATATTTTTCCACTATTGTTTTATCTTCAGTTCTTTGATTTATCAAGTCTGTAAATAGCAATAAGCGACTATACAAAAGCCATCGCTTGTAAAATCAACAGAGGACATGCCTTAAGATAAATGAGTATTCATTGTGGGCATGTTATTACTAGGATATAATGAATTGCTTCAGTGCTTTATGTATATGTCATTTTGTAATGGTTCCAAGCAAATAGAAGGAGATTGTTGGAATATGCTTGTTGATATACGACTTATTCATTTGCATATTCCGAACACATTGATTTGTTTGTTCCCATTACCACGTGTTCTAACAAGTGACTAAAAGGGTTGTGTATCGGTTAGTGTGGAAACTTGTTGAACATTGCATAGGTCTTAAAATAGGAGAGTCCTTGTCTTAATCCTACTCTTATATGATGATCAGCAGACTAGCGATTCTAGTACACGAGCACCAACAGACCTACTACATGTTGATAAGCTTTCTTTGAAGACATCACACTTGTAGACTTACTACGGGTTGATAGTTCCTTGCTCAACTATGTCGATCAACAGACCTTCTCTACTGGAAGACAAAATCCTTAAAGGAACATCAAACCAGCAGACCTTCGAGTCGTCATGGACTGCACGTGCGAACTATAGAGAAAAGATTGCAACCTTTCAGATTCATTAAAGATAGATCCTAAAAGATTTCCAAAGAAGATGAAGAGCTGTCTGTCTGCATTGCATTCATACCTACAGACTTGTACTCTATTGCAAATGTTGTTGGTTGTGCAATCATAGATCATTGATCGTGTCTTATTTTAATTATTTCCTTGCAAGTGCATAAGACTATTGTAGAACAGCTTGGGAAGCAAGGGTCGAATCACAGAGACAAGAAAAATACTGATGGCAAGACTATCGGTAGCAATTTAAACGAAGGGGTTTTTTATTTATTTTATTCAAAACTAATTATTCTACTAAAACAGTAAATCTAATTAAACTAGGCAACAATTATAGTTGTAAAGATTTGATGGAGGAGGGAAATCTAGGATTAGGGTTTCACTTACATCTACTCTATTGCTTATTTAGATAAAGTATCATTCAATAACTTGGGTCCGTTCACAAATGATAGATATAGCCTGTCAAATTATAGTTCAGTCTCCATCCCTAATAATTCATCCATTTTATATCCTAAGCACAAGAACATATGGATCCTATCTGACACTTAGGTCATATATATGAACCTGACCCTAACTTATCACTCTCATGCATCGATAGGTTCAATTTATCATGATGGTGAGCCAGTGTACGACATATGCATATGGTCGTTGTTAGTCCCAAAGGGCACAATAATAAGCTAAAAGGGGGGGTTGAATAGATTATTAGACACTTAAAAACTTTTCGTATAAGTTCCTAAAACAAGTACTTGCAATCTATTAAAAAGATTGAAGTAGCGGAAGTTTGGTAAGGAAGACAGTTCAAGTCTGCCGGTGAAGCACTACCGGTAGACTTGGCTGAATACTCAAGTCTGCAGTTTGAGGTGATAAGTAAATTGATATGAAACAGTTCAAGGCAGTAATCAACAGTAATGAAAGAATACAAGTATTTTGAGATGGTTCGCACTATAAAGAGTGCTATGTCCACCACCAAGGCAGTCAACCTTGGATTTAAATGTGCACTATATTTTCCACTAGTTCTATTACAAAGAGTTGACTAATGGGGGATGAATATCAAATTAAGTAACAAATGTATCAAATTGAGCAAAAAATGGGTAAGTATTGAGCAAAAAGTGGGAAAGTATCAAATTTTGATACTTTCCATGTGTTACCTTGTGATTGGATTGGGTTTTATTTTCTCTTTTTCGGTTTTCAGTCATTTTTTATCAATTTTTTTAGTAAAATACATTTTTTTTATAAATAGAGACTTGGTTTGATTCATTTGGACACCAAATTTATTTTCTACAGAAAATTTGAAGTTTTTTTTCTCTATTTTCTTCAAATGAGTGTTATGAGATAAAATGGGTATCTTAACCATTGGAAGAGTTTTTTTGTTCAGATAGCTTATGGGTATGAAATTGATTTTATTTATTTATTTTTAATAGGATGCATATCAAATGGGAAGCAAAATTTGATCTATCATTGAACATGCAATCTCTCTTTCTCTCTAAATAAACGCAACACTTCGAATATGCTAAACACATTACTTTCCCTCAAAAAATATTGTATTGCCTTTTGCTCAATTTAAATAAAAAATAGTTGACTATATTTACATTTCCTCACACTAAATTAAAATATAAAAAATTATTAATATATATTTTAAAGAAAACATTTAAATTGTTTCAATCTTTCTAAAATTAAAATGTTATGTCATTATTCAAAACATGGATGCTAACAACAATGTTTTGGTTAAAGACTTATTATATAGTAATATTCATTTTTGATGTTTGAATAAAAAAGGGTAAGTGTTAAATGCAACACTAAATTTAAAAAAAAAATCATGTAATTAATGTTTCATTTGTTTCAGACAAAAAGTCCCCTATATTATTTTTAGATGTCTTTCTTAAAAAGTCTGATTTAAAAAATTATATATAAAAATCTTCATAACATTTCAACATTACTCTTTGCATTTATATTTAATGTTAACATATTGATTATGCTCATATATTATTATAATTATAATCAACTATAATGCTAGTTATATATTTCTCCTGTTTCGGGCAAAGAGTTTCACTATATTATTTTGAGATGTTCACTTTACGAGTACTTTCAAAAAAATCTCATCTTCATAACATTTCAACTTCACCCTCCAGATTTAATATTAACATATTAATAATGCTTAAATATTTTTGTAATTATGACAAATTTTAATATTAGTTATATATCTCTTGATAATTATATTTTTCAAATATGGACTATTTGGATGGAACGAATATAGTATCATTTACTTATTAGACTTTTCAAATATTAACCTTTTGCATGAAACAAGAGTATATTTTAAAGAAAACATCTATTTAGTTTTTCACTCTCTCATATTTAATCCGTCTCATTCTTTATTTGAAACTTGGATGTTAATAAATGATTATTTAATTAAATAAAACACATATATTAAAATAATCTTTATCTTTAATTTTGATTATCTTTTATTAAATAATAGAAACAATCGTGGCCACCCCTCAAGCTTGAGGGGCGGCCACTACAAGTGACCACGATTAGCAAGACTCATTTCAAATACATTTAATTCTTTGTAAATGACATGTTTGAATTATTTTCTTATCAGCGAAAAATTGGAAGAAAAAATTTTTAAAGTTGTAACTTTAATAATTTAAAACTCTTTTATATTGGAGTACCAAAATTATAATCTTTTGTGGAAATAAATATAAATTTGATATGAAATAACCAGTTTAATAAATTTTATAGTGTACACAGATTAAATATTAGAAGTGCTTAAAATTATTGATCACAAAATAGAAGTAAAGACTTCTGATAGAGTGAAAGAGAGAACTGAAGCGTAACTTACAATTAACTTCATAGTGTTTATTAGCCGAATCGATTGGATCATGATTATTTATAGATATTGTTTATATACCAACATTTCAAAGTTCGAAATGACAAACCCCTTCCTAGTCAAAATACTACCGTTTATAAATTTAGGAAATTTGTCATTTGCCTTCTTCCATTTGTCATAATAAAATATATATTTTAAAAATCGAATTCAAAATAAAAAGTAGGGTTTTTTTTATGAAATATTATTTTGTAGAAAATTTGTTTGAAAAGTGGGGTAAAACCCTGTTTTAACGCTGAATAATAAAAACTACTGAATATCTAAACGTATCATCAAAATCACTAAACAAAAGCATCATTTAATAATTAGAATTACCTAACTACCCCTATGTGCATTTAACAACTAAAAACCATTAACAACCCTAAAATTGTACCCACCCACCACCATACCCCTGTCCCTCGTACGATCTCCCTTCCTGTCCCCTCCCTCCCCCATCCCCGTCTCTCCTCCCTCGGTCAACAGAGGGGGTTTCTTCATACTTGGCCATAAAAAAGAGGTAGGTTACAAAAATAACCACACTTATAGAAAACAATCATATATAGCCATATTTGAATGGAAATATCTATTATACCCCTTCCTCTTCAATGAAGACCTTAAATGAGGATAAATGAGTTGTGGAAATATCTATTATACCCTTTACTCTTAAATGAGGATAAATGAGTTACCAACGCCTTATTCTTAAATACCCTCTACGTTTTCCTCTGGTTTTCCTCTTGCAGTTAGTTCAACGTAAACATAGTTTTGCAACGGCTTTGCAACTGTCAGTGATTTTCCAATTTGGTCTTCCCAGTATTGCGTCTTTCCGAATTCCCTCTACTTTGTTATTCTGCTAGGGATGGTATTTGGATTCAGGTTCATATTTAGGTTTCGTTTTTTTTTTTAATTTTATTGAATGATTGGTCGATTACAAGACCAGTGAGAGTCTATGGTAGTGGATTGTGTTGGTCTCTTAATAGACATCAAGTAATTGTATTGCATTGTCTTTGGTTGATTAATTGAAATCAGTGAATGAAATTAAGGGGTATTGACTTTTTTTCATTTTGGTTGTATTGGTCTTTTAATCGACATCAAGTAATTGTATTGCATTGTCTTTGGTTGATTAATTAAAATCAGTGAATGAAATTAAGGGGTATTGACTTTTTTTCATTTTGGTTGTATTGGTCTTTTAATCGACATCAAGTAATTGTATTGCATTGTCTTTGGTTGATTAATTGAAATCAATGAATGAAATTAAGGGGTATCGACTGTTTTTCATTTTGGTAGATTAATCGACTGTATTGCTTTTTGTTTGGTCTATTAATTGACCTCAACTAAATAAATTGTTTTGCATTGTCTTAACTTAATTTAACTCGATATTAAGGGGTCAATTAATCTACTTGATTGTATACATGTTTGGTCAACTAATCCACTATAAATGTTGCATTTAAAATTTGCAATTTTGGTGGCTTAATTGAATGCAGGCTTAATATTTTTCATTATTTTTATTTATGAAACTACAATCTTATTTTACAATTTTATAGACTAATTTTTTATTCAATTGCATTGCAGTTATGACTTCACCAAAATTTTGGACCACTGTGTTTTATTTTGGACATTTTGTAGATGAAAACAACGGATGGTCATGGAAATTTAGTGGCAACCAAAATGCAAGAGGGCTTGCAATCAATGATGAAACTTCATGTGAAGAGTTATATGCTAAAGTACGAAACATTTGCAAAGTTGATGATATAGAGATATCATTTCTTACTCCAGCAACGGTGCATAGTTTTCAAATTCCAGTCCGGATTACTTCAAACAACGAAGTTGAATGGTACTTGAATATTAATAAACAAGGCTATTTGGCTCCTCTGTATGTAACCCATGTGAGCCAAGAAAATTGCGACGGGCACCGAGAAGAAAATAATGGAGTTGGTGGTGACATAAATGAAGAAGAAAATAATGTAGTTGGTGGTGGTGGTGACAGGCAAATTGAAGAAGAGAATAATGGAGATGGTCATGATGATGACACACAATTTGAAGAAGAAAATAATGGAGTTGGTAGTGATGAAATGGAACCTGAAGGAGGCGATCATAATACGAATGATTCTTCGGTTAGGTTGGAGGTAATTCGAGAATCTTTATCCTATAATGAGAATGATTTCTCAACACCACCGAGATTTGAGTTTAGCCTAGGTGGTGACCGAGATCAAGGCAGCCGAGAAGGAAATGACTTCACAAGTGAGCATTTAGTTTCTTCGGTTGGAAGTACATCGCGAGTGTTACCTGCAGATACTGATTTGAAGGTTGGCCAAGTCTTCAATAACAAGAAAGAGCTTCACGAAGCTGTGCACTTGCTTGCATTGAACAACAACTTTCAGTTCAAAACAAAAAAATCGAATAAGAAAGTGTACACACTAGTTTGTGGTGATGATAATTGCAAATGGCGTTTGTTTGCAACAAAGTACTTAGAATGTGATTATTTTCAGATTCGAAAATATACAGGTGAGCATACTTGCCCCCTAAATATGTCCATGGCTAATCATAGACAAGCAACGTCGCGTATTATTGGAGTACAAATATCGCCAAGGCTTGAGGATCGTAACACTACGTATAGACCTGCTGATGTCATTGCCGACGTTTACCGATCATTGGGTGTAGATCTAAGTTATCAAAAAGCGAGGAGGTGTAGAGAAGCTGCCTTAGAACACCTAAGGGGTTCGGTAGGGATAGTTACACTAAGTTGGCTGCATTTGCCCATAACTTGAAATTGGTTAATCCATCAACAGTCTTCTCTTTAGAGCTTGATAGTGAAAATTGCTTTAAGTACTTCTTTTTGGCGTATGGGGCTTGCATTCTTGGATTCCACTCTGCAATGCGTCCGGTAGTTGTTGTGGATGGAACATTTTTAACTGCAAGATATAAAGGTACGCTGATTATTGCTACTTGCCAGGATGGAAATATGCAGATATATCCTCTTGCATGGGCTGTTGTTGATTATGAGAATGATGCATCATGGCTTTGGTTTTTTACAAAGTTGAAAGAAATAACAGGTGACCATGAAAGACTTGTTGTGATATCTGACCGACATAAGAGTCTTATTAGTGTTGTCCGTATTGTTTTTCAAAATGCACGTCATGCTCATTGTATCTATCATATAAAAGGCAACTTAAGGATTGTTACTCGAAAGGCGACACGGTCTCACTTGTTCAAGAGGCTGCGAGAGGCATATACCGAGGAAGAGTTTCGCAAGCATATGTCGAAATTGAGAAAAGCGGCGAGAAGGGTTGGAAATATCTTAGCGAAACAAATTTGAAACGTGGGCAAGGTCACATTTCAAAGGAGGCCGTTACAATATCATGACTTCAAACAATGCGAGTCTCTCAACTCGGTTTTTAGGAAAGCTTAGACGAGAGTCCTATACTTTCATTTGCTTGAGTTTATTGGAAAAAAGTTGCAGGCGTGGTTTTGTGAAAGGCGCGAAGCAGCACAATGTTGTACAACCATTTTAACCCCAACAATGGAAGATAAATTAGGCAAAGCAATTCAGAAAGCCAATAAGTTTACAGTGGTTGAACCCATTGATCAGTCCAAGTATGTGGTGAGGCGGGACCAAAATTACAGTTAACTTTGATGGGAATACTTGCACATACCAAAAATTTCAGTTGGACCACCTACCATGCGAGCATGCAATAGCAGTTGCAAAAAGGAGAGGTTTTTCTGTGCACCCGTTGTGCTCATCATTCTATACAACTGAGTGTTGGAGAGTGGCGTATTCCGAAAACATCTTCCCAGTGCCCATTGAAGAAGAATGGGACATTCCAGATAATATTAAGGAAATGACTATCTTGCCACCTTTAGTCCGACGTCGAGCTGGACGTCGTAGAACAACAAGAATTCCGTCAACTGGAGAGTTTTCTGGAAGACAAAGATGCAGTAGGTGTCGTCAAGTTGGCCACAACCGCCTTTCGTGTCGTGATCAAACCCCTATGAGTGATAGGCATTCACAAATTTAGTAAGCCTGTCGGTTTGAAATTTATACGTTTTGTAACGTTGAGTTAAGATTTCAATGTATTGTAACTTTAATTTTGAATTTCAATGTTGGATACTATTTCTTATTTGAGTTTGTAAAGTTTGTATATCAGTTTCATATTTGCATAGTGTACATTAAACTTGCATAGGCCTACCTGCTGATAAAACAAGGTTGTAGGCCTACATGCTGATATTTAGCAGGAAGAACTTTTAGACTTGCAAAAGTCTAATCAACCAATATTATAACAAATGAGTAAATGTAACTTGATTCTTGACTTGAGTCATGCTTAAAGTGATGAAACAGGAAGTAGGCCTACCTGCTGATATTCAGCAGGAAGAACTTTTACACTTGCTAAATTTTTTAACTTGCTAAATCATTCATGTTGCAGCAATTCTATTAAACTAATCACTTTGGATAAAATATTAAACTTATGTACTTAAATGTAATTGAGTTTAAGAGATACAAAAGAGATTTTGGTGTTTCTCTAAAAACAATCAATCATGTGCAGCTTCATCGGCATCGTCATCAGAAGATTTTTCTTCAGCGGCTTCAGTATCAGTTTGTTGCTTCACCTAGTTGTTTAGCTGCTCTGCTAATCTAAGTTTAAGGCACGCAATCTTCTCTTTGTAATTTGCGGCCTTTCCTTGACCTTTTCGACTCTTGCCTTCTGCTTTTCTTCCTCTTCCTTGTGAGCTAAGGCTTCAGCTCTTAGCTCTGCTCGTTCTGCTCTATATGTCTCTTCCAGCTCATTGTATGCTTTCAGTGCTGTAGACTCACCTGCAGTAAGCCAGCCAAGTTTAGAATTAAAACAAAAAAATATTACTCCACCTACCTACTGCCCCTAAAACCCACAGTGCAGAAGACTCACCTGCAGTATATGCAGCTTCAATTGCAGCAGAGATGGAGTCCTTAATAGAGGGTAGAAGAGCTTCAATCTGCTGCTGTAATCCTGCAACATGTTCGTTCATCTGCTGTTTCACTCCTTCAATTTGTTGATTCAGTTGCAGGTTCATCTCCTTGAGGTCTTCTTTGATATGAACCTGAGTTGTCTTTAACATGTCCAGGGCTTCATAATAGCTTGAACCTTCAGGAAAGACATGTGCAGTGGCAGCAGGAGTTGATGTGGAAGGGACATCAGTAGAACCATCAGGAACAGCAGTTGGTGTAGGAGCAGCTGGAGGGGAGGGTGCAACAGGCACTTCATCAACTGGAGAAGATATAGGAGTAATATCTGGAAATATGATCTTCTGTCCAGGTGGCTTGTTAAGTGCATCCTTAATGATCTGCTGTTGTTTCTGTCTCATTTGATATGCTAGCCTGGCAGGAGACAATATTTGAACAACAATATCACTATCATCATCATGTGCAGAATCTTTTTCCTCTTCATCTTCCTGCTCAGAAGAGTTGGAGCTGTAACTCACTAGAGGAATAGTAGGAGTGGCATCTGTTGGTATATCTTCAGCAGGAGAGGCATCTGTTGGTATTTCTTCAGCAGGTCTATTGACCTCTTCATCTATACCAGCTGCTGCAGAGGGCTCTTGGATATTTGAAATAGATGTAGATGGAGTGAAGGGGGTTTGGTGTAGGTCAACATCAGGTTCGGGAGATGGGGGTAGGATGAAGGATATAGGTTGAACATTGAGTGGTTGAGGTGAAGTAGATGAAGAAGGAATGGTAGGTTCTGATTCAGGTGCAGCAGATGAAGATGGGGTTTGGCAGGGCTCAGCAGATGGCTGGGCAGATGTTGATGCTCCTCATGCCTTTGATGATTTCTTGCCAAAAATTGACATGTATTTGGCAATAGCCATTTCAACCTTATACTTTATATTTTCCATGGCTTTATCTTGAATATTTTTTATTCTGGCCATGTTCATTGGAGGTAGTCTACCTGCTTCTCTATCGATGTTGTCTTCCTCAGTAGCAGGTCTGCCAACAAGATAAGGATCATTAACCATCATCTTTGGTAAACCATACTCATTGTTGAAAATATCCCACACATCCGATTGCTCATCTTGCACAAACATGTCTTGTGCAAGATAGAAAGAACATTCCATTCAATGGGCATTAGGTCAAAACATTTTCCGTAATTGAGGGCAATCTCTTCTACAGTTGTCAATCCTTGCACGGGTTTTTTGTAGGGAACCCATAAGTATCTGTTGAAATTTGAGTCCACATATTTGATGGGATCTACCCTTGGTTTGTCCTCCTTCTTCTCCTCATGAAAGGACAGAAGGGCTTGAATGAAGTAGGGTAGATGGTCGATGATAGGGAAGGCCCGATCATTAGGAATACCAATAGGATTGGCGAGTAGGGATCATTTACGGGATGAAAGGTTGGGTTGAAAATAGGTGGGAAGTATGGTTTAGAGCTTGTTTTTGGGTTGGAGGTAGGTAAAGCGATAGGTGATGAAGGTGGTTTGTTTTGAGGTTCGAAGTAGCGGGGAAGGGAATGAAGGTTTCGAGGGTTTGATTCGGCGATTGTCCTACGCCTCTTCCTAGCATACTTTTTGCTTGCAAGGTTTGGCAGTGCAACTTCTTCTTCATCTCTCTCCTCCTCATTAATTGCAGTTATCCTTCTACTTTTCTTTTGGAGCGATTGAGTTACCTGACTTGCTTGAGTTAGTGGCCGGGTGATATCTGTTGAACCATACTTCCTTCCGATCCTTTGGTTGAATCACATCTGGTGCACACTCTAACAAGAGCGGAATGTCTATCTGAGAAAGTGGGTAATGATGAGGTAGTGGGTGATTTTGGATTTTTGATGGGTTCTTCCTATGTCTATTCATATTCTCATAAATAAGTTTAACTAAAACGGTAGCCAGTTGACTTTTTCATAACCTGATAGCGTCATCGATTGCCAATTGCACTAAATAACCTTGTCTTTTTGCCCAGTTGACAATTAGGCATTTGTCTAAGCAGAAGCTAGGGCATAATAAGCGGCTTGAAGATATTTTCTTTTTCTCTGCAAATATGGAATGCATGGACATTTCCATCATAACAATCCATCCATGGACTTTAATTTCGCTAATTTGAGATAGAGAACTTATGCGGTGTTGATGGAAGAGCATTCAAAATGCATCCTAGGTCCAGGTTATGATCATCCATTGCACTGAGTTCAAGAAGAAACTTAGGATTTAAGGTTTTGTGGAAGAAGGCAGTACATAAGAGCGGAGTTGCAAAGAGGAGAAAACTTATTGAATTTTTTTTTTTTGGTTTTAAGTTTTTTGAAAAGTTTCCAAAATGATTGAGCGGTTATATCAAGAATCCTTTTTGGGATAAGTGATATGGGGGCTTCAATTAAAAAAAGCTTCGGAGCGCCTTGAAAGCTATGGGGAGTTTTGGGTCTCGCCAACATTTAAAGTTTGTCGGTTTTAGTGGAATGTGTCAGAATGCATCGTCAGTTTGAGAAGGTGAGCAATTGTAGTGACATGATGTTAATAGGCATTAGCGATACAAAGCACATCTATGTGGCATAATTAAAACTGGATTGAATGAGGAGCGCTTAAAG
>CM028378.1:55406557-55488333 GCA_013146195.2 Codonopsis lanceolata | reverse complement strand
AGCTTCTAACGGCGTGCATGCACGTGAATAATAATAATATGAAGCTTCGCATTGGCATGAGCGTAATTGCTCGAAGCTCGCGCGAAGCGTGGCGTGCACGCACGTGAATAATAATAATAATATGAAGCTTCGGCATTGATGCGAGTAACCAACTTCCAGCTCGCGCGCGCGGCGTACTCCGCACATGAATAATAATAATATGAAACTTCGGATTGGCGCTGAAAGAGCACCGCTCGAGCCCGGCGCGAAGCGTGGCGTGCCCGCGCACGTGAATAATAATAATATGAAGCTTCGCATTGGCGCGAAGCGTAATATGAAGCTTCCGAGCTCGCGCGAAGGCGTGCATGGGCACGTGAATAATAATAATATGAAGCTCGGCATTGGCGCAAGCATAACTGGCTCGAAAGCTCCGAGCTCGCGCAAGCGCGTATGGGGCACGAATAATAATAATAATATGAAGTTTGGCATTGACGCGAAGCGCATCCAAGCTCGAAGCTCGCGCGAGCGCGTGGCGTACGCAGCACGCAATAATAATATGAAGCTCGGCATTGGCGCGAAAGATAATCCGCTCGAAAGCTCGCGCGAAGCGTGGCGGCACGTGAATAATAATAATATGAAGCTCAAAGATTGGTGCGAGCGTGAGTGCTGCACGTGAATAATAATAGTATGAAGCTTGGCATCGGGCGCCGAAGGACCGAAGCTCGAGCTCGGGCGCGAAGCGCAAGCGTACGCACGTGAATAATAATAATATGAAGCTCGACATTGCACAGCGCACCGAAGGGCTCGAGCTCTGGGCGAGCGCTGGCGCTGGCACGCACGGGCATGTGAATAATATGCGAAGATACTAAGTAATACTGTAATAGTCTATATCATCACTAATAATCCTGGTCAGTGACCCTGTGGCCAATATGAATAAAAATGCCATGAATTTAGCTATAATGATCATGTGTCCCTACCATATAAACAAATATGCTGTAGGATCTCTCATCAGTGGTAGTGGTAGCCCCCTACTTCTTGAGCGTAGAAGTGTATATGTAGATCGAGAAGTAATAAAGATCTGTGTTTCCTTCATGCCTCAGTACCAGCCCCCCAGTTAATAATCGTTATTAACTGCGAGTAGTAAAAATGTGGGCACATGGCCTAAAATGTGACCTCGGCGAGGTGAGGTAGGCACGTAACCTTGTAAATAATCGTTTAATAGATTGTAGATGAACAACTTGTATTATTGATCGTGGTTGCCGAGGCTATGCCCATTTGTATTTTGTACCTGAAAGTTTTAGGAGCATCTTTGTATAGGCAAAAATCACATTTCGTCACAAATATTTTTGTCATACAATGTTTGTCATAGTCCAAGCATATTGATCACATAAGAGAAGATTGTTTGAATATGGGCCTATTATGTGAGAATAGGAAACAAATTATTGTGGCGGCACGTCGCGCTATTAAAAGATACAATGAATTTATAATATGTAAGTATTTGAGTGTGAAGCATGAGAGAATGCATGTGTCGTGCTAACATATGATAGGTGGACTAAGCATGTTATTCCGAACTAGTAACATTGAACCAGCAATTTGCGAGCTCTAAGCGAGGAATTTTTTATAACTGTTTGGTATGAGTGGGCAAGTAGTTAGCTTGGCACAAATCAATTTCAATTTGCATGTTATGTTTTTTATAAGTAGACAAACTCGAATCATATTTAATTGTCGCGCTATGCCGACAAAAGTTAAATAATATAATATTTGAGTTAACAAGGCTAACGAGCTCGTGTACATTTAATCGAGATAATGCTGTCAAATTTTTAAGAAAATATTTCTACTCGCTACGAGGAATCGAATATGTCATCACATAAAGTTGTCAAATAGTTGTGTACAATGAATCGAACTCGTCATGGTAATTTATATTGCGTCCAATGTATTTAAGTCATATTGTTGCTCGTTATGTAATTAGGAAAAATGCTTAAGCATGTGAATACAACGCAAATATATAGTCAGGTGTGTCTAAATATATTTATGCAATTTTATATAATGTCAATATATTATTCGTTGTATATAACACGTTAAACGTACGAAACGGAGTACATATAGTGTAGCATGCATCATCATGGTGAACACTTCGTTGTAATTATAGGTTGCGAGCATAATTTAATCACAATTATTCCACTTTGTATCAAGTAATTGCTATCGCTATTAATAATTCTAAAATATATACCGGGTCTTTTAAGATACATACGCCGTAATAAGCGTGTATACCCCTTTCTTTTTCTTTTTCTTTTTTTTTGATAATTGCGATTATAAGGCACGTGCGGTGTATCGTTAGATTAAAACATGTAATAATAATATTAACCCATGCAAATTGAGTGAATAATAACCAATGTACTCTCAAAATGTCAAAATGCTCACACGGCTACAATAATCAATTTAGGGTCATTATGTGCCAGGTAGATGTAGTATGGTAGAATTATAATTGGAACTACTACATGCCAATATATAAAAAAAATGAATGACTTTTTGTCTCAGTTTGCTAAGAGTAGTAATTTTAAACAGAAGGTAATCATGGAAGGAACACACCTGATATTGGCTTAGTGGGAGGGGAGTGGTATAGATATCATTGATGACATCATCAAACATCAAGTGGATGGTGACATAATGATGAGATACTGACATACTCATGCTTGCACGTTAATGTTTAGACATGGTCTGTTGTGCATTAAATCAGACTTTCACTTGGTTGGCACATGAAAGTCGTCGACTTCAGCAGCTGGTGGTGGCGTGTGGGAGCACGTCTAACATCCGTTTGGAGGCGATTTAGGCGGCGTTCAGTTCCTCTCTTCAAGACGCAACTTCTAGTGATGTTGCTACTTTCTTTCGATTCTTGTAGCGCGCTTAGGAAGACTCCTGACCAAACTGTCAACGCGTGATCAACGATGGAGTACCCAGCTGCTTCTAGCGATGCGTGAGAGAGCATGACAGCTCCGTTGGGCTTGATTTTTGTGGCGGTGAGCGCTTCCTCAAGACCCAACTGTTGGTGGTGTATATCGGTATATGTCTCCTGTTTCGACACTGGAAATGGGAAGATCTACTAGACCAAAGTGTCTCCGGCGCCTAACCGCGGTGTACCACCTTCAATAGTTTCAGGCGGCAAGTATGAGAACGCGTAGGAGGTCCTTTTGGTGAGATTTTTGCGACGTCGGTTTCGTCTTTGCAAGGCGTGCTGTTAGTGTTTTATTTTGCTGCTATGTGCTTCTTCTTTGCCCAGTTTGCAATCGTCTTTGATGGCATTTTTGTTTCATTGTGGCTTGAGTTCCGGCACCCTTTTGACTGAGCTCTATCGTGGCTAACGAAGTCAAGGTATAGTACAGAAGAAAATGTAGTCGTTTTCCGGCAACAGAACCAAACTGATCACGCAAAAAATGTGGTGATCGTGTTGTGTCGTGTTCGGGGTACCGAAAGTGACGTCGTGTTAGTGTCGTCGGAGTCGTGGTCTGACGGTGGTCGTCGCGGTAGGATATCTGGCTTGTGAAGTCTGTAAAATGAAGCACCGTGAGTGGGTGGGGGTGTCCCCACAAACCCTCCGGTGTGATAATCAGTATACGTTGTATATGATAGATAATAGATAAAATGGAGTGTATGTGTAAATATGTGTGTGAACAGGCGGGAGGGAGAGATGAGGGAGACTTCCCTGTAATTTTGTTAGATGAAAAGAGGCTCCGTTCGGAAAATATTGACTGCCTCTTCCAGGAGGAAGTTTCCTCCTATTTATAATAAAAGCTATCTTCAAATCTTGGGCTTCCTTCGCCTAATTGGGCTTGGATCTCTTTTCGGGTATAGACTTGACCCATTCTTCTAAGTATGTTTTTGGGTACTCTTTTGAGCTACCTGTTTGGACCCTATATTTTGATGCACTTCATATTCATTAGGGAATCGATTGGATCATAATTATTTATAGATATTGTTTGTATGCCAATATTTCAAAGTTTGACATGACAAACTCCTTCCTAGTCAAAATACTACCGTTTATAAATTTAGGATATTTGTTATTTGCCTTCTTCCATTTGTCATAACAAAATATATATTTTAAAAATCAAATTCAAAATAAAAAGTAGGTTTTTTTAATGAAATATTATTTTGTAGAAAATTTGTTTGAAAAGTGGGGTAAAATCCTGTTTTAACGCTAAATAATAAAAACTACAAATATCTAAGATCATCTCCAACAAGCACTTCAAATCTTCAAATTTGAAGTGTTTGTCCACTATTCACAACTCCAACAAGCCCTTCATCTATGCTTCAAATTTGAAGTGTTCCTCCCAGCCCTTCAAATTTGGAGTGTGATTACTCACAACTTCATCTTCCCTCTCCTATTTTTTTTTTGTTTAAGTAGTTATTTTGTATTTTATGTTTTTATTATTTCTTGTTAGTTTAGTTGTTTAGTTTAAATACTACTTTGATGTTTTTGGTTTAAATAACACAAAAAATTAATTCAATTATTTTTATTTTTATTGTAATTTATTAGATATATTATATTAAAATTATTTATAATAAAGTTTATAAATATTAAACATTAATAAAAAACGAAAATTACATTACATATGTCTATTTAGTTGTTTATAATATTAAAATTATTTATAATAAAGTTTATAAAATTATTTTCATATGCCGATTTATGTTTGATTTTAGTTGTATTTTCATATGTCTATTTAGTTATTTATTTCAGTTATTTTAATGTTTGTAATTTAGTCTTTATTAATGTCTTGCAATTAATTATTAATTTTAATATGTTTGTATTTTAGTCTCAATAAATTCATGCATTTAATTATTATTTTTAATGCATAATATTTAATTTAATTTAATATTAAATCAATAAATAATATATTTGTTTTGCTAAAATACATTAACACAAATTAAATGAAATAAAACATATTCTTGGAATACAAATTAAATGAAATAATGAAGAATATACTTGGAGTATTCCTTTTAGAGTAAACTTTGAAGTAAAACTGTTGGAGATGGTAAAAGAAATTTGGTGCAGAAATTGTACCAGTTTAAAGATTTGGTGCAATTTTAACTTCAAACTGTTGGAGATGGTCTAAACGTAACATCAAAATCACTTAACGCAAACACCATTTAATAATTATAATTACCTAACTACCCCTGTGCGCATTTAACAACTAAAAACCATTAACAACCCTAAAATTGTACCCACCGACCACCACACCACCGTCCCTCGTACGATCTCCCTTCCTGTCCCTTCCCTCCCCCATCCCCGTCTCTCCTCCCTCGGTCAACAGAGAGACTGAAATCCTTCCCTTCTCCCTTCTCCCTTCTCTCTTCTCTCTAAATCTCTCCCTTCCTGTCCCCTCCCTCCCCTCTAAAAACTAGGGCTTTTCTGTGCCTGCGGAGTAGGCTAAAGGAACGGCTTTTGCTCGCTTTCTGGTGGCCGGAGACAATCATGCCTACCGTCAGCGTCGGCCGGGACCGTCTCTTCCATGCCCTCGGCCGCACTTACAGTAACTCTCTCCCTCTTTCTCTCTCTCTCTCTCTCTCTCTATATATATATATATATATATATATAAATGTGTGTGAATTCGCATAGTTCTCAACTTCTTCAATTTCTGAGTTGTAGTTTCTCAATTTCAGCACAAGATGAGTTTGAAGAATTATGCTTTAGCTTCGGAATCGAGCTCGATGATGTTGTACGTATTTCCACTAAATGCATTTCATTTCTATCCCCCACACACACACACACACACACACATATATATATATATATATATATATATATATCTTTATTTCAATTCTAATTGATTGGTAGTTGTAATAATACGGCAGACAACAGAAAAGGCAATTATAAGAAAGGAGAAGCACTTGAAAGAAGAAGATGACGACACCGCTGATGATGAAGAAGTCATTTACAAAATTGACATACCCGCCAATCGGTATTTGACTCATCTCCACGAAAATCCCTTCAGCTTAATGTTTCTTTTTTAGTTTTTTTGATACGTAAAGTAAGTAATATTAACTTGTGCCAGAAAGGTGACGCCCCTATGTACATCAGGAGTATACAGTCAACTACTAATCGAAAAACTGTCCATGAAATTTACAAAAGAATTATCTACAGTCAACGTAGACCCGGAGCACCAAAGGATGAGGGTTTTGATAACTCGTTCCTTTAACCTTTCCATGCTAAGCTCGACATTCTCGAACACCCTGCTGTTCCTTTCACTCCACAAAGTCCAACAAACGGCCAAACGAGTTGCGTCCCATATACTGCTCCTCCTCCTTCTCTTATACAGATTCCAGCAAAAAAGCAGCTCTTTTACCGAACTAGGAAGCTTACCTCAATTATGTGGGCTGTTTACTCTTTGACTTAAACAAGTCCTGTATTTTTTAGCTAATTTTTTGGATGCACCCACTCAGACCTTCAGGAACCGAATCATTTATAAACAAGATTCTCATTTGACTTGCAGCTATGATTTGCTTTGTCTTGAAGGGCTTGCTCAATCCCTGCGTATTTTTATTGGGCTTGATCCGATACCTGTGTATACACTAGCAGATATTAGTAAGGAATCAATGCTTAAAATGCATGTAAAACCAGAGGTACGTGTCTCCGAAAGTAAAAAACTATCAAGGGTTATATGCACTACATTTAGGATTCGGATGATAATTGCTGTCCTCTTATTATGTTTGTGTTATTTTTTTCCCTGTGCAGACATCCGTGATTCGGCCGTATGTTGTGTGTGCTGTTTTAAGGGGTATAACTTTTGATGAAGCGAGATACAACAGCTTTATTGATCTCCAAGATAAGCTACATCAGAACATCTGCAGGTTCACATCAGATTTCTGATCTCAAAACTTAAATGCTGCTTGGCTTGATTTTCTTTGTTGTCAATCATATACTTGGATGTGAATTTGACCCCTTCAAACTTAAATTTGTTGTAAATATGCTTGATGGTTAAAACATTGATTGATTCCTTTTATTTCATAAATTAGAAACTCTATTAAGTTAAAAAGGTGTTACAAATGAAAAGACACTTTGCATGTATACTCCCCAAAACCCCCGCTATCACCTAGAGGGGAAACTGTCTAGGAAATCTCAAAGTGCTGTACAGAACACTGTATCAAATCCTCTATCCAGAAAAAAAACAGGAGGTATAGCAACCTAGGCTTCAAAAGTGCTGTACAAGATTTCATTTTCTCAAAAATTCCTGCTGTTTCTCTTGCTCTAGATGATCCAAAAAAATGCACAACGGAGCTGTTTCCACAACTCGTCCTTCCACATTTTCCTTTTATACAATGACCAACCCATATATCCAAAATTGACCTTGGCATGAACCAACTAAGTCCAAACATGGATATAATCATATCCCACAGGCCACAGCTCTCTCACAACAGGGCAGTGCAGCAGTAAGTGGTGTAGGCCTTCTCCATCTTTTCCGAATTCCCTTATGTCATTTCTAAATTTTATTGGGATTATATGTAAATATATGCAAGTCCCTTCTTATTGTTGGGGATGAATGTGAACTACAAATGGTGAACTTGTGTATTTAGTACAGATGTGAAATTGATAAATTGATAGCTAAAGTGTGAACTTATGTATGTGGAATATAATGGTGTTTTGCTTTAGCTATGATATATTTATTTCTATTGCTAGAGAACACACAATATGTGATTTTTTATTTCCTTTAGTGATATCAATTAGCTAATTGTGAAATTTTTGGACCTTAATTATTAACATAGTTCTTAAAGACGAAAGGTACAATTTTGGGGCGAAAAGCAAGGCGAGAGGCGGGCGACCCGAAAGGCGAGCAAGGCGACAAATTTAATATATATATATATATATATATATTGAACAAATTCCAATTAAGAAAATAATTTTTATTTTTATTGTATCAAATTCCAAAATAAAAGGAGTGTACAGTATGAGTATGATTAATTATGCATAATGCATGAAACTAAGTTCTAACATAATATCAATAGTAGCAATTATAAAAGAAGAAAACAAAAAAATTGTTTGGGTATTAGAAAACAATTTTTTAAAAGAAAATAATTAAAAGACAAGTTTAAAAGAAATTAATAATACTTATCATATCAGAAATGCAAACAAAAAATTGTGAAATAATTAATTTCATAGGACAAATCACCTATTTTGACGCTCGTTTATACTATTATTACTTATCAAAAATTAATTTCTAATATTTTTTTTAAAATTTCAACGTCAATAAAAAGAAAAAAAGATGAGAAGACGCGAGGAGAGAGATGCAATAATTGCAAGAAAAAAGAAAAATATACATTTTGAAGACGAGAGTGATGCGTGATTGGTGGTACTGGTATTGGTTACTGCCCTGGCTGTATAATAGTTGCCTTATCAAAAGCCCTCAAAAGTATAGAAAGAATATTTCTAAGAAATAAAAGATGTATATTCTTTTTCTTTTTTCCAATTCTTTCTCCGTCTTTTGATTGATTTCGCTCAATTGGTTCATATGGGGCATAACAGAACAGTAAAGATTTGGTTTTTAAAATTGTTTAGGAATGAGTTCGAGGGTTGGAAAATACATGCTCTGGTCAAAATCTCATTGTCTATTCAAACTATCATTCCTTCAAACTTATCAAAAATAAAATAAAAATATATATCATTCCATAAAAAATAGGTCTTATTGAAGCTTAAGGTTTGGTGGTATTGCTTCCCTGGCCTGTATAATAGCCGCCTTATCAAAAGGTATCACAGAATAGAATGAATGCCTCTAAGAAATGAGTGACATCCATCCTTTTTCGTTTTCCAGATTCTTTTGCCAGAATTGATTGATTTAGCTTGACTGGTTCATATGGGGCATACAATATGGTGAAGATGCGGGTTCAAAGAGATGACCCCATTTCATTAAAGGTCTGGGTCAATGTTTATGAAGGGAGTTGAGTTCTAAGACTTAGATAGATATGGTTTGGTTGATAACTATGTTCCTGTTTGACTTGAGTCTCTGTCACTCGAGATAGAAATGAGAAAATCTGAATGGCTAGTTAAATCATGATTGGAATTAAGTGATGCATATATTAGTTTTCAGGTGCATTCTGATGACACTGGATATTTCATTTGTTCCCCCTTTTTTATTTCTCTTTCTGCCTTTATATTGGTAGGCGAAGAACGTTGGTTGCCATTGGAACGCATGATTTGGATACAATAGAAGGTCCTTTTACTTATGAGGTTTGCCCTTTTGCTTATTTATTTCATGGTCTTGTTATATGATCGTATCTATTCAATTCAGAATTGATATTTCCTTATATGACTGAGAAGTGAGAACATTATAATCACATGTTGTCCTAATGAATAGAGATTATAATCACATTTTATCAGACCCATTAGCTTGGTTGGAGGGGTCTACAAAATCATTGCGAAGGTGCTTTCCCATAGATTGAGGAAAACTATGGATAAAATCATCTTTGATTCCCAGCATGCTTTTGTCCGTAACAGGCAAATCTTAGATGCGTCGCTGATTGCAAACGAAGCGGTGGATGCTAGAATCAAAGGCGGAACCCGGGCTTACTATGTAAGCTGGATATAGAAAAGGCGTTTGATAATGTGAATTGGGACTTTCTGATGTTTATGATGGAGAAAATGGGATTTAGGGCTAAGTGGAGAAACTGGGTTCAATTCTGCATTTCAACTGCTCGGTTTTCTGTCCTTGTAAACAGAGAACCTGCTGGATTTTTTGGGAGTTCGAGGGGTTTGTGTCAAGGAGATCCCCTTTCTCCTTTTCTCTTCATTATAGTTATGGAGTCTTTGAGCAACTTGGTGGATAAAGCAATGCTGGGATGTTATTTTGACGGATTCTGGGTGGATAGGGCAGGTGGTCCGGCAATTAAGGTGTCTCATCTCTTGTTTGCGGATGACACCTTGGTTTTCTGTGGGGCGGATAAGTCTGAAATTGGATTTCTTTGCTTGGTGCTTTTATTCTTTCAGGCGGCTTCGGGTCTTTAGATAAATACTTCTAAGAGCGAAATCATTCCGGTTGGAGACATCGAAAACGTAGGGGATTTGGCTTCTTTTTTTGGGTGTAAGATAATGAGACTCCCTGTATTCTCGGATTACCCATTGAGGCTCCTTTTAAAAGCAAGGTAGTGTGGAATGAGGTGGTTGAAAGGTTCGAACGTCGGCTAGTGGGTTGGAAGAGACAATACTTATCCAAAGGAGGGGGGGGAGGCTTGTTCTAGTAAAAAATACTTTGTCCAGCGTGCCTACTTATTTATGTCGCTGCTTGTGTTTCTGGTTTCAGTTAGGAATCGTTTAGAAAAGTTGGAAGAGATTTCCTGTGGGAAGGGGGCTCGGAGGGGAAAAAAATTCCATTTGATTAAATGGTCGACAGTTTGTAGGAGTCTTAAGGCTGGAGGGCTTGGGGTTAAAAAGTTAAAGCTGTTCAATGAAGCCCTTCTTGGGAAATGGTTGTGGAGGTATCTTACGGAGTGGGAGGCATTGTGGCATAAGGTGGTGGAGTGTAAATATGGTAAGGGAAATCACTCTTGGTTTCCCGCTGCCATTAATGAATCCTTTGGGGTGGGTTTTTGGAAAGGTATAAGAAGAAGATGGGATAATTTTGCTAGACACTTCTCTTTTGTAATTGGTGATGGCTCTTCAATGAGGTTTGGAAGGACAAATGGTGTGCTGGAGGGGAGTTATGCAAATTATTCCCCAATCTGTATGTTCTGGCTAGAGATAAGGAGTGCTACATAAATTCTGTGCTTTATTCGGACGAGGGCAGGTCTATACGGGATCTTTCTTTTTGCAGAAACTTTCAAGACCAGAAGATTGAGACGGTTGCGAGATTGTTTGAGTTCTTATACGCCCAGAAAGTTGGCCTTCCAACAGCAAAAGTAGAGTGTTTTCGGTGAAAGGGTTCAACTCTAAACTGGACAGCAGCAACAGAATTCTGTTCCTGTGGAGATCGATATGAAAAACTGGGGTTCCAAGTAGAGTGGCTTTTTTGGCGTGGGAGGTAGCAAACGAAGCCATCTTAACAGGTGACAATTTGAGGAAAAGAGGCTTCTGTACACTAATCGGTGTTATCTCTGTAAGGGGGATGAAGAGAGTGTTAACCATTTGATGCTCCCCTGCCCGGTGGTGGGGACACTACGGTATGCGATTTTTGGCTTGTTTAACATTTCGTGGGTGCTCCCAAACTCTACCAAGGATCTTTTTTGGAATTGATCTTATTTTAGGAGGAAAAAGAGCAGGAATAGCCTTTGGGATGTTGCCGCTTGGACGGTTTGGAAAGAAAGAAATCGAAGGGCGTTTGATAATGAAGAGGGTTCTATGAATGCTTTGAGGAAATCGCTTCTCTCTTGAACATGCTTGAATGGAGTGTAGGGGCTGATCATACCTTGAATCTTAATGTTAACACTAATGCAGATGCCTGAATATTTTCCATATTGGCTAGTGGGTATATTTTTGTGTAGTGTATACTTTTATGTCAAGGACACGTCACCTGTTTTGATGCTCTTCATATATATATATATATATATATATGTATGTATATACTTTACCTTTATCAAAAAAAAAGGTAAATTTTTACTTATCAAAAAAAATTTAGAGATTAAAGGTAAAAGCATGTTTACTCAATGTGTTTTGTTTTATTGCGTCTGCTTTACTAGCAGCAATAAATCAAAGGCTATAAGCAGAGATAAATGCTTAAAAAGCACTTTCCGATTATGACTAATATCCGAGGGATACCTCCCATTTACAGGCTGCACACAGCCACAGAATTACTGAATTTCACCCCACTCAGAGCCCCTAAAAGCATTTAAGATTGCATTGACGACTCAGCTAAATGGGGCCAAACCCAAACTTCCCATAAAATGCTAAAGAAGCTTGAAAGGTTCTAAGCCACTGGACAGTAGTGTAAATGAACTAACTTTGAGATCTACACATTAAACACTTATCTAAAGATGGAGCTTTTAGTGGCTCATGTTTTTTTTTTTTTGGATAAGTAAATAATATTATTAACAAGCGTCAAGGTTATAAGTAACTGGGTGAGCCCTGAATCTGTAGCCCTTGCAGCCTCTGTTATGTCATAGGTTTTGGCAATGGTGGAGATGCTGCCTTACTATGGCAATACGGTGTATGTGCTCTTCTGTGATGTACTTGGAGGTGCATAACTCCAGGAATTTCAGGGATCAGTCCTTGTCCCTGTCGCTTTTATGGGATACAGTGGTTTTCATGGCTTCACTTTGGGTGTCAGCTAAGGGGTATTTTGTGGGGTCTCACATTCGGAGATCAAGCGGGACTGGGCTGCGACTATTGATCACTTTAGTTTATATTCTTTGTATTTTCTTTTTTGCTGTGATGTATTTCTTGTATGCCTTTTGTATTTCCTCTCCTTTTAGTCTAATGCCATTCTTTTCTCATCAAAAAGCATTTAAGGGTAACTTGGTCCAAGTTTATGATATATTGATATGTATATCGGCGATCCTGTTGCCATTTGATATGTTGCAATTTGCACTCCAAAGTTCGTTGCTTTATGTTGTAAAGTTTGCGTTGTTTATATCAGTTCTTTACAGACAAAAGAATCATATGTAATTTTATATAGCTAGTATTTTATACTGTGAAAAGATGACAAATTGCTGTTAATTACTTCATCTCTTCTGCAGGCTTTGCCACCTTCGGACATAGAGTTTAAGCCACTTAAACAGGTAAGGGGCTGTTTTTTTTCTTTCAAAAACTTGGCGTTGATTTCAATTTCATCTTTTTGGTTACAGTGACAACTGACAAATGATATAAGAGTGCTACTGTACAGCTGTTAGGGGTCATATATTCCAGATAGACCAACTTACTGAATTATCTAACCCACCATTTTCCTTAATGAGTTTTGGTATGCAACTTTTTTGCAACTTACCTCATCAGATGGAAACAAAAATAATTGGACTCTGTTCAAAATACTGTGGAATTGAAACAAACATTCATCTGCTTGATTACTCTAGTAATATTTGTAAAATTTTACTTGATATAGGTCTTGGATGCTCATAAGGCTATATTCAACTTACAAACCTCATCTAAGAAACTCCAACGCCGACACAGTGGCACGAAATTTTACAAAAAGTCCTGATACGACAAGCTGTGGAGATGTAACATATAAATAAATATATATACATGCATATAGATGTGTATATTTAACAATAATAACATAAAAGTAATACTATGCTAACAAATAATACAAACTATTAAAATGGTGCATTTAGCATGAACACACAAGAAAAGTTTACCAACCAATTACTTTTAAGTCGTACTTCATGTCTAAAGTGTAAATAAAGCTATGAATCTTTTCCTCTTTATATTTTGACCTCAGAAAGACAACATTTCAGGCCCTGGAGTGTCGCCAACGTGTCCCAGTGTGTTGGCTATTTAAAAAGAAGGAAATCTTGACACTTTTTGAGTGTCTCCAGTGTGTCCCAGGGTGACACCCTGCCCTTTGAGAGGTGCCGATGCTTCCTAGCGCCTGATTCAGGGCCCTGAAGATATTATTGTTGAGCTTCATATATTTGGAGTGATATGCAGAAATACCACCAATATTTCTCTATAAAATTAATTAATTATTTTATTAATTAGTCTACTCCAGTAGCGGGATGTGCACTAATTTAAATGACTTTGTATTTCTGCTGCAATTGGTGTGCTGTTGTGGTAACATTATTTTCTTGTTTATTATACTTAATTTTCCTCACTCTGAGGTTATAGCTTGATTTAATGCCTTTTTTCCCATCCTCTTTTTGCTTTTCTTTTTCACATTTTGTTTCTTCTTCTTTGAGGTAGTTTTCTTCATCAATAGTCTGAGGTTTCTTATGCAAGATATGGTGGTAAAATGGGTTTATGATTGGTTTAATGCAGATGGAAACGTTTAAAGCTGATAAGCTGATGGAATTTTACAAAGTGAGTGATGATCGTTTCTTTTTTTCCTCGGTTTCTGTATAATAGTTCAGCCACCACTTGCAGCTTGTAATCAATCAGCTTGTCACACTTACACTTTTCATGGGGTTCTTTTGTTTAACCTTTTAGTAGTCTATACGAACTTGATGTCCAATGCGTCATTGTATTGATGTATAACTTGCCCCTTGTTTTGGCAGTCAGATTTGAAACTGAAGAAGTACTTGCACATTATTGAGGGTTCACCTGTATTCCCTGTCATCTATGATTGTAACAGGTATCTTAAGTTTCATATAAGTCATATTACTCCTCATAACAGGTATTTTAAGTTTAATAATAAGTTACTTGGTCATGTGGATGCTCAGTTTATCTTTCTCTTGTTCCTTTCTTCCCCCACTTTTCTGAATTTCCTCTTACACCAACAAGTCATGATTCCTAGTATTCTTATGTAAAAGATTAGAGGGCTGTGCTCCATCTGTTTTTATCTCATGTGGGATCTCTTTCTGTTTCATGTTCCTCTTCTTTTCTTTTATTTGGGAGAGGGGGGGGGGTTTGTGGAGGGGTTGGATGTTTCCTGCAAGGTGGAGTTTGTTTTTATTATATGTTCTATTTTCTCTTGTACTATCAAAATAAGAAAAATAGCACGAGAAATAGGTGATGGAATTTTTAATGTCCATTTATCTCCATTTACTAGAAACTTTGAGCCAAATAAGAGGATCTCCGGGGATGGTGTGACGTGGAGTTTGTTATTCTTATATGCTATATTTTCTACCAATAAAAATTTCTTGTACTATCAAAATACAAAGTGATGGAATCTTCTTTGAGCCCATTAAGAGGATCTCCCTGGATGGTGTGTGACGTGTAGGAATTTTTCAGAATCTCATGATCATTTGTTTCTTCTTTGTCGCGGTCTAGCTTTCTTTGACACAATCTTTTTGGGGTGGTTTGAGTTGCCTGGGTTAGTCTTCCTTTTATTGCTTCATTTCCGCAGTTACTGTTTAGAGGTTTTGGGTGAGGTGAGGATGGTTTGGTGGGGTGTTTGGTGCATTTGGACACAGCGTAACTCCAGGATTCTCAGAGATCAGGCTTTGTCGTGGATGCTTTTGTGGGATAGAGTTGTATTTTTGGCTTCTCTTTGGGCATCAGACAAGGGGAGTATTCAGCGGGGTTCCCTTTTCAAAGATTCGGCGTGATTGAAACACTTCACTTTTCTAGTTTTCAGTGTTCTCTCTCTCTCTCTCTCTCTCATCTTCCCATGGTTTTCCTTTTGCTTTTATGTACTTTTTGTCCATCTTTTTGTGTTTAATCTAATTAATTATTTTCTGAGAAAGAAGAATTATGCTAATAATATATTGACTTTTTAAGAAAGCAGATGATACAAACATCATTTTTGCAGTTCAACCTTGCTTAATAATAAGGCACAGTCAACTAGACTTGATGTTTAAACATTGTACCGAATTCATATGTAATATTCTTTTTTCTTGGGTCACTCGGTTTTTGGGGCGGGTAGGGGGGATGTTGTCAGAGCCTTACTTCCTGTCATTTCAAGAGTGTTAAAATGCTCCGCAAGGCCAGTGGAAAATATTCGAAGAAACATCACTATTAGGAACAAAATATAAGGATATCTAAACTTCTGAGTTCTGATAGTAGTCTTGCTGGTTTATATCGTTACACAGTATACTTACGCAAGCATAAAAAAACTTTTTGATTGATCATCTTAAAGAAAAGTAAAGATATCTTTAGATGGGGGAGTCTTGTTGGTATAATTCCTTGCGACTCATGAAGAGCTGAACACAACAATAGAATATACAAGTAGATTTTGGGGGTGGGGGGTAGGCTGAGAGGTAGTTGGCATGACCATTTAATAATTTTGAACCTAAAGAGGTGATGAAATTGACTTCAACACTTCAGATGACAATTGGAGAAAGGCTGAAAAATGCAATATATTTTCTGTACCTTTTAAAATGTTGTTTTGAACTTGTTTCAGTTCATCTGACCTACAAAGTTCAAGTAATGGTATACCATGTTACCATTTTGTGAATAGTTTTAGTATTGAGTAGTATGTATACTCCTAGTGTACAAAGGACATGTCACCTGTTTTGACGCTCTTATTTATACATATTTTTACCTATTAAAAAAAATTGTAGGCCATAATAAGGAAGGAAGTATAAGGTCTTTGGCACCAAATTATGCCACATGGTGGTCCCTGCATATAGTGGAGCTTCCTTTGAGCTTCAGTTTTATACAGCCTCTTTAATTTTATGGGCTTCTATTCATATTGTAATGTCCTAGCCTTGAGCTGTAAATTTTGATTTCAAGGGTGTTTGTTTGCTAGCTTCCATGATGGTGTTTTATGGACTTATTAAGCAATTTCTTTCTGCAGAACTGTTTTGTCTTTGCCCCCTATAATTAATGGTGCTCACTCAGCCATTAGTTTAGAAACCAGGAATGTGTTCATTGAATGCACAGCCACCGATTTGACAAAAGCTAAAATTGTCTTAAACACAATGGTAAGTTATTAAAAGAGCTACTGTTTCAATTTTCTCTGTTTCCTATATATTTCTATCACATCAACAGCTAGGTAATTATCATTGTTCATCTTCTGTTTTTGAAGGTAACCATGTTTTCTGTGTATTGCAAACAAAAATTTGAAGTCGAGCCAGTCGAAGTTGTGAACTCCGATGGAAAATCAAATGTGTATCCTGATCTATCACACTATCATATGGAGGTGCCTCTATCCTATATTTCTGGAATAGTAGGGGTTTCATTGGAGGCAGACAAGGTATTAGACTTGACTTATCTTTCAAATTTCCTATATTTGAATGCTTAAGGTAGCTTTTGATAGTCCATATCATTCGTGGATTAGCATTTTTAAGGATTTATCTCTTCTCCTTTTACCATTTTTCAGGGATTTATCTCATCTCCTTTTACCATTGTTTGATTTTCCACGATTGTGAAGAAATAAGTGGATATTTGTTTATTATTTGCTTCTTGTGATATAGTTATCTCTTCTTTCCCCCCCTCCCCTGTTATGGTAAACATTCATGTTTATTTGTTAATTTGGTTAAATCCTGAATTTAAATACCACAAGCTATGTTGCATGGACACGGCAGGTTAGAGGCGAATTCCGAGTCAGACACAGCCTGGACGCGGACACGTCACGGACACGGCAGATTCGGCCCAAAATACGTTTTGGGGCCGAATTTGGATTTTCGGAACTTCCGGACACGGACACGGGTGCGAGGCTTGGAGAGTTGTGATACATACCTGGAAGTCCGACGCGGTTGGGGTATATTTTCGACTACTAATATCGTTATCGACAATCGTCATTCTCAGTTTCTCACTTCGTCCCTCAAATCCCTTGTCAAAAAGAACCCTAGCCCCCTCAAACTCCTTCGTGGCCGACCATCCACCGAACGACCTATGCCACCGGCTGGGCCCCTTGCCCATTCGAAGGCGACCTTCTCTGTTCTCTTCCTGTGCGCTGCGCGGCCTGCATAGTCTTCGTCTTCGTCACTCGTCACTCGTCCTTTGTCGATCTACTCTTCGTCTTTGTCACTCATCTTCGTCTATCTTCAGTTCATCTCTTCTGAGCCACAACCTCCTCTCTCTTCGATGTCATGAAGTACTGAACAATGAACATGAGAGTGGTTTGTTAATTTATATTATAATTTTTTAGTGTTGACTGTTGACTGTTGAGTCAATTTTATTTGTATACTTGGTGATTCTGATTTTTAATTTTTATAAAATTTGTGTACTTTGTTATAAAATTGAATTATAAATTATTTGTGCTACTTATGTTTTGAGTATTAACATTTAGGTATGTTGGAAGTATTTATTTTGTGGTTATAGTTTTTAATATTTAGAATTTGGTCCTAATTTTTTGAATATTTACATTTTGGTCCTTATAGTTTGAATATTTACAATTTACCCCCCGCACCCGTGTCCTATAATTTTTGAAAATCACGTATCCCCGTCTCCGCGTATCCATGTTCATGCAACATAGACCACAAGGTTCAGCTGAGCTAGGAAATAACTGTTTTAAGGGCTTTCATAGATTGTCATAGACCTGCAGTTATGGTTCAAAGACTTCACCTGCCTTTCTGTCCTGGTATTAACGTTGGAACGGTGGCAATCTGTTTGGACATTGTGCCTCCACAAGTTAGACCATCAAATATGTGAAGAACGAGAAGATTCAATTGTGTAGGCCTAATATCACCTAATATTTATCCAACAGATAAGGATAGCACATGCATATTGCATTTGTGCGTGGATGTTAGTAAAAAAGCTAAATCAAACTGCAAAGGCACTGAGCATTTTTTTTTTTTTTTTGATAAAGGTAAATGAATTTATATCAGAGCGTCAAAACAAAACAGGTGACGCGTCCTATTTACAAGAAGTATAAACTGCCAAAAAACTAACTAACATAAAGGAAAGTTCTGCACAAAATCTACAAAAGAGGAAGACACGGGAATATGTGAATGCTCAGCCCCTGTACACCACACAAACAGGAGATGAAGCAGAACACTCTTCATTTCTGAAATGGATACTTCCTCATTATCAAAAGCTCTCCAATTTCTTTCCTTCCAAATTGTCCACCACACCCCCAACGGAGCAACTTTCCACAAAATATTTATTTCCTTCCTCCGCCAAAAATACCTCCAACTCCACAATAAGTCTTTGGAAGCCTCCAGAAGCACCCACGCCACTTTGAACAAGCGGAACATAAAGTTCCACAGTTCCCCGACCACCGGGAACGGCGGGAAGTGATTTACATTCTCCTCGTTCTCCTTGAACAAGAAACATCTGTTAACATATATCATCCCTCTTTTCCTCAGATTATCCCCGGTTAGAATAGCCTCGTTCGCCACTTCCCAAGCAAAAAAGGCTACACGGCTTGGAGCTACCGTCAACTATTATTACCTTGCCGTTTATAGATCAACATTGCACGAAGTGGTGCCTAGCATCAATTTGTAGATTACAGAGTGAAAGTTGTTAACTAATTACAAGAAATAAATAACAATATGAATAACGTGATGTAACATCAGACATTCTGGTTGTTATGTGAGAGTGGCAGCAACAATTTCCCTTGGAAAGCTATGTGGAAAATGGAGGCTCCGAGTAGAGTAGTGGTTTTTACATGGGAGGCGGCAAGGGAAGCAATCTTAACGGGCGGTAATTTGAGAGCTCGGAATAGAATATATGTCAACAGGTGCTTCATGTGTATAGAGGACGAGGAGACGCTTAATCATTTGTTATTGCACTGTGATGTAGCAAGGGAGCTTGGAACTACTTCTTTCTTTTGTTTGGTGTTGCATGGGTAATACCAAGATCTCTAGTAGAGTTTCTTAGAGGGTGATCTGTGTGTAAACATAAGAGAAAGAATTCTTTTGGGAACTAGCTCCGACGGCAATTTGGTGGAGTATTTGGCATGAGATGAATCGAAGAGTGTTTGACAATGAAGAATCGAGTTTAGATCAGATTAAAAGGAATGTTCTCCGGCTTCTTTGTTTCTTTGTTTCTGGTGTTCGGAGTTGTATCCGAATGACGGAAACCCTTTTGTTAATATGGTGAATAGTGTTTAGTTTAGCTTTTCTTTGTTATGTATACGTCCTTTCTACAAGGACATGCCTCCTGATCAGGTGCAGTAATTAATACAATTAGTTCTTATAAAAAAGACAACAGAAATTCTTAAACTGAAAAAGAGAAGTTTCAGAAAGAAGTACAAGAATTGTGCTCCCTATAGAGCAGCTTTTTTTGTGTGGGAGGCTTGTCATAGTGCTATTTTGACCAGAGAAAATTTGAGGAAGAGAAGGAGGATATACGGCAACTGGTGTTTCATGTGTAAATGTAATGAAGAGATCGTCAATCATTTGCTTCTTCACTGCCTGGTTGCTTGTGATCTTTGGAACCTGATCTTGGGTCTTTTTGGCATGTCATGGGTAAATGCTCAGTTCAGCTAGGGAACTGCTCTTGAGCTGGCATAGACATAATCGACAATGGCGTAATGTTGTCTGGGATGCAGCTCGAGTGGGTGTTTGGTGGACCATTTAGATAGAAAGGAACAGGAGGGTCTTCGACTGTCTTGAAGCCTTGTTGGTCCAGTTGAAGGATAGCCTTTTGCACACCTTGTTTCAATGGTGCATAGAGATCGATGGTTCTTTCCAATTGTCTACCATTTATTTTGGGGACTTTGTGAATAGTTTTAGTTTGGAGTAAGTTTTTTGTATACCGCTAGTGTACAAAGGATGCGTCACATGTTTTGACGCTTTTTATACTATGCATTATTCATCAGAAAAAAAGGTCTTATTGAATATGGTAAGATAGCAAGGAAAATAAGAGGTGTGTTGTATGATTATCTGTAATGGGTAAATGAGGTCAAAAGATAAAAGGAAAGAAGAGATGGGCCTTACTTACAATTCTCCTAATGACAAGTGTGGTCGAAGGCCCTCGTAGGGGGCAAACAAGACAAGCAGGGATAATGGTATGACCTGCCTCTTATTTTACTCTTAGTTTGTTTACATCAGTATTGCTGCTATAATATGTTCATGCTCGCCTTTAAAAGGCTATTGTTAAGCTCTCTCTCTCTCTCTCTTTCTCCTCCATCGTATGTGTGGTCCAAACCCTTGAGTAACTTTGCCTCAAATCTAATCTTTTAAGGACAGGTTCTCTCCCTTTTGTTTTCCCTTAATTTAGCCTCCATCACTAAGCCATCCTGGCACACGGCACTTAGATATGACACGGTTTTACCATTGGTGCTACAGCTTGAATGCTTTAATATAAAATAGTTTCTCTTTACAATGAATTTTTTGCTGCATGTTTGATTATTGATGAATACTGCTTGAATGGCCCATGAACTCTTTTTGTTTTTATTTTATATTAAAATTAAATATTGTTGATTGGCATGTCTCTTGGAACTTATTTTTCGGTTTGGATCATGTAAATTGTAATGTACAAATTCTAAGTCGTTTCTTTTAGCATCTTTTTGTGCTAAAAATCTAGTGGAACCTTGTGTGATTTTAAATTCAAAGTTAATAGTGTCCTTTGTTAAGTTTATATCCTTCCTATGTTTATCCTAAGTTATTTGTAGGAGTGTTTCCTTTTGTCATTTTGTTTACTCTTCAATCTTTTCTTTGAAATTATGGATGTCATAGAGATAGCAGGTATGTTTAGATATCCAGTTAAATGAGGTTCTCGAATTTTACTTAATACAGTTTTTGGATCAAATTGAAGCCAAATTTGACCATGATTCTGCATCCTGACCAAGTCAATATACAGCTGTGGTAAGATTTGCGTTTGAATTCCATTAAAAGAGCACCAAAGTGAAGATCAGTTTATGAATTCATCCACATTCATCGTATAATATTAGACTGGGAAGTGGCTCCGCTGGCAGTGTGCTGGTCTATCTGGAGGGAAAGAAATGGAAGATGTTTCGAGAACGAAGAGAGGACGGTGGAGGAGTTACAGAAGCTGATTTTGCAGACAATGTCCTTTTGGTGTCATGAGTTGATTGTGCAGGGTGGCAATCCTCAAAGTGAATGGCTTACTTCCTGTGTACATAGGTCGCGTCTCCTGTTTTTGACGTATTTAATATTATCTTTACTGATCAAAATAAAATAAAAATTAGACTGATATTCAAAACAAAAATTCAATCAGTATTTGTATTGGTTAAGAGTTTGTTAAGCAAGCAAGAATTCATCTAAATCTGTATTTGATAACTAATCAAGAATTTCCCATCCAAAGACAAGATTTTCAGTCAAGAGCTCTGCCAGATACAATTTTAGGATACAAATTAAAATGTATGTTAACAAGGCCTGCTTTCTCAGCCGTTAGAACATTTCGCTTATGTGTCCATTCTAAAGGTCCGACCCAAAGGCCATGTATAATAGGATGACAATATCAGAAACCTTGGATCATTTATTCGCTTTCTATCTTTCAGGTTGCTGGGTTGTTGAATAAAATGCAGTTACAGGCTGAGCAGTCTGTATCAGGGGATAATAGATGCAATTTTACTGTATCTGTTCCTCCGACCAGAAGTGATGTTCTTCATGCATGTGATGTGGCAGAGGTATGTTTAGTGGTCCATTATTGTCATCATCTGCAGCCTACATACTACATAGTGTCTTGTATAGTTATATGTAATACTGCTGACACAACATCTCTCTCTCTCTCAAATAAGGATGTCGCAATTGCTTATGGCTACAATGAAATTCCAAAGCGGAAACCAGCATCTCTGAAGCCCTTGCCTCTAAACCAGCTCAGTGACCTTATAAGAATGGAGGTACAACACATGTTTTTAAGTGATCATGTATTTAATATTCTTAGCTTTTTTACATCTATTGTTGTTTCAGTAGTTTCTAGATTCTGTTTCAAGTCAACCTCAGTGCTTCTGAATTTGATCACGTTCTTGACTGCCCCTAACATACCCAAAGGATGGTGGTAGTTCTGACCGTTCTCCCCATCTTCTGGCTCCAGTGTATCTCTTGATGCTCTCATTGCTTATCCCATATTCCTATCAAATTCTGATTTCAATCTACCTGGCTGTATATACTCCTTTACTTCAAATAACTAAGTTGTACACTTCGGTCACCAGAAAAGTTTGAACCAAATGGAAGGATTTTAAGTTCAGTTGCTCAAAAGGTCTTGTGATCCTTTCTGCAAGCCTATGCTATCTGCAAATAGGCCAAACCCTGGCTTTTCGCCACTTTTTTTTATATTTTTTTGCTGATGACTTGTTTAAATAGGTCCTTTGTAAGCATGATGGTGATTTTCTTCCTATACTAAAAGTCAGTTTGTCTTTCTTGTTCTCTTTACATTTACTTTATTTCATGTTATAATGGCTTGGGTTTCTGTTTGTTTTCCTTTTAGATTGCATTGAGCGGTTACACAGAGGTGTTAACATGGATCTTGTGTGCACACAAAGAAAATTTCTCCATGCTGAACCGTAAAGATGATGGATCAACAGCAGTGATTATTGGAAATCCACGCTCTGCTGATTTTGAGGTTTGGTTGCCTTTTACTCCTGCTGTTGATGAAATGATAGTTCTTCCTGATGATTTATTTTAAATTTTGTCAAATAATGGTTCAGCCCCTCTCTTATAATCTTTGAGGGGTTTGATTTATCAAATGGAAGAATCTACTTCAACCGGTATGCCCTTAGACATGGCCATAATACATCTCTATGTAACACTTCTTTCTACTCTTCATTTTCTCCCTTAGCTACCTAAGCAACAGGAAAATTGAAGAGCTCTAACAATGAAGTATTCAACATGTTCTGTCCCTGATTCACTTTTAAATGCCTATCAAGAATGATAGTCTACCTGAATATTTCCTGCTCTGCACTTGTTTGAGACTGGGAGTTGACACCTGGGTTATATGTAAGCTTAGGGGTCTGACATGGCTTTAGACTTTGGATTGGGTAGCTGAAAGGGTTTTGATCTACTTCATTTTTCCCTATCTGTTTTTTTTATAAGTAATGATTAAATAAATAGCATCAAAACAGGTGATGCGGTCTTTGTACACTAGGAGTATACAAAACCAAAAGAATTAGCCACTATCAATATTATTTACAAACTCTACATGAGAAGAGTTAGGACTGGAGGTAGAATGAGCTGCTCGTAGCACCAAAAATGAAGAGTACGAATCAAGAAATTCTTCAGTTTCGAGACAGACCTTTCCTCATTGTCAAAAGCCCTATGGTTTCTTTCCTTCCAAATAGTCCAACACACCCCCAAAGGGGCTGTCTCCCAAATGTGATTTCTCCTATTCTTGTACCCAATGGATCAGCCCCAAATAAGATCAAGAATCGACCTCGGCATGACCCAAGTCACCTTAAACAAGCCCAGCATGAAATTCCACAGCTCTGAAGCAACTTGGCAGTGAAGTAGCAGATGATTCATGCTCTCCTCGCTAGCCTTGCACATAAAGCACCTATTGACAAAAACCATGTTGCGTTTCCGCAAATTGTCCCCGGTAAGAATAGCTTCGGGAGTCGCTTCCCACAAGAAGAAAGCCACTCTCTTTGGAGCTTGAGAATTCCATACTGATTTGGGGCTCGTTTGGTGCTGCATTTTGAAAACGCAGCTTTTTCAAAACACAGTTTTATTTTTGTAAACACGTTTGGAAAACTATTTCAAAACGCTATTTTTCATAAACAGACTAGTTGAAAACATAGCATATTTTTAAAACGCTACAAATTGGAGCGTTTTAAAACGCTGCATTGAAACACTTTTAAAGAGAAAACGCTGCGTTTTTTACCAGCATTTTGACCAAAACGCTCCACCAAACAAGCACTTAGTGATTTCCGAAGGAAAGTAGTACTATCACTGATATGGAGCTTGAGGTAATACGATCTGACTGAAAAAGTATGACCCCTTGCTCCTTTCCAGACCACCTTATCTTCCAAGCCATCTATATGCTGCTCCTGAAGTCTCTCCAAAAACTGCGCTACTGAATCAATCTCTCAGTCATGAAAGTTCCTTCTAAACGTGGGATTCCAAATAGGTTTTCCACCCTCCATAGACAACTGAATTAACTCTACAACCTTTATTGGTGGAGACCTCGAATTTCCACACCATCTATCTTCCCTAAGCTAACGGTTTGCCTTGTTACCAATCTCAAGAGTGATGAATCTCTGAAAGGAGCTCCACCCTTTCCTAATGCCTCTCCACACTCCCACCCCAAAAGGAGAGTTAACCTCATTCGGGAACCAGCAGTGATCCCCTGCCCCATACTTGCAAACCACCACTTGCCTCCAAAAAGCTTCCTTTTCCATATCTTCCATGATAAATTGTTATATATCACACCATTTGCTTATTATTATGACTAATGTTCGATTGATTCGATGTTTTACAGATAGAAGCATGACGCTGTCCTTGTCTTGAATATTATAATTCTATTTCTCTTTAATATTGTTACATTTTGCAAAAGTTGCTTAGAATTCATCCAGATCTCTTGTTCAGTTGGAAATCATATAAATGCTAGTCTATTCTGACAGTCCTGGACTTATGGGCGTAACAAATGTATCTTTTTTTCTGACTTTTATTACAATGTTGAGTGTTAGTTTATGAATTAACTTGTATATATCTTAGGTTGTCCGGACCAGCCTCATGGCTGGCATATTGAAGACTGTTGGACACAATAAAGATCACCCAAAGCCGATTAAGGTATTTAATGTAAATTTTGTTCTGTAATTGCATTCTGTAAGTGCGTTCTGGTGGATTTCTGTGATTTATTAGTATTGTTATTACTTATATATCCTGGTTCTAGATATTTGAAGTGGGTGATATAACACTCTTGGATGATTTGAAAGATGTTAGGGCCACAAATCGCCGACAACTGGCTGCCCTCTATTGTGGTGCTAATTCTGGGTTTGAGGTATAAATCTTTGCCTACATTCTTTTTTTTTCCTTTTTCCTCTTGGATGCGATGTTCATCATTCTTGACCACAATGCGATGCATTACAGAATTGTATATCTCGTTTGTAACAACTCATGTGACTCTTGGAGCTCTCTTTGATCTCTTAATTGATTTGCAGCTAATTCATGGGCTGGTGGACAGAATTATGGAAGTTACTGGGACTCCATTTGTATTGCCTGGGGATGATACGGGGTATTTCATACAACGTTCAGATGTAAGTTGTTACTTTTAGTTGTGAAATCTCTTCAAACATACTACCCCCTGTTTGGTTTTTTTTTTTTTTTTTTTTGTGGGGGGGGGGTGTCTTCAGGAAGTGTGTAATACATGTACTTACACTCCATTGTCTACTCCTTGAAGGGGCCCGAGTTTCTCCAGGGTAGACAAGCTAGCATCATATATAAAGGGAAGCACATAGGAACTTTTGGCATTGTACATCCTGAGGTATTCTTACTGTTTATACTGCTCTGTAATGTATTTATATATTTTGCTAAGGCACTATTGGCTTCTATCAGATTTTGTTAAATTGGTAACTGTATTTAAGCATACTTGCCTAGTCAGTAGAACTTTTTCATTGGTTATGTGCAGATATTCAAGTGTTGTACTATATTTTACATCTATTCATCTAAGTGCACACATTATTTTTGCAGGTTCCCATTTTTCTTCTTTATTTTAGGCATGGTTGTCTGGATATTCATGCTTTGCATTATAGTTATTTATCCTTTTCTTTTATGATTGCTTATCAGTTATCATTCCTTGTAGTTATCTCTGCAAACTGCCCACTAATGTTGAACCTTGGCCGTAATGCCGATGTTCCAATTCAAATTGTATTATTGTTATGATTGCTTATCAGTTATCATAATAGTGTTAACCTAGTTGGGCTTTCAGGTCCTGGAGAATTTTGACATTCCTGACCCATGTTCGTATGTGGAACTTAACATTGAGAATCTGCTCTAGACTTTGGTTTCATTGCTTCAGGGGTAACTCTCTCTCTCTCTCTCTCTCTCATTACACAAACTCGCACTCAACTTATTTGTGTAATTTGGCAGTATACTCCACCGCAGGCACTTGAGCAGATAGCATTTTGATTTGGCCTTTTCAGCTGCAAAAGTTATATACGAGGAAACTAGTCTTGTTCATGAAGGGAGCGGATGGATGCTTTATTCCCATTTTAACTGTAACTTTTAGATGCAATTCATATACTAAATCCTTCTCTCTATTTCTCCTCTATTCAAGGAGGAGAAATATGTGTATTTTTTGAATTGGGGAAACCGAAACATTTGTTGTTAGTTGTTTTCTAGAACCATCCACTGGGTCTTTTCTGTTAAAGAGAATATTACAGAAAGATTTTACATTGATTTTCAATTCAATATGTCACAAAATCTAAGTTATATTCTCTTTTTGTAATTGCCCATTATTTATTTAATATATTTGCCATTTAGTGCCTCTTTCATTAAAAAAGACAAATGGTAAAACGGTTTTATTGTTATTTTTTGTAAGACAGATCTTTATCTAACTCATCTCAAGTTGCGGTGGGTTTTACTGTGAGAGAAGGGCTTCATCTCAAAAAAGATTTGTAAGACCATCTTATTAAAGATTTACTTTTTAAAAAAATAGCATTCTAAAAGATTAGTTGAACACATTAAAAAAAATACAGCAATCCTTGTACAATTTGAGCGAATGAACATGCAAGTACGGATATCTAGCAGGGGCCTCTTGTTGCCGGAGCAAGATATAAGGCTAAGAAGTTAATACTCTAAACCATTTATCTGATACTTTTTGACTCAAAGTGAATACATGAAAGCCTTCAAGAGAGACTTCCATGTTTGTCTCACTATTTTATCACCAACAGTTAGGCCTGATAATTTAAACCCATTATCTATGTAACCCCCAATCCAACCCATTAAATTTTGTGGGTTAAGACAGGCTGCCCATCTTAACCCACTATATTTCATAGGTTAAGTCGAGTTAGCAACCTGCTAGCTTTAACTCTTGAGCAAAATCTGTTACAAAATTTACGACACTGATGGCTGTTCATGGAAGGCTTAGGACATGAATCAAGAACTTCTGTTCTTTTTGTTCCTTAATCTCCCTCTTTCTATCTCTCTCTCTTCCGAGTCTCACATATCTTCCCAACTCAGGTTCCCAATTAACCAGCAATCGAAAAATTCTCCAATAAATTTTTACCAGAGAACCCACCTGAAAAATAACCCCAAAAAATGTCAACTTATTGTCTGCTCTCTCCCTGCTGGTTTCCTGAAAAGGATCCATGGCCCTAAGAGTTTTGAAGAACAAGCCTTAATCAATGGATGAGAACCAACAAGAAAAAAGAATAAAAAGAGGTCAATCTTCATAGAATCAGTTTGGAATCTGTCAGCATGTCAAAGATGCTCTCCATTGTTTACCAAACTCAGGTCCTAACCAAAATTCCATGTCTTCAAGTTTGATTGGTGTTTTACTCCGTTACCTCTACATTGGAAAGGAGAGCAGCTGAAACCCAAGAGACATAGCTTGTGGTTCAAACTGATAATCCAACCAACAGTACCCATTTAAACGACTAGAGGGTGGATCGATCAAAAGTAAAGACATTCCAAGCAACAGTACCCATTAAATGACTAGAGGGCGGATCGATCAAAATAAACGACACTTCATATATAAAGTTACTCTTATCGATCAAAATAAAGGACACTACATATACAAAGTTACTCTGTCCTAGCACGCTTTGATTGAGTTTGCCTCATCCAATCAATGCATTCTTCTGCAGTCCCACAAGGATGAGCAAGTTGCCATTGTAGCAGTTTTTGTTGCTGCCAAAGAGAAGAAGTGTTAGCATTTTATCAAGAGTCTCCATTAGTTTCCTGGTGCAAGATAAAATGCCTTACCCATTCCTTGATAACCGGACCTCCAGTTTTAAGCTGCAAAATACTCATGATATCCTTCCCGTTGATGAGTGGTTTCACTTCCCAGACTTTATCAAGACCTGCAATTTAGTTAAACATTGATCAGAAACGTTAAACCAGTGCCACTTAGCCATATGATCTGTTGCACATGTCGTCTATCAAATTTACATAGACAGGTGTTCCCAATAAGACCAGACTCATTTAAAGATGCAATAGTGATTAACAAGTTACAACCCTCCACCCCCACAAACCCCGAGACAACCACCCTTGAAAGAGAACGTACGTGTGTGCCCTTCTTGAGCCTACCCTTGGCCATCAATATAATAAGTTCATAACTGGTACATGTCTCTGACAGATTTTTCATGATAATTTATTTTATTGATCGATACAAGAAGCAGAATCGCCTACACCAAAAATGGAAAAGGAAAACAAGGAAAATGAAAAAACACAAAAACCAAAAGAACATGAAATGGTACTAATGGAGCAGGATTCAGCTAAACAAAAACCAAAAGAACATGAAACGGCGCAAATGGAGAACAACCTTCCCGTCCCTAGCAGGAACCGTATAACTGGCAACCCTAGAATGCCCTCATTGCTAAAGTCTAAATTGAAGCCAAATAATAAATTTTATTTCTCAAGTGGAGAAAGGAAAGTGGCTGTTGGCATAAGTGAGTATGTAGTTAGCCCAAGGGCCTCAGTCACAGCATTTCAGTGCCCCCCCCCCCACAACCATAAATTGGAACTTATGCCTGGGGCCTGACTACTTTTTTGTTCTTTTTGGTGCACAGGAAAGAAGACTGCTGTCGTCATGACTTGCAAGTTGCAAAGTCATCTTCATATTATTACGTAATAAAAGGCAAATGAGTAATACCTAGTTTTATGATTGCATTATCAACTATCTTAAATAAATCTGCCCTCTTCTTTAACTCGGCTACGTTCAGGACAGAATCTGTAGAACACAAGTTATCTGGAGGGTATAGCAACAGTGAGAGTAACAATCCAGAACGCCAAAAATCCTTGATTTCCCAAAGTAGCAACCCTAGAGAGGCAAAAACAGCTGTTAGGCTTTGGACACCAAAACTAATAATCACCATACATTTCAAGTTAACATGCAATATATAAAGTGAGTGGTTGAGATGAAAAATCACTAAATCCCACAACATCATACATTTATGATGAATTATATTAATATCTAAGATTCAAGTACAAGAATAGGAAAAACTTAAAAACTTCAAGCGTTAGGTAGTTCAAACATCTCAACTTCTCTCGCAAGCTCCTAACATCATTCATTCTAAATATTAGAGGAACTCAAATTTACAGACCATAACACAAAATACACTGGTTATTCATTATTTTCAGATTAAACTACAATGTTATGATGAATTAGTCCAAATGTACAAGTACAGAAAAGGCAAAGCGTAAAGGCTAGTTACATTATTGATTATCATCTTACCTATGCTATACAAAAAGGAACAGGCTTAAGGAGTTATCTATTTTCTCTCTCCACTTCCAAAAAGATCCGGTCATAGTTCTGAAAATCCCTTTGCTAAGATTTATCCTATTCTTTTGCATATCAAATACTCCTAAACCATAACTTTTACAACTTCCATAATTATTTGCAGCGACGCTTGCTTAGCCCCCATTCTGTGGAGGACAAGTTGGATCAGAAATGGAAAGGTTTGGTAAAGGGAAAGAGGGGAGAATGCTTTGGAATTGATATTCACTATCTTTTGGTGCATCTGGACTGAAAGGAACTCAAGAATCTATGATGGCAAGAAGCTAATTTTTACTCTGCCATAGGATGGTGTGGTTCTTTTGGCTTCTCTTTCGACCAAGGGTGTTTAGAGGTTTGACAGACCTGGCAAGAGATTGGCAGATAGTCCTACGTTGATTAATTACGGGTCTGTTTCCTTCTCTTTTTTGTCAAGCTTTTTTGCCACTTGTCTATAATGCTGAATTTCTAATCTCTTCTCGTATATTCTTCGTATTAAGGCAATCTTCTTTTCCTATCCCCCAAAGAACAAGGGGAAAGAAAAAGAAAGAAAGAGAAGCTACATGCTTACTTCTGTAATGATCAAAGTTGTGATCTTTTTAATGAAGCTTTATAACAGGGATATCACTCATGATTTTTGAGTTTATACAAAATGGATTTGCTACCATGTAAGAAAGCTTTGCTCATAGGCCATAGCTAAAAATTACAAGTAAACCATTTCAGTGTAACAATCTCCAGATCTCAAATCTTGCTCGACCTTGATCCATTCTCCCTCTTCGCCCCAATAAGAACACAGGAAAAGCATACACATTTCTTTTGATAGGTAAGTGTATGAGGATTGGAACCAAGGACCTCAAGGTCTTTGCCTGAGTGCCCTTGCCATCTCTCCCACCCCTTGGGGAGCTAGGAAAAGCATACACATTGATCCAGGAGACCACAGATATTCAAAATAGGAGAAGTTCAACTTGCCTTTTCAATTACCTAGAGATTCAAATCTCACATAATTACTTCTTAGAAAACATAATAGAAGCCATAATTATTAACAGAACTATTGCAATAGCAAGAAAATGATAGAAATGGTGGTGATGGTGCACCGTTGAGAGGGGGGGTAAGGTGGAGGAATCTTATACCTGCCAATATTCGTAACTTTGAAGCAAGAGGAACATCAATAATTTCTCTTTCCCGATTAATTTTGTCAAGTTCTATGTCCTCATTGGAAATGAGGAATGGAATCAGCGACAAAAATTGTCAATTGTATTGTGCAATCTTACAACCTGCAATCAGGAATTTCCTTCAATTAATCCTAGTATCACTAATATTTGTATAAAAGAAAAACAGAAAGGTGACAAGCTAATAAAGTAGCAAACACCCAAGACTTGAGATTCTGAAAAAGAGGTGGGTCTGACTAACTGTTTCAGCATCTCTGGACTTCAGCTTGAGTGAATTTAGGAAGATGTAACTAACAACCGGTATCTGCAGAAGATGCAGGAACAGATCGTTAACATCGAATCACAAAATATCAGCTCCAGCAGAAACAAGAACAACAACATTACAAGAGCACATCTTGATTCTTTCTTTCTTTTTTTGTTAAGAAAGAAAATGTCATAAAAAAGAAAGCATCAAAACAGGTGATGCGTCCTTTGTGCATAAGAATTAATTACACAGTATGTTATTCACAAACTCTACAAAAGGGTTTGCGCCAAAAGTCAAAAGATATAGACTCATGGCACCAAAAGAACAGAGTATCCATCCTAAGCTCTTGAATCTTCTCTACGCTTCTCTCCACATTCTCAAAAACTCTTACCATTCCTTTCCAACCAAATAATCCAGCAAATTGCCAAAGGGAGCACATCTTGATTCTTTTCCTCTTTATTTTACTGGGTATCTATCTATAAGCCTTATCTAGTACCATTACAACACTGGTTGTTACAATTACAAATGGATAGCAGTCTCCAGTAATATGTCTTGAGAATGACAGAAAAAACTACCTGTAGCAAAATATATATATAAAAAGTACAGGAACTATTTATACATAACCAGTTGCGATAACATGATTGCATCTGATGCCTTAAAGGTTACAAGGCATCGTAATACACATTTATCATTAAAAAACTGATGCAGCCAGTAATCAAACCACATTGGGAAAATGTAGCATCTAGCTAAAGACAGTGGCAACTTAGAATGGCATCTCATCCAAAAAGGATTGGCAACTCTAGGAGGCCTGAGTAAATGTCAAGTCTTACCAGTTACCACAAAATAAGACATCAAGAATCAACTCATGATTCCCCTCCTACAGGCACTGACAGACACAGGGACTTTTACATAACTCTTAGCTAATCCCTTGAGTCTTTCGATTTCTTACCCTGCCCCATGAAAATGAACTCTATAATCTATTGTCCCCATTATAATTCAAAGGTGAAAAACACGTATCACCAATTTCGAATTATTAAAATCAATTATTATGCCACATCTTATTTAATAATTTCCAGAACTCATCCACTTCTTCTCTAATCTTCCTCCTCTCAACATTATCAATTCTTAAACTTTTGCCATCACATGGAACATTTTATTCAACCACTTAAGTTAGCTTTTTGATTCTACACAATATGATTAAAAAGTTAATTAAATACTCCTGAAAGCTAAGTAAAAAAAAGATTTAAAGTTTAGACATCATCATGGGTAGTCATGACCTATTCCTTTATAAGCAATTCAAAAGTGAAAAGATCATCAAGAAGAAAGCAAGGTAAAAAAACAGAAATTTGGATTATGCGGAAGTATGAAGCACAGGTATTTCAGAAGAAAATGGTTGTAGGCAAAACTAAAGGCTCTACAATTAGAGGGTGAAAGAACATAAAGTTATTTTTCCAAAAGGTCATAAGCAAGCAAGCAAATTCAGTTGATACAAAATGATTTTGGAGGCTATGTTACCTTGACCCTTCATTTTTTGCAATAGCTTTTACAGATGATACGGGACAAATTGTGGAGGCATATACTTTGGAAAAACCAGTAGACTTGTATTTTTGGAAAGGAAAAAAAAACTCACCATAGAACTCCTCTAGCAAAGCTTTAAAATTTCATTTTTTACAGCGAAAAAAAAAATATAGTTAACTGATAAGAACAATCAATTTCACGAAGAGGAGTCAACTAAACTATAAAAATGAAAAGAAAAAAGAAGAAGAAAAATAAACATTCGAAAGGCCCAATATCAATGAAACCCAACATCATTGATCTCTAAGTCTGAAAACAGAGATTCCTCTAAAAGCCCCCTTCGCCGAAGCCCACAATGAAACCAAGAAATCCACTCCCTCCTTCAAAATATGCAAGGCGAAAACTGATGAAAATCCATGCACTTTTTTCGGTCCATCTGCTCTAACACATGGCTAACATGGTACATATCCAAGACTTCTGCCTATCTTTCTTACTCTAAGGGCCATCAAAAACATTTGCTCAGCAAAAGGTGGACGGACCAAACCGTCCCCCTAACATTAAACATTACAGTGCAAGTCCCTTCTCTTTTTTTTGAGAAGTACAATAGAAGTCCCATGCAATTGAACACTGAGTAAAAGCTGGAATGAGACTCTTGGTAACGGATAAGCTGGTCAAACACATCAAGAGAGATCGTTTTATTTTAGCTAGCGAAGCTTCAATTAGAAGAGACAAGAACCAGACAACCCCTAATTAATCTTATTTTTCAATCTTGTTCTCAACTCTGCTAGTCCTTCCTGCACCCAGCATATCAAGTTTGTATAAGATCGTTGGATTAATTTTACAAACCCCGCCGAAAGATGATGCCAGACAAACCCTTCTTTAATGACATAAACCTTTCGCAAGCCCCCCATCGCCACTTCTGTTGTGCCAAGACAAAAAGAAGAGACTGATACTTCCAACAACAGGACAATGATTTTCCACATTTGCGATCCAATGGCTTGCAGATATGTGACATGGAGGCAGAAGAAAGAAAAGAGCACATACAAGAGTGTTGGGTTGAGAGGTAGGTTCTATCAAAAGGAAAAAGAACATAGTTATCGAATGGGATTATGGGATACGTTTATTGTATCGTACTTAATCTATCATGATATGTTATATGTATCGTTGGATACACTTTGCATATAGAAAAACACATAAATATATGTTGAGGACCATGAATAAAAAGTAAGTATTCATAAAATCTTGAGAACAATTAATGACTAGCACAATGAGATTTGTAGGTTAAGACATAAAAATTATGTTTCCATTGACCTCCACGGAGTAGTTCTCCAATATAATCACAACCTTGAAGGTTCCAAGAAATAATTTAATTTTAGAAAGTTCCCACAATCTCTACTTGCTAACTTTGTAAGAAAAACTGATTTCTAAAATATTTTTATATAATTTTATATAGTGCAATACTATCATAGTAAAGACAACACTGTACGGTAAGATATGAATATCATATCATAAGATGCACTAACAAATGGGATACGATACTTAGATATGCATCATTTACCTTCATTTTTGTATAATGTCCTAGGATATGTATAGTGTATCATAAGATAATGATAACTGTGAAAGAGAAAACTGAAGATGGAAGAGAAAAAAAATTAAGTTCAAAAGGAAGAAGACGATCAAAAATATTTGGTTAAGGGGGAAGCTGTTTGTCAATCATGAAAGAATAATAACGAAGGAACAGGGCTGCTCAAGTTCAAGGGAGAGAAGAGCTTGCTTATTGCATGAAAAGTTAAACTTCCATAGAGGCCACTTTATAGAAGCCTTAACAGAAGCTTTAAAGCTGTTTGAATTTGCACTCATTACTAGCACATTCATAAGCATCAACGCAGTAGCACAACCCCCTCCCCTTTCAAAAAAAAAAAAAAATTCTTCTGTTCATGGGTTAACAAGAGGATCCGCTATTTACAAAGCAGCCACCAAAAGTGATAATCAGACAATTGATATAAAAATAATGCTAAATAAAGCCTGTAAATGCACATGAACCATTTTGAGAGTGTGAGGGCATTTATGATTGATACACAGAATACTAACAGGATGTTACCTTTTTTCGTTTGTTATCTCTATACACGGTTTTTCTTAAAGGCAAGAACATCGCCGCATACAATGTTAGTCTCCTCTGTTCATCCTACAGTTCACAAAGATTAACCAAATCTCTTAAAAGAACTAGTCTTTAGGAGGATAACAAAATGTAATTGAAATGTAAACATGACAAGTATGAAAAAGAATCATAAAAAGTAACTGGGGAAATTAGTTAAACTTTACTAGCAGAGTAAAATTAATCAGAACACAGACAAGTATAGTTAAGCCACCGTTCCAATTGTTATCAATGAAAGTGCTTGAATTCTGTCTGATTCATACATGTCTGGGGAGTCTGCAATATATTACAAAAAAGAAAGGTAGGGAAAGCCAGATTCAGACACCAATATAGTTGTTTTGAAATACTACTGTATATTGCAAGGAAAGTCAGAGCTGAAGTCTTTCTTACAGTAAGAGTTAAATTGGATTGCTGAAGCCAGCTGCTTGAATGAGTTTTGTTGGGAACTTAATTTTATTTTATTTTTTGATAAGTAAAAATAGTATTAATCACAGCACCAGATGAGGTGGCGTGTCCTTGTACACATGAGGTATACAAGACCAAAGGAAAAGGCTAATTACAAGCTGTCCAGAATATTAACAACTAAAACTTCTGAACACAATCTCTCATCCGGGTGCCAAAACTGAAGAGTCTGATAGACATCTTTCTTTAATAGAGCAAAGTCTGACTCTATATGATAAAAAATCCTTTGATTCCTCTCCTTCCAAATATTCCACCATATTGCCATAGGAGCAGAATCCCAGCTACTTATATGCTTTCTTCTACCATACATAGATCACCCTCGGAGAAGCTGGAGAACAGTCCTCGGCATAACCCAAGAAATTTGCAAGTTTGGGAACTGGAATCTTTCTTTGCCTTCACAGAGAAGTTGTATTCTAGGATCTTCAAGGGAATGGTGAGGACAGAGCTTTGTGGAAAGGGGTTGGTAACAGCACTTTCACTGTGAGGTCGCTCTACTGAAAACTGGAGGGGAATATTACAAGGACTTTCCCTTGGAAGCTATATGGAAAACCAAGGCCCCATCTAGAGTTACTTTTTTTATGTGGGAGACAGCAAATGAAATTATTCTTACGGGAGATAATTTACACAGACAGGATCATTCATGTCAACAGATGTTTCATGTGCAAGAGTGATGAGAGTGTGAATCTTCTTCTTCACTGCTCAGTGGCACGTGAATTATGGAATGCCACCCTGAATCTTTTTCATTTATCATGGGTTTCTCCTTTTTCTGTTAAAGAGCTGCTTCTTAGTTGGTCGCTCTATAAACGGAAAAGAAGCTGGGTTTGGGATGCTGTCCCTTTGTGCATCTGTTGGACGTTGTGGATGGAGAGGAACCGCAGAGCTTTTGAGAATGTTGAGATGCCTATTTCCAAACTGAAGGAGATCATGATCTACAGTCTACACCTTATATTTTTGGGGTAAATACTATGTCACGCCTTCTGTTTCTTGTGTTGAGTTTTTGGACAGTCTTGTTATAGTCTAGTGTGACTTTGTGGCTTTCCTCTTCTTGTGCATAGGACGCGTCATCTGTTTTGACTTTTGACGCATGTTTATAATACTTTACTTATCCAAAAAAAGAAAAATGCATGCTAGGAGGAAAAAAGAATTCCATAGCAACGGGGCAGTGCAAAAGATGACGATTAACTGATTCCTCCTCCTTACACGTGTAACACCAATTCACATAGATTCTTCCTCGAGCCCTAAAGTTATCCACTGTCAAAGTTGCCTCCCGTGAAACTTTCCAGACGAAAAATAAAAAACTCTACTTTGAACCCTTGATGTGGCATTAGTTTGAAGGTTAAGTAGGCCGAAACAGTTACTTGGCTGTCTAAGCTTGGCCACCAAGTTTTCTTGGGCCCAAGTAATAATATATCTTGTTTTCCTTACGTCAGCAACAAAATTAATGTACCAAGCCCTTTCCTAAAACATCAAATCTTAGGTGTGATGTCTGGAAAGCTTGGTGTGGCTCATCTCTTACTTGTTTTTCTATATTCTGCTTTCATTATAGAGGTGAGCTGCAGATCTTCCGTTACTGAAACACTTACCAATCCCAACCTCACCTCCCAGTTACAGCAAAACCTCTGGCCCTAAGCTCAGAAGTTAATGTTTACAGTACCGGAACAGAAATAGCGCAGAGCCTAAACCTCTTCTTTGTTCTTCTAATACTGCTCTTCAACAACTTGAACTTTTTCTCAACATATTACTCTTCTTTCTAAAACCCCAACTCATTTAAATCACCAGATCTGACCTAGAGGCTTCCATTTTGGTGCTGAAAAGAAAGATCACACATCACAAATTATTCAGGAAACAGCTAATAAGAATCTTCCAAACAATAGGATGAGAGAAAACCTAAAATAGGTCCCAAGTAACTTGTCAAATTGCAGGTGGTCAATCGACATGCAATACCCATGTTTTATAACATACTTCATTAGATTCAGATTAATCTATTTCACATTTCAGATGATGCCAAGCTCTCTAAAGGAGCTCTTTCTCTGTTGGTCCTTGTACAAGTGTAGAAGGAGGAATAATATTTGAGACGCTGCCCCTTTGGGAGTTTGTTGAGTTATCAGGAGAGAAAGGAATCGTAGGGTTTTTGAGAACATGGAGAGGAATGTTGATAAGTTAAAGGAGCATACTATTTGGACTTTGATTTTTTTGTGTGCACAGAGTCTGCTTTGCCTACAGCTAATTCTTTTGTAAAGTTCGTGGATAGTTTTTCGGTTTTTTAGTAGAATTCATGGATAGTATACTCCCTGTGTGCAAAGGATGCACCACTGATTTGGTGCTTTTGTTTATATATTATTAATTACTTATCAAAAAAATTGAAAAACTATATATTTTACTAAATATATTTTTGCATTAATTTTTATAGGAAGGGAGCTTTGGGCAAGGGCAATTCAACTAAGAACACATGATGCACATTGTTGGGCACTTGAGGCCCTCTCTCTTACAACTTAAATGTTTCGCTGGTTGGTTACTTGACCTCTTTTGATTGATTCAGAATGCATATAGATAAACAAAACTAGAATTCATATATCATTATTACAGAAACCTGGAATCCTAAAGCACATCATATATACATTGCCAACTTACAATGACGGTAAAGCATCCAACTGATTGTGATAGTCTCCATGCAGCATCCATATAACTAACACAAAGCCTAATAGAATGACCAGAGGAAACAATGAGAACAAGATATGCAGACAAGAAATTAAGAAAAACTGTGACATTCTGACATGAGAAACAAGGAAATAGCAGGAAGAGAAAGAAAGGGTCTGGTATGCATTTTGGTTACAGATATGTTAAGTAATTAACTTACCTAACTTGCATTGTTATATGAACACACACATGGCTATTAAATCTGAGAATAAAATTGTGGCATAAAGCACATGTATGGAAACTGCACGGCGATGTTTACCCTAAGATTGACGCAATTTAAAATAAATGCTTATCAAATCTTAGCTTTTCTTAACCATAGGCTAAGAAAATCAGGGACAAACAATTATGCTCAAGACAGAATGTGGCCCAATTTAAAATGCTTTAGTAAAACCAATCCTATTTTATTGTCACCTGTGGTCAAGGTGCAACGCAGCCAAACGTAGCTAGATGACCGTCCCATGACAAGGGTAACTCATGCGAATAACTAACTTGATGAGACCCCAGCAGAGCAGACTCCATATTCCTTGAGGTGGCAGTCCTCTTACAAACACTCTCAATGGAATATCAGGAATCGCTTGTGCCGACTTCTTGGAGCTCTAAGTGGCAGGGCGACAGCAGCTTTAAGGCTGAGATATGGAACTCCTGGATCTAAAATATTTTCTTTTATGTTTTTGATTAGTAACGACAGTAAATATAAAAAGGCGCCAAACAGGTGACACGTCACATGGAGTATACACAAAAGGATTAGCATCTTCCGACTCAGAACACCAAAAAAAAATGTCTGAAAAATCTGCCTCTTAAGCCCCTCAACATTACTCTCCAGATTAGCAAACACTCTGCTATTTCGCCAAGTCAAGACGATGGCAGCTGTGTACTTAAATTGGGTGAAAGTTCAGATCTGGGCTGGAACTCACCTTTTTTAGCCTTTTCAAGCATTTTGCCTTGCTTATATGCGTGGAAGGTAACTGTCCTAGTTGCCATAGGCGAATTAGCCTCGCCTGGACACCAACGAGACGTAGCCCCCTCGCCTCACCTCAGACGGTCAAGGCACCCACCTTTAATAACTATGTCAAAGTCATTTCTTTAACAGGGCCAAATCAAAATAACTTAAGCTTTTTAATACCTAGCCCTCCATTCCTCAAATTTGAACAAACCAACTCCTACTTGATTACATGGTACTTTCGCCCATCCATCCCAAAGAAATAATCCCTTTCTAGCTTCTCAAGCCCCCTAGCCACAGACAACGGCATCCCAAACAATGACATGAAGTAGGGCAAATTAGAAAGGGTACTCTTAATGAAGATGGGTCTACCACCCTAAAAAAGTACTGCTACTTCCATCTTGCCAACCTACGTTCAAACCTATCAAGAACAGGATTCCAAATATCTTCATTATTAGAAGAAACCCCATGAGGGAGACCGAGATATGTCGTCGGAAGAATACCCACCTTGTATCCGAAGAAAGAAGCCAATAATTAGATGCTATCCACATTACCATCTGAAAACATCTCTTTCTTGTGGATGGCTAATCTTCAATTCTGAAGCCGCTTGAAAAAATCTGAGCAATATACGAAGATAACCCAGCTGAGAAGTTTCCTCCTAACAGAACATTAATGTGTCATCCGCAAAGAGTAAATGGGATACCATCACCTCTGACACTGCCCACATTAAAACCGCGAATATATCCACTCAAAACAGAAACCTCCAAGATCCTCCTCAATGCTTCTATAACAATGATGAATTAAGAAAGGTGAGAGTGGGTCACCTTGGCACAAGCTTCTTGACCTAGGAAAGAAACCTATGGGCTCACCATTAAACAAGACAAAGAACTTCACCAACGAAATACAAACTAGGATCCATTTCCTCCATCGAGCTCTGAACCCCAACCTGGATAACATATACAGATTAACCCTGATTCCCCACTTCTAATTCTAGAGTCCACTGTATCGTTAACAATGAGGACCGCCTTGGTGATATGTCGTCCCCCCACAAATGCGTGCTGAGACTCGGAGATCACCTTCCCTATAACCTTTTTCCACAACATAGAAAACACTTTTACTATAATCTTATACACCCCTCCAATCAGGAAAATAGGTCAAAATTCTTTAATATCCTCAGCTCCACGACCACACAAGGTTCCACTGAAACTCCAACGATTTGCTGGGTGATTGTATATTTTTGGAGAATTTCAATATTTAGGACCAATTTAATCAAGATGGAGCGATAGGAGATGATGTCAATCATACAAAGAAAATCAGGTTGGGTGAAATGGAGAAGTGCATCCGCAGTGCTATGTGATCAGCAACTAAGAAAGAACATGTTAAGAAGATTACTGTAGCCAAAATGTGAATGTTAAGATGGATATGTGGTAGAACCAGGAAAAATAGAATTTGTAATGAACAAATTTGTGAGACGTTGCATGTAGCTTAACATGGTTTAGGCACATACAATGTAGACTGCATAGTGGACACATTAGGAAGAGTGTTATGGGCAGGTTTGAAAGGTAATAAATTCTCGGTTAAATCTTATTATTACACTTTAACCAACAGAGAAAGAAATGTGTTCCCCTTGAGTGGTCTATAGCTCCTAGTAGAGTGATGTTTTTTGTGTGGGAAGCGGCTAAAGAAACCATTCTCACAGGAGATAATTTGAGGGAGCAGAATATGATTTATGTTAATTGGTGTTTTATGTGCAAAGGGTGGGAAGAGAGTGTCAACCACTTGTTGCTTCATTACCCTGTGATGATGGAGCTATGGAATCTGTTGTTCTATCTCTTCAATATCTCGTGGGTGATGCCGAGATCAGTGAAAGGGTTTTGCTTGAGTTGGTCCTTATGCAAACAAAGAAGAAAGAACATACTTTGGGACATAACTCCCTTGGGTGTTTGCTGGACCATTTGGAGGGAGAGGAATGGCTATGGGTTTTTGATAATGTAGAAGAGTTTATACCTGCCTCAAAGGATTATTTGTAGTGCACATTGTTCTTTTGTTATGTATGTTCCTAGTGTACTCACACCATGTCACCCGTTTAGACGAATGTTTATGTGTATAATTTACTTATCAAAAAATTCAATAAATTGATTGAAGTTCAAAAAACAAAAAGATTTAAGAAGGGGGATGAAACAACAAAAATAACAAAGAGAAGGAACTATTAACTTGAAAGTAACGACAATGAATGACCGAGATCAAGATACACTACACAATGAACATTTATGTTCTTACATTCCATTAATTCTTGTAATAACTAGCTTTGAGTTGAATTAACTATAAAAAGTTTCAATTTTGTTATTAAAATTTCCTTTTACAACAAATTTCAATTTCAACCAAAACATCAAAGAAGAATCAAAAGAAAAAGAAAATTGAGAATCAAAAGACATAGGAAACATCAAATGACAATTCAGTATCAGGTAGAAAAAAACACCTGCTTTCTCCTTCTGAGGTTGGTGGCTCAAATTCGGGTGGAAGACTGAAGACATCCCAAAACAACTCCAAGTCTGAAATGTAAGTCATAGCTTTAACTGGCTGATTGGCGGATACCATGAGATCTATCTGTTCATTTAATGGAAATAGTAACAAAGGCAGGGGAAGTATTAGTGTCCATAAAAAGTTGAATTTTTATGTTGCGAGGTAAATATAGTTGAAGCATGTATGAACATCCTAACTCAAAGAAGCAAACGACTAATCATACTTCATGACCAATACGTTCTCTACTGATTTTCTCCGCAATGGCAGCTTTCACTTCACTCCCAGCAGCAGCATCTTTTAATCCTTTATCTATTTCAAATTCAAACCTGGCACCTGAAATAACCAAATCAAGTAGGGGAGAATTAGACAATTCAATGCCCAGCAACTAGAAAAACATGATATTAGTGAATGGATGTAGGAATATATAGAAATGCAAAGATAACCCAAACTTTAAACTAATGCAGAGAACAAGACAATGAGATGCAGGATTAGGCATGAAACCTCAATTCTAAGAGCAACAATGGAGAAGGAAGGTAAAAAGACAAGAAAATAAGATCAGTGTCATCATCACAACGTGTCCAACGGTCTGTGGACTGATCACTGATGTTATTCCCTGTTTAGGGAATTGCAATGACCTCAGTTCACAAAGCACGTAAGAGTCTTTTGATGTTATTCAGCTCTTACTGACAAAGAGGAATCACATTAATATCTAAGATTCAATAAATGTTAAACACTACTAAAATTAATAAATAACTATGATTTGAGAATACAGACACGTCGAATGTCGAGATAGACTTATGGTATCTGACATAGGACACGGCCATATATTTATGACATCATAACTGAGAAATAAAACATAGATGAACATAAGTACATCTAGAAACTAAACTCATTGGCATACTATCTTTCTAAGCATATCTTGATTTGATATAGATAACCAAGCCTTTGCGGGAATTTGGTAAACTAGTTGGCTTTCCATGAAACAACATCATACTCCTTCCTAGAAATACCAAATGTCATGGACACACCATGCAGCATGTGGACAAACATATCTGATGAAACATGTATCCAACCCAGCTAATTTATGCAATGACTGATAATATATCACGACCCCTTTTCCTCATCCGCAATATACATGTTTCCTTGTGACCTGACCATAAGTTCATTAATTGGTAAATGGAAATGACTGATACTAAAGGTGCTCTCACATATTAAAGAGTAAAGGAGCATTAAGTTCAAGAAAACAAAGCGGTCATTTGAAATTTTGAGATTGGAGGACAAGCATGAATACTTAAATCTAGTTTTCGTAGAATCTGTTTATAATAATAATTTCTTTATGCACTAGATGGAAATGAAACCACAGGTGCAATCTAATATTACCATTTTGATGATGCTAAATTTAATAGCAACAAATGCGCCACCAAGAAAATAATGATTAATACCCAATGCATATGAATATAGCTTCAAGTAACTCAAAAAGCTTACAAAGAACAGCAGTTGATCTTTGAGCATAGAACAAGACCCAATGGTTAAAGAAGACAGGTCTTAAAGCACAGAAGGGCTAAAGGAATAATTGACCAGTTCTACCACTTAATGCTACCACTTAATGGCTACTAGAATAGGCAGCAGATCATCCATTCAATATCTTTTAACAATCGAGGAAAAATTGGACCAACCAAGAGAGAGAGAGATAAAAAGAAAATGAGCAATGTAATACCAAAACGAATAGCTCGAAGAACTCTTAGGGGATCATCCAAAAATGTTTCCTTTGGAGGTAAAGGAGTTACAATCTTTCCAGATCTCAAATCAGCGATTCCTGGATGGAATGAAAAGTTTTAACCAGATCAGCGACAACTGAATGCAAGGCAATACTCCTGTGGAAACTATGTAATAAAGAAATGACAATTGATCCAACCTCGTCTAGTAAAATCTTCAACAAAACCGGTGTTAATATTGTAGAACAAGCTGTCATAAACAAATAGAAATAATAAGAAAAAGAGCATACGTAACACAACTAGGCTAGATGATGTATGACACATTTGCAGATGAGTTCTTATGATCGAATTTAGATGACCATGAAAGCTGAAACATTTACCATCACACAAGCCTTTTTGGTCCAATGAAAAGTGTCCTAGGTAGACTAGAGTTCGCTTCCTATTGGTATTATTAGTTATTGAGTTGTTTAATTAGTTAGAGATATTTTTTTTGATGAGTAATTAGTTAGGGATATTTTAATAATAAATAATATTAGCCTAGTCCTATTAATTGTCTCTTCTTGTTCTATTTTTCATTGCCAGTATAGCTACCACCAGAGTTTATTAGAGAACCAGAAAAAGTACAACCATTACCACCGGTCCACCAGTAACTATTCATTTCTTTTTCTTATTCTTTCCATCCAAACAGTCACTAACCACAACATAAGCCAGCCCAATCTGTTCAACATAAAACCAGATCCAAATCTGACTGTAGCCAACCAGTAAAAATCCACTCCATCTGTATCCATATCTCAGAACCCTTCCTTATCTGTGAACCCAACCTCCATAAAATCCAGCAGCATAGTTGTTAGCATCATACGATACTCCATTATTCAAATCCTCAGGTAAACCGGGTTTAGTTCAGAAATAATAATCAGAAGGATTCTGGCATCCTTCTTAGCTTTTCTGTCATGGAAAAAGAGCAAGCTCTTCAAGATTCTTAAGCCAAGATGCTTCAAGGGATTAGAGTCCTTTCCATACTAGCCAATAATGTGGCAGAAAGGTATGCAAGGTTACTATTGATATTTGACGGGGATGGTTTATCAATATAATCATTCCACATGCTGTTGCTAATCGAGATCTTAAGGCCCTTCAATTTCCATATGAAATTGAATTGATAATGTTATTCTCCAGGTCTAAGAGAGGTGCTTATTTCCTATTAACTTTGCAAATCATTTTGCCTATATTTGGTACAAGTATAACAATGTCCCCATGAATATTACTCGCATACTGCTTGGTCAGCCGTGGATTGATGATTGTGACGTGCACGAATTCAAGGAAGAAAACACTTATGCACCAGATTTGGAGGCCTTAGAACAAGCATTCATCAGTGGGTAACTCCTGCCAAACCAAAAGCACCAATGAAAGTTTCACCTTTACTGCAAACCAACCAAGTAGTCAAACAGCTGGAAAAAATAAACCTGTAGCATGTTGGATAGAAAATGTGACGTGGATTTTTTTGGTAAGCAGAGCAAGTGAAGCAAGAGTAATGAATTCAATAGATCAGACACTAATTGACGAGCCCAAGGAAGGTACACTTGAATGCAAAACAGAAGACAAGGAAAAGGAACATATTGAGCAGGAGTAGGAATTTCCTGCTCCCAATCAATTTGGAGATGTTCTTGAGCATGTGATCTAATGTTTCTCAAAATCATCTTTGAGCCAAAAGTGTGCCCTACATTTCTCTTGCCCCTTCATATGTTCCTCAAAAGTTGTGCTCTTAACAATGAATCTCAAGCTTAGTTGAACAGTTAATGGCTTCTCACACTCCACTGATTCAAAGCTTAAGATTCAAGGTTGGGGAGAATGATCCGGGATGCAAACATGTAAAGAATGGAATAGGAATTGAATAGTTACATGGTCCTACAAGGAGGTTGCGGCTATCTCTTCCTGGCAGAATGCAAAATTGAATGTTCTCAACAGCTTTGGGGTCTCTCAAGTTGATTTCGAGGTAGAAGAAAACTCTTGTAAAGCCAGTTTGAAATTTCTGGAGAGATGCTTGGTAGGCAGTTTGGAGGAGTTGGAATGTGATGCCCCGTCTTGTCCCAAAGTTCAAAGATGGTTTAATTCCAAGTGGAAAACGCCAGGAGGGGTCCAGGTGAGAGAATTGAGTGGGAATAATTTCCTCTTCATTTTTCCCTCAAAGGAAGAAGCCTGTCGCATTCTGAATGAGAAGGTGTGGATGTTTAACCAATTCCTGTGGCTCTTAGAAAGAAGGAATCAGATTGGGTGTAATCAGAATTTGGAACTTCAATCGCAGGAAGTGTGGGTTAGGGCAGAAGGGCTACCTTTGCATTTATGGGGGAAAGAAGTCTTCAAGAGGATTGGAGAGTTGTGTGGTGGTTATGTCACAGTGGACGAAGCTACTGAAAAGAGAACAGAGTTGAGATGGGCTAGAATTTTAGTCCGACTCAGTGACAGTTTTCCGGCAAGCTTTTGCATAGGGATAGGGGGCAGTGTTTTCGCTGTCCCTTTATGGGTTGAATCAGCTGCTTTCCACTCTCCACGACAACTGCTGGAGGGTGGTGGTGGGAGACCTGGGTTTCAGTCAAATTGGTCGAGGGGAGGGAAGACGAGTGGGTCGCAAGCGAACAATTTTGGCATTGAGTCGTCAGTCAGGCGTCAACCCTATTGTGCTGGCAATTTGTAAGACTTCAGAAAAGGCTGGGGAGGCACGTGGGGTGTAGGGAATACAAAATTCAAAAATAATCAAGTCGATGGGGTTTCGATGAGGGATCGTTCTCATGCAGGAGCAGGCCAAAGGTTCTCTTCTTGGGCCAGGCCTGATAGTTTTAGGAATGGGAGTGGTTGAGGCCCATCTAATTTCACAAGGGCTGAGAAGGGTAAATGGGTAGTTCGAAATAAGGGAGAAAAGGCAAAAGGTTTGGAGCAGACAGTCAGGCTCAAGAGTGTTAATGGGGTTGGGCCCTCTAGCAGTAATACCTTTAGGGGGAGTTCTACAAAGGAGGGTTTTGGGCCTGGATGGGAGTCTAGTGAGGAGGTTGGAGGTCCTTCTACTGGGCCCGTTCTTTCTAGCAACCAGGGGTGGCTGCAGATGAGACGATAAGAGGCGAAGTCCCTGCTAGCGAGAAGAAGCGCAGTAACTTGCAGGAGAATTTTGGTCCAGATGAGCCGAAAGAGTCAGAGACAGAAGGTACGCAACATCATAACCTAAAGAAAGATGATGCTTTGGGCAAGAATAGGACGTGGACGGAGGGTCTGGAAGGGGTTTTTGTTGACGAGGTCGGAGGTAGAAAAGTGTTTATCATCGATGTAGAGGTGGCTCAGATGTCACGCAACATGGATAGAGCTTTAGCTTTGAGAGATTTGGAGGTTATAGAAAATTCCCAGTGTGAAGGGGTTACTTTGGAGGATTGCGACAGTTCGAAGATAGTGGAGGAATTGTTAATTCCGGAGCTGGAGAAATTGGTGTATTCGGGCTCTGGTGTCGCATCAGATAGCAAGGGTGACTCTGAGAACTGTAACGAGAATGTTCAAGATGAGTCTTTTGCAGGTAATGGTACTCAAGATTTTAATCAAGAGGAGGGTTATTGCTCTCCTAGTGGCGCTGTCAGTGAGTGTTTGTGTGACAACAGGGAAGAGCCTTTGGAGTGCACTCCACTTGCGACTATTCCTCCTCCTGATTTTAACAAGGTCGAAGCTATTACGGACAGAGAAAGGGAAGAGGATATGTCTGGTTGGGTCAAAAGCAGAATTAAAGAATTTGGGAAGTTCTTAAGAGTCTCTTGCACAGGTTATGAAGAAACAATTCTGGATTTGCTCGTGGACATAGATCAGAACCGTAAAGTTTCGAAGGGAAATAGCGTCAAAAAGATAAACAGGTGTAGTGCTAAGGGGATGAGGAAACTGAAGCAGCTGCGATGCAGCCTTATCTTCGAGCAGATAGATAACAGTGGGTTGTTGGACAGGGGTGAAAACATAAGTTAGTTATGAAGATGCGCATTATTGTTTGGAATGTGTGGGGTTTAAATGATTTGGATAAAAGGCTACTCATTAAGGCAGCTTTACGTAGGTGGAAGCCACATGTGGTGTGTCTCATTGAAACAAAAATGGAGGTTATGGATTGGAGGGTGGTAAATAGTGTTTGGGGCAATAGATGGGTTGACTGGGAGTGCTTAAAGGCTGTAGGTACTGCAGGTGGAATTATAGTCATCTGGGATCGGAGAATACTCTAAGGTAGATATAACTGTGAGTGCTCTTTCAATATCTTGTGTGCTGAAGTTCAAGGAGACCAATAGAAACTGGTTGTTTTCTGGAGTTTACGGTCCATCCTCTACAGTGCAGCAAAGGTTTTTATGGGGAGAATTAGAAGCAGTTAGAAGGAGGTGGAATATTCCGTGGTGTGTAGGAGGAGTCTTTAATGTTGTCCGCTTCCCTCAAGAGCACTCAGGAGCAAGAACCTTCTCTGCTGCAATGACAGAATTCAAGGACTTCATTAATAAAATGGAATTAGTGGATCTGCCTTTGGAGGGGGGAGACTTTACATGGTTTAGAAATGGAGACAGGAATCAATTCACAAGGATTGACAGGATCCTTGTTTCTGCAGATTGGGGGGATAATTTCAGTGAATACACACAGACTTGCCTTCCTAGAGTTACGTCTGATCATGTTCCTTTGTTGTTTGAGTGTGGCGACTGGACAAGAAGGAAAACACCTTTTAGGTTCGAGAACATGTGGCTTAAGGAGCAGGGTTTTGTGGACTGGGTTAAAGAGATGGAATTCCTATGCAGTTGATGGGGATCCAGGTTATGTCGGGGCTAAGAAGCTGAAAGCACTGAAGAAAGATTTAAAAATCTGGAATAGAGAAGTGTTTGGCAGTTTATACCTTAAAATCAAGAAGCTGGAAGTGGAGATCTTGACGCTAGAGCAGGGGGAGGAGGGGGTAATGCAGTCGAGGATAGTCGTAGAGCGGACCTCAAAAAAGAATTGGAACGTCTTCTTAAAAGTGAGGAGATAAGCTGGAGGCAAAAGTCTCGTATTCAGTGGCTTAAAAGGAGGGAGACAAAAATACTGAATTTTTTCAGCGGATGGCGAGTGCTCATTCTGCAGTGAATCAGATTCGGAAGATTACCATAGATGAGGTCTCTTTGCAGGATAATGGAGAGATTAAGGAAGGCATTGTGGGGTTATATCAGAATCTGTACAGGGACAACAGTGATTGGCAAGCTGATCTGGGTGGTGTCAGCTTCAGAACTCTTAACACAGAAGATGCAGAGGGTCTGGAATAGTGGTTTACAGAGGAAGAAGTGGAGGCGGCTTTGCGTAGTTTGAGTGGGGACAAAGCACCGGGTCCTGTTGGTTTCTCTTTCGCCTTCTTCCAGCAATGCTGGGAAGTGGTGAAGGATGATATTATGAGGGTCTTTTACTCTTTTCATGACAGATTGGGTTTTGAAAAGAGTCTCAATGCTACCTTCATTGCATTAATTCCGAAGAAGAAAGGAGCCAGTGATGTGAAGGGGTTCAGGCAAATAGTCTAGTGGGTGGGGTTTACAAACTAATCTCTAAGGTGTTGTCACAAAGATTGAGAAAGGTGTTGGAAATCTGTAGCGCCCAAGAGAGTGGCCTTCTTTGTATGGGAAGCTATGCTCTGAGTAATCTTCCAGAATATTTATTTAGTGAACAGGTGCTTGCAAGGCGAGCGAGGAGAGCGTGAACCATGTCTTCATTGCCCGGTCGCTTCAGATCTGGGTGTTTGTTGTTGAATCTTTTTAAAGGCAAATCTTAGATGTTGGTCTGTTCAGCCCAGAAACAAGTGCATGGGATTTGGGAGACTGCCCCTTTGGCATTGTTGGAGTGATCTAGGGAGAGAAACCAACGGGTGAAACGAGGAAAAGTCTATTCGTCTTGAAGATGCTTAGGTTGTGGAGGCTGCGAAAGTGGAGTTTGTAAATAACATTTCTAGGGTATACTTTGCAAGCTTGATATTGAGAAGGTGTTAGACAAAGTATCTCTGATCATGTTTTTGAAGGGAGGCAAATCTTAGATGCATCGTTGATTGCATTTTTGGTTGAAAAGTGGAGTTCGGATATTCTTTGCAAGCTTGATGGAAGGCGTAGGTGATGGGGTTTGGCTATGGAAAGGATGGGGTTTGGCTACAAGTGGAGGAGATGGGTACAGGTTTGCATTTCTTCCGCGAGATTTTCGGTCTTGGTAAATGGAGAACCTTCAGGCTTCTTTCCAAGCTCGAGGGGTTTGAGGCAAGGAGATCCTCTATCCCCGTTTTTGTTCATCATAGTTATGGAGGCTCTTAGCAAAATAATGGAGAAAGCTGCCTTGGGTGGTTACATCAGCGGGTTCAGAGTGGGCGGGGATGATAGCCCGGAGACTTTGGTGTCCCATCTGCTATTTGCAAATGATACCCTAGTTTTTTGTGGGGCGGAGCATTCCCCATTGGGTTACCTTAGGCTAGCAGCCTCGGGCCTTCGTATCAACATCTCCAAAGTGATATCATTCCAGTAAGTGAAGTTCAGGGAGTGGGGGCTTTGGCCTCCTTCTTCGGATGTAAGGTTTCCAACCTTCCGTCCGTGTATCTTGGGCTGCCGATTGGAGCTCCGTTCAAGTGTAAAAACATGTGGAACTCGATGATTGAGAAATTTGAACGTCGCTTGAGGGGAGACTTGTCTTGGTTAAGAATGCTCTCAAGTATGCCTACATATTTCTTATTGCTTTTTGTGGTTCCGGCCTCGGTTCGGAAAAGATTAGAGAACTTGGAGAGGGATTTTTTGTGGGAAGGGCAGTCGACAGAGCGGAAATATCACCTAGTCAATTGGGCTACAGTTTGCTCAGGTTTAGGGAAAGGGGGTTTAGGGATTAAGAATTTGAAGCTGTTTAATGAAGCCTTGCTAGGGAAGTGGTTGTGGAGGTAAGTGTCGGAAAAGGGAGACCTTTGGAGGAAAGTGGTGAAGTTCGGCACAAGAAATAATTTGTGGTTTCCGGCAGTGATCTCTAAATCTTTTGGGGTAGGTGTGTGGAAAGGTATTAGAAAAGGCTGGAATGCTTTTGGTAGAAACATATCTTTTGAGATCGGGCTAGGGTGAACGGTGAAATTTTGGAAAGACAAATGGTGCGGAGGTGTGGAGTTGCTTAGATCCTTTCCAAAGCTGTTCTCTATGGTAAGGGAGAAGGATAGTTTGATAAGCTAGGTGTTATCTTTGGAGAATGGGCAGGTTATTTGGAATCCGTTGTTCGAAGGAATTTCCAAGACTGGGAGATGGATTCGGTGTCAAGATTTTTTGAGCTTCTTTACAACCAAAAAGTGGGTTGCGAGCGTGACAGGGTCATTTGGGAGGGGGCTAAGGACTTCAAGATCTTGGTCAAAGGTTATTATAGAGAGGATTTTGTTCCTTGGAAATCAGTTTGGAAGCCGGTAGCTCCAAGCCGAGTGGCCTTTTTTGTGTGGGAAGTGGTGAACGAGGCTATCGTGACCCGTGATAATCTGAGGAAAAGGGGAATGATCTATGTGATCAGATGCTTTATGTGTAAAGAGAGTGAGGAAAGTGTTAATCACTTGGTTCTGCATTGTTCGGTGGCTGGGGAATTGTGGAATTTCATTTTTGGATTGTTCAAAGTGGAGTGGGTGATTCCGGAGACTGCCAAAGATTTGTAATGGAGCTGAAGGTATTTTTCGCGGAGGAAGAATAGGAATATAACTTAGGATGTTGCTCCATTGGGGGTGTGGTGGACAATATGGAAGGAAAGAAATTGTAGGGCTTTTGACAATGAGGAGAGGTCCATTGCAGGTCTGAAGAGAGTTCTCTGCTCTATTTCCTGTTCGCTTGGTGTGCAGGGGCAGATCATTGTCAGAACACCACGTTAGCTTCTTTGTAGATTTTGTAAATAACATCTCTAGTTATTAGATAGTTTTTTGGTAGTATATACTCCTTGTGTATAAAGGATGTGTCACCTCTTTTGGTGCTTTGATATCTATACATTTACCTTCATCAAAAAAAATAAAAAAGTTACATGGTCATTTTTTGCATTATTGTTTAGTGATAAGTTGAATTGTATAATATTTATTATGGGTTAATACTATTTAGAGTATTTGAGTCCAAGTAAGATTATTAATTATTATAGTCTATCTTTAAACATAGGATCCTACTGTCATTTCAGGGAAAAAGTCCTTGTGCTAGTTGAGTTGGGATTTCTTTTTCTGTTTTTCTTATCATTTAACTAGAATGCTGATTAATATTTAAGTTGTGAACCATTGTGGCCTTCGGCGTGGTTAATCCCTTGTTTGGGTACTCCTCTTCCCTTTTCTTCTTTGTTCTTACGCACCTCCTTCTCTGCACGTGAAGAACTAGTTTCCGTTGTATATCCACCATCACGAGACTTCTTTAATAGTTCATAAAACATGGATTGGTAGAAATACAACAGCTTAATGAAAAAACAGGCATGTATGTATTCGTCAATTCACTTTTCCACCTACAAAACCAATGAAGATCATGCTCCCCCCCCCTTTTGTAGGGTGTAAAAGGGGGTGGGGATAATATGCAACCCATTTTAACAAAACATAAAGCAAATGTCAGTGAACAGCAGAAGAGAAAATACCTATTAATTGTTAAATCTCTTCGAAAGGCATCCTCTTTTGCAGTACCAAACTTCTGCAACACAGAAACCAAAATTCTTAAGTATTAACCCATAGGCATGAACGATGTAAAATGCCCAGAATTACCCATATTTAATGGTAGAATGAAGGAAAGTACCAAACCAACCTTAATAATGTGGTACTGGAGCATTGCAACAAGGAAAAAAAGCTGGGCTTAGAACTATGTTTAGAATTCTATCTCACATACTTTCACATGTAAATAGTGAAGCTAGCTATGTTTTGGGAGCAGCAAAACAGAGCAGCATATGGTTGTGCCAAACAGCCAATACAACTCTATACTATTTTTCCTTTGGTTTTTGTGCTCTCCTTCCCCAAGTACCATTTTTATTTTATTCTTTGTTTTAATGTGTTAGAAAAACTAATTGTATTGATAGAGAAGAGAGTGAAACAAAAGACAACATGTCCACCTTTCAAGAGGAAAGTGCAAGAACAACGTAGAAGAAGTAATCCAAACAGAAACAAAAGTCAAGCCTAACAAATATCCCGGACAGCCATACCTCTGAAGGCCCCAATGCTGAAGCTGGAGACCACAGAGAAGATAAAAACACAACCACATCCGTCAAATGTTGAAAGAGAAAACCTGGTCCCATGGTAATGCTTCTAATCCCCTCAACCCATGCCAAAATCCTCACATCCTCACTACCCCCATGACAACCGTAGAATGTGAGTGCCCCGAAGGGTGTATTGTGTGATAAGTAAAGTGTTAGGCGTGGCACGTTGCTATCAAAGAACCTCAAAGAGTAAAGGATCGGGGTGAAAGAAAAGAACGATCGGGCGAAGAGAAAGAGGGCAAAGGTTGATGACATAGAGTTCTCTCTCTAGTACTCACTAGGTTCTCAACCAAGTGATTTTCGATCCCTGAAAATGAGGTTTTGACCTCTATTTATAGTAAATATGAGATGACGATGGGAATATTCCAATATTCCTAGCTAGGTGTCATCGTCCAATTGACCATGCAATGATCATAGAACAAGTGTCCCGTAAGCGGGACCACAATAGCTCTTTCTCTCTTAGTGATCAGGTCACACACGTCGCATGTGCATGGTATCGAACGCGTACAACGGGTGAGACTTTCTTGACTTCAGCCACCAAACCAATAACCCCGAGATTTCCAAAAATCAGCTCAACCTCTTGAGGATTCAAAGACCCTAGGCATGTCGTTGCATTTAGAGTAGATCGCCCGGTAGTGCCTTAAGTTGGGTCTCCTCTAAGGGATATAGGTGATAGTGGTAAGTTGTTGCCCCTTACCTCAAGTGTATAATTAGTTACTCGGAACCCTAATGTTCGGAGATCGAGGATCTGGGGCCAACTCGATCTCATAGGGTCAAGCAAGATGTCATCGTGATGAAGAGCATTTTGACCTCCGGCTAGTTTGGTCAGGGAGACCATCGATAGAGCCTGGGCAACCTAGATACGGCAACCAGACCTCTACGGCCGCACCCTTAGGCTAAAAGGATTCAACCTCGACCCCCCTTTTAGGCTATCTACCGGAGCCTAGTATGTTTTCATACGATAGGTCTTAGGTCAGGGAAAACTAGGTAATTACATGGCAAGGTACGGCAAGTTCAATTAATCTGAATATGTCGTATAATAGTCTACCAGTATTGGACCCATTGGTGTAAAAGATTGTAACAAACCCCTCATTGGGGTGGGGCTTGATTGATGGGTGAAAATCTTGTAGATAGTTACACTTATAACATTTGAGTCATTTGGGCATGATATAGGCAAATAAATACTACATAATGTTGAGGTTCTCATAATGGGACACAATAAATGTCATGTCAATCTTTTTTTTGATAAGTAAAATGCCATGTCAATCTTGTTTTTATATTGGGTATAGTAGCTATGAGGCTCCTTTTGGAGTTCTTGTTAAGCCACTTTAGCTATGGGCTTCGCCATCTAAGTTTAAAGTCTATATTATCAAACACTTCATCGTTGTGTCTAAGCTTGACTTGTGTCTTGGGCCTTTTTGTTTGTGATTTTCTTGTTTGATTTCTAGAGTTTTAAGAATCTCTTTGTATCATTTCATTTTCATCATGTTGGGAGAGAAAGCCACTGTGATGTGTCATGGTGGAAGGAATAACTTCCTACCAATATTTGATCTTAGTTTTTTATATGGGGCCACCAATTGTGCGGTTTAATGTTTTATAAATGGGTTTGAGATCAAACCAACGGGATTCATCTAATGACGTCGAAGTTAAAATTGAAGCATGCACAATACTAAAGTCATGAGTTGGATAGTAAACTCTGTTGAGCCTCACTAGTCACTAGCTTGAATCTAAGGACCTAATAATTGGGTGTTACGATGGGGAAGTACTTGAAAAAGGTATATCATCAAGAGAAATCTGCCACAAAGTTTCATCATAGCAATGAAATTGAATAATATTAGCAGGGAAGAAAAACATCAATTACTATTCCAGCTTTAGAAATCTGTGGTCGAAATATAATTCAATGGTTTATGCAGAAAATTCCAAGCAATTGCCAATTTGATGAGTGGTGTTTCTTCTTCATCTGCCCATGATTGTTTTGACCAGCTACTGCAAGGGAACAATGTACTAAGTCCTATGTCTCAACGAACCCTTCAACAACAACCCTCTCTAAAGTGAGGTTTTCTACCCAAAAGAACATTACTTGCAACTAAGGGATCTCAATGTTATTCACGCTGAGATTAAGGGCATCTTACTAGGGACTGTCAGAAAAAGCTCTGCAATTATTGCAAGGAAGATGACTACATGCTGTCATAGAGCCGCAGAAGACTCAAATTACAGAATATGAAAGCTAATCATGCTGCTGAATCAGCAAGCTAATCGGCCAGTTCTGCTTGTAGATTTCCTTTGCACCTCCTTCCACTCTCGAGTCAGTTCAAGAGGTAGTCCATAAAGCCTTATTCACGACAAAATTTTCTGGAAGTGCTGCTCCAAATCCAGTGTTTCGTATATTGACTAGTGAGCAAATAAATTGTTTGACTTGGGCTCCTAATCATTTTCATTATCTTTCTTCATAACTGGGGACCAGTGATTGTAGTAATATATCAATGCCTGTCAAAGAGGCCTCTGTCCTAGCTTTGTAGCTAATCTGCTTCATGTTTGTCAACTGGTTGATAACAATTGTAATATTCAGTTCTCTCCTCATAAATGTAATTATACTGGAGTGGCAAGGAAAAACGAAAGATGCTACGGCTCATCCACATTCTGAGAAATATGGCTATGTTCGCACTGGTTTGATCCCAAATATACATGTTATTTCCCATATTAATGCATCCACGCTATTGTTGCATGGCTAATGAGTAAAATTCTACATCTACCAACAAGCAGTCACACTTCACTAGATAATTTGAATTAGTCATTCAGATGTTTGGACTTATTATATCTTCTAAACTCCTGGATGTATGTACTTACTACGTTGATTGATGATAACAATACGTTTACGTGGATATGCTAAATTTTTTTTGACAAGTAAAGAGTATATAAATATGAGCGTCAAAAAAGGTGACGCGTCCTTAGTACACTAGAAGTATACAAAGCTCAAGAGTTTCTATCCCCTAGATCTGCTATTTACAAATTCTACAAAAGACATTTTCGAACCAAGTGGATAGTTCGCAGCCTCTACACACCAAGAGAGTATAGTGTGAAGCAAGGAATTCTTCAAGACCGGAATAGACTTTTCCTCATTGTCGAAAACCCGTTGATTTCTCTCCGTCCAAATCACCCAACAAACTGCCAAAGGGGCAGCCTCCCAAACCCTGAAGCTCCTGTTTCTGCGCTGACCAACACCTCAACAGCTCAGAAACTGATCCCGGCATCACCCGAGCCACTTTAAAAAGATTCAGCAACAAACTCCACAGATCTGAAGCGACAGGACAATGTAGAAGCAGATGGTTCACGCTCTCCTCGCTTGCCTTGCACATGAAGCACCTGCTCATTAAAGAAATATTCTGGAGATTATCTACTGTTAGGATAGCTTCGTGCATGGCTTCCCATACAAAGAAGGCCACTCTCTTGGGCGCTATAGATTTCCATACCGCTTTCCAAGGAAAAAAATTCCTATCACAATTCAACAGCCTCAAATAATTAGATTTAACCGTGAAATTATGACCCTTAGCTAACTTCCAGATCATCTTCTGCCGTGTCAATCTTTTGAGCCTGTAACAGCTCAAGAAATTGCAGCAGCGAATCCACCTCCCAATCATGGAAATTCCTCCTGAAAACTGGACTCCAACTAAGTCAACCATCCTCCCTTGACAACACGGAGCTAACCGAGCAGCCCTTATCCCTCGTGACTTCAAACAACGTATAAAATCCACCTTCAGCTTTCTCTCGCCACACCATCTATCTTCCCAAAAAGGCAAAAACTAACTGTCTCCCCACTTCCCACCTCAAAGATAAGAAACCTCTCAAAGGAACTCTACCCTTTTCTTATGCCCTTCCACACCCCCACCCCAAAAGGCAAAACAACCTCCGCAGGATACCACGCATGACCTCCCAAGCCATACTTACTCACCACCAATCTCCTCCACAATGCCTCCCTTTCCGTGAGATACCTCCACAACCACTTTCCCAGCAATGCCTCATTAAAGACTTTAAGTTTTCTAACCCCCAACCCTCCCTCTTGCATTCTAACACAAACCTTATCCCATTTGACCAAATGAAATTTCTGCTCCTCCGAACCGACCTTCCCATAAAAATTCTCTTTCAATTTTTCTAGTCTATTCCGGATAGAGGCAAGCATCACAAACAACGATAGGATGTAGGTCGATAAATTTGAAAGAGTATTCTTTACTAGCACCAACCTACCCCCCTTGGAAAGCAATTGTTTCTTCCAACCCACCAAACGATGCTCGACCACCGGAACCCACATAGCTTTACTTCTAGCCGAAGCACCAATGGGAAGTCCAAGGTATGAGGAAGGGAGAGTCACGATCTTGCACCCAAAAAAGCCGAGCTCCCAATATCATTCACCACACCTACCGGAATAATCTCACTCTTAAGGATATTTACTCTGAGCCCGAAATTGCTTGAAAAGCAATAACACCATACGAAGGTAACCTAGCTGTGTCTTCTCTACCCCACAAAAAAACAATGTATCATCCGCAAAGAGCAAGTGAGAAATCTCTAACTCTGTCACACCTCCCCTTCCCACCTTAAAACCGATAAATCCCCCCTGGACTGCCTTCTCCAAGAGTTTACTCAAGGCCTCCACCACAAAAATAAACAAGAACGGGGATAATGGATCACCTTGACGAAGGCCCTTCGAACTATGAAAAAATCCAGAACCCGTTGACTAAAACTGAAAAGCGAACTGAAGAGATGCAAAAGCGAATCCACCTCTTCCATTTATCCCTGAATCCCATTCTATCCATCATATACAGCACAAAGTCCTAGTTGACATGGCCGTATGCCTTCTCAATATCCAACTTGCAAAATAAACCCAGAACACCTCTTTTCAATATGTCGTCCACAACCTCATTAGCTAGAAGGGATGCATCCAAGATTTGTCTATCCTTAACAAAAGCATGTTGAGACTTCGAAACAATCTTACCAATCACCTTCTTCAACCTTTGGGAAAGGACTCTGCAATTAGCTTGTAAATGCCACCAACTAGACTAATGGGTGTGTAGTCCTTCAAATCTGTCGCGCCTTTCTTCTTCAGAATCAGTGATATTAAAGCAGCATTAAGGCTCTTTTCGAAATACGAGTTGGTATAGAAAAACTGAAAAACCTCCATAATGTCTCCCTCGACCACCTCCCAACAATGTTGGATATGCTAATTACCAAGTCTAAGGTATTTGCGATGGATCAATTGGTCAAATTGCATCAAATAAACTTTGATATCAAAATCACGAGTCGTACGAATCAATGTTCTTTGTAGGTTTTATCTGCTCTAGATTTGTAGAGTGTGGGTGGGGGTGATTAACACACATTACGATTAACATGCATTTAAAACAAAAATAGAGAGCATTTGTTCGAATAACATGTTTTTATTAACCAATTCCAAACTGATTAGACTGATCCAATGACTTCATTTTCAAAGGAGCCCTTTTTTATTTTTATTTTTGATAAGTAAAGAGACATGTATTTAATAAAAGCATCAAAAGAGGTGACGCGTCCTATGTACACAAGAAATATACAACTAACCCCCGCTAGCCAGTTGGACAATTTAACTGTTAGCTAATTGAGATACTTTGTATATTTCCATTGTACAAAGGACGCGTCACCTGATTTGACGTTATATTTATTTCATTCTTACTTATCAAAAAAAAAAACCCCGCTAGCCATCAAAAATAGTATCCACAAACTCTACAAAGGGATTCGATCCCTGCGACATCGCCTCATAGCACCAAAAATACATAGTCTGAATAACCTGATTATTTCTCCCCTCCAAGCTCCTTTCCTCGTTCTCGAAAACAGATTTCTTTCTTTCCGGATGGACCAACAAACCACGACGGAGCAGCATCCCAAAAACTATTTTTCTTCCGCACTTATACAAGGACCAGCTCATAAGGAGCTCCTTAATCGAATTAGGTATCACCCAGGATACCTGAAACAGACTCGGCACAAAGCTCCAAATATCCCTAGCAACCGGGTAATGGATCAGAAGATGATTTACACTTTCTCCGTCCCTCTTGCACATATAACACCAATTAATATAGATTTTATTACGCCTCCTCAAATTACACCTGTTAAGATGGCTTCAAGCGCGGCTTCCCACATACAAAAACCCTACTCTAGGAGGTGCCCTTGATTTCCAAACACTCTTCCACGGGAAAGTCCTGTCGCTAGTCACCAGAATTTGGTACAGGGACTTAACCGAAAATTTCTTATCCTTCTTCCCATTCCACAGGATGGTATCATCAGAGTTCTGATCCACCTTTTGCTTATACAGCAGCTCAAAGAAGTCCTCTAGGATATTTGGAACCCTTTTTTATTACAAAGCCCTAATTGGATACTTGGAAACCGAGGAAAAGGGATTTTGATAATAGTTTGAAATTGACATACAGTATAAAGGAACCTAAGACATAAGTTGCTAGAGTATGTGAGTACCATCGTAGGAATGCGGCTGTTCTCGGTGTAGTCTTCAGATCTTAAGTTAGCAAAATCGATCCACATGTCAAAGAGGCGCATCCTTGCTGTTTCCAAGTGTTTGGACTGTTCAGGATTGCTGCAATATTGAATAGAAGAGCGTAAGGAATAAAGATCAATATGATTTGTTATAGGTCTATACATGTCAATGAAATACAAGGGGACGACTCCAACTAGGAAACTCAATGCCCTGGATCCTCGGCACCAGAAGCAATAGTGAATCTGATGGGGCTTAGACATTGGTCACTTCTTGAGGGGCTAAGTTACCATTTGCTTCCACCTTAAGGGTGGGCATATGGTCCCAAAACCTAAATATTTCTTGTGGTCGAATCCACCAAACTATGCCTGGTTCAGGCAGGCTACTAGAGATTGGAACACTCGAGTTTGGAACACTATTTTGAAATAGGTCAGTTATAGCACCAGAACCAATAAAAACAAAAACGAAAAATTAATTGCACATAGAAATAAATATAAAGCAGATAAGTACCATTGGATGACACCAATTCCTTGTTTTTCTTCTCCAGTAGATTTCAAGTAGTCGTTGACTTTATCACAGAACTCTCGCCCTAGCATGTTGTCGAGAGCGATATCAATGTCATAGCAATCTTTACCTAGAAGCTGCAATGAGGATGACAACATATAAAAAGAGGATACTAAAACAATTGCCCAATAATTTTTAGAGACTCAATACTTTCGTGATGAATATCACAATGGATATACATGGTTTGAATTGATAACTTCTTACATTGGAAAGTAATCTTAAGCATACACCACCTTTTCTTCTTCTTCTTTTTTTGATATGTAATGTAAGTTTGGCCCCTTAGACAGATATTATACAGAAACAGTTTCATCAACCATTAATGCCAAATCCACATCCAATTAACACATTACCAGATGATTAAAATCAACCATCACATGTGATCTTACAAGTTACATCAAAACCATTTTTTAGGGAAGAAAAATAGCAGTAAATGTCAGGCTTCAATTTGCTTTAGAGACAATAAGACACAATGAAATTGGCAAACAAACGAGTGAGACAATTCATCAAACAAGTGGACATCTTAATTGAAAAAAAAAATGAAATCAACAAAGCCAATAACGATTGAGGCAATTCATCGAACACGTAGTAGTCATCTTAATAACAATCAAAACCAACTATTTCGTGTTATCAACCAAAAAATAACTCAACTAAATTAGGCATTGAACGTTGGAAACTACATTATAATACTAGAAAGAAACCTTGTCGCGAACCCAACCGCCGGCGACACGGAGCTGAGTTTGGAGATTGAAGTGGGAAATAACTTGAAGCAGACGATCAAATATCTGCCTCTCCTTGTTCGACAAATTGATAGATTCTTTACATTCAATAGGCGTCTCATCTGCCGCTGCCGTTGCCGTCGTATCGGAATTCGACATTGCTGTACTGTGACAACGGTGGGATCGTTGAGTTGGAGTAATTGTTATTGGGAGGGGGATTAAGGGAAGTTTGAATTTGATTATAGCCTCTGCTGTGGGGTTTGGAATTCGAATGAGAAATGGCGTCTTGAACAAGAGACTGCGAAAAGGGTTTTGAAAATTGTAGAGTCGGCCGGTGGGTACACAAGTTAATGGCGGTAGGCTTTTAGTGTTTAGTGCGAACTTCATTTCCCGCCCCTTTCCGGTCCCCTTTTTTTTTTCTCCTACTTCCTTTTCCCTATTTTTTAACCTTCCATGTTTGTCTGTAATAAACAAATTCCTATTTTTCTTTGTACGGGTCACCTTAAGATGATTTTACGTATGTTAATTTTTAAAACGATCTTACATATCTTAATTCGTAAAACGAAATTTTATTCTCTTACAACTCGACCCACCAATACACGGTGATTCATGTAAAAATAATTTGTTCTATAAAAAATATCTTAAGACCATCTTACCTAAGTTTTTTGTTATTTTCTTTTTTTCTTTGGTTAATTAATTTTTTGTGTGGTTTTTTTTCATATTGTATCTATCTTGAAAGTCAAAGATTAATCGCGAACATGAGTCGATAGAACCATTTATAGGTTTTTATTAAGAGAAATGATATTTTTGATTTGCGTATCCCGTGAAAAAGGGATGTGTGTGCATCATTGATCATGAATGCACCAAAATATCATAAAAATTGAATATTAACTTGATTAAATTTTACATTTGTTTTATAAATTAAGAAATTGTTTGTGTCATTTAATCAATCATTATGTGACATAAAGTGCATATTAGAAAGCACAAAGAAGAGGGAACACTGATGGGCGTTAAAAAACTAAGTTTTACCCCCTAGAGGTCTGACCCGACTCGAAGGATTAATTTTAAGCTTTCAGGGTTGTGGATACGTTTGGATGCCCAAAAAAAAAAAAAAAAGAAATTGTTGGACGGTCCCCTTCCTAAAGTTTTTGACACGTTTAGTACTCCAATGGCATTTTTATAATTTTCTTCCAAAAATGCCTCGCCGCCTATCAAATTGGTTTCTTTTAAACTCGACATGTAATATTTCTCTTCCATTTCGATTTCTTTCGTATGTGATTGGCTCTCAACGTGTAATGGATAAATTGTTAAGGGAAATACAATTTTCTTTTATATGTGAATGTCAATCAAAGTGTATCATGAAAAATTATGCATTGAAGTGTGATGCAAATAATTGAGGATAAAGAAATCAATTAACTATTAATTGTAAGATTATATAATCTTTGTATTCCTAGTCCCAATCAAAACATATAAATACGTAAAATAGATATGTATATATAGCCACTTCCGAGGAACAGAGACCAGTACAAGGATAGGGAAAAGGATAGAGAATGACGTCCCAGGACTACAGAGATAGATGCATGAGGGATGATGGATGGATGGAGATAAATGATTATAGTGGTTGTTGATAAGTGCACATTTGTGATACTTTTAGTTGGTTTTGTGCTTAGCTTGTAAGTATATATTACACGTGTTTGATAATTGTAGGTGTATGCGTGATTTGGAAAAGAAAAATATAGCAAAAGAGTTGTTTTGAAGGCAAAATGACTTTAGTGATGTCATGTGGGTACATGCTAATTGAAGAAGGAAGGTGATGTAGCGAATTTTACTCTTTTTAGAATCTATTTTACTCTTTTTAGAATGTCACGTAAGCACATGTTCTAGTTTGATTTATTAGTGCGAAATTTTAGTTCAAACATACAAAATATCTATCCGTTGATGGGGTATATCATTTTTGTCATTTCGATGCAAAATAGTAGTTTTCAATAAAATTTTAATGTTTAATCAAGGGCTTTAGACATCAACTATTTTGGGAAATGAGGGAATTATTTATGTCCACAAAGTAAAATATTTTTATTTATTTGTTATTTTACCTCTTTTCTCTCTAAAGAAACCCTTGAGTCGGTTATTGGAAAGTTGATAACATTTTTTCTTTGTAAAAAACTGTCAAGTCGTAGAATGAGTGGGTGAAAGAACGATAAAAAGGAGACATATTTGTTGCAGCCTAGGGGGTTAGTGAGTAGGGAGAGAACTATACACCTAGAGAGGAAAATGAGAGAAAAATACTCATCGGGAACAAGAGTCGCTGAATTTTGTTTTCTTTGAAGTAGTATTGTAACTAGTTTACTTCTCCGGTCAATGAACAATTGAAGTTTCGTTATTTGACTACTATGAGATCGAATTGATGATTAATCTCGTTTATTTGTAAGTAATTATTTGTTCTCTATTTTTCACGTTACATGAATATGCTAATTTGTTAATCTTCAGGGGTCGAATCTTAATTAACACCCTACTCTAATGATTGTTGAAACCGATGATCCGTAATTGTCCTTGAGTTTCAACATCGTGGCAAGTAACTCACCTTTTAGGCATCGCAAGCATAATCACACCGTGTTACGGGAATGAATAATCTAGATTAAATGATATTGTTTCAGTATGCACTGTTTAAAATCGGGTCTTTCTTTTCATAATGCAATTGAAATTACTAAATTTTACGAGCGTCTCGAGGGCTTATATTCCGGTAGATGGTAGTTAATGAGTTTCTCTTACTTATCAATACTGTAAAGAAAGATTGGGTTTTAAGCGTTTGTCGACATATATAAATGGTTTATTTGTAACTAAACGAGATAACTTTGCATCAATGATGAGTAGTGAACTTCGAGATGGAAATATATTGGGAAAAATTATGGCTGGTCCCTTTTCCAAAGTTTTTAACCCCTCTAGTATCTCTTTTTTTAACCAAAAAGACCATTTTTTGAAATATTGTTTTAAAAATGTCATCGTCTCCTTCAACATCTCCGGCAAACACATTGGATTTGAAAATTACCATTGTTGGGCAACGAAACGGGAAACTTTAATGAAAATAGGTTGGATTTGAGGATTTTCACATTAGGGACAAAGGCAAAGGATGAAGAATTAAGAAGGCTTACAACAAAGGAGAAGGAAGAAGAAGGCTGAGGACATGGTCTGGTTTATTACGATTTTGAATCGCGGTACAAAATTAATGCAATTAAACTGATGAATTACGGTGCAAACATTGATGTATCACGATGCAAATAGACTAGACGATGAAAATGATAAATCGTAGTGCAAAATTAATGCAATTAAATTGATGAATTGTGGTTCAAACATTGATGTATCGCGATGCAAATACACTAGACAATTAAAATGATGAATCACGCGCAAAAATTAATACAATTAAACCGATGAATCGCGGTGCAAACATTGATGTATCGCAGTGCAAATAGATTAGTCAATTAAACTGATGAATCGTGATGCAAAAATTTATGCAATTAAACTGATGAATCGCGGTTCAAAAGTCAATACACCACGATACATTTTCATAGGGTGTCTCATGCTTATTAAGGGTATCGTAGTCTTTTGTCCCCAAAAATGTCATTTTCGGTTTGAAAGAAGAGAGAGGGTACTTTAGTGATTACATTTTTCAAAAAGGGGACCGACCCGCAATTATTCCAAATATATTAATTGACTAGATCTTTATTTATGCCATATTTTGTTTACATTTAGTATTTCAAATTCAGTTTCAATTTACTATTTCGTTAATTAGTAGCTTAGATTAAAAAATCACCAATCGCAAGTTTCATTTGTTTTATCACAATTTTGTGGATACGATCTCGACTTATCCTATACTCTTTACTAGAAGTGGGTAAAATTAACTTTAACTATTTGACATCCGTTGTCCCAGAACCATGAATATGACAAGTTTGCACTTTGTTTTTCTCATTGATTCTGCATTGTGCTTAATTTTTAACTTTTTCAATCTTTCAAATTTCAATTGCGATGCATTGGTATGAAATAGAAATGGCAATTACATAATTTGAAGTCACGCATCGCAATTAAGGGTACATTTGTCATTTCACCATAAAAGTGTCTTTTATCGGTTGTAAATTGTTGAAAGGTAGGCGGGCCCGATTTTTACCCAAAAAGGAAAGCACTTCATCAGCTAATTTCTGGAACTCTTTTTGGTCCATCAAAATGAACTCAATGTTGAAGCCCATCAAATTACATTGAAACTCATTAAGATTGATGCTGCAAACTTGTAGTGATGCATGCTCACGCTTGGTGGGGGAGAATATAGTTGATTGAATATCTGGTTGTATCTATGAATAAAAACAAAGGAAGGGGTTGCAAGGCAAGCAAAGATCCCTTGATAAGAAAGTTAGTGATCTTTATAGTGGAGAAATTTAGATTAAATTTGAACAAAAAGTATCTCTTGTCAAAAAGATGGATTTTGTATTTATAGAGTATTCTTTTGCCGATGACCGAAAGTATAATAATAAGGTTATGGGGTTTTACGTGCCATGTGTCTCACAATTTTAGGCGTTCTAATGTTACATGGGATGTTAATGTTGATAAGTAGATGATATTCCCGACCCAAATTCATATCATGTATCGGGCACAAGGCAGAGTCGTGTGCTAGAGCATGAGCAAGAATCACGTGTTTGGCATGGACTTTAAATCCCCGACAAAGATATTCTCAAAGGAGCATGACAATTGGTATAGCGGACAAGAATGATCCCAGTTATGGAAATAAATACCCGACCAGGATCTTACAATGTCCGAGCAGAATTCCAGAAAGTCCACTACTTTCTTAAAACAAGGAAAGTGGACCACGTGACTGAACCACACGCCTCAAACGTGGTCGACATTTAACAAATATAACTACCCACTACTTAGGGGTTCATTTCCACTACTTTGGCGGTTATTTGAGGGGCTATATAAACCCCCTTCATTCCAAACACAAGGTAGAGACACTTTAATATATCAAAAATATGTCATTTTGTCTTTAAGTTTAAGACTTTGACTAATTTCTACGTCGAAGTGGTTTTTTGATTGAAAGGTTCTCGGTCCATCAAATTAAAACCCAGATATCCTTATTTTTAAGCCAAGCATCTCACTGAAACATCCTGCTTACAAAATTAGCTACATCAGTAGGCATATGCCTCTCGTTATGAATATAGTGGTCCCTTATCATTTGTTTTCCAAGTTTGCTTCGAGGATGATGATTACCACTTACAGACTTACTCATGTGTCATGCGTGATTTTACAACGTTGCTCGATTTACATATTGAGCTGGCGTACGTAACTCGACAAATATGCACACTTTTTTTTTCTTGGGTGGGTATCTAAATGTATTGATTTGAAACAATGTCATTTCATCTATCATTTTGCAAGTTTCATTTCATGATGCAAAATGTTTCATAGTTTAATTAATCTCATAATTTCTCTTAATAGAGGTTGCATATTCCCAAGCTAAACATTATTTTGAAACAAATACCAAATAACATGCTTATTTATTTATTTATTATCATTTTTGGGGGGGCGGGGGGGTTGTGTTATATATAGCACCCTTAAAATGCATACCACTTTTCACTTTCAGACTTCTTGTCCACTTGCCCTTCCCAGTTGATTCCCTCCTTTCACCTGGAAATCTCTCTCTCTCTCTCTCTCTCTCTATATATATATATATATATAGATCAAGACAAGTGCATATATAAAAAGAAATATCTTGTCAAAACTTTTTTCTAAAAATAAAAGGTTCTCAATTTATTAATATAGGTACAACTTTGCATACTATAAAATAATTAAATGTATCATTACACTTCATACTAATCCATATAAAATATTCTTTTACATTCCTTGATACTTGTGTCAATCATGTCTGTGAGCATGATTCAAATTTTAAAAGTCCTATTGTATTGTACATTTGTACACGGGAAATATATATTGTATTCATTTACCCAATATATATGGTTTAGCTTTGGCATTTTACTTCAAAAAAAAAAATCCGTTCCCTGTTAAAATACCTTGACTTGGTGTTTACCCAGATCTTTTAAAAAATAAATTAAATTGATCTAGAAAGTTAGGATCTATATTTATAATTCTATTTTCTTAAAAATAAAGTTATGTACTTCTCATAGATTGCATATTCGAAAATTTCTGATCTACATATGTGCTTTAAGTAAGCAGGTCTGGAAAATTAGAGGATGTAAAAATAAATTAACAAAATCGAAATAAGTTGTCAATATATAATTTAGGAAAATTTCAGCTCTAAAATTGACAAGCGCAAATTATCCAGATCTATGAAAAAAATTAAAATGAAACTAATTAAAATGTTAAGTCATATATTTTTAGATCTATTTTTAGATCCATTTTTTATTTTAGGAAGTAATAAAAAATGGACTTACGCGGTTGGATAAAAAATAGCACACCGGAGATGTTATAATTTCTAAAAAAAGGACCGGCCCGCATTTATTATTTATTTTATTACTAATGGACTACTAAAAGCGTCATTTTTTTCAAAAGTTTGACTTTCAAACAAAGACTCTTTACCCGGAACGAAGGGAGCACGTAATTAACATGGTATTTAATGACTTTTTTTTTGTCAACTGTACATATTATTGCTTTTATCTATTAAATGATATTTAATCAGCAAATATATACTTCTTCCGACCAAAAATTATTATTCAGCGTCCCCTTTGTGTCCATCCAAAAATTATTGAAATGAAATTTTCATTCGTTTTTAAATTATCGTCATCCTTTCTTTTGGGACGGATGTAGTAATGTTGAAGTCTTTTGAATTATTTGATCCATATCAAAATCATAATGTGACTAAATGATCATTTTGTTGTTTGCTTTTTTTTCAATTAAATAATCATATATAAAATTATGTTGTAGAAAATGATTAATTTTCAAAATATATAATAACTAATCTTATTGTTATATATTTTTAGTTAAGCAATGTCCCCTAATTTATTCTTTTAATTTTGTATGTAAAATTTAGTTGTCTTACAAATGAAGTACCAAAATCACTCAACCTCCAAACTACTATCACACATTTTTTAAAACTCATAACGGGACAATTTGAAAGTTTATAAACTTTTGGGGACTAAGTTTTCGTGACAACCATGGCAGAAGGGGCCGATTGCAACTTCAGAGCTCTGTATTCATCTAGCTCGAATAACCACGAAATTTATTTACTCCCCATTTGATATTCTATCTATTAAAAATGAATAACGAAATACATTTGATACCTATAAGCTACTCAAACAAAAAACCTTTCAAATTATAATTTTGAACAAACTCCAATAATTTTACATACCCCACCATCTTGGTCTTCAACAACATTACATACCCCCCCCATATTTGGAAAAAATTATGTTGGTGTCCAAATAAAGCAAACCAAACATTTATTTACATATAAAATGTGTATTTTGTTTTAAAAAATTAAAATAAAATTCACGTGCAAAAAGGCAAAAACTGGGGAAAATCAAATTTTGGTGAGAGAGAGAGCTAGAGAGTAGAGAGGCGTCCTGCTGGGTTGATTTGAAGATGGTTGCGTAACACAATTTTATACTCACCATTTTTTCTTTTCTTTGATTCTCTTTTGATATTCATTAAATCCTCTTTGTGCACAAGAAACCCCGGTGATTCCCTCTTTGATCCCACATTGTACTTGGTCTAAGGACTCTAAGCCAATTAACCAGACAATTCAATTCAATAATCAAAATTTAGGTTTTTTTATAAAGAAAATTGCCGGTTGATATTTTTTGGAAAGTTTCCAATTACTTTAGTACCCTATTTTTTCGTTAATTAGAAAAAGACACTTTCATTAAATTGTTCATAAAATACTCCCGTACAAGAAGCACACTTGGAAGGCAAATGAATACCTTTCTTCCACAGACCTTCGTCAATTGGTGAAGCTCAACTCAACTAAAAGTTTGATTGTTGTGAACATGAAGTTAATTGTATAGGCAAATTAATGAATTGACGTATGCACCTTGATGATTGTTTAAGTAAACCGTTCAATGAAATGTTAAAATATGAACTTGTTGGTTTTAGACATATTTTTGAATCACGAAGCATCGATTTGGAATCGCGATAGATTGCTAGAAAATGTAAATTACAGTTACACAATTTTGGAATCATGCATCGCAATTCAAAATAATGCATTATGATGCACATAATCATGCATTGTGATTAAATTTCGTGTATCTCGATGCTTAAACCGATGCTTTGAGCGCACATGTTCTGGTTATTAAGGGTATAGTCATCATTTCGTCAAAAAAAACATTTTTCCGATTAAAAAAAGCATTGTGGAGTAAATCAATTGAAATTGTTGAATGGAGACTGACCCAGATTTGACCATTTTTTATGCATAACCAAATCCAATAATAAATTTGGAATCATGTAAATATGAGTATATACATACATACATACATACATAAAACCATAATACGTTTTTCTGTCTTTCTTTAGTTTCATGTTGCTTACAAATTACATGCCAAATAATTAAGAAAATTCACAAGATACATGTAAAGAGGAAATTGCTGGCCGATACATTTTGCTAACTTTTTAACCGCTTCAGTCCCCCATTTTTTTCAACCGATAAAAGTTACTTTTGAAATGTTGTTTCTAAGATGCTTAGGCCGTCTCCTTCCATAACTCCGACCAACATTTCTTTCACATGTTCAACGTATTCTTCCTAAATTCTTCGAAATTCACAATTGTTGCGACAACAAAACGAAGATCCACCTTATCGATCAGGTGGCATGGGTCGAGGGGGCAGCGCCCCATCGTGAGGGTTCGAGGGTGTTTCCGATTCATTAAGTACGATACTAGAATGGACATGGGCTGGGTTGGAAGATTTTTCAAAAGGCACAAAGGCGGAGAATGAAGAAGAATGCTTACTAAAGAGGAGGATGAAGAAGGAAGAGATGCAGTCGAAACTAGTTTGCATCAAGAATCATCAAATTTTAATCATGATGCATCAATTTAGATTTGCGAGACATGAATTTGGAGTCCCAATGAATTGTTATGAAATAAGTGATTTTGATGCATGATTGTGTGCATCACGATGCACATAATCATTCATCAAAATCATGCATTGCAATTGAATTTTGTGCATTGCGAATTTACGATGCACAAATTGATGCAACACGATACACTAAGTAAGTGATCCGTAGCGTGTCTTCGGTTCATTAATGGGTATCATAGTCTTTTCTTCCCAAAAATATGTTTTTTCGATTAAAAAAACATGAGGTACTATAGCGATTATAAATTTCACAAAATGGACCTGCCCAAATTTCACCGTACATGTAAATCTCATTTTGTCTAAGCTCGGGCCTGTTAATCGACTTTCAACAATGTTAAGCTTCTGGATGTGGTTGGGCTCCTTGGGCTACTTGAGTTCTTAGGCTTCTTCATCATCTTCAAACGTTTCCCATTTGTATTTTGGGTAAAATTCTGAACGGTCCAATTTTTTAAGTTTGTAATCTCAAAAGTCCATCGTTCTTTTTTTTCTTGGTAATGTCATAATTTTTTCGACCATGTCATTATTCTTGTTTAGTTTCAAACTTTCAATAATGTTCTACCTAGTCAAAGTCAAAAAAACATTTAGGCCATATGTATATGCCTTGCTTACCCTTAATAATTTATAGCTTAGGTCATCTCAGATGGTTAAATGGTGTCTCCTTATATGCCTTTTTATAACAAAACAAATTCGATTTTTTGAAACCAAGAGAGTAATAATCACTATTTCTCATCATGTTTCACTTTAAATGATTTATATTAATCACAAATGTGATTAACTATAGCTGTTTTTATTTATTTTCGTTTGATTAATAGAATGTGATTTGTTTGAGTCGGTTTGCTCAATTTACTTATTTGATTAGTAAGGTAACTCATTTAGGCTAGTTTACATGCATCTCCATTGCTTGATTTATAAATTTGATAATTATCTTTCAAACTGAAAAGCCATCAAAATATCAACTTATCAGATTGATGTAGTGGAACCTGTAGAAAAATAACCAATAGATATCAACGTTGTTGAGATCGTGCACGATTACCAGCGATGATCTTCTAAATCACGTTGAGGTTCGCAAACCTACCACGATTTAAGCATCTAAATCTTGTTGAGATCTACGACCTATCACATTTTAGGCATCAATTAAGTTGATTCAAAAGAATATCGAAAATTGGAATAAAACATAATCAATTCTCATAAAATTCAAAGCTAAATTTGAAATTACATCTTAGCCTATATTTATAGCACGCATAACACTTGGAATAGAAGTTAAAACTTTCTAAAAACTAGCCTAACATATATAGTAAACTAATAGTACTTTAAAACATCATTGAATTGTATAAATCTACCTCTAAATATAAAAATATTATCCTATAAATTATAACTAGTATTTCACCCGTGCGATGCACAGATAGTTTATAGATGAAAAAGCATATATTTAAACAAAGATGAATAACATAAAACAAAAAACTTCTTCGACACAATAAAAATTACAGACCACCAAGTAGTTGATCCATTAAGCAAGAATATTGAAATACATGAGTCATACTCTAAAGCTCTGTTTGTTAAGTAAAATAAAACTACTGATGAACAGATATTTAAATAAGATTACTTATCATACATTTTGGAAGACTTCTTTAAATACAACATTCATCGTAGTACAACTATATGGTTTATCATTTTCAGATAACAAAATTCGAAGCCCTTTCGGATTAGTAACTCTAGATAAAGCGACATACAACTATCCATGACTGAAAACATGTTTTTTTTTCAAAAGTAGGCCAACATTGGACAAAGATTGACCTTGACTTTTATTAATTGACATCACATAAGATACCATCAGCGAAAAGTGTCTTCTTTGAAATTTGAAAGGCAATCTAGGATCAGAAAACGTCAATGACATTCGTGGAATAAGAACAGTTCCACCAGAGTTTCCTTGAAATAAGTTTTTCTTCTAAAACGTGATTTCCAAATCTTGTAAAAAAAAAAGTCTTGTAATAATCAGTCTCGTCACATTGCATAAACCAAGAAAATGGTCTATGTTACGTAGTAGCATTACTGGAGTTCATGATTTGGAGTTCCTGAACATATAATTTCATTTAAAAATTCAGAAGTATAAATATCATTCATTAAACCACCAGTTTTATCCGAATGGCACGTAGAATCAGAGCTCAAATACAAACATAAAAAATATTAAGCAAAAGCAAAGATATTAATTAAAAGATTTTTACATAAATGAAAGGAAATATGCATTACGAATTATCACTTTGAGTACAACATTTTTCGTTGTACGATTATCAAGAGCATCATATAATAACATAACAAAATTTGAAGGCCTTTAGGATGCGAAACTATAGACAAAACAACATACAATTGATCATGACTGAAAAACGGGTTTTATCAAAAATAGCTCAACACTGGACAAAGATTGACCCCGACTTTTCTTAATTGACATTGCATATGAAACCATCTGTGGAAATTGTTTGTGTTGAAATTTGAAAGCAGTCTTGGATCAGAAGGAGTCAATGTCATACATGGAATAAAAACTTTCGCACCAGAATCACCATTCGGAAGCAATTTGCCTTTTAAAACATGATTTCTCAACCGTGTAATAATCAATTGAGTACCATTACATAAACCAAACAAATGCTCAATGCTAAGCAACAACTTTACAGGAATTCCAACCTTCAAATTCAACTAATCATTTGAGATTCCATAACTTTTAATTCCATTAAAATAAATTAGAGTATGAATATCATTCAAAAGGACAACGTTATCAGAATGGCACGTCGAATCTGCGCGCAAATACAATTTTCCATCTATTTTATTACTTGATAGTTGATACCATGTAATCATTTATCGAGTTAACAACATCAAGTGTTGGTACCAAAATAGTTCTATCATTAAAAAACTATGACTCACCATAATTATATCTAGGGGTGTGCACCGATCGGTTCAGCTCGGTTTTGAGCAAAAAAAACATGCCTAAATCGATAAGGATCGGTTCGTAGCAAGTAAACCCGAAATTCTCGGTTTTGATTTTGGTTTCAATTTACGGTTTTTGATTTTTTTCAATTCGGGGTCAAGTGCATTCGGTTTTTTGGCCATATGATCGGTCCAGCTAATTAGCTATTTGGGCCTGTGGAAAACAAAAAGTCCAATTCTTTATTTTTGTGCTTTTGGTTAATTGGACTTGTTTTATAATAATGTAAAGCTACTTTTAAAGCAACAAACAATTGAACAGTCCAATAGACTTTTAAAATAAAGTATATGATAACAATTAAATTAATAATTGTTCAATACATAATTTTAAGAATTTCAACATCTCATTAGGTTTTTTAAAAAAGACAAAAAAAAATTAATCAAATAATATTCAATACACAAACCATTCTTTTCTATCCCTGCCTAGCTTACTCTCTTGGGCAACAAATAATATTCAATACACAAAGACCACTTGAGAAGCTTCCTTAACCCAAGAAGATTCAAAGCCAGTTTCCAATTTTCCATAAGTCAGCCAATTGAACCTAACCTCTCCACTATTCAAGCATCACTCCTTTGGTGACACACTTGAGTATGCTAATTGGAGCAGTTCAATTTTAGGCAGCAGTTCAAAATCAGTTGAATAAGTCAATCTCTATTTCATGATCATGGATTCATGGGTGGCCTCCCTACTCTAACTCTCATTCTTGACTACTGGAGTAAGCAGTTGAGCTTGGCCCTTTAGGTTGGCCATTTGCTACGCCAATGTCGTCACTTCTAGATCGATGAGTGGGATAGATAAAACAATGAACTTCTTTGGCCTTTGTTTGATAACATCACTTCTTTGGCTTCTGTTCGATAACAATACTTCTTTGGCTTTTGTTTTCCGATCAGCTTTAGCTTTCGCTTTAGAACCTTCTTCTTTGTCATCTCCACTGACATCCTCACTTGTCACACCATCTATCGTTACATCAATATCTTGAGCATAAAAATTTCCCTCCGCTTGTAACTTAAATTTTCTCACTCTTGTCACACAATACTCCAACCCTTGCATTACATTGGGTACCTTCCTACACCTCCATATTTTGAGACTCCCCAAGATTACTCTTTCTGCAATAACATTTTAAGTAGAGCATAAGTTAATCAAACTATAAATTTCAAATTCATTAAAACAACTAATTAGTATGCACTCATCGAATATATATCTTTCTAAAAATATTAGCAAATATAACCGACTTTGTGGCTAAAAGAATTGTACCAAGATATAAAATTGAACTGAAAGGAAAGTAGAACATCTAACTCATCCCAAGAAATCACCAAAGCTCATTTAATTTAGGGCTTGAGATCTAGGCAAGACTCATGCATTTATGTTCGTATTCCAATGAAATAGTGACAAAAGACTTGTGCCTACATTCACTTAGGCACACTAATGCAACTTTCACATTATTAGAGAATTAAGTTATCAACTTCGTGAAAAGATCAATTACATGAGCATTTTCGTTTGTAAAAGAAATGCAAAGGTCAAAAATATGTCATCTCTGCTACAACTTCAATTCCAGTCAAGGGATTCACATAATGAACATATGATGACTTTAAAATTAGTCTTTCTTCCCTCAATATAAGTGTCCCACAAGCATCATCCTTGTTCAAGCTAATGGCCAAACACTTGGTGAAAGAAGAAGGGCTGGTATTGAATCCAAGTTTATTGCCAAACGCTAGATCCTTGCCACATATCGTAGCATCCAGATATTAAAAAAGGAGACAATACAATCCAACGTTAGAATAATCTAAGTTCACACGCATATACACATGCCCTACTTTGGAAATAAAAAATCCTATTGTTTGGTACCCATTTTATAGCTACTTGTGCAAATAGCACAAAAAAAAACATATATAAAGCATTATCAGAAAGAACAAAAAAGTGATTCAATTCTATTGAAGAATGGAAAAGAAGAATATTGTTAATCATGAAAACAAAGTAAAATCCTTTTGCAGCAATCCAAATTCCTGCATTATGCCCACACACACACAACACATAAAACAAAAGTAAACTAATAGAACAACCTTTTGCGCATCTTCTTGATATTTCTCCAACATATTTGCTGCCATTGCAAGAATGGCATCTGACAAATAGCTTATATGCACTTTACCATTCGAGGAAAAAGTGGCCACAATCTGATATATTATGAGAGTAACCATAACTCGCATGCATCAATTAACATAAGCAAAAAAACATGATTATTTTAGATTGAATATTGATTCAGGAAGCAAAACCATAACATACATGCATCAATTAACAAAAACATGAAAAAAGAACCCTTAAAATTATAATTCCCTAGTTAAAAATTTTGCATTTAAAATTTGATTTCTTAATTGATACTTTGCAATTAAAATTCCCTTAATTGATACCCAATGCTCACTGTTGAGAGATTGATCCTTCGCGTTTCACCCAGATAATCATCCTGCAATTAAAATTGATAATCAGTAAGGAAGAGATAGATTAAAAGAGAAAAAATATTACAAATACGCAATAAGACTAATGTTAATTGAGATTATACACGTTCCCTAATGACAGAGATAAACATGTTTGTATGTATATAAGAGAAAAATAATGCAGTAAGCTCAGCAGGATGGGACAATGTCTGATACCACCAATATATTAAAGCTATTTTAGCAACTAATAGAACAACCTTTTGCGCATCTTCTTGATATCTCTCCGACATATCTGCCGACATAGCAAGAATGGCATCTGACAGATCAACTTATCACTGTTCCATTCGAGGAAAAATTGGTCACAATATGATATATTATGAGATTAACCATTACTCGCATGCATCAATTAACATAAGCATAAAAACATGGATATTTTAGATTGAATATTGATTCAGGAAGCTGTTGAGTTTATAGGAACTTAACAACTAATTGCAGGAGCATCAAATACTACCAACCCAATTTATGTTTAGTCACAATAGAGTAGCAGGACTACAATTCCCTGATTGTTGTGTTTTAACTTTAAGTACATGTGGGTCCCAACGGGCACAATAATAAGCTAGAGGGGGGGGTTGAATAGCTTATTATACACTTAAAAACTGTTAAGTAAGTTCTTTGAAAGGTACTTTCAATCTATTGAAAAGATTGAAGTAGCGGAAGTCTTTCAATAAAGCTGAATTAAGTCTGCCGATAAGGACTACCGGTAGACCTTAACAGGTTACTTAAGTTTGCTGTAAAGGGTAATGATAAATGAAGTTATAAACAAATCAAAGAGCAGACAAACAGTAAAGGAATTAACACAAGTATTTTGGGATGGTTCACACTATAAAGAGTGCTACGTCCACCACCAAGGCAACAACCTTGGATTTAAATAGCACTATGTTTTCCACTTGATCTATTACAAAGAATATTCCCAATGGATCGTGTACAAAATATTGACTTGTGTTTGTTAAGGAATTAAATATCTGTGGAAAACAGGATATTTAATTCGTAAGAATAGTTTTGAAAGAAAACAAGAAGTACAAAAGTAAATGTTGATGCACATCTTCTTGTTGTTGACGAGGACTTCTGGATCTGTTGAGGATCCCTTGAATGCACTGAGTAGTAAGACTTAGAGTTGTTGTAGATTTTCAGAGCAATTCGTCAAGTGTGATCTCTTTTCTTTATGTCTTAAATGGCAGCATTTATAGCATGAGCATTCTGGAGATCCGTTGGAGAAGACGAAGACTTTAACGGCTCTATTAGGTTGAATGCATTAAATGCATGGGGCTGTCAATCAGAAATTTCGTCTTCACAGAAATCGAGCAGAGAATGATTACTGAGATCTTCTGGAAGTTGGGCAATCTTGATGTTAGATCTGTGAGAGTTGTTGCTGCATGCAGGTGACGAGCGCTCTCCTGCTTTTTCACCGCTCGAAAAAGTCTTCCTCGCTGAAAGCCGCTCGCGGGTTTGAGGCTCAGGTGTCGGGAATGTCTCAATTTAAATTCAAACATAGATGAGGATAAATTTAAATTGATCCATTATTCATTCTGGACAGACACGTCATGCTTGACAGTGTATACAAGGTGCTCGTTTGAATGTGTCTTAGGTGAAGTTCCTTGAAGAGGTCTTCTGAACCTTGTTGAAGTCCTATAAAAACTATATTTTGGCAAAGTTTTATACATATGTTGTCACGCTAATCGACAGCCTGACAGTAGTATAAAACTAGTGTAATGTATGAGCAGATATAAATCTAATACAATAAGAATCAACAGTACACTTCAAAAGTCAAAACCAAGCAGGTGAATATCTTCCAAGTATGTATGTGAATATCAAACTTACCAAGCAAGCAGACAAAATGCCACAATATTCACCACTATTTTGGAACTAACAAAACAGGAGCAAATCTTCCACTACTAGAAAACTGATAATCAGTGACGGAAAATTAGTGACGGAATCCTCGTCATCGATCGATGACGGAAAACCCACTTTAGAGACGGATAGTTTGTCCTTTGTTTTTGGCGGGCTTTCCTTTTAGTGACGGAATTCATCCGTCACTAATTTCCATTACTAAATAAGCATCTTTTAGAATATTCATTTTCCTTCCGTCATTGAGCGCTCTAAAAATTCGTGCCAGATTTAGCGACGGAATTTCCGTCACTAATTGATTTATTCCGTCACTGATTAGTGACGGAATACACCGTCACTGATCAGTGACGGTTTTCTCCGCCACTATTATAAAAAATTAATGATTTTTTTGTTAAATAAATTATAATTGTTTCATGCGGTTTAGTGCGGAGATTCCGTCACTAATTGATTTATTCATCATCGATCGATCAAGGACGAATACACCGTCTCGATCCGTTATCGATCGATGGCGGTTTTCTCCGTCACTATTATAAAAAATTAATGATTTTTTTGGTAAATAAATTATAATTGTTTTTTAGTATAAAAATATTATAATCATTTTAATGAATGATATTTTATCAATTTATAGTTCATCATTTAGTTGATATTTTGGATATTTTAAGTGAAAAATGGTTTTATAACAATCAAAATAATTTTTTTTAAAAAATTATATTATTTAAAAAAATTAAAAACAATATAATAGTGAGATTTGATTAATAATGAATTTTTATCATTAATTGAACTTGCATATATGAGATGGGTATACATTTAGTTAATCTTTTGGTTTTTAAAATAATTTTGAATTATAATTTTTTTAAATAATTAAAATTATTTTTTAAAAATAATTGTATTCCATATGTCCAATTCATCTCCTCTGTTCCCCTTCAACTCTATCCGTCCAATCCGCCTCCTTCGCCGGCCACTCACTCGGCTTCTCCACCCTAGTTCAGTTTCATAGCCGAGCTCCATCATCAACTAGCCCCACCGCAGGCACCTTTCTTTCTCAGGCTTCGCCGCCACCATCAAGCCGGCGACAACCCAATTCCAAATACAGCCTTTGCCCTAGTTCCACATTCACCCAATCGAGCTCCACCGTATCCACTACTGTGATTCTTAACCCACAATATGCATTTTGTCTATCACTTGCTCCCAATCACCACTTGACTCAACATTTTTCTTAGATCCCACTGTATCCCAATCACTTCTCTGATCAGTTCGATCCACCTTGTTTGATCACTCAACATTTTTGCCAGATCACGATGCATAAATTGGATTTGGTAATTTAATAATATTATATTATAAAATATAATAATATTTAACTAGTTATACACCAGGCGTAGAAACGTGCTCACACTTTTTTATTAAATTAAATTAAAGCAAAATAAAGACTATAAATTGAAAGTATAAATTAAGAAAATATTCAAATAAAATTGTTTTGTCTATTTAATAAATTAAATTCAAGTAAAACAAAGTCAATATAAATTGTGTGTATTTATAAGCTGATAATTAAAAAACAAAACAAAAACAAAAATCCTAAGTATAAATACAACTCGGACTTTTTATCTAAACCTAATCTCACACACCTCACGGCACCCACTCCATACACGCCTCAACGCACTCCATCATCACTTCTCTTCCTTCTCGCTTCCGGCCGGATACGGTAAAAAGCAACCCAGCGCCGGCCTCGTTCAATCTTCTCGGTTTCATCTCGTCTCCAAGCCGCACCAAATCTAGCCGCCATCTACGGTTCTAGCTCAGATTTCTAAGAATGATATTTTATTATTAAATTAATATTTGAAGCGTTAATTTAATAATATAATATCAATAATTAAAATGATTAGCATCAATATAATTACAAAAATCAAAATATTCACATTACAACAATTTAACTTAACTTATCTTAACTTAACGTAATGTAATGTAACTTAACTTAATTAATGGCAGCAACAGCAACAACTTAACGTAATATAATGTAATGTATAATTTAACATAGCGTAACTTAACTTAATTTAGCGTGGCGTAGCGTGGCAGCAACGATAGCGCAACCCAGCAACGCGTGGCGTGGCAACTTGGCGTGCAGCAACAGCGTGGCGCAGCAGCAGCAGCTGAACTTTAACGGCGTGGCAACTTAGCGTGGCGTGTGGCGTGGCAACAACAGCAGCGCGTAGCAGCGTGGCGTGGCAGCAATTTAGCGTTGGCAAGCAACAGCAGCAGCGTGGCGTGGCGTGGCGTGGCGCTGGCAACTTAGCGTGGCTTGGCATAGCAGCAACTTGGCAACAGCAACAGTGAGCGTAGCGTGGCGTGGCAACTTAGCGTGTGTAACGTGTAACAGCAATTTAGCGTGGCGTGGCGTGGCAACTAGCGTGGCGTGGCAGCAACTTAACCAGCAGCAACTTGGCGTGGCGGAAGCAGCGAAAAAGCTAACAGCAGCTTAACAGCAGCAGCAAATTAACCAGCAGCAGCAACCCAGCAGCGTGATAATAGCGTGGCAGCAATTTAGCGTAGCGTAGCGTAACCAACTAGCTTGGCGTGGCGTAGCGTGGCCAGCAACTTAACCAACAGCAACAGCGTAACCCAACAGCAAGCGTGGCTTAATAGCGTGTGTAGCGTGGCTTAGCAATTTAGCGTAATGGCGTAACTTAACTAGCGTGGCGTGGCTTAAGCAACTGGCGTGGCGTGGCAACATTTCTTAACCCAACAGCAGCAGCTTAACTTGGCAATTTAGCGTGCGTAACTTAAGCGTAACTTAGCGTGGCGTGGCAGCAATGTAGCAACTTAGCGTGGCTAACGTAACCAGCAATTTAGCGTAGTATGGCGTGGCAAGCTAAGCGTGGCGTGGCGTGGCGTGGCGTGGCTTAACCCAACTTAACTTAGCAACCCAGCAGCGTGGCGTAGCGTGGCGTAACTTGGCGTGACAACTTAACTTAACCCAGCAACTCTTAGCGTAATGTAATGTAATGTAGCGTGGCAGCAATTTAACGTGGCGTGGCAGTAACTTAACTTAGCGTAACATAGCGTAACTTAACAACTTAGCGTGGCGTGGCGTGGCAATGTAATGTAACGTGGCGTGGTACTTAAAAATAGCGTAACGTAACCATTTGTCTCAACCTCGGACCTCGGGTTTTCTTCCCCAAGAGTACTGACCAGGCGATCAATATCTTTCGCGATTTAGTTCCTCCCCCGGTGGATCTAGAAAGTTCTTCATTTGACCACCCAGCGATACTAGTTTTTTATATGCAAGCGCTACGTTACGTATTTTTGCATCACTTGCTCCCGACCACGGCTTGACTCAACATTTTTTTAGATCACTTTAAGCCACAACCACTCGTCGATCGGTTTGGTCCACCTTGGTACCTTTATATCATTAGTATTTTGAAAGTACCATAATTTGGAAATTCATTAATATGTGTGGTGGTGAGGATAATAATTTTGGGATGAATGAAATATATTAAAGATTTGGAAAAAGATTTTTTAATTAAAATTTCATTCATGGCGATGTAAATATTTTTCTGAAGTAACATTTAGATAATGACATATGGCTAACAAAATCTAAAAAATCAAGTATCATGTTTCAAAAGCCGCTTGTATATGATTGTATATATATATATATATATATATATATATAAATTTTTATAATTTGAAAAATAGTTACTCTTTTCTTGAGATATTACAATTTCTGATTAATATTTTATGGATTCGGTTTTACAGTTTATGGTTGAAAATTTGTATTTGCATTTTTTCTTTTTAATTGTTATCGTAATTAATTTCAATTAAAATTTTTCCGGCAGTAATTTCGTATAAAAATTAAAAAAAACGTAAGTTTTGTAATTGAATTTTTTAACTTTAAGCGTTATCGTAATTAAGCAATTTAATTTTTGTTGGCCGTTTTGTTCAAGCCCGCAATTTAGGTATACCTTATCTGACACATATAAAACTTAATACAACACTTTTAAATTTTTAAACCAAAATTCCCTTTCGTAATTTTTTTTGTTTTTAATTAAATTTAAATTAACTAAAATTTATTTTTTTTTTTTTTTAAATTTAAATTAGCTAATTTAAAATTTAATAATTAATTTGATTTGAATTAGGTTTAATTTGAATCGGGTTTAAATAAAAACAAGTTTTGGGTTAAAAAACATGTTAAAAACATTTTTTTTACTAATTTTTTAATTTTTTTTTTTAATTAAATTTAAATTAATTTAATTTTATTTTTGTTTTTAAATTTAAATTAGCTAATTTAAAAATTTAATAATTAATTTGATTTGAATTAGGTTTAAATTAAAAAAAACAAGTTTGGGTTAAAAAAACATTTTTGGGTAATTTAATTTTGGGTTAAAAACAAAACCAACTTACCCAATTCAAAAATTAATTATTAAATTTTAAATTATCTAATTTAAATTTAATAAAAACAAAAAATAAATAGCTAATTTAAATTTAATTAAAATAAATAAATAAATTACCCAAACTTGTTTTTTATTTAAACCTAACTCAAATCAAATTAAATTTTTTTAATTTAAACCTAACTCAAAGATAATTTTTCACTTAGTATAACTAAATCAAATTAATTAGTAATTTAATTGTGTTTAGTAACCAAATTAATTAATAAATTAATTGTGTTTAAAATATTTTTAAATTTAAAATTTGTTAAATTAAATTTAAACAAAAAAACGAAAAAAATAAATTATGTAAAAATTATTTTGATCAAATATTTTTAAAAAGTGTTGTATTAAGCATTTTATTGGTGTTGTATTAAGTATACCCCATTATTAATTAATCCTGTTCGGAGCAAAGAGGCTCGTCATTGGTTTCTCATACCTTGTAGCGGATCATAATCCTCGTCAATTACTTTAAAAACCAACCATTGATTATATCCTCAATCTAACGGTCCATGTTTCTTCTTTCTTGAGAATTTTACGACGCCCAAAATTCAAAACTTGCTTGCTCTTTTAATCTCTCGACTTTAAATAGCAAATCAAATCAAATTCAAATTATTCTACAGTCCAAACTCCCCCTCTCCCTCTCTCTCTCTAGAATAAACAAACACACAATCTCTCTCTCTCTAGAGCGATGGCTCGTACCAGCGGCCTTGAGAAATCTCGGTGGGAGGCGCGAGGAGCGGTGGCAACCAAGGCGGCCAGTCGGCCCGGCGGAGGGAGTGGAAGAAGCCACAGTTGGGCCGAGGCGGTGGCGTTGAGGGAGATCAAGAAATACGAGAGCAACCGGAGTTGTTGTCAAGTAAGCTTCCATTT
>CM028378.1:55373447-55406457 GCA_013146195.2 Codonopsis lanceolata | reverse complement strand
AATTAACTTAACTTAACTTAACTTAACTTAACGTAAATGTAACGTAACTTAACTTCCTTAATTTAACGCAACGCAATCCAACTTAACTTAACGCAACGCAACGCAACGCAACTCCAACTTTAAACTTAACTTAATCCTAACTTAACTTAACTTTAACTTAACGTAACTGTAACTCAACTTAATTTAACGTAACGCAACGCACTTAACTTAACGTAACGCAACGTAACGCAACGCAACGCAACGCAACGCAACTTAACTTAACTTAACGTAACGCAACTTCAACATAGCTAACTTAACTTAACTTAACCTAACTTTTCTTAACTTAACTTTCTTAACTTAACTTAACTTAACGCAACTTAACTTAACTTAATGTAACTTAACTTAACGCAACGTAACGCAACTCTAACTTAATTCGTAACGTAATGTAACGAACTTAACTTAACTTAACGTGTAACGTAACGTAACTTAACTTAACTTAACTTAACTTAATCTCAACTTTAACTTTAACTTAACTTAACGTAACGCAATCTAACGAACGCAACGCAACATAACGTAACTTAACTTAACTTAATCTAACTTAACTCGAATCTTAACTTAACTTCTAACTTTAACGTAATGCAATGTAAATGTAACGTAATCCAACTTAATTTAACGTAACGCAATCTAACGTGAACTTAACTTAACGTAACATAACGTAACATAACATAACTTAACTTAACGTAACGTAACGTAACGTAACTTAATGTAATGTAACGTAACGTGACGTAACTTAAAGTAACGTAACGTAACCATTTGTCTCAACCTCGGGCCTCCGGGTTTTCTTCCCCCAAGAAGTACTTGACCCAGGCTGATCAATATCTTTCGCAGATTTAGTTCCTCCCCAACCAGTGGATCTAGAAAGTTCTTCCTTTGACCACCCACTTGATACTAGTTTTTCTCTGCACAAAGACCCACATTCTCGATTTTGTCTATCACCTCGCCCCAGCCACCACTTGACTCAACATTTTTCTTAGATCCCACTGCAACCCAACCACTGCTCGATCGCTTGGTCCACCTTGGTACCTTTATATCATTAGTATTTTGAAAGTACCATAATTTGGAAATTCCTTAATCTGTGGATCGGTGAGGATAATAATTTTGGGATGAATGAAATATATTAGAGATTTGGAAAAGATTTTTTTAATTAAAATTTCATTCATTGGCGATGTAAAATATTTTTACAGAAGTAACATTTAGATAATGACATATGGCTAACCATAATCTAAAAAAGAAAGTATATCATGCTAAAAGCCGCCATATATATATATATATATATATATATATATATATATATATAATTTTAAATTTGCGAAAATTAGTTACTCTTTTACTGAGATATTACGATTTTACAGTTAATATTTTATGGATTTACAGTTTTTACAGTTTTATGGTTGAGAAAATTTGTATTTGCATTTTTTTTCTTTTTAATTGTTATCGTAATTAACTTAATCAATTAAATTTTTTCTCCGAATTGCATTAAATAAAAATTAAAAAACGTAAGTTTTGTAATTTGATTTTTTTCTTTTTAACCGTTATCGTAATTAACTTAAGCAATTTAATTTTTGTCCGCCCGCTGTTCCTCACCACTAAATTATACCTTAATACAAAGACCTAAAATGCTTAATACAACACTTTTAAAATTTTTTAAACCAAAATGCCCTTTTACGTAATTTTTTTTGTTTTTTTAATTAAATTTAAATTAACTAAAATTTATTTTTTTTTTTATTAAATTTAAATTAGCTAATTTAAAATTTAATAATTAATTTGATTTGAATTAGGTTTAATTTGAATCAGGTTTAAATAAAAAAACAAGTTTTGGGTTAAAAAACATGTTAAAAAACATTTTTTGGGTAATTTAATTTTTTTGTTTTTTTAATTAAATTTAAATTAATTTAAATTTTATTTTTTGTTTTTTATTAAATTTAAATTAGCTAATTTAAAATTTAATAATTAATTTGATTTGAATTAGGTTTAAATTAAAAAACAAGTTTTGGGTTAAAAAAACATTTTTGGGTAATTTAATTTTGGGTTAAAACAAAACCAACTTACCCAATTCAAAAATTAATTATTAAATTTTAAATTATCTAATTTAAATTTAATAAAAAACAAAAAATTAAATTTTAGCTAATTTAAATTTAATTAAAATAAATAAATAAATTACCCAAAACTTGTTTTTTTTATTTAAACCTAACTCAAATCAAATTAAAATTTTTAATTTAAACCTAACTCAAAGATAATTTTTCACTTAGTATAACTAAATCAAATTAATTAGTAATTTAATTGTGTTTAGTAACCAAATTAATTAATAAATTAATTGTGTTTAAAATATTTTTAAATTTAAAATTTGTTAAATTAAATTTAAACAAAAAACGAAAAAAAATAAATTATGTAAAGGGTATTTTGATCAAATGTTTTTTAAAGTGTTGTATTAAGCATTTTATAGGTGTTGTATTAAGTATAACCCATTATTAATTAATCCCTATGTTCCAGGCAAAGAGGCTCGTCATTGGTTTCTCATACCTTGTAACGGATCATAATCCGCCAATTACTTTAAAACGTGCCAACCATTGATTATATCCTCAATCTAACTCCCCTGTTTCTTCTTTCTTGAGAATTTTCACAGGCCCAAAATTCAAAACTTGCCGCTCTTTCAAAATCCTCGACTTTAAATAGCAACCAAATCCCCAAATTCAGTTCATTATTCCTAACAGTCCAAACTCCCCCCCTCTCCCTCTCTCTCTCTAGAATAAACAAACACACAATCTCTCTCTAGAACGATGGCTCATACCAAGCAGACCGCAAGGAAATCTACCGGTGGGAAGGCGCCAAGGAAGAAATCGGCAACTGCGCCCAGAAATCGGCCCCGGCGATCGGAGGAGTGAAGAAGCCACACAGATTTAGGCCAGAACGGCGCTGAGGGAGATCAAGAAATACCGTAAGAGCACTGAGTTGTTGATCCGTAAGCTTCCATTCCGAGGCTGGTTAGGAAATCGTATAAGATTTCAAAGTTCGCTGCTTTGCTCGCAAGAAGCAGCCGAGGCTTATCTGATGGGATTGTTTGAAGACACAAACCTTTGTGCAATTCATGCAAAGGATATCCAGCTTGCTCATAGAAACCGGGGAGAGAGAGCTTAGAAATGTGGTTGATTTGAGTGAAAAATGAAATAAATTTGGAGAAGAAGAGAAAGGAGGAGTCACGACCAATTTTGGGGAAGAAGGAGAACAGACCTGGGTCTGTCTCATGCTATTCCTGTATAAAGGGATAAAAAATTTCCTTCTCCTCCCCTCCAAGTTTGCAATTTTGACATCTAAACGCCCGGAATTGCTCATTTTGTAAATTGGCCTCTCCAACAATTATGACTTAACGGAAATCAACGTCCTCCAATGGAGTTAACTACCGGCGGTCCACTTCCCGGCAACACAACATCATCATCTGGTTTTGTTCATTTTGTAAACTAGTTTTATTGTTTCAAATAATGTTAAAATTTAGACTTGGAATTGGAATTATGGACTTGGAATTAGTGTCTTTAAAACTAGTTCTATTGTTTGATGATATTGTTAAAATTTAGAATGAGAATTGAGTTAGAATTTTAAATACTTTAATTTTATAAAATTAATTTATAACATTAAACTACATATTTTATATACTAATAAAAATTTATTTAGATATAATATATAATTACAATTGAATTTTACATGGTACCAAAATAATAAAATTGTCATGATATTAATGGAAAATTTTGTGTTGTTTAAATTCTATATAATTTGAATATTTATTGAATTCAAATTTAATGCATTGAAATGAACACTAAAATATTTTTTTATATATCAAGTACAAAAATATTAAAATTTTGAAATATAAAAAATTATTTTAATTTTAAAATTTTTTTTAATTCAGTGACGAAATTCAGAGACGGAGTCCTCGTCGCTACATAATTGTTTGGGTATATTTAAAAAAATTCTGCGACGGAGACTCCGTCGCGAATTAGTGACGGATGGACATTTATCAGAGACGGAGATTCTGTCACTAATTAGTGACGGAGGGTCTTTTATTAGCGACGGATATTCCGTCTCTATACAATATTCCATATATATTTTAAATTCATTCAGCGACGGAGATTCCGTCACTAATTAGTGACTGAGGGACTTTTATTAGCGACGAACTTTCCGTCTCTAATTAGTGACGGATGGACTTTTATCAGCGACGGATGTTTCGTCTCTACACAATATTCCATATATATTTTAAATTCTTTTAGCGACGGAACTTCCGTAGCAAATTAGTGACGGAGGACATTTACTGACGGAATCTCCGTCACTAATCAGTGATGGAATTTTTTTTTCCGTCACTGATCAGCGAAATTGGCCATCGGAATCGGCGACAACCGATCGCGATTGAGCGTTGACGGACCTATTCGTCGCGATGTCAAATCTGGCGAAATCTAATTTTAGTGACGGAAATTTCCGTCACTGATGACTGATTTTCTAGTAGTGTTCCAATAACTTTTTGTTTCCAGATTACTTAAGAGATCAATAATCAGTTACCAATATTAATCAACTGAAGCTAACAGGAGCAACCAAATAACCGAGGTTGCTGATTCTCACTCAATTCAATACCCAAGTTAATGTTTCCAGTATTTCAAAAGAGAAACCAGAAGGCAGAAGGTCAAGATAACCTACGAAAACAGATGTTAGAACAGAAAAAAGAGTACAAATGGTACAAAATTATTTCTAGAAAAAACGTGGGATTATGACCTAATTTGGATGCTGAAGCGTGACATGGAACATATCTGATCTAATAGAATAAACCACCACAATATGACCACTAATCAATTAATTAATGCTCCCAGTATAATGGTAATATGCCCAAGCATATTAATTCACCAATTGTATCACAAGATTGTGGAATTCTCATTAGATGCTAATAACCACCTTTATAAATGGGATTCCAGCCATCATCTAATAATACTGGACACAAAGAAATTAATAAAAATTTAAAACTTATTCTCTGTGTAAATGAAAATCCTCATTATAAGTCTACTATTTTTATGTATCTATGGGTTCTCAAATCTGTGCTTAACATAAAATTATATCAATAAACATACAACTACTAATAACAAAAAGAGGTGAGCAAATTAAACATTTTTAGTCTAATCTTATGGTAAGAATTCAAAGCTAAATTTGAAATTACATCGTAGCCTATATTTATAGCACGCATAACACTTGTAATAGAAGTTAAAACTTTCTAAAAACTAGCCTAACATATATAGTAAACTAATAGGACTTTAAAACATCATTAAATTGTATAAATCTACCTCTAAATATAAAAATACTATCCTATAAATTATAATTCCGAAAAATTCAATATAATTAGAAATAATTATATTTTATAAACTATATTTTAATACCAATTTGACTTGCTCCCACATCACTGATAATTATAATTATGATTAATTATATACTTAATCCGTTCCAAACAAAGAATTCATCGTACTATTTTGAGATGTTTCATTTTAAGAGTCCACTTTAAAAAAAATTAAGCTTACATATAAAGAAAAATTACAAATCGATACATCTTTTAAAACATATTTTCAAATAATCTAATTTCGGACTTGTACACGTAATTCAACCGATCACACGCATTACACGAAGATTCAGTTGTACGATATGGAACTTGACAGATTTTTCAAGGAAAGGTGAAGGCAATGACAATACTGCCATGTTTGGTGGATGCCATGTTTGGTGGAGCAAAAATAGTAATGGAAGTCAAATCTCCATAATCTTGGAGAATATCATCAATCACAGAATGTAATCCAATCGTAAATCGCAAATGGAACAAACGCATTCAAACTAAGCAATTGAACTACCCTTCTCCACTCATTCCTTTTCCTGTTTTGTTTTGCTTTTTTTTTTTTAAATTAAAGACAATATTACCGTTGTTGGAGGGGGTTGGTGGGGGATTTAATTTTTTGTTTTTTTTTCAAAAAATAGCCGTTAATTTGGCTTTTTTATCAATAATTTTTTTTCTTTTTTTTTTCCTTATTTCCTATAAATACACCACATCAACTTTCTTCATTTTCTCCACAATTTCTTTATTCTCTCTTCTATTTCTTCATAATTTCTTCTAAAAAATCATTTTCTCTACATACTTATCTTCCAAATGGATCCAAGAAATACTAATTTTTTTCAAAATTCATTGAATTCTTCTGAAAATGAAGAAAATCAAAATACACGTAACTCTCGTGTTCCCGAAAATGTTCAACATTCTCAATTTTCTTCTACTCCGCAATACCCTCAATACCCACCTAATTTTTTCAACAATCCAAATATTCTCAATTATCCAAATTTCTACATGCCTCCAAATTTTACAAATTTTCCAAATTTTCAGAATTTTCAAGTTCCTCAAACTATTGGAAATTCACATGGTAACGTTCACTTTCCTCCAAATTATTGGCAACCTGCGGGAAACCAATTTTTCACTCCGCAAGGTACGCCTCGTGCAATTTCTCAACCTTACATATCTTTTAATGAGTCACGTCCAACAAGTGTAGATAGGACTTCGTCTGATAATTTTTCGGCAACGCCGTCATCGGTTCCCGAGACGCAAATCAATTTAGAAACAATTGATTTTGATGACGAAACTGAAGCGGTACCGGTAAAATACAAGTCTCAAACACGTGCAAGATGGACCAAGAATGAAGATCTTGCGCTTACGGAAGCTGTGCAAACTATTGGCCAATGTCCAATAATTGGTAATAGTCAAAAGAGTGTGCAATATTGTAAGCGTGTAGCTGATTATTACAACGAGCATCGCCCAAGTGAATCGATTCCGAGAGATATCGTGAAGTTGACACCACGTTGGTCAACTAGAATTGCTCCATCTGTGAGAAGCGTCAACGAAATCTACAATAGGCTTGTCAATGCTAAACACAGCGGTTGGAGCGATGATATTTTAATGAAAAATGCAAGGGCAGTATACCATCAAGAAAAAGGTCAGCACTTTAATTTTGATCATGTTTGGGAAGTGTTAAGAAATTCTTCTGTATCATATTTTAGGCAAACAGATATTATTCACACCAATAAAAAGTCTAAGACGTCAGACTCCGATGGCGGTTATTCTAAAACTAGTGTGGATGTTGAAGATGTGGAAGATATCGATTTACGTACTCGTCCGATGGAGAAAAAAACAACAAAAAAGAATGCGAAAGGTAAAGGAAAAGTCGAAAAATATTCAGATTTAGATGAGTTGCATACACGCACTTCTGATTACACGTTGTCGTTAGATAAGTACTCCGAAATTAAAAAAATTGAAGCGGAAACAAAAAAACTTCAAGCGGAAACTGCTGCTGCAAGAGAACAAAGAAATGAGCGCGATAGGCTCGTCAAAGACATTACTTTTCTTACTCAAGATATCTCAAACATGACTTCAGACATAGGTTGCCATGTATCAACACGGATGTGAGCAAGTAAAGACACAGTTGAGGAAGAAAGACTATGAATTTTAATATTAGAATGTTTTTTTGTAACTTTATTTATTAATGTTTTTATGTAACTTTACTTATTAATGTTTTTATGTAACTTGTAATATTAGAATGTTTTTATGTAACTTTAATTATTAATGTTTTTATGAACTTTACTTATTAATGTTTTTATGTAACTTTAATTATTAATGTTTTTATGTAACTTGTAATATCATAATGTTTTTATGTAATTTTACTTATTAATTGGGTTAATTAAAATAGTCGTTGTAAAGTAACCGTTGTAAAGTAGTCGTTTTAAAGTAGACGTTGTAAAGTAGTCATTTTAAAGTATCCGTTTTAAAGTAACCATTTTAAAGTAGCTGTTTTAAACTAACCGTTTTAAAGTAGCCGTTGTAAAGTAGTCATTGTAAAGTAGTCGTTTTAAACTAGTCGTTGTAAAGTAGCAGTTTTAAAGTAGCTGTTGTAAAGTAGCCTTTGTTGAAAAGTATATATAGATGAGAAGATGTCTTCTTTTTCTACCAATAGCTACAAATCATCAACATACAACTAAAGATGTCTTCTTCTACCAATAGCTCTAGCACAAGCAGTCATACCGAAGAATCCAACGAATCCAACATGTCTGAAGGTGATTTTTTTTTTTTTAGATAATTGCATTACAACAACAGATAGAAGAAATGGAGAGAGCCAACATTAGGAGGCGTCGCCAAAGGAAAAAGAGGAGGTATATAGATCGAAAGCGTGTAGCGGAAAATATTCAACTTGTCAATGACTACTTCTCATCTCAGCCATTGTATCCCGATCAGATATTTCGCCGACCCTTTCGAATGTATCGAAACTTATTCATTCAGATAGTTAATGCATTGGAGAATCATTCAAGTTATTTTCGATAGAGGTCTGATGCAATAGGAAAAGTAGGTCTCTCACCACTTCAAAAATGCATGGCAGTTATCCGTCAATTGGCTTATGGAGTTCCGGCCGATCATCTCGACGAGTACCTCCGATTAGCAGAAACAACTGCCATCGAGTGCATGTTCAACTTTTGTCGATGTATTATTGAATTGTTCGGAGGTCAATACTTGAGAAGACCAAATGCTAATGATACACAACGTCTACTTCAAATGCACAAGCAAAGGTATGGCTTTCCAGGTATGTTAGGAAGTCTTGATTGTATACACTGGGAATGAAAAAATTGCCCAGTCGCTTGGTAAGGTCAATATGCAAGAGGTCATGGGAAGCCTACAATTGTGCTCGAAGTAGTTGCGTCGGCAGATTTATGGATATGACATGCATTTTTTGGGGTTGCGGGTTCTCGTAATGATCTTAATGTGTTATATGAATCACCTTTGTTCAACAACGTACTCGAAGGAAATGCACCGCCGTACAATTTTGAAGTGAATGACATACAATATACAAAAGGATACTACCTAACCAATGGAATTTATCCGGATTGAGCTACTTTTGTTAAGATTTTTTTGTGCCCGTCGGATGCTAAGCAAAAGAAATTCAAAGAGATGCAAGAGGCTGCAAGAAAATATGTCGAACGGGCATTTGGAGTACTCCAATCAAGATTGACAATTATCAAAGGTCCCAGCAGGTTTTGGTATAGAGATAACTTGAAAGAAATAATGCTCACATGCATCATTTTACATAACATGATTGTGGAGGCCGAGGATGATCACATTACGAACTGGGCTGATGATACCGTATATGACTCTCCACAAGTAAACCATGGGTCAACACAAGCATTTGAAGAATATCTGCAACGAAATTCAGAGGTACGAGATAGAAACACACATCATGAACTTCGATCCAACTTGGTTGAGTATATATGGCGTCGTTATGGTGACGTTTTTATGTAATTTTAATTATTGAATTATTTTTACGTAATTTTTAAGTATTTTATGTTTTATGTAACTTTATCATTATGTATTTTTTTTTTCAATTTTAAAGTTTTATGTAATTTTCTATTTATGTTATTTTACGAGTTATGTATAATATGTATTTTATTGATAATTTATTAATTAAAATAAAAATTATTTAATTTGTGAGTAATTTATTATTTATAAATTAATTAATGTCTTTATTTTTAATTTAATTAATTTATACGAAATATATTAAATAAAGTTAAATAAATTTATTTGTTTGAGAAATATAAAAATAAGATTAAAGTGTAAAGTTAATGAGGTAGCAGTGGGACCCAGCTAAGAAAATGTATAAGAAGATTAGCATTGAGAAGATATATTATAAAATGGAATAAGAAGAGAAAAGTGTGTAGGTGGCAGTGAGAGCCTGCTAAGAAGATGTAATAGGAAGTGATGCATTGGAGATGCTCTAACACGTTATTGATCTCAAATTTCATCTTCTCCTCTCCTGGTAATCCCGATATTCTTTAAAGGAACACGGTTTCAAAACAAGTGTTCACCGGTTTCCTTAACAGTTGTTTCATCGAATACTTGTAAGGCAAGGTGTGGTAAAGGAGGAGTTGTTTCAAGATTGAAGGAGGCATGAAGAGGTTTGAAATGGCGGAGTCGTGGATTGCTCTGTAACTAGAACGAAAGACAATTTTGTGGTCCAACGAACTCGTGGATGTTTGCCATAAACGACATCAAACTTGAATATTAAAAACAAAAAAATTACGAGCACAGATGGGGGTTTCCAAATTTGAGCCCTAGGCTTTGATTGCAAGCAATTGCACAAGGGAGGGTAGCACAACCTGCGATTTATGAAACTTAAGGGATGCGTCCGGCGATGGTGGACTTCACCGGAGCTCATGCTTTGATTGGTCAGAGCTTGGAGATGAAGATCGGAGCAGGACAGATGATAACGAAGTTGGAGATGGTGGGACTCGAAGTGGATGTTGGGATTCCGGCATCAAAGAAGACCGAAGATGGAGATGGTGAATTTTTTGTCTTTTTAACTCTCCAAACATTTGTAGATCAAGTTTATTATGGACGGAGAATGGAGGAACGATCCTCTACACCATATCGTTCACAACAACGGGCATGAAAACAATATTCTTATCATCACATGAAACAACAAGATCAACAGATAGGCCGTGAAAATTCATGTTGCACAACCTGTTGGTATCATCAACTTGATGCATGGATTTGTCAGCAACCTGATACCTGTATTTGGCATCAGCAACCTGATGTCTGTAATTGACATTAGCATTATTGAATTTTTTTGTTTTGAAAAAAATGTGTTAACAGTTCTGATGTCTAGCATTGAGATCAGCATAATTGAATTTTTTTGGTCTTCATTAATGACATTTTTTTCATTTGGCAACCAATTTGTAGTTATATGAAATGTCCAAAAAATTGATGGACCTAGATGAAAACATATTTCTAAAATTGTACACCCTTGAAATTTGCTCTACATATAACATTTCATTAGGCACGATAATTACAACTCAAAACTCGCTAACCACCCAACCCGAGCCGTTATTTTTTAGGTTGAAATGGGTGACTGTTCCAACCCAAAAAAATTAACGGGTCGATTTAAGTCGGATTAAAACGGTCGAACCCGTTAGCTATTTTGACCCGTCATATTTTTGCTATATAAATGTAAGTTTTTTTTACGGAAAAGTGTGGGTTGAAATAGGGCGACCCGTTCTAAACCAGCACCAGTTTCGACCCATTTAGTTTTCGGTTATAATGAGTCACGACCAATTTTGACCCGTTACCTGTTTCAACTCATCACAACCCACACAATCGTCAGTCCTACATTTCATCTTTACCCTTTATTTGTATTGTTAACACATTATTTGTATTCTAAGTATTTTTGTAATTATGATCAACTCCAATAATATAAATATATCTCTTTAATAATTAAACTTTTTAAATGTAGATTTTTTGGATAAAACGATGTATCGATAAATTTGGTGTATATTATAGTATTAGCTAGTATTCCCTTTGAATATGGACAAAGTGGGTTACCCTATCCAAGGGAAAGCATGCATGAATTACGATGGAGAAAGGTTGACTTGGTGATTGGAAAGTATCAAAATAATTGAGAAAAATAATCTATGGTTTCGAAGTACAATTTTTTTTTTTTTGAGCTTGAGCAACGATTTAAAGCTATCGTGGATGCTATTATAAGTGTCTCGTGCTGTACTAATTAATGAAGGGTAGATTCAGAATATTGAATATTGGTACTATGTGTGCTAGATGTTTAAAAATTAATGTAAACACTGATAATCGTATAAAATAATTTTATTAATAATAAAAAAGTATTTCCTCCGTTCCTAAATTATCGTCCTCTTTTTTTTTTTTTTCCGTTTCAAAATAATTGTCCAGTTTGAAACTTATCTTTTTAGAACATCATTTTTACCACTTTACCCTTATTTTTTCACTTTACTTTAATTATGAGCCACATACACATGGACTTTAAAGGAAACTACACATTAAACAAATATAAATAATCAAGTCAATTATTTTTTCTTAAACTGTGCGCCGGGATCAACTAGAACGCTTATATAGGAACGAAGGGAGTATTATATAGTCGGTAACTTAATGAATTGTACCAATTATATATATAATTATAAAAGAGCTTAAGATTAATAATAACATTCTTTTTCTTTTTATTTTGAGAAATTTGACATGGGCTTTGGCCCTCGTCATCTACGCTATAGATCAACCCCCCCCTAAATAATAGCAATGATATTAGTTTCAAAACCGTTTAAAAAATGATGCCGCGTTTCGTAACTTGTTGTTATTGATCATGATGCACCATGGATTGTGTCAATGTCACGTGTTTGGAATCATTAAATATTTGAATATTTTTTATGTAAAATTATTTTACGGATCTTAATTCGTAGGACGTAACTTCACTTTCTCACTACTTAATCCATCACTACATGACAAGTCGGATAAAAATGATTTTTTTTTCAAAAAATATCTATTTGTAAGATCATTTTATCCGAATTTTTAACTAAATATTTTTGGAACCATATTCTTGTGGCATTGATGACACACGAGGAACGTGAAAAGTGTGCAATCCTCAAAACATAATAAATGCGGAAGTCATTTAATTTTGTGGGGGAGATGCCTTGCATGACCGGCGAAACCCCAACCCAAATGCTGACTAGACATTGATTAGATTTCTTCAACATTAAGCCAACTTGCATACCAATCAATTATCCTACCCAAGTGGCTTTAAATTTCTTTCATGGGTTAATCACATTATGGGTCCTTTGACTTTGATTCATTCTTATCATATTAGTCTTTTAATAATTTTTTCTAACAATTGGGTCCTAAAATTTCATATTTTTACACCATTGATCATTTTGATAGATGTTGTTAGAGAAATACTGTTAAGTTGCACATGTACCTCCTACGTGTATTTAATAAGAGCTAAAATGAAACTTTTTCAAACTTAATTCATATCACAATTGGCAATTGAATCCCTAGGGTTTGAAGAAAAGACTACAAGGCCTTATTCCCCAAATATTTTGATAGGGGGATCGATCCCTCCTCCACTCTTCAATCCGACCTAATTTTTCAACCCTTCTTCATTCTAGAATTCTACACATCAACGCCCTAACACCCTCTTACTCTTTAATTGTCACTTAATCTCTCTCTAATCCCTCTTTCTCTCTAACTTTCTCTTTACAATGGCTTATTCGACTACGAAGAAAGTCAACAAGATCAGCCAAATCGTCCGCCTCAAACAAGTAATGCAACGCTGGAAAACCATTAGCTTCAAGTCATGTTCCGTCATTTCTTACTCTGATTTCGACTCCGATTCCACTTACTCCGAATTTTTCCATGGCCGCATCCCTTTCGGATCCCTAGCCGTCTATGTTGGTCTTGAGCGCAACTGCTTCGTCATCCCGACTCGGTTTGGTTCCACAACCTACCCGTATTCGTTTCCCTTCTCAACCAAGCTGAGGAGGAATTCAACTTCTATACTAGCCATGACTTGATCCTTCCCTACGAGGTTGACTTCTTTAAACGACTATTGAGATTTGTGTACAGAGACGAGAATGAATTTGGTGGGTTAAGGTTAGATAATTTTGTGAGTAATTATTATTGTTTACGCTTTTGTTGTTGTGATCACTTGGTTGCACTAGTCATCATTCATTTCCTCATTACAATTGAAGAAGGGATGAAAAATCAGGTGGGTTTGAAAGTGGAGGAGGGATCGATCCCCCTCCAAAAATATTTGGGGAATAAGGCATTGTGGAGTTTTTTCAAACCATATGGACTCGATTGCCAATTGTGATATAAATTCGGTTTGAGAAAGTTTCATTTTAGCTCTTACTAAATATACGTGGGAGGTACCTGTGCAACTTAAGAGTATTTCTCTAAAAACATCAATCAAAAGGACCGAGGTTGTAAAATATGAAATTTTAGGACCTAATTATTAGAAAAAAATATTAAAGGACTAATGATGAGAATGAATCAAAGTTAAAGGACCAATGGTGCGATTAACCCTTTTTTTATTGTCTTGCTTACTTTTTTTTTACGTATGTACAAAAATAATTGATTATATTTTGTTTTTTGATCATCATATACACATGCGTTTTAAAGAAAATTATGCATAAAATCAATATTAATAAACAAATATATTATGTTTTCTTAATCCGTGTGTCAAGTAAAACATGACAATAATTTTGGGACAGATAGAGTATTTGAGATAAAATTATTTAACATGTTAAATGATCACCAATGCAAATGTAAATGTTGAAAAAATTGAGTTTCACCTAAGATTTACACCTTCTTTCAAGGAAAAAACTTTTAATGCAGATGAGAGTTGAGGATATGATGTTGATATGATGTTGATATGTCAACCAAGTTTTTTTGACATTCTCGATAAAAACATCAACAATGCAACCACAGATTTGATTCTATGTGGCTGTGCGTAATTAACACCTCAATCATATGTGATAATTTTGTTCTCTTTATTTGCATTCAATTAAAATATACCTCTCCTATGTAAATGTAGATTTAATCTTATACGAGATGTGTCCCACCATTAAAATGAATTTTGACACAAAAATAAAAAATAAAAGAAAATGGAACAACCAATAAAAGAGTTTTAAAAACGAAAAATACTAACTAGGATTTATTCACACCCTCAAGTAGAATGTGAAATTTTGACATTGTTATCTGTAATGTGAAAAAAATTGGTTGATACGTCATATTTACACCCATCATTCACGGTTGCATTTAGAGGCTTTTTGCTTTCAAAAATTGTATAAATTATAGGCGACATTTAATTTATTTCACATTCACGTTAACATTATATAGACACCCCAAATTCGTACCCCTCTTTTGCAATGTCCAATAAAATATTATTACAAATTAAAAATGAACTAAAAGTTACTCTTAAAACGTTTCAGGGGGCCAAAATGTCAAAAGGAACCCAAAAGGGCTCAAAAGAACGAACGATAACGAGAGGGGGAGGGAATGAAACAAATTGCAAAGAAAGCTACCCAGGGTGCCAGAACCGTGGAACCGCGCCCAGCTTCCATAGGAGTCGCGCTTGCAGCCTTTTTGATCTCCAGTGCATACGGTGCATGTTCCACTCCTTTTGCGCAAGGTACAAGTCCTCTCCTCCAGGCTTGGCCGGTTGCCTTGCTCTTTTTTTTCCTATTAAAGGAGGGCTCGCCTTCTCATTTTCTTCACCCAGAGCAACGCAAAGAAGCTCTCCTCTCTCCCTCGAAGGCTACCGAATAAGTCCTTTCCTCCCTTGCCGAAAGCAAGCGAGCCTTGTCCTTCCTCACCCAAGCGAGCCTTCCTTGCTCCAAGCAAGCCTAGTCTCCTCGCCCAAGCGAGCCTTCCTTGCTCAATGCAAGCCTTCAACCTCTAGTCCTTATCCCTCGCAAGCCTTTATCCTTGCTCCAGTAAGCCAATCAAAAAACCAAATACTACCGTTGCTTTGCTGAAATCTTAACAAAACATATCCCACTGCCTTCGCTTATTCTGGGCATAGCGTAACATACCACCTACCACGACGACGATAACAACAACAAAACACAAAGTGAAAGCAAGAAGACTTATGTGGGTCCCAACGGGCACAATAATAAGCTAGAAGGGGGGGGGTTGAATAGTTTATTGTACACTCAAAACTTTTTAGTAAATTATTTGAAGGGTACTTGCAATCTATTGAAAAGATTGAAGTAGCGGAAGACCTTCAAAGTAGTTGTTCCAGGTCTGCCGATAAGGACTACCGGTAGACCTTTTACAAGTTACTTAAGTTTTGCTGTAAAACGGATAAAGATAATCAAAGTGCTAAACAGTTCAAATAGCAGATAAACACTAATGAAATAACACAAGTATTTTGGGATGGTTCACACTATAAAGAGTGCTACGTCCACCACCAAGGCAGTCAACCTTGGATTTAAATAGTGCACTATGTTTTCCACTAGATCTATTACAAAGAATATTCCTAATGGATCGTGTACAAAATATTGACTTGTGTTTGGGGTCTAGGGAATTAAATATCTGTAAATACATGATATTTAATTCGTGCAGAAGTATAATTAATGAATGAATAACAACAAGAAGTATAGAAATAAATATTGATGCACGGCTTCTTGTTGTTGACGAGGACTACTAGATCTGTTAAGGATCTCTTGAATGCACTGAGCTATAAGACTTGGAGTTTTGGAGTTTCAGAGCAATCTTTAAGTGTTCGATCGATTCTGTACAGTGTCTTGTCTGTGTCTATCTGTTTCTCCAGTCTTCAATGGCAACATTTATAGCAGGTGCACTCCAAAAGATCCGTTGGAGAAGACGAAGACTTTAACAGCTCTATTGGGTATGCATTAAATGCATGAGGCTGTCAGTCAGGAATTTCGTCTTCACAGATATCTAGAGCAGGAAATGATTTCTGAGATCTTCGAAAAGTGGGCGATCTAGGTGTCGATTCGAGAGTTATTACGCATGCAGAGGAGATGCTTTTTCCTGCCACTGCTCAGACGAAAAGTCTTCTCGCTGAAAGTCGCTTTCGGCGGGCTTGATATGTCAGGGAATGTCTTAGTTTGAATTCAAACAGTAATGAAATAAATTTAAACTGATCCATTAAATCGTTCAAGGATAGGACATGTCATGATAGACCAGGTGGACACCAGGTCTGCCGATTGTAAGCTTTGAGCAGGTCTTCCGGTGAAGCTTGTGAAGAGGTCTTCCGTTGAACCTGTGAAGTCCTATAAAAACTATACTAGGCAAAGTTCTATACATAGTTGCCACGCTAATCGATACGCAGCCCGATTAGTCACTGAAGTATAAAACTAATGTAATGTACTGAACATATATAAATCTAACATAAGAATCAACAACTTCCTTTTTCAGAAGGATATGAGAAGCACTCGTAGATCACCTAAGCCAAGGCATACCGAGTTTAAATACTCACGCTTCAAAAGTTAGGTATTGACCTATTATTCTGTTCCCGCACTTATATTAAATTAAGATAGATAAAATGTAGATATTTACATTTTGTTAAGTTTGTAAATATTTTATATGTATAAGTTTGGCATGTTAATATGAGCCAAGTTATGACATGTTAATAGTTATGGAATATGGGCCAAGTTATGGCATGTTAATGGTTATGGAATATGAGCCAAGTTATGGCATGTTAATGGTTAAACTTGGTTAATTTTTGGTATTCTCTGTTTGAGCCAAGTTATGGCATGTTAATGTTTGTGTATGGTAGGTTAATAATAATGGAATTGAAAGTTGCTGAACATCAAACATGTTACATTTTGTCATTAACAGTTTGCAGAAAGGATTAGCCATTAACATGTACATAAATTGCCATCAAACAGGTTACATTTTGCCATTAACAATAGCATAATGGATTTGCCATCAAACATGTTACATTAATTTGGCATAACATACACCTTTTACATTTTGCCACTAACATGTACATAAATTAACATCAACCTAAGGCATTAACTTCAAGCTAAGGCATTAACATTTTTCCATTTACATCCATTCTGAAGTATGATGCCACTAAGATACTAATGAAAATCATCAGGATGGTTATTACCATAACATACATCTTTTCTCTTCTACCAGATTGTTCAATGCTATATTTCAACCTCTTAATTATATCCCTTTTCGTGGCACAATCTTTTTGCATCTTCTCAAACTCTTGCTTGAACATATGCTCTTCCTTGAACTCATATTCTCCTGCTCTCAAATGCTTGATCATTTTCATCAAATCATTGATTACTTCAACTGACCTCGGACTGGATTCTTCATCAACCCACGCAAAGAAACCACAATCAAGAAGTGCATTCTATCGAAATACAGAAAAATAATGTCAATAACAATAGGGTTTTCTTTGAGAAAATCAATTTCATGACAGAAACGGAGAATTTAGGGTATTTATAGAAGTGGACAAAAAAAGTCATGAAAATTACGTGCTCACCATATATCTAGGGCATCGAATGAATCGCTGCCCTGGGTTATTTTCGGTCCTAGATGTCAATAAGGTAACCCTCAGGTTACACCTATAATTTTTTTGTCGATACACTGCAAGGGGTTTTGACCCTGCTGAAGAAGACGAGCCTTCTAACCTAGAAATCTCGTATCCACTCACAGACATTGTTGATTCAATGTTCAATCAAAGAAAAATGAAGAAAAACGGGTTGAAGAAGAAGAGCAGCTCCCAAGTTATGGAAGCTCATGTCGGACAGTCGGAGAAGACGATGAAATGAAATGGGTTGTCTAATTGTTAACCGATACATGGTATATCAATTACGAAGGGTAGAATTGTCAATACCTGGGGGCAATAGAGGGATTTTACTCCACCTTAACGTATGAACAAACGGCCGTCCACAAAATGGGCACGCGTGCAACAAAAATTTAGTTCAATGTGGCCTCATTGCAAGTTTTAAACTTTCGGTGGCCGCATTGCAATTTTTTGAAAAGTTGGGTGGCCAAATGTAGGGTTTTGCCTTTATAATTAGACTACTAAGTCATTCATGACTTTTAGTCCATAAAGATCAAAATTCCCAATTTGTGAACCCTAGAATGATCATCATTTTAAAGTTACAATTTACATCAAGTCCAAGAACAAAAGTTATTCCAAATCCACTTTAGAACCCATTTAATTCTAGACATAAGTCCAAATTACCAATTGCAAGTCATTAACCCAAAATTTACAGAAATTTATCTTGAGGAATTTCAAGTTATTAACATGGTGCATGTCTTCTTGAGCATATATCTAGAAACTATCATGAAGGGAGCATGCTTGATATTGAGCATACAAAAACATGGGATTGGGAGCTTACCTTGTTCAAAATCAAACAGTTGGATGACAAAACAAATCAAGGATTATTAAACTAGAGAGCAAGGGCTTCGATTTGGTGGTCTCTAATCGAAAATCGGATGATCGGATCTCTGGTAATCATGCAAGCAATATTGAAGGACTCCAACTTCTCTTTCTCTCACTAAGAACTCAGCTCAACAATGGTGGAAATGAAAAATGGTTGTCATGTTTGAGTTTGGGGAGGAAGAAGGCTCAAAAGGTTTAATCCTAGGTTTGAGTTATTAAGCTTTCTATTGGAGGATTCATGTGTGCCCTTGATTAAAACTCATCAAAGGGTTGAAATTAAACCTAAAAAGGTCACAATTAAGGTTGGGGTTCGATTTGGGTCAGATAGGGGTTCGGGCCAAATTTCAAAATTGGAAAAATCCCGTATTGCTGGAAATAGGACTGGGTGGTCACCTAGTGGAATGGCTAAGCGAGCGCTTAGTCTCAATCTCAAGTGCTGCACATACTGGATTCTGCGCGGTCGTTTAGTCACATGGCTGAGCGAGCGCTCAGTGGTCTGGGTGGCCAAAATGACTTGAAAACAAGTCCCAAATGTGTCCAATACAACCCCAATCCAAAAAGGGATGGTTAACACACTCAAAACATGTCTGAAACAGGTCTGGACATCAACCGAAACAAGGAGGAATAAAGGGAAAAACTCGTAATGAACATCAAATGATTCAACAACGAGTTAAACAAGGATACTACAAGCATGAATGAATATTCTTAAACATGTTAAGGACTAGTAAAAAAGGTCTAGGATTCAAGTTAACATCTCACGAGTCTCAAGACACGAAACAAGGCATAAGGAATGCAAATCGAGAGACTCTAAGAGTCAAAAGGTCAAATGAAGCAACAATGCTTCCGAACTCTCAACCAAGCATACAATGGTCAAGATTGAAGTTATAAAACATGCAAGAAGGGTACTAAGGCTCTATTAGGACTTAGCATCGGTCAAAGCAAGTACAGCAATGCATGCAAAGTAAGGAAGGCATACAAGCGACTATGATCGTAGTCAACCTAATGCAAGCATGACTTCAACAATATGAACTAGTTAACATGTTAAGGCACATAATTAACATGTTATAATGATGCTATACAAGTAATGAGTTTGGGTTCTTACACATATTTTCTTGAGATTTGCACTTTATGTAATGAAATTAAATTGTTATATTTAAATTTTTAATATTGTAAATTGTAATATGATCATAATTTTAGTATTTTTAGATTACTTGATGATATTTAATATTAGTATATATGAAGGTCTTGTTAGTTAAATTGTATTAGAAAAATTGAAAACTATTGTAGTTATCCCTTAATTTCTCGACCCCGCCTAGGAGCTCTAGGCGCTAGGCCCCAGTCTGGCGCTTAGCACCCACCTAGCGACTTTTAGAACCTTTGGTAGAAGTCTTCTATCTAAAGACTTTGAAAACCAATGTCACTTTGCAACTAATGTATGATACATCTATTCTATTGGTAATAATAATATTTTTAAAACCAATATCAATTTCTAATCAATGTGAGATACATCTCTTCTATTGGTAATAATAGTAGAATACTTTGTAACCAATGTGAGATACATGCATTTATTATATTTCTAATAAGAAGTCATTGATCTAAAGATTTTTTAAACAAACATTTCCTTTTAAACAATGTGATATTAAAGTTGTCAAAATGGGCTAAACCCGTTGAGTTGGTTCGCCCCGCCACCTAAAATAGGTGGGTTGGGTTGGTAATTTAGAAGTCCGCTAGGAGGTGGGTCTATATATATAAGCCCATTATCATTCGTCTTGTCTAACTTGGAATTGCAATTCACTGTCCAATCTTCTAAAACCAATTTGGAGACCTTCGGTTCCTTGGTTCACTCCTCTTCCTATTTCTCTTACCGATCCAAATCATCTCTCACAGTCACACATGATGCACCTCACCTTCCGCCAGCAATCCGCCTCCCGTCTTCGCCGACTAATTGTTTGTTGGTAAACTCTCTTTCTCTCTCTCTTTCCCTCCCTCACCAGTCTTCGCCGATCTCTTACGGTTGTGGTTGTCAAACGACTCTAAACCCATTTGGGATTTGATTCACTTCTCACTCACACTTTGATAGAGCCCTCTTTTCTATTTTTCATTTTTTATATTTCTTTGAGCGGACTGGTCCGCCCCACCCCACAACCCATTGTTTAGGTTGGGTTCAGATTTTTATAGTTTGATGGGTTGGTCCGCCCTGCACCGCCTAATGACGGGTTTGCGGGTCACGGGTTGGTCCGCCCATTGGTCCGTTTTGACGGCTCTATGTGAGATACATATAATTTATTGGTAATAAGAGTAGAAGTTTTAATATAAAACTTTTAAAACTAACATCTCTTTCTAAACAATGTAAAATACATTTTTCTATGGTGATAAAAGTAGAAGTCTTTATCAAAAAACTTTTAAAACTAACATCAATTTATAACCAATGTAAGATACATCTCTTCTATTGATAATATTAGTAGAGATGTATTTCATATTAGTTATAAATTGATTTTGGTTTTAAAAGTTATTAGATTTAAAATCTCACATTTTATTACCAATAGAAGGGTTGTATCCCACATTGGTTTGATAGTAATGTTGGTTGTAATTTTTTTTAAATATATAAACATTCTACTATTAACGGTAAAAGAGATTAATACCCTTCTTATATTAATTATTACTAGATATTATTATTAGTTAATAGTTAGAAAACAAAGAGTCTTCATTAATTCAAGAGTAATGCCTTCACAATTGTGATTTAACAAGAGGGTGAGGTAGTACAATCATAATGCTCCTCACCAACTATATATATATATATATATATATATATATATATATATATATATATATATATTTATTTATTTATTTATTTATTTTTAAAATATGTTGATTTTTTTGTCTGAAAGGGCCATGTGAAAGAATCAAAATTGATTCCTTACACTTTGTGAGGCCCCAACTCTACAACTAGGCCACTTATTCAGAGTAAAAATATGTTAATTATCATCCAAAAATTGATTGTATTCCCTAATAAAATCAAAGTATATCTCATCAAATTGGGGTAGAGGTGGTTCTTGACAACATTAAATTTCGTGATAATTGTTCGCAACCCTATAGAAATATTGAACTGCAATAATAGTTATATTAAAAAAATTATTTATACAAGTAAATTTTCAACAAATTGAAGTGTCAGCCGGTAGTAATTTTAAGTTTTCAGCCTACTGAATAAATCATTTGTTTAAAAATGTGGTTTACTAAGGTTGTATACTTGATGGATTTAAGTAAATCATGCATATTCTAACACTACCCAACTAGGTTCCATACTTTTAAAAAATTCATAAAGGGGTTTAACTTCCTAAGTTGATGACTTTACAAATAGTTTAATGAAGCTACAGGTTTGACTCGATATAGATTTACCTGGAGTATATTATGAAGAACATTTATAATGTTGATAAAAAAATTATTTATAAAAATAAATTTAAAATTTAATGTAATTTTGTGAGTAAAAGGGTGAAGAAAATAAATATATATGTTTTATTACTTTGAAGGTTAATAATATAAGAATAACCAATAAGATATGATCACCAACATTTTACCAATTAAAAATCAAAATATTGAAAACTTAAAATCGAGGCTTTGGAGCTTCTTTAAGTTATACATAACAATAGATAATTTGGGAAACGATCAATGTGGAGTGATGATTAATCAACAGGGATGCTAAATACTACACACGCAAAATTCTAAATACAACACCCATAAATAAAAAATTAACCCCTTTGCCCTTGAACATTCTGCCCCTCTATTTTATTTTGATTATTTGAAAATCTATAAAAAATAAAAAAACCAAACCCGCCCCGCTACCACCCCCACCACATGATGGTCGACCCACCCACCCGACCTCCACCCAATGATGGCAACCCTCCCACCCGGGCTCCACCCCATGATGGCCGGCCCTCCCACCTCGGCTCCACCCCATGATGACCGACCCACCCAACTAGCCTCAAATATAATAATAATAATAATAATAGTAATAATAATAATAATAGTAATAATAATAATAATAATAATCACAAGGCTAAGGGCATTTTTGTCAAAAATATTCCCGGTGATATATATAACATTTCCTGCGTACTATATTTAGCACACCCCTTAATCAAACACACCAACCCAACTAATAATTCCTCTAACAAAGTTATTGTTTATAAATGATAAATTGAAAGATAACTTGTTTTAAAAGTATTAAGATTTTAAAATGTGTTTTTTATTATATCATCTAAAGTTTCATATAAGTATACTATTCTAACTATTTCAAAGGTTGTTTATTAGAGTTTGTCTAACACCTAATAGTTGGATGATTTTTTTTTGAAACCTTTTGTAAGACTATATATATAGGTTTCATATTTTGAATATTTTATAGTATATTACAGATAACCCTTCTCAATTATGAGTCGAATTCAATTCCTTCATCACTTACCAATTGAAGCAATGTGCCCTCATCATTCATAATTGTTTCTTTACTCACACCTTTTGTTTAAGAATGACTATTTGAGTTGACGAGAAATGTCCACCTAGAGACTTACATTACCATATTTAGTTTTTTTTACCATAATGCCCTTCTGGTGTACATAAGGAAAGAATGATTGATCTTCTTGTACATAGGGACCACAAAGAAGGTCTCAGGGAAACAAGAGTAATATAGTCAATTGAAACACCAAAAGATTATGTCATACATGTATTTATATGATAGATTACTCGGTGTGATGATTAATCAAACACACCAACCCTACAATAAACCCTCAAATAAGTTATTCTTTATAAACGATAGATTGCTCGGTCTCGTACATAGGGAAACATCCGTCTTTCCTTGAGGTTTGCATGCCTTAGACTTGTTCTTGAAAAAAAAAAGTGTAACGAAATTTGGTGGATATCAACATGAATCTCAACTAAATTTAAATTCAAAAAAACAAGAAGTTTGTGATAACAACATAGAAAATTAACATTTGAAATTCCAATGTATCTCTATTGAATTAAAGTGCTAATTATAATAAACTTGAAAGAGAGATGTGCACACAATGAATGAAATAAGTCACCATTATTTTAGTAAGCCTTGTAACCAAAGAAATCAATTGGTCTTTTTGTTTTTTGGTTTTAACAAAGAGATATGATATTACAAGTTAGATATTCAAATATTGAATAAGAACACAATCCTATTCTTGGAAACAAGATGATTATTGATTGAATATGAAATACAAGATTGAAGGATTATTAAAGAATTATTATTCTCCTATGTATTTCCTTGATCAAGAATAAAGGGAGGAGACCTAATTTATATAACTAACTAAACAAAATTATAAAGGGATAAGGATTCCCTTTATTACACTCGCTACCCCTATACTTTACAAGAGATTATTATGACTAAAAAAAAAGAACATAACTAAAGAGAAATTGCAGATAGCTCCTTTGAACTTCATAACACTATATATCAACATCCCCCCACAAGTTGTGAGGGGCAAAGAGATTGTGCACTTGCAATTTGGACATAAGATATATAGTTTGAGCAGTTGGTAAGGCCTTGGTGAACAGATTTGCAGGCTGCTCAAGGGATGAGATGTACTGAGTAGCAATGAGACCTTTTTGAATCATCTCTCTTACTAAGTGGCAATCGATATCAATGTGTTTTGTCCTCTCATGGAAGACATGATTGGTTGCTATATGGAGAGCAGATTGGTTGTCACGATATAGAGAGACTAGTAATGTAGGGGACACTTGAAAGTCTTGAAGGAGAGAAATCAACCATTTTACTTCACAACAAGTGTTTGCCATGCTTATGTATTCTGCTTCTGCATAGGATCTATTGATTGTGGATTTTTTTCTTGCACTTCCAGGAGATAATAGAGGTTACTAGGAACACATAGAATCCAGAGAGTGACCTTCTTATTATGGGGCATGCTGCCCAATCTGAGTCACTATAAGCACTAAGGTTTATGTGAACAGAACTAGAGAAGAGTAGACCTTATCCAAGGAGTCCTTTGATGTATTTAACTAGTTTTAGAGTAGCATGCCACTGATGCTCAAGAGGATTATCCATAAACTGGCTTAAGACTTGAACACTGTAAGCAATGTCTGGTCTAGTGATTGATAGATAGAGTAGTCTTCCAATAAGCCTTCTGTAGGATGTTGGATTTTGTAAAGGGAACTAGAGGTAGAAGTAAGTTTTTGGTTTTTTCAATAGGTGAGGGGGCTGGTTTGGCATTGGTTAATCCAGTGTCTGCAATAATTTCAAGTGCATATTTTCTTTGGTACATGCATATTCTTGTATGGTTTCTGGCAACCTCCAAACTAAGAAAATATTTCAAGTCTCCAAGATCTTTAATAGGGAATTTGGATTTCAGATAGGTTTTCACTTGCTCAATTGACTATTGATTAGTCCCTGTGATAAGAAGATCATCGACATATATAAGCACAACAACAAATTCTGATCCAGTGCCAATGGTGAACAATGCATGGATCACTTTTGGGATTGGATGAAACCAACGGCAAGAAGAGTGGTAGATAATTTCTCAAATCATTGTCTTGGAGCCTGTTTTAGGCTATACAAAGATTTGGCAAATTTACAGACAGTAGAAGAAGTAGATATAGGAAAAGAGTGTGTGTAGCTTGGAGGCAGATCTATATAAACATCTTCATGAAGATCCCCATGAAGAAAGGTATTAGAAACATCCATTTGAGATATTGGCCAGTGTTTGGCAGCTGCAATAGCAAGGAAGACTCTGGCTATTGTCATTTTTTTTCCACAGGGGAGAATGTTTGGAAGTAATCATCACCTTCTATTTGGGTGAATCCTGTTGCAACAAGTCTAGCCTTGTATCTGTCCACAACCGCATTAGCCTTGTGTTTAATTTTAAAAATCCATTTGCATCCTACTGTTTTCTTTTGAGCTGGGAGATATGAAAGAGTCCATGTGCCATTGTTTTCCAAAGCTTGAAGTTCCTCGGTCATGGCTTTGCACTACAGAGGGTCTTGAACTGCTTGATGATATGATTTTGGCTCATGTAGGTTTGATATATTACAAGAGAAGATTTTGTAATTATGTGAGACATGAGCATATGAGCAATACTTATTTATAGGGTAGGGTGTAGTGCAGTTGGTAGATGGTTGCACTAAGTAGGAAGGTAGGTCAGTGTAGTCTTTATATTTAGCTGGAACAACTTTGTGTCTTTGAGGTCTAGAAGGTATGGCTAAGGTTTCAGGGGTAGGATTTTGGGAGGTATCCTCAGTAGTAGAATGACTCTCATTTGGTTATTCTATTCTTGTCTCATCAATGCCAGTATTTGTTTTCTTATTAACTTCTGTATTGTTGTCTTCTTCCAATATATTAGTAGGATTATCTGGAAAGAGCTTGTCTGTATTTGTTGAAGTAGGGGGACCACAATAGTTTTGAAAGGGAAGATAGATTCATGAAATATAACATCTCTACTGTAGATAACTTGATGAGTTTATAGGTTGTAAACCTTATAGGCCTTTTTGTTTGAAGGATAACCAATGAATATACATATTTGAGATCTTGGTGAAAATGTGTCCCTGTTATGAGAAGGTGTGGAGGCATAGCATAAGCATCCCAGTGTCCTGAGATGGTTGTATTTGGGAGTAGTTCCAAACAAGACTTCAAAAGGAGTTTTGAATTTAAGAACATAACTTGGTATTCTGTTTATGATATAAGTAGCAGTTAGGAGGTAGTCTCCCCAACACTTCTTGGGAAGATTAGCTTGAAATCTCAAGGCTCTGGTAAGTTCAAGGAGATGCCTATGCTTTCTCTCCTCCCTTCCATTGTGTTAAGGCGTGTCTATACATGTGCATTGATGAAGAAGACCTTGTGATAACAAAAGGCTACTCACACCATCATTGAGGAATTCAGTCCCATTGTCAGTTCTAAGGTGTTTGACACTAGATTTGAACTGATTTTTCACTATGGTGAAGAAGTATTGAAAAGTATGGCAGACTTGATTTTTGGATTTTAACAGAAAAGTCCAAGTGGCCCTAGAGAAATCATCTACAATGGTGAGAAAGGAAGTAAACCATCATAGATGCTCTTCCTATAAGAACCCCATACACCACAGTGTATGAGATTTAATAGGTTGGAGCTGCATGAATCACTTAATGGAAATGACTACATGGTTTGTCTTGCTAAGTGGTAGATATCACACTGAACATGAGATTTAGAATTAAGTTGTATATCAAGAGCACTAATGTATTTCATAGAATATAAGGGGACATGCCCAAGTCTGGTGTGTCAAAGATATAACTTGTTTACATGATGAGAAATAGAAAAAAGGTACATATTTGTGATTTGGAGGTATTATTGACATGAGTGGCCATCTTGACTTTGGGTAGATCCAGCTTGTATAAGCCTCTATCATATCTACTAATCTTCTTCATATCCTGTTGAGCTTGGTCGTGAAGGAAACAAGATGTGGCAGAGATATTAACCACAAATTGTTGTCACTAGTTAACTTACTGCCAGATATTAGATTGAAATGAAACTCATAAACAAAGTAGACATTCTTAAGAGTAATGTCCTTGGACAGAATGACACTTTCTTTGTGAGTAATGCTGGAGGTCTTCCCATTAGGTAGATGAATCACAGTGTTGATAAGGAACATGTTAAATGAGATGATCAAAATAGTTGGTGATGTGGTCACTAACACCAGTATCTATAATCCAATCAACAGAGGAGGGTTTGATGCTAGTAAAACACATAGGTTTAGGAGTAGTATTAGTACCTGATAGATGATCCTCATGATTATCAAGCATGACAGTTGTAGTGCTAACATTTTTATACTATTTAGAAGGTTCATAAGCTATTGATGCTGTTCTGGAGTGAACAGATTGGTATTATCTGCAGTGTTAGGGACACTTTTCTTGTTTCCAGAAGGTTTGATAACAACATTGTTGGCAGTGGCATTACTTTCGGTTTTTCTTTTGATTTTGGGCATTTTGGTTGGATTATGTTTAGTACCAAAAAGGGGATGGCATTCAGGAAAACCATGTAGAAAGAAACACTTGTCTTTGGTGTGCGAATCACCATGGCAGTGCTCACAAAAAATCTTGCCTTTAGCAGAAGAGGCTTGATATCCTCCGGTAGGCTTTCCTTTGATGTATTTGTTCCCAGTATTATTATTGATTTTTCTCATCAAGGCAGAAGAGGTATTTTTAAAGTTTATGATATTGACATGCTGCCTTTGTCCTTCTCGGACAAACATATAGACAACTTTGGTTACTGAAGGAAGGGGGTTCATTCTGAGTATCTACACTCTTACATCAGTGTAATTCTCAGATAACCCCATAAAAACTCAGTTAATTTGGTAATATGTCCATATTCCTCTTGAGCCTTGGTTTCACCATAAGAGCAATTGCATACACACTTTGGTATTTGAAGAAGATTGGATAACTCATCCCACAATCCTCTAAATTTAGTGAAATAAGCATTGATGCTCAGATTCCCTTAAGTGCATAGCATGATTCCTTTTTGATCTCGGAAGATTTTAGGGGCATCACTTTGAGAAAATTTGGTGAGGATGTCATCCCAGATTTCATGAAAAGTAGCAATGTATACAATACTTTGTCGAATTCTGAGTTAACAAAATTTAGAATCCAAGAAACCACCATGCTATTACATCTTTCCCAGGCACTAACATACTTGGATGGAGGGATGGGTTTCTTGTTGGAACCATTGACCATACCAAATTTATTCTTGGCAGATAATGCAGTAGTAATAGAGATCTTCCGCTGGTTAAAGTTGGAATCAAATAGAGTTTCTGAAACTAGGTTGATCCCAGGATGATCATTGGGATGAAGGTATATATGGTGGCCAGAATTAAGTTGGAGAGAGGATTCAAGTAGATCATACTCATCAATAGCAATGTTGATATCATTATCTTTGAGTTTTCCATCTTTTGGTGAGGAAGTTGATTCATACATGGTGGAGAAAGGAGAAAGATAATGATGTGGCAAAAGTGCACAGCTTGGGCCGTCCTTGAAATGGGTAGGATATCTGGGCTTGTGAGCACCTTCCCTGAGCCTGTTAAGATCACAAGAACACCTGAGTTGAGGTGCAAGGCAAGGCCTCGCGAAACCCCTCGGCGTGAGAGTAAGTATCAGTGATTGTCAAGAAGCAAATTGTAACGAGGCTCAAGAAAGTGTGTGTACCTTGTTGATGATTATGGAGAGGTATTTATAAGCCCTCAAGGTGATTGAATCCGTCTAGGATTCGCCCGGTTAATCGCCAGAGATAATCAAGGAGGAAATCCCTTGATTCTAGGCGAAACAGTGGTTGGCCAGCGTTGACATAGGAGTTGATAAGGCAAGTGTTACGCCTAAAGCGGGGAAACCTTTGACTTGCCTTAGGAAGCAAATTGTCGGCGTCAGAAGCTTGATGTGTGCTCGGCGAGCAAGGCTGCCCGGTATTACATTTGTATTGATCTCAGAACTTGTCGTCGAAGATCGGCCCACAGTCGAGCGAGGCAAGGCCGGTGCTCGACCGAATGCAGGCAAAGTAAATCGATTCCTCATTGTTACGCAAATATGATTCCGGTCATGGCCTGCAGTCGGACGAGGCGAGGCCTTTGCCCGCCAGTTTGAGTGAAGGGTCATCTTTGCTCGGTGCTTCTCTCATTGTGCTGTTGGTGGGCCCAGGGGTATGGTGCTCGTGATTGGCATGTGGTGCTAACTCGTGCCTTGCTCGTGACCGGTTTGGTAGGGTATATCGGTGGCTGAAAGCTTCTGTGCAGCGGTATTCATGCTCGGAGGCGGGGCGTGTTCCTCTTTGATGTTCGCCCGGGCTTTAACACTTGTGAATTTTCAAGAAGGCCAAGAGTTCGTCGAGGAAAGTTGAGGCGTATCAAGGAAGCTTATTATCCAGGGTGTGATAGGCGCGTGGGCGGAAAAAGCGTGGCCGTCAGAGAAGTTGGAAGCGGTGGGGGACCGGAGACAGCACGAAGAGGCTGCATTTAATGCTGTCATGATGGGCGCTTCGCCAAGCCGCCGGGCCGTGCTAGTTTCCCCCAAAACAGCTGTTGCCCGCTATAAAAGCGCATTCGACTTCTTCTTCCCCTTTTACCGTCTTTGAAGATTTGCAATGTAGAGAGGATTTTTATGAGAACTTCCTTTGCCATTGTTCTTCAGGTGCCTTTCTTAGGTGGAGCCTCCTCCTTGCTTCGGTATCCATTCCACAGTCGGTGCTTGCGGCATTCACGTGGCTCAGATTATTTGAAGGCCTACTGTTCGAGAAGAAAACAACGATAGCTCTCCCCTTTAAATTTTCGCTGTGTTTGCTGGTCTTTCTGGTTTCTTTCTTTCCTTTCTTTATGATTTCATTAGGGTTTAAGAAAGGTAAGACCGCCCTTAGGTAGAGATCGAGGAATAGAACCCGTGGCCTTGTTCGCTAGGCGGGCGTGGCCCCTTTAGGGTTGACCTAGACTTAGGGTTTCTTTACTTTTTCTTCATTAGTTGTCAGGGCGAGAATGCTAATGGCCATCTTCCTCGATCTCTTTGTAGATGTCGACATGTCGAATGCGAGCGAGGCCTTCGGTTATGGTGGGAGGAATGACTCGCTTAGCGGCGAGAGTCTCCCTCAATTAGCGTTGGCGAAGAGGAGTGTCGAGATCACGTGGCAGGGCGGCAGTTCGAAGGCATGTCGCGAACCCCGTGGTAGACCTGATTGATTCTTCTAGCGAGGAGGATTCAGGCGAGGAGAGTGTGGTAGTGGCTTTCTGGTGTCGAGGCGGGGCCTCGGCGAGGAAGCGGCTTTGTCTGCGGAGGATTCGGTGGGCGAGCAAGGGTTGAACAAATAGATTTGGCCGGAGAGGCCTCGTCAAACCGAGGCGGACAATCTGCCGCTTGCTCGGCGTTTTAAGAAAAGCGGTCGCTCTCTCAGTGGAGGCGGCCTGCGAAGAAAAGATCGGCCACGATAGAGTCCCGTTGCCGACTTCTTGACGGAAGGGTGGCCCTCAGTAGTGGTTCCGTTGAAGAGAATCGAAGAGGAGGCCGAAGAAGAGGAGGAGCAGACGGCCAGTGCGTTACGGATGAAAGCCGGATTTATCTGCCTTGGGCTACATTGGACCGCAGCGGATAAAGTGACCGCTTTGGCTCACATCCTTGGGATTGACTCGGCAAGGCGAATAAGATGGGCGTGCCGTGAATATGAAACTTTCAGTGAGCAAGGGAATGAAGTTATATTTTTGCCGACTTTTTAGAGTTGAATTGCGCCTCCCACTGGAGCCTTTCTTGGTTGACTTTTTGCTCGGCAGCGGTTCCATGACGATGTTGAACACCGTCAGAGCCATTCTTTCTTTCACGGTGGCGTCGGTTGCTAGGATCTGAGCAGGACATGTATTTGCTCAGAATTTGTTTGTTTTGCCCAGAGAACGGTGGGAGGATCGGAGTGAGAGCCAACTCTAATTTTTTGAAATTTGTTTTCGAAGTTCAGGGAAGGTGGACTCTTGGGATAGGAGGGTCTTGTTCATAGAATCGAGTCGGTGGCGTTTATGCCTTGCCTCGAAGTCAAAATCCCCAGGCTTCAAAAGCAGGACTTATTTCGGGGAGAAGGCTGTCAGATTAGCCCTGGCTTGGCAGGTGGGGGTGATAGAAGAGAATGAAGCGCGTTGGCCGGCAATTCCTTCTCGATTGGAAGGAGTTGGTTTGTAATCCGCGCAATTTATGCTGGCCGGTGTGATGAGGCGAGATCACGATGTAGAGCCCTCGATCCATGTGCAGAGACCCCATCCTTATTGGGGCGGCGCCACGGCAACATGTTTAAGCGAGGAATGTGTTGAGTGCCAACGCTGGCTTCGAGGCGGAGGCTGCTAGGCGTGCCTTATGAAGATCATGATGGTTTTTTAACGCAATTTTTTCTTGTTTTTTTATACGCTTTAACTAGCTCGCATTGTTAAGTATTGACCCCATTCTGCTCTCCTTGTTTCGGGGATGAAGAGCATGGCCTTGTTGAAGCGAGATTCTGAGGCCAATCGGTGAGGCGGTGACTTGAAGGTGAGCGACCACGTGGCTCTGCTTGAAAGTGCCTTCGGTCCCGGCCAAGAAAACACCGGGCTTGGGCAAGGCCGCAAGCCCGGACTAAGAAAGCACCGGTGCCCAAGTCATCATCCCTCAGCGCAAAGAGGTGGTGCGAGGCGAGACCCGGTGATTGTTGAGGATACCACTTAGGGCAACGGTGCCAACATCTACGTGGTGCCTCTGCCAAAGATGCCAAGGGAAAGGGAAAAGGAAGAAGCCTTTCCCTCCTCCTCACGCCTTTCGGGAGGTTCGCCATCGGGGTTGGAGTCAGGCCACGCCTCTGCTCTGCCCAGTAAATATCTGTCAGACTCAGCTCGGTTGGGCCGGCGACTGGAGGCGGTAGGTTAGATGCCTCATTACAGTCTTTGCCCAGGCTGGTGAAAAGAATTCTGGCGATGCCCCATTATTGGGAGGCATCGACCTTTATCTCGCTAAATGGAAGCAGGGAGGCGGCTTGGTAGGGAAGGTATAATTGAAGGAGGCTACATGATGATCTTGCAGGGATAGAGACACGGCCTTTGGCCACGTCTAGTTGGGAGCGTGGGACTATGCTTGGCGAGGTAAGGCTTTTGAATTGGTTTTGTCCCTTCTTTTGCTTATCTCATGTGTCGATTATCTTTCCTTTGTCCGCGGATCGCTTACTGTACCAATATCTATGATAGGTACAACGAGGAGAAAGCGGCTCATGAGCGGTGACTGGCCAATGAGGGCCTTGCCAAAGAAGGTTGGCGGGTGGCTCGCTGGTGACGAGTTGGAGGTCAGGCTGCCGGCCAAGAAGAAGGAAGCGAATTGTTCGGCGCAATCTGAAGTTGGTCGCCCCGAGGCGACCCTATCTGGCTGGAGCAGTCGGCCGGTGAGGAAGAATCAAGCCAGGCACGGAAAGGCTCAAGCGGATCTGGCCCGGTGCGAGCAAAGGACCGTGCAAGTAGAGAGAGAGCGGCGAAGATGCAAGCCGGAGTCAAAGATGGGAGGCATGTGGAGGATGCTGCTCCAGATTGAAGGGCCGCCAGAACAAGCTGCTGTGGGAAAACTATAAGAAATCCATTGCCTTCGAGGATGACTTTAAGTTGACTTGACTTGGCCAGTGTGGCGATGCTATAGTGCCCTATTTTGCACATGGCGTCAATCATGTCCTTAGGCGACTAGCTGGTCGTGGGGTA
>CM028378.1:55305329-55373347 GCA_013146195.2 Codonopsis lanceolata | reverse complement strand
CAAACCATAAGGTCCCGGTTAAAGGGCCGGTTGAGCTAGAAGTGTTCATCGGCGAGGAGCAAAAGCGAGCGTAAAAGATCACTTTCATGGTGATTGATTTGAAGTCCCCAGATAATATAATCCCGTGTGCCGCAGCATGGCGAAGTTTCAAATGGTGGCATCGACGCATCAACAGCCAAGTTTCATTAATCGTCGTGGAGTTGGGACGCTACTTAAGCCAGCCCGTGCTCGAGTATGTGCGATACCCACAGAGGAAGAAGGGTAAGCTGACCTTAGAGGACGGCGAGCAAAAGATAACCGTTAGTACTAAGGAAACTTCACATGTGACTGTAGGACCATCAGTAGTTGCGATGGTACAAGAAGATTTGGAGATGGATGCAAGCTCTATGCCGACATTGAAGTCGGGGGAGCAGAGCGAGAATGAAGCAGTTATGGATATGACCATGAGCCAGGTTGACGTTGAGACTAGTTCATCCTTGCCAACATTGCAGTCGAGGGAGCAAGTTGAACGAGATGAAGTGGCTAAGCAAGGCATTGATAATCCTTGCCGACATTGACGTCGGGGGGATTTGAGAAACCAAATGAGGTCGTTGAGATTGTGGACGATCCTTTGCCGACATTGACGTCGGGGGGATCGGAAGAACAGGCTGAGGCCATGGAGGTAGATCAGCTTGATAAAGTTGAAGATCGAGCTGAGAAGGATGAGAAGGTGGAGTGCGACACACTCCAAATGCGAGATGAGCCAGAGTTCACGGCTCAGGATGAGCTCGAGGAAGTAATCATCAATTCTGCTTATCCCGAGCAGAAGATAAAAATTGGCAGAGCCTTGACTACGGAGGCACGGGCAAATTTGATTAAGCAACTGCAAGAAAGCCTGGACGTTTTCGCTTGGCGGCCAGAAGACATGCAAGGGGTAAGTGAGGCGGTGGCCTTGCACCGACTCAGTGTCGACCCATCCTTCCGACCAATCCAGCAGCGACCGAGAGTTTACTCGGTAGAAAAGGATCAAGCGATCAGGGAGGAGGTCGAGAAGCTGCTTAAGGCTGACATAATTGAGGAGATACATTACCCGACTTGGTTGGCTAATGTAGTTATGGTAAAGAAGTCCAACGGTAAGTGGCGAATGTGTGTGGATTTCACGGATTTGAATAAGGCCTGCCCGAAGGACTGTTACCCTTTGCCGAGGATTGACAAGTTGGTGGATGCTATTGCGGGGTTCGAGCTTCTCAGTTTCATAGATGCCTACTCCGGGTATCACCAAGTAAAAATGAATGAACAGGATAAGGCTTTGACAGCTTTTCGGGCAGCAGGGGGGCTCTACTGTTACAAGATGATGCCTTTCGGTTTGAAGAATGCGGGAGCTACCTACCAGAGGATGGTAAACACGGGTATTCAGTTCGCAGCTCGGGAGGAATGTTGAAGCTTATATAGACGATATGGTGGTCAAGACGAAAGGGCATGATCATACAGTGGATCTGGGTGAGACCTTTGCCAATCTCAGGAAGAATAGTATGAAATTAAACCCGAGCAAGTGTGTGTTCGGGTAAAGGCAGGCAAGTTCCTCGGGTTTATGGTGACTGAGAGGGGCATCGAGGCTAATCCCGAGAAAATCAAGGCGCTGGTCACTATGAAGCTTCCTCGATGCATTAAGGATGTACAGAGGCTCAATGGCAGGGTGATCGCTCTTGGACGGTTTATCTCAAGATCGGCAGAAAGGTGCTTGCCTTTCTTCAAAGTTCTTCGAGGTAATAAAGGGTTTGAATGGACGCCTGAGTGTCAAAAGGCTTTTGAAGACTTGGTGAAATATTTAGGAAGTCCTCCTTTATTGAGCAGCCCGGTCTTCGGGGAAAGATTGTTTATTTATCTAGCGACTACCGAAAGCAGCAGAGTCGCCTTGGTTAGGGAAGAGAGCAATGTCCAAAAGCCTGTTTATTATGTTTCAAAAGCCCTCACTGATGTAGAGGGAAGATATTTTAATGCAGAAAAATTGGCCTATTCGCTTGTTGTTGCTGCTCGAAAACTTAGAGCTTATTTTTCTGCGCATTCGATTGTTGTGTACACTGACATGCCTTTGAGAAAGATTTTGCACAAGCCAGACACTTCTGGTCGTCTACTCACTTGGTCGATCGAGTTAACCGAGTTTGATATTGATTATCAACCTCGGCGAGCAATCAAGGCACAGGCCTTAGCAGATTTTGTGGCTGAAACAAGTTTTAAGGTTTCTGCCGAGGAAGAAGTGCCGTCTAAAGCGACATCAGTGAGTGTTCCAAGCCTGAAGCCACGACTAGAGTACTGTTGGGAACTTCATGTTGATGGTTCAGCTAGCAGATTTGGAAGTGGTGTTGGATTGGTGTTAGTCCCACCAGAGCAAGACATGGAATTTGAGAAAGCTTTGCTTCAAATTTCCAGCTTCTAACAATCAAGCCGAGTATGAGGCGTTGATCGCTGGGCTTGAGCTCGCGCAGGATATAGGGGTGCGAGCATTGATTGTGTATTGTGACTCCCAGTTGGTGGTGAATCAAGTCAAGGGCGATTATGCGGTCCACCATCCGATCTTGGTCCGTTATTGTGCGATGGTGAAAGAAATTTTAAAGGACTTTGATTACTGGGAGCTGGTGAGAATTGCCCGGGAAGATAACATGCGAGCTGATTATTTGTCGAAGATGGCTGAGGATGAAATTCAGTCCTTGCATCCTGGAGTCATGATCGAGCATCTGGACGTACCCGTTATTGAAAAGGAGACGATCATGGACATCGAGCCGGCTTCAAAGTGTTGGATTGATGATCTCAAGGCCTACATCGAGCAAGGGGTGTTACCCAAGGACAAAAAGGAGGCTAGAACCATCCAGAAGCGATCATGTCGCTATATCATTTTGGATAACATTCTTTATCGGAGATCCTACACCCGACCTTTGTTGAGATGTGTGCGACCAGAGATGACAGAAGGAATCTTGGGAGAGGTGCATGAAGGCAAATGCGGTGGTCATCCTGGTCAGAGATCATTGGCCGAAAAAGTCTTGGCAGCTGGATTTTATTGGATAACTTTGAGGCGAGATGCCGAGATGTATGTTCGCCGATGTGACAAATGTCAACGTACGCGGATATTCCACGCTTGCCATCTACCGAGCAGACTCCTATTATAGCCTCATGGCCGTTCGATATGTGGGGGATCGACTTAATTGGTCCTTTTCCCGTGGCTCGGTCAAAATTCAAGTATGCAGTGGTGGCTGTTGATTATTTTACTAAGTGGGTGGAGGCAAAGCCCCTGGCAACCATAAGTGAAGTTAATGTCATTGATTTTGTTCATGGACACATATGGTGCCGGTTCGGGGTCCCGCGAGCAATTGTGTATGATCATGGGACTCAGTTTTCTGAAAGGTTTACTAAAGCATGCGAGCAGATGCGGGTGAAGCATTGGCAATCGTCAGTAGCATATCCCCAAGGCAATGGGCAAGCTGAAGCTGCGAATAAACAAATCCTGCACGTTCTAAAGCGAAATTTGGAGGATAAGGCAGGAAGGTGGGTAGACGAGCTGCCTTCAGCCTTGTGGGCGGTTAGAACGACTGTTAGAGGACCAACGGGGGAAACAACTTTCTCATTAGCCTATGGATCTGATGCTATGGTTCCGGTAGAGATGTATTTACCCACTCACAGAGTTTAGAATTACGGCATTGCGTCCAATAACGCAGCCCGGGCTTCCGATCTAGATTTCCTAGAGGAAAAACGGTTGGAGGCTAAGATGAGGATGGCTAATTATAAGCAGCGAGCAAAAGCCCATCACGATAAAAGGGTTCGTGGAAGGTCGTTTGCTGCGGGGGATTGGGTCCTCCGTAAGATTGAGGCAACAGGTCATCGAGCTGAGTGGGGTAAGCTTTCGCCAAATTGGGAAGGGCCTTTTCAGATTTCTAGGGTCATTAAGGAAGGTACTTATATGCTGCGAACAGAGGATGGTGACGAACTGAAGCATCCATGGCATGCGGATCATTTGAAGAAATACTATTGGTAATTGACTTGCAATATGTAATTCTTTGATCCTTTTCTTATACCAAATAGTAATGGTGAAACTCGATTGTCCTTTCAACTTTACGTTTGGAAGATGGTCTTCGAGTTGTTTTTTATTGTTTTCTCGATTATTCTCTTTATCGAGCATGAGATGATTTTTGCTCGCTTAATGAGTTGGTGTTCGAGTTAAATATTTCCTCGATTCTTTTTTTTCGAGCATAAAGGGCTTTATGCTTGAGAAGAGGGTTTGAGGGGTGAGGTTTTCCCGGTCCTCGATTATTCTCTTTTTACGAGCATAGAAAGCTTTATGCTCGTAAAAGGAGTTGATGTTCGAGTGGGATAGTTTGGCTACTAGTGATTTCTTTCGCCCGAGTAAAGGATATCTTTGCTTGGGAAAAAGTTAGATATACAAAAGCAATATTCTTCAAATTATGTCAGAAAGCATGCATGAGGGAATAAAAGCAGTCATCCAAAAAGAAAAATGAGTTGCAGAAATATTACAGACTTAAAAACATAAATTGTTTTGGGATCAAGGCACGGAGGCCAGAAAGGCACGCAGGCCAGAAAGGCACGCAGGCCAGAGTTGTGGTTTCAAGCACTTGGGGGCAGCATGGCTATTGTTAGTTGTGGGGGCTGGTTCGTGGGTTTCTTCGGTAGTAGTTTCCAGGATGGTTACTTCGTCATCGGCTTGGTTGGGAGCAGTCTCATCTGTTGAGAGGGGAGCTTGGGACCCCCAGATTTGGGTCATTAACTCGGTAACAGTGGGGTTGGTGACAGGAGGTGGATTCCATGGAGACAGGCCCTTCTCGACATCTGCTTCGGCCAGTGATTCCAGTTCATCTTCGTTGAAGGGCACGAGGGCATGACCAGGGCGGGCAGACGAGCTGAATAATGGATTGGCACCCCACTCAGCGAGTTGCTCGGGTCGGATCTCCAGCCCGCTGTAAGAAATCTGCCTCAAGATATGGTTCATGCCCTGCAAGAAGAACGGATAAGCCTCACCTTCAACGCAGCTAGCGAAGTCGTCAGAGCTCTTATAATCTTCGATGATCTTTTGTTTTTGTTCTTCGCTTGTCAAAGAGCTGGTCTCCATCAACTTCTGTTCGAGATCAAGGACCATGGCATTAGCAGCTTCCAGATCACTCTGGCAAGAGCGAAGCTCTTTGCGCACCCCGGTTATGTTGTTCAGGGCTGTTTCTTCAGATTTTTTGGAGAGGTTTAGCTGGGACTCCAGGGATTTCTTCTCGGCTTCGATTTGGGAAAGCTCGGTTACCTTGCTCGTAAGGGATTCCTCGGTACTCTTGAGTTCAGCTCGGATGGAGTTGATCTTTTCCTCCAATTCATTCTTCTCAGCGGTGAGTGTATTGTTGGCGTTGAGGTTGGTTATCAGGCGTTCATACATCAAGATTGATTTGTTGGCAATCTGCAAGAAAAGATGCTGCTAAGGAGACAGAGAATTTAAGGAAAATAAGGCTATAAGAAGAAAGCATTACCTCGGTCATACACATTCCCATTTCGCCAATCAAGACAGAGCTCGCTTGATCGGCATACTTCTTTTGGACTCCACTGTGATGGAGTCGTTTCATCAGACCAAGGCCGGTAGTGGCTTGAAAACCGCTCCGTTTGTTGATATTGACATTGTTGAGGTCGGGCACATTGGCAAGCTCTCTAATGAGTGCAGCGGCTTTCGGCTGGTCATCGGGCATGACAAAATTGTCCTTTTACCAGGAGGGGATGCTCTCCTCGACCACAACTTTTTCTGTTCGGCGTCTTGTCCTTCTAGGGCTTTCACTTGCTTCAACATTAATGATGGGAGGATGGGACGCTACTTCTCGCACGCCAGTGCCGGATAGTAGTTGTTGCGAGGTTGGACTCGGGTTGATTGCGTTTTATCCAGCTTTGGAAGTGTTAGCGGGGCAGAGGAAGACGACAGTCGGGTGAAAGATGTTTAGCTCGTTTGTTTGAACTTTTCTTCGCAGCTTGCATGAATTTGCTGACATCAGTTAATTGCCTCATATCTGCATAAGAGAAAAAGAGCGTTGAAGAAGAGGAAAACATAGATTTGCAAGTCTATTAAAAAGAAGAAAAGATGTGATTGAAGTGTTAACTGGTCAGCAAGAAGGAAGGTCGGCAGAGAGCTCTAGTGCGAGCACATTCCTCGCACTCATCAGGGAATTTTTTCCCGTGGCATGAACCCCAGTAGAGATGTGGAACTTCAGGCTCAAGGACGACTCATGGTTCGATTCCCTCTATGGGCAGGTACGAGATTCCAGCCAGTCGAAGAAGGGTGAGGTCAGAGGTAAGAGTTCGCCAGTCGAATACAAAGTCTTGTCCAGCTCGTCCCTCCTTCGCTCCCAGTAAAGCCCTAAAAGCTTTAGCTATCCTGGGCTCACCATTGCGATAGGCATTCTTATCAAGGTCGGGGAGTCCGTAGTCGCTGAGGTAAGGAGCAAAGGGCCAGCCAATGCTCGATTCAACGAGTAAAGCCTTTGAGTCCCAACCATCAACTTTGTTGGGTCCATCATTGAGGAGTTTGAAGTAGTTATGGTTCGACCGACTGCTGATGCGACCAGACTTTTTGTCAAGGGAGAGAAGGAAGAACTTTCGAAACAAGGTCATGTCGGGCTCGAACCCGAGCGACCTGCAAGCAACGGTGAAGGAAACTAAGAACCTAACTGTAGTTAAAGTTAAGTCGCAGGGGAGAGTATTGGAAGCGTTCAGTAGTTCAACAATAAACGGGTCGAGAGGGAGACGAAGCCCGACGAGAAAGAAATCAAAATAGAACACCATCTTGTCCCCTTGGAAATTATGGCCTTTGGTGTCTATGTCCAAGTCGAAGGCATGGACTCGGTAGTGCTCTGGGTTAATTCCTAGGGAGTAAAACCAGGTGCTTACTTCTTCTTCGGAATTTAAATCTTCCCATCTAATGGAAGCAGGAGAGAATGGAGCGATAGGAATGGAGGAAGTTCCACTGGTTCCGGGCAGTTGATTGTTTGGATGGGAAGGAATTTCTACTTGTGCTGGTTCAGAAGAATTGTGGAAGCCATCGTTTATAGTTCGCTCCTCCAATTGTGCATCTCTTCGTCGGTGAGGAATCAGTGTAGCTTCCTCTTGCTCGCTTTCTTCATGGCTCAAACACGAAGATGGTTCTTCTCTTAGTGCCCCGTGGTCGTAACTTTGACCTTCAATCTCAGATACAGTGCCCTCGCTAGACATCCTACAGGAAGAGGAATCGAGAAAATGTGTATTAAAGATTGATCGGGGTAGACACCGACATAAGCAAAGTTAAAAACCTAGGGCAAATAGGTCATGGGATCAATGAACAGGGCACCGATTACAGATTTCTCGATTCCAGTGGTTTGGATTGAAACGGTTAAAAAACAGTGAAGAGCAAAATGGTTTAGACAAGGGTTTATTACATCTAAGTGTTTGAGTAGTTCGTTGAGTTGGAAAGGGGTTTAATCAACATGAACCCTAATTTGAAAATGGAGAGATGGAAGTACAAATGGAAATTGGAGGAGGAAGAAAGAAATACCTGGTAGTTTCAGAGGATCTTGATCTCGATTCCGGAAGCGTTGCCTGAGAGATTGAGCCGGGAAGTTTGATTGTGGTTAGAGTCTGCAGAGTGCTCAATCGATTTGTTCTCTATTAAGTTTCTTCAAGAGTTTATGAGTGGTAAAGCTTTGAAAGGAGGTGAATTTTGTTTTTTATACTTAACAGAATCGCCGGTTGGAGAGTACGGATCACTGGGCTCGAATAGCGCGGCGCTGTGAACGAGGCGGCATTAAATGTAGCGTGGAAAATTGGGCCTGTCCTTTCAGGGCTGGCGGCTGACGGTTTAAACTTTCAAGAAACGCCTCTTTAAACGTCTTTTGGGTAACCGCCTATTCAGATTTTTGGCTCCAAGACTATTTGGATTACGTATTTGAAAGATTTGATTATTCTGGAGAGTGCTCTTTGAATTTTTTGGGCTCCTCCTCGTCACGAGCATGAATGCTCGTTGAAACAAGGAGTAGGGGGCTACTGAACTGCCCGGCCCAATAGGCCCAAGCCATGAGTCACGGGCCAAGCGTTCGGATTTTGTGCGAGTAAGCGAGCAAGGCCCTCACCCGAACAGACGAGCAAAACTGTGGCCTTTAGCAAGTGAATTACCGGCGAGCTGGGGGCTTAACCAACGAGCAGGACTTACAATGCTCGCTAGTTCCAAATGCTATCAGTTGAGGACAGCTATGTCCGGGCAAGATTAAGTTACAGTTCTGGACAGTTATGTTCGGGACACTCTCCATTGAAACCGTTATCGTTAATGGGCCAATTAATATGCCCGCCATTGAAGGCCACGATCATTCATGGGTAGTTATTAACCATTATGGGTAGTTATTAACCGTTATGAGCAGTTATTAACAGTGGCTAGCGGTTATGCCCTCCGACAGGTATAGAAACTTAGGGAAATGAAGAAAAAGGTACGCACAATCTAATTCTCTAGCTGAAACTCTGTCAAATTGGCTACTCATTTGTTGAGTCTTATACTGATTCTTACGCCGGAGGGCCTTTGCAGGGAGTGCCCCTGCCCAGTTCACGGTTGTTCTTTCGTATTGCAGAGTTGGGCTTCGAGGATTTAAGGACACGTTGAAAGCCAGGTGTTCAGATTGGGCTTATACAGTGCATCCTAATTTCTTGGACGCATCATTATTATTATGAAAAAAACATATTTTTTTACTTTTTTATTTTGAATTGAAAAAAAGAACTTCCTTTTTTTAGTTTTTAGTTTTTAGTTTTTTTAAAAGAAAAGTAAACCACGTATTGCAAATGATTTTTTTTTTTGAAAACTCTTGCTCTTTTTTTTTTTTTTTGAAAGAAGACAGATTTTTTTTATTATTGCATTGAACTTTTTTTGTTTTTTTATTTCTTTGGCAAAGAAATGAGCATTATTTGTATTACTTTGTTAAAAGGAAAAGAAAGCTGAGTATTGTACTTTAATTATTTTATTTTTGAAATGGGATGGAACGATTACGTACCTCGAGACGACATTTTTAGAAGAGTAAAGAATAAATAATCAACTCTTTTCTTTTTCAGCCCCCGAAAATTGTTAGCGTACCAAAGGAAAACAACACAAAAATTACAATATCTATATATATATATATATATATATATATATATATATATATATATATATATATATATATATATATATATATATATATGTATGTATATATATATGTATGTATGTATGTATGTAGATAAAACTGGAGTAAAGGAAAGAAAATTTTGTTTTTGATTTTTTAAATTTTTTTTATTTATTTTTTGATTTATCTGAAAGACTAAAACTTATATACATAAAAGAAGCCAATGAAATATAACAAAGAAAATAAAACAAGCATATTGACAACCTCAAAGAAAGTGAGTCTAGCCCTCTTTTTGTTTTTTTAAACAATTAATTAAATCCGCACCAGAGTCGCCACTGTGAATGCCTTGTTTCACACCTGTCTCATTACTGAAAAGTGAGTGGTTTCAAAACTTTAGTGCGTGTAATACACTTGGCCTCGGTGTGAACTCAAAAATATGTTAACAAAGTAGTCACCTCTATTTTATGGTTAAATATAGAGAAACCAAAAACACCAAAATGTATGGGTTCGGGTGCTAAGTTTCGAGTTAGGAAGGAGTTAGACACTCAACTCGCCATTTCGGTCTTACAATGAGTTTTTAATATGCTTGTTTTATTTTATATACTTTGGTTTTAAAAAGATAGATTTATATATAACAAATGGAAATAAATAAAAGTTACATTACATTTTACTAAATGAAATAAAGTAAAAGTACAATTGAAATAATAAAGTTAGAGAATAATAACAACATTTTTATAAGCTATCTTAAAAAATAAAATAGTTATGCTAATAACAAACATATTTAAATTACATATATAGACAAAAAAAGAAACTTATTAAATAATAAGAAATTATAACTATTCTTACATTTAAAGTATAAACAGAAAAGAAGCTAATTAAACAGAAAGAAATTATAATTACTTTTACATTTAAGTAAAAACATGAAATAAACTAATTAAACAATAAAAATATAATTACTTTTACATTAAAGGAAAGACGGAAAAGAAACTAATTAAACTATAAAAACATAATTACTTTTACATTAAAGTAAAGACAGAAAAGAAACTAATTAAACAATAAAAACAAAACTACATTTACATTAAAGTAAAGATGGAAAGGAAACCAATTAAATACCTACATTTTAACTCTTTCTATATTAAATTAAAAACATAATAGAAACTAATTAAATATCTACATTTTAACTATTTCTATATTAAAGTAAAAGCAAAAAAGAAACTAATTAAATATCTATATTTCAACTATTTCTATATTAAAGTAAAAACAGAAAAGAAACTAATTAAATATCTATATTTTAACTATTCTATATTAAAGTAAAAACAAAAAAGAAACTAATTAAATATCTATATTTTAACTATTTATATATTAAATTAAAAATATAAAAGAAACTAATTAAATATCTATATTTTAATTATTTCTATATTCAAGTAAAAACACAAAAGAAACTAATTAAATATCAATATTTTAACTATTTTTATATTAAAGTAAAAACATAAAAAAAAAACTAATTAAATATATATATTTTATTTATAGAATAGAATAAATACTTACGGGGACAGAACTTACCTCCTGTGAGTGTCTGAATCCAGTATATGCCTAGGCTTAAACTCTCTAGGCGGTCTACATGTGCTTTCCATATCCTTCCGAGAAAGGAAAGTTTTTTTGTTGTTTGTTTGTTGTCGTGTAGACGGAGTGTTACACTTTAGCTAAAATGGGTAAAGGCGGTAGGAGTTTGTAGAATTTGGGCAGAGTAACTGCTTGTGTTTGTTGTATTTGTTGTATTTTGTGTCTAAATTTGGGCGGCGTAACAGTTGCGTTTGATGTATGTCGTGTCTGAATTTTGGCGGCGTAACTGCTTGTATTTGTTGATTTTGTTGTATGTCGTGTCTGAATTTTGGCAGTGTAACTGCTTGTATTTGCAGCTTTCTGCAACCGGGTTTAGGGTGAGAACCTAATCGGTTAATTAGGTTTCTATTTGGATGGAGGTTTAGGAGTGTTTAGGGAAGATTCCTCAGCCTAAAGAGGAGAATGATTTTTATAGCTTAATCAGGAAGAGCAAGAGAGAGTAACTAGGCAGAGCAGCGGTTGGGAGAAAATTATCTGTGAAGGTTCTCCGTCCAAATGAAGGAGGGAAACCCCTTTATTAATAGGCGAAGAGGAGCAGACTTAAGGACGAGGGAAGACTAGATATTTTACATTTGAGCTTTAAAGTGTTGTACCTCGCGTTGAAGGAGTTATACCATAGAAGGAAAACATCAGGCTTAAAAACGGAAATGGGCGTCACCTTATACAGAAAGGTGGGCAACGCCCATTTTGGTCATATCCCAAAATGGTATTGGGTGGCACCCAATCTTGCTTGCTTTGGGAATTTTCATTTCCCCCCTACTGTTATCGTTTTTCCTTTCTTTTTTGATTCTTCTTTGACACTTTTCCCCCCTGAAACTTAACGAAAACTTAATATTTGTTAGTCCATTTATAACTTATAAATTATACTTTTAGGACATTTTAAAATTAAAGGTACGAATTTGGGGTGTCTACACATTGCATAGGTCTTAGACTGTGAGAGTCCTTGTCTCAGTCCTACTCTTACGTGATGGCCTCAACAGACCAGTTATTCCAGTACACCAGCACCAACAGACTTGCTACAGGTTAATAGATTCTTCAAAGATATCAAACCAATAGACATGTTACGGATTGATAGTCTCTTCCTCGAGTATATCAACCAGTAGACCTTTCTACTGGAAGATAATCTCATTAAAGGAATATCAAACCAGCAGACCTTCAAAACTTCTTAGGCTGCACATGCGAACTAAAGTGGAATCATTGCTGACGTTCAAAAATGACAAAAGGCTCAAGCTTCACCGCAAGTCAACTTGCGCAACAGTCTTGACATCTCTCAAACCTATAAGATCTAGTTGGATTTTATTCAACAAATATTCCCCTCTACATTTGGTATTCGAGTTCAAATGAAACTACTTTATTGGAAAACCAAATATCAGTGTACTATTCCATCAGATCTACACAATAGTGATACATCAACTCAGTCTGACTTATGGATAACTTTTTTTAGAGAGATAGAGAGATCTTTAAGAATATATTTATCCAACAGTCCATAAGATTTACTCTTATCCAACAATCACTACAACGACTATAGATCATTCGAAGATTATCTCAACGGATCTATAGTTTTCTGTCTATAAAAGAAACCTCTTCTCCCTTGTTACAAAGAGCGATCAAGATCGAAAAAGAGAGAGATCTCAAAGATCACCGTGGAAAACACATACCTCTACAAAACACATTCTGTGTATTGTAAAAAAGAAAAGTTAGAAGGAAGAAAGAGTGATCTGAAAAGTAACAACAATAGAGATCAGTGTCTTGATCAAGAACTCCTTTATTGATTTGAGCACTTTGACCTTCTTAAAAAAACTCAGTCACTACAACAATTCAGAAATCCAATCCTTTGGTAGAGACCAAGCACTCCAAGTTATGTTGAAGATAGATCTCTAAACATGTCAAAGGAAGATGAAGATCTAACTGTCTGCATTGCTTTCATACCAACAAATTTGTATTCCATTGCAAGGAATGTTAGTTGTGCAATAGTAGGTCATCATAGGTCGTCGAGTGCTTTGCACTTAGTTACTCAGATATTCCTTATCTGAGCAACCCATAAAATTGTCTTCTCATGTTGTATCTCCTTGTTTCCACCTATTCCTGACTTGTTCATGAAACTATGAGAAATGAGTTCTTGAATGGGGATGGAATCCAGGGGAAGAAAGTAGATGGCTAGGTTAGAGAGTCTAGGTTGATGCATTAAGCACACTTGCATTTGAGTAAACCTCTGCTGATTTGCGATATATTATACATTCATCAAACTCAACTCTGATCTCTCTTTCTAGTGCTTAAAGGGTTTTAATTAACTAAAGCTATCTATTCTTGAACCCATGTGTCTTGCATATGAAGAAGTGTTAAGTATGTTGTTGTTCTGAACATATATTCGTGTACAACTGCTTAAGCCTTCGAAGTTAAATTTGTTTAGACAGAATATTTACGCTGCCAAACTATTTAAGAAGCTAACAATTTATCTACAATCTGTCAGCATAGTTCATTACTTAGCTATGAACAACTTTGTTGCCCAGTACAACAACAGACCTATCTCAAAGTGTTTCACCATATTCGATATGAATAGTGAGAGAATTTTAAAGTGGTAACATAGATATCCCCCCACTAGCCATTTGATCACATCCATAGGACCAACAATAAATCTATCCAAAGATAGTTTTAATATTTGACATATTTTATTGTTAATATTTGACTATTACTACAAGAGTACCACTTACGGTTAATATCATTGTCCAAAGACTTGGTATTAAGCTTGTGTTAGGTATCTTGCGATGTTGTCATAAAAATTAAATCTATTTAAATATTATTTACTTAATGTAAGTATTCTTGTTTAAATTTTTCTTTTTGTTCTCTCTTCAACTATAATGTCTACTACTTCATTATCTGCCAACATGAATAATGTTCCAATGTTAAATGGAAAAAACTTTAAGCATTGGAAAGAAAATATATTGATTGTTCTTGGCTACATAGACATAGACTTGGTGTAGACACCCCAATTTCGTACCCTCCCCCCAATTTCCTAAAATGTCCAAAAATATATTTGCTATATGAAAGGACTAACGGACGTTACTTTCTGTTAACCTTTCGGGGGGCAGAATGATCAAAGTGATAAGATGACATGACGGGGGAGCGGACTGGAAAAAGAGGAAATCTGTGAAGAAATACAAGTCGGGGTGCGGTACCCCATCTTGCATGTGCCACTCCTCGTTTTGCTTTTCTACCTTCTCCAGTTGCTGCCTTGTGTACCCTGTATGAACCAAAAATCTTGCACAAGGTACCTGCCTCCCATACCCTATTCAGCCAGTTGCTTGGGACATAATTCTCCTATAAATAGAGGCTTTCAGCCTCTTCATTCAACACCCTAGCCTTCTCCCACGACTTTTGATGCAGGCAGTCTCGCGCTTGATTATCTCGATCGTTTGGACCGGGTGCACGGAAAAGGGCATAACTTTTGACTCGGGTGGAGTTACGGGGCCCGCCACATATCAAATCGAAGCTCTTGGAAAGACGGACGAAATTAACTGAGTGAAACTTGTTTACGAGCTATTCTTAAGGCCAAAAAAACGTCATTTAGATAGTGTTACGGGCCATTGACGTTTTTTTATTAGTTTTAGGTTTTTTTTTTGTAATTTCGACAATTTATTGCTTTTAGGGTTTTGAGCATATTTAAACACTTTTAGGGTTGTTTGAGAGGCAGTTTTGCCGTTTTATGAATAAGACACTTTTTCCTAATTCCGGTATTCATTGAATCAACGCGAATTGATGCCCAGATCGTGGTAGGTTTGTGAACCTCAACAAGGTTTGGAAGATCAACGCTGGTAGTCGTGCACGATCTCAAGAGTTTTGATAGTTATCGTTACTTTTAATTACCTTCCGCTACATCAGTTGGTATCAGAGCCGAATCTTCCTTTTCATCATGGTCGGCGGCAGGCGTAATGCGCGACATCAACGTGTGGAAGAAATTTATGAGCGTGATGATGCGGCTCAACTGGAACAACGGATTGGACAGATGGTGGATGCGAAGATGGAGCAGATGATGATGGTTTTAACCGAGAGGATGACAGATATGATGGGAAACCTGAATAGGCGGGGAACGCCGGAACAACAAAATCAAAACGGGCAGGAAGATGGGGTAGGAGGCGGCACAGATGGGGAGGACGATGGTGGGGAGTTCAACGAGGGCATTCCACAGGCCTGTCGTAGGAGACCACGAGCCCCAATCGCAGAAGATGTGAGGTGATGGGAGATGTGTATGCGCATTGAAATACCTGAATTTCACGGCAGCCTCAAAGCGGACGAATTCCTCGATTGGTTAGCAACTACGGAGGAGATTTTGGAGTTTAAGCTAGTGCCGGAGAATAGACGGGTGGCTCTTGTCGCAACTAGGCTGCGGGGACGGGCGACGGCTTGGTGGCAACAATTAAAGACCACACACAACAGACTCGGTAAGTCAAAAATTGCAGATTGGGAAAAGATGAAGAAGCCCCTGCGAGCTGCGTTCTTGCCACATAATTACCAATGGCTCTTGTACCAGCGGTTGCAGAACTTGAGGCAGGGATCCAAGTCGATGGATGATTATACCACTGATTTTTTTTTTATCAATTGCGGGCTAGGAATGATGTTCAGGAAACAGAAGAGCAATTGGTGGCATAGTACATTGGAGGGTTGAGGGCTCCGATTCAGGATACTCCTAACATGCTAGACCCCGGAACAGTGTCGGCGGCACATTAGAGGGCTTTGGTGATCGAAAAATAGGCGCGGCGTGTGAATTTTGGTGGGGGTAGTACCAGTGTAAATACCACCAACGTTAACAACAATAGCGGTGGCGGAACTGAGCGTGTTGTCGGTAGTCAGTCTGGCAGAGGGGCCAGTAGCAGTACTATGAAGTGTTTTGCCTGCGGGGAAATTGGGCATAGGCAATCAGAGTGCAAAAAAAGGGGCAAAAGAGCACTATTTGCTGAAGTCGAGGAATAGCAGGAAGACGACGATGTCGTAATCACAGACAACCCGATGTTGCAATAATTTCCAGTCAACGTGCACCATTCTGGGCAAGGTCTGTCGTTTCGTGATTGATTCGGGTAGCTGCGAGAACATAGTTTCATGGGAACCAGTACAAAAACTAAATATGAAGACGGAAAAACACCCCAAGCCCTACAAGCTAGCCTGGCTCAAGAAAGGAGAAGAGGTAACTGTTTCTGAACGCGCCCTTGTTTCTTTTTCGATTGGATCAAAATATAGGGATGATGTATTGTGTGATGTAGTAGCTATGGATGCATGTCATTTGTTGTTGGGATGACCCTGGCAATTTGATAAGAGGGTGGTTCATGACGGATGGGCCAATACTTATAGCTTGGTAGCAGATGGGACCAAAATTACACTCGTACCCAGTAAGCCGGTTGACGTGAAACCCATTTCAGCCGGTACGAGTAAGAGCTTGTTGTCACTAGCCCAGTTTAATGAAGAATTACAGGAAAGTGAGACGGTGTTTGTGTTATTTGGAAAAGAAACAGCTGACCTGATACCAATCCCGGAGCTTGTATTGCCGTTGTTAGCAGAATTCTCCAGTGTCTTCCCAGATGAACTACCTGAGGGACTCCCACTCCTCTGTGACATACAGCACCATATAGACTTGGTTCCCGGAGCGGTACTACCTAATAAGCCTCACTACAGGATGAGCCCTAGTGAGCATGAGGAGTTACAGAGACAGGTAGAAGAGTTGTTGGCTAAGGGGCAGATTACGGAGAGTATGAGTCCATGTGCTGTACCTGCCCTGCTGACGCCAAAAAAAGATAGGACTTGGCGTATGTGTGTGGACAGTAGGGCCATCAATAAGATTACTGTCAAGTACCGGTTCCCGATTCCGAGGCTGGATGACTTACTAGATCAGATCAACGGGGCCATTATCTTTACAAAGCTAGATTTGAAGAGCGGGTACTACCATATACGAGTTCGGCCTGGGGACGAATGGAAAACAACATTTAAGACTCGAGAGGGGTTGTATGAGTGGCTTGTGATGCCCTTCGGATTATCTAATGCACCGAGCACCTTCATGCGAGTGATGAACCAGTTGCTGCGGCCCTTCATTGGTAAATTCGTAGTGGTTTACTTCGATGATATCCTCGATATACGCCAGCCTTCTCAAGAACACTTGCAAAGATGTGTGGAAGTTCTGACTGTGCTCCAGCGAGAACAGTTTTATGCAGCAAAACATAAGTGTGTGTTTATGGCTTCGTCTGTGTTATTCTTGGGTTATGTGGTTTCAGCCAAGGGGTTACAGTTTGATGAGGCGAAAGTAGCAGCGGTGCAAAACTGGCCCCGACGAACCACCATCTTTGAGGTTCGAAGTTTCCATGGTCTGGCCTCCTTTTACAGGAATTTTATTCCCCCACTTTAGTAGTATTATGGCGCCGGTGACTGAATGCATGAAGGGCAGTAAGTTTCAGTGGACAGATGACGCAGATGAGGCATTTCGACTAATTAAGGAACGTCTTACCACGACACCCATTCTAGTGTTACCAGATTTTGCACAACCTTTTGAGCTACATACTGGTGCTTCAAAGGTTGGGATTGGAGCGGTGTTGAGTCAACATGGCAGACCGGTAGCATACTTCAGTGACAAGTTATCAGGCGCTAAGACTCGCTACAACACTTACGATGTCGAATTCTACGCAGTGGTGCAGGCTATCAAACACTGGAGGCATTACCTGTTCCATTGCGAGTTCGTCTTGTACACTGATCATGACTCCTTGAGACACCTTCATCGACAGGACAAGGTATCTCCACGACATGCACGGTGGGTTGCCTACCTGGAAAAATTCACATTTGTTGTTAAGCACAAGGCAAGGGTCACTAATCGGGTCGCAGATGCTTTGAGTCGCAGAAGCAACTTTCTGGTTACCATGGGGGTTGAAGTGCCAGGATTTGACTCCTTCCATGAATTATAAGTCGCTGCTGACCCCTACTTCATAACAGTACTTCAACACATTGAAGAGGGCCGCCAATCTGACTTCTTACTGCATGACGGGTTCTTATTCAAGGGTAATCAACTTTGCATTCCTGAGTGTAGTATGCGGTTGAAGATAATTCAGGAACTCCATGGTGAGGGACACGTTGGCAGGGATAGGACATTACAGCTTGCCCAAGCATCTTACTTCTGGCCCAGTATGCACAGAGAAGTTGAGCGCTACGTGCAACGTTGTCGGATTTGTCAAGTTTCTAAAGGGGCTGCCACCAATGCCGGTTTGTATATGCCCCTTCCAGTCCCTTCTCAACCATGGGTGGACGTTAGCATGGACTTTGTGTTGGTCCGAACACGGGTAATGATTCTATTTTCGTGGTCGTGGATCGTTTCTCCAAGATGGTCCACTTCATTCCCTGCAAGAAGACTACAGATGCTGTCAATGTTGCACAATTGTTCTTCCGTGAGATTTACCGTTTACATGGGTTGCCTACGCCCATTGTTTCGGATAGGGATACTCGGTTCCTTAGTCACTTTTGGCGCAACCTATGGAGAATGGTGAATACGCGACTCGATTTCAGCAGTGCCTACCACCCGCAAACAGATGGACAAACTGAGGTCGTCAATAGATCGCTTGGTAATCTTCTGCGTTGTTTGGTTGGGGAGCATACTAAAGGTTGGGATCAAAAACTGTGTCAGGCGGAGTTTGCTCACAACCATGTGGTTAATCGTAGTACAGGGTTCAGCCCATTCCAAGTGGTTTATTCAATTCAGCCCAAAGGACCGCTTGACCTATTGACTCTGCCAACCAAAGGGAAGGTTCACAGTAAGGCCGTAGACTTCGTGGAAGGGCTGGTCGATGTTCATCGTGCGCCAGGACAACTTACAAAAGAACGCCAAGTACAAACAAACAGCCGATCAGAAGCGTAGGCATGTTGAGTTCCAAGTTGGGGATTTTGCGTGAGCTGTATTGACCAAGGATCGTGTTCCAGCTGGGGCGTATAACAAGCTGTCTGCCAAGAAGATTGGTCTAGTAGAGATCATTGAAAAAATCAACCCCAACGCTTATCGTTTGAAACTGCCGAGTCACATCCGTACCACAGATGTGTTTAATGTCAAACACTTACTTTCTTTTCATGGGGACTCCTTTGATGATGATGATGCTGTTGGTAATTCGAGGTCGAATTTTGTTCAGCCTGGGGGGAATGATGTAGGCAGTCTCGCGCTTGATTATCTCGATCGTTTGGACCGGGTGCGCGGAAAAGGGTATAACTTTTGACTCGGGTGGAGTTACGGGGCCTGCCACATATCAAATCGAAGCTCTCGGAAAGACGGACAAAACAAACCGAGTAAAACTCGGTTATGAGCTATTTTTAAGGCAAAAAAACGTCATTTAGATAGTGTTACATGCCATTGAAGTTTTTTTATTAGTTTTAGGTTTTTTTTTTGTAATTTCGACAATTTATTGCTTTTAGGGTTTTGAGCATATTTAAACACTTTTAGGGTTGTTTGAGAGGCAGTTTTGCCGTTTTATGAATACGACACTTTTTCCCAATTCCGGTATTTATTGAATCAACGCGAATTGATGCCCAGATCGTGGTAGGTTTGTGAACTTCAACAAGGTTTGGAAGATCAACGCTGGTAGTCGTGCGCGATCTCAACAGCTTTGGTAGTTATCGTTACTTTTAATTACCTTCTGCTACATAAACTTCTCTCTCTCTTCTCCCTTGCCTCTACACAAGTGATCAAGGCTCCCAGCCTCCTCCTCCCTTGCTTTGTGCAAGTGAGCCTTCGAGCCTTCGACCCCAGGTCTACTGCCCCGCGGCAGCCTCTTCCCTTGCCCGAGCAAGCGAGCCCCTTCATTCCTTGCCCCCGGCGAGCCTATCTAAAAAGTCAAAAGGCACGGTCACGCTACCCGGATAGCAACAAATGATGATAACACAATGATAACAACATAATGACGACAACACTATAAACAACAAAAGATAAAAAGAATTTTTCTTTCGAGGAGAAGATAGGGAGAACCTACCAGAAACTACGAGCGCCTATTGGGCTAAAGCCTACGCGTATATACCGAGATCAGAATTTCTTGCTACAAGAGGTAGGTATCCATTTATTATTATGTCCCGTAGTTAATTAAAATATTTAACAATAATAGATAAAATATTATTAGTATGATATTTATAAATAATACGTTAATTAGTTTATAAATTTTTTTATGTCATAAATATAAATAATAATTATATTATTTATTGTTTGTAAATACTATGTGTAAATAATATAGTAGATAAAGTAGTATTTGTATGTAAATATTAAAATAGTAGTATTTGTATGTAAATAAAATATTAAAACAGGTACTAGCATGCTTAGATAACGACTAACACACTTCAAATGCTAAAATGACAAAATAGCCGTTATTATGCCCAAACAACATCCCGCTTGGCCAATATAAATATATATAAACATCCTTCTAGACTAAACACGATAATTTAAGCATGTTATTTAGCCAAAATCAAATGAGATCAAAAGGGCGAGTTGGGTGCCTAACTCCTTCCCAACTCGTAACTTAGCCCCTGGACATACACTTTGTGGTAATTTTGGTTTTTCTCTGTTTAACCTTAAAATGGAGGTGACGACTCTGTAATTAACTTTGTTAGTCCACAATGAGATCCAAGCATATTCCACACACTTCAATGTTCTTGAAACGCACCCGCCTTTCCCGGTGGCGGGGCCGTCTCGGAACGGGGTTCTCACACTTGGCATTAAGAATCTTGAAACCGAATGATCTCACTAAGGAGAGTACTCCTGAAGAAGTTACATACTTCGAAAAGTGGGACCGTTCAAACAGGGCTAACTCTTATGATCATGAAACGTGGTATTCCAGAGGCTTTTAGAGATGCAATAAAAGATGATGGTGTCACTGCCAGTGAATTCCTTAAACAAAATTCAAAATCGTTTTGTTAAAAACGATAAGACTGAAACAAGTACGCTTTTAGCAAACTTGATTTCAATGAAGTATAAAGGTAAAGGGAATGTTAGGGAGTACATCATGAAAATGTCTAATCTTGCTTCAAAACTGAAGGCACTTAAGCTCGACTTATCAGATGATATACTCGTGCATTTAATTTTGATCTCTCTGCCTCCATAATTCAGTCAATTTAAGGTCAGTTACAACTACCAAAAGGAGAAATGGAATCTCAATGAGCCCATTTCATTTTGTGTGCAAGAGGAAGAGAGATCGACGCGAGACAGGACTGAAAGTGCACATTTGGCTAGCACCTCCAAACGCAATGGCAAAAGAAAAGATAATGGAAAAGAAGTTACTTTTTCTCAAGTTCCGGTGCAAAAGAAACAAAAGACTGAAAAGGGTTGTTTATTTTGTGGCAAACCAGGACATAAAAATAAGGAAGGCACCATGTTTGCTGATTGGCGAGTGAAGAAAGGTACATTTCCTGTTTTGGTTTGTTCTGAGATCAAATTAGCTTCAGTACCAAGAAACACTTGGTGGGTAGATTCTGGTGCTCCTACTCACATTTGTGTTTCTATGTAGGGTTGTCTGAACTACCAAGAGCCAATTGATGCTGAAAGACCATTTACGTGGGCGACAGAAAATCAGTGGAAGTAAAGGCAATAGGTCATTTTAGATTATTGTTAAAACTGGTTGTTATTTGGATTTGATAAATAGCTTTGTTGTATCGTCATTTAGACGAAATTTAATTTCAATTTATGCTTTGCAAAAATATAGATATTGTTGTTCATTTAGAAATTTTCAATTTACTTTATCTCTAAATTCGAATATCATTGGTACTGGTGTACTTAGTGTTTTTGATGATCTATATTTGCTAGAAACTATTTCATCTTATAATGAAACCTTGCATGTGGAATCACGTGGTACGAAGTGTAAATTGAATAAGGATAATTCATCCTCATTATGGCAAAAACGACTTGGTCAAATCTCTAAATTTAGAGTTGAGCGTTTTGTGTCTGATATGATTTCAGACACTCTTGATTTTTCAGACTTTGATGTATGTATTCAGTGTATCAAGGGAAAGCAAACCAAAATGAAGAAAATAGGTTCCAATAGATCTAGAGACATCTTAGAATTAATACATATAGATATTGGTGGTCCATTCTCTACAGTTTCTTGGAATGGTCAACGATATTTTATAACATTCATAGACGACTATTCTAGATATGGTTACCTATTTCTTATACATGAAAAATCGTAGTCTTTGGATGTGTTCAAAACATTTAAGACCGAAGTTGAGTTACAACTCAACAAACATGTAAAGAACGTCAGATCGTGGTGGTGAATACTACGCCAGATATGACGGCTCTGGTGAACAACGTCCAGGACCGTTTGCCAAATACCTAGAGGAAAGTGGAATCATCCCACATTACACTATGCTAGGGTCTCCTAGCATGAATGGTGTAGCGGAAAGACGAAACATGACTTTAAAAGACATGGTAAGAAGTATGATTAGTCATTTTACTTTACCATAGTCACTATGGGGTGAGGTTCTAAAGACAATAACTTATATCCTAAATCAGGTGCCAACAAAAGCTGTTGCAAAAACGCAATATGAGCTCTGGATTTGGCGAAAACCTAGTTTAAAGCACTTACGAGTTTGGGGATGACGTGTGTAGACACCCCAATTTCGTACCCCTGGTATGTGACATGACATAAAATATCAAGACCTGTTAAAACATTAACAAATGTCAAGTTACAGGGTCAAAAATGCAAAAGGACAAAGCAGGATGCGCAAAAGGACAAATTGTAGGGACCTAAGTGCTCAAAATGACCAAGGTTTGAGTTTTGGGTGTGGCTCCCCACAAATTTGGGCATGGCGCCCAAATCCCTATAGGGTGGCGCCCAATTCTCTTCTCCAGCCACTGTTCATCCAATTCATTTGCCGTAAAATGCAACAAACACTGCGCGGCGTACACTTAGTTGATGCACATAGAGAGATTTTTAATTCCACCGATGTCCCAGCTTCCTCCTATAAATAGAGGCACCCGGCTCCTCATTTTGACACAGAAAACTCGCGTAAGGTTTCTCCGCGTTAACGTTACGCTGGAAAAATAGATAGTGAGTGATCACCTCAAAAAGCCTCGAAACCCTGCCAAACCTCTGCCAAACACAAAACCAACCGATAGAAGTGTACCTTAGCCCCCCAGCTAGGTATCCACCCTATTTCCCCGGTCCAAAAATCGTGGAAAGAGCAGTTGCTCTGCCTGATTGAAAAGGCCAAATCAGCCAGAAGTAAGCCGTTACTCTGCCTGATTTCAGCCAACCTCAAGCCAGTCAAACAACCAAACACAAACAATTACCCTGCCCCGATTCCGAGGCCGAAAAGTAACTTTCAGAGCAGTCACGCTGCCCAAATTCACACAAACACACAACTTCAACAACAAAAAAAAAAGACTCTCTCTCTTCGAGGGACAGAGCGAGCACACCCTAGGCCGTCTGTAAGTTTTTACTTTTAAAGTCTTTCATTTGTATGTAATAGTATTATTTCCAGTCCGGCCCAATGTAGCCATATAAGCAGTTGTGCTGCCCGGATTTAATTAGGAAATAGTACTAAATGTAGCCGTTATTATGGCAAAATATCTTTAGACAGATTTGTAATTATTTGCTTTATTTATTCATTAAAGTCTTTATTTGTAATAGTATTATTTCCAATCCGGCCCAATGTAAATATATAAGCAGTTATGCTGCCCGAATTTTGTTAGGAAATAATACTAAATGTAGCCGTTATAATGACAAAATATTTCCAAGTATATTTGTAATTGTTTGTAAAAGAGACTGTTGCAAGTCTGTAAATAATATAGATGTAATGGATGTATTTGTAGGCAATTAATGCTTTATTTATCTGTTTAATAAATATAACAAAAAGCATACTTTAGCCAAAAACCGTTTTGAGACCGAAAGGGCGAGTTGGGTGCCTAGCACCTTCCCAACTCGTAACTTAGCCTCCGAACCCGTTTTCTTCATCTCTGGTTTTCTTTTTCTGGTTTTGCTTTATTTTTTCCTTAAAATAAAGATGGCGACTCTAAAAACATTTTGGATCCAGTGGGGCCTCGCAACATCTTTCTTTGCACTTTCACGTTTTCCCCTAAAAAAAGGAGAATGGGAATGGAAAGGTGATGTATTCCTATGTCCTGGTATCCCCTAAACAAGGGATAACTTGACGTAAAAAACCCAAAGCACTCATAGTGATCCGGAATAGGCCATAAGTGTGACGACCCGACCCGGATCTCAATACGAGATGCCAAGGTCGTGCCATCAGGACAAACTAAGAGACAGACAAGCACCTGCTAAGTATAATGGTGCGAGTCAAAAGATGAACCAACAAGCTCAAGACAGGAAGGTAAAGCCATAACGGCGATACAAGAAAATAAAAACCAAAACCTGCGGAAGCTAGACTAAAAGGGGACTACAACATCAAAGTAGCTGACTGCCCAATCATGTCTGATAACACCTCAGCAATCTCTATCACCTACAATCCCGTGATGCACTCGAAGACAAAGCATATCGATGTTCGATATCACTTTCTAAGGGACAATGTTGAAAAGAGAAACATTAGCATGAAGTATATTTCAACTGACCATCAATCGCGTACATCTTCACCAAATCTCTAGAAGCGCATGTGTTTGCTTATCTAAGGGGAGAGCTTGGTATGCTTGACCCGACTGCTTAAATTTAATCTAAAATTAATTTTTCATTATAATATTTTAGAAATTTCAGAATTTTTTAAGCAGACTTGAAAATTTTTCTAAGCAGACCAGAATTTTTTTAAGCAGACTTGAAAATTTCTCTTAAGCAGACTTATTATTTTAAAATCTAGCATTTATAAAGTCACTAGGAGAAAATTGTAAGCTTTCTATACTTTAAAGTTTTAGAGGGACGTTTATGAAAATTGTGAGGGACTAATTTCAAATTTGGTTGAGTTAAATTATGAAAAGGCATTTTTTCAATCGTCATTCTTTAAGTCTTGTCATCAAAAGGCGTCTTACTTAATGACTTTTCACAAATATCTATGACTGACAGCACGTCCTTTCACTTATAAACCCTCAACCGCCAAAAAATTCATTTCACAAGACTGTCTCTTGCTATTCTCTCTCTCTAAAAACTTTCTTCTCTCCAAAAAATTTCTGCTTCCTTCGCCCTGTTCGTTAGTTGATTCTGCAGATTCGCTTCACTTTCGTCTTCTTCTTCTGCAAATCTTCGCAAATGGTAAGAAATTTCGAACCCTAACTCAGTAATCTCAGTGTAAGTTAATGTTATGCTCTCTCATCTGTATCTACGCCATTATTGACTGTTCATGTGACTATTAGCTTCATATCTTTCAAATCTTCACATTATGCTGTTCATTACTGATAATATCTTCCTATGAATGCTCTTAAACAGTCAATTTTAGTATTTCGAGTTATATTTGGCCTGGATGTGGTACTTCATGTATTTGGAAATTTCTAGGGCTTAATGCTTCGTTTTGCTTTCAAGTTCTTGAGTTCTTGCCCTAATTTTCTGCAAAACTTTTAGGCTGGAACCTCCTCTGCTTCTGCTCTCTCGAACAGCCGCAAGTCCTCTGTTGACTTTCCAAATCCGCCTCCCGACCATGTATCACCTGTGGATGTGCATCGACGAACCATCCGCTTCGTGCTTATGCCCCTGAGTCAAGATTGTGGACGAATTCGAACCACGATCGGGATTCTCGCCACTCAAGTTTATGCTTTGGAGGATGAGGACTTCACTATATGCTAGCCGAAGAATTCTATCGAAGGCTATCAGTAAATGACTTCTGGTCTTCTATCTCACGTTTGTTGTCGAATCGGTCACCATTACTATCACGCCTCCCGAATCGCCAAGATTATTGGTGTGGAGTTCGATGGCCCTACCTCTCTCAAAGACTCAGAAAAGGCCACTGCCTGGTCCTATATGCGTGGCGCGAATACTCCCAAGGAAGCTGCTGCTAAAATGAAGAGAACCTTGTTTGAAGACGACGTCTACTTCATCAGCCACTTATTTGACAAAAGTCTAATCTTCAAAAACGGCACCCACGACATTATGACCTCGCACTCACTGAGTACACATCTCGTCGTTCTCAACATCGACTCAACCGGGCTCGAATCCTCTTTGAGTCAGATGTGGTGATGCCGTCAAGCAGTCAAGGCTTCTCTAAAACATAAGCGGCCTTTTGTCAGGCTTATCAACACTCTTCTTCGCGCAAACACCAAACTTCATACCCACATATTCGCCTTTGAGAAGAAGAAGGTTCGAATCAATCCAGCTTTACCAAAGACCTTCATCATCAACTATCAGGAACTGAAGAACGAAACGAGTTCAGCAGGGTCTTCACCCGCTAGTCATTGTACATGCTCTGAAGCCCCCTCCACTTAAAGTCATCAGGATCAATCCTGAGACAACCGTGGACTCCTTCATAGCCAAGCAGCTGAGCAAGAAGCTCTCTAAAGAAGCCGCTGGCGAAAATTGCTCAAGAAGGCAAGCTGATCCTGCTCTCTCCACTCACAAAAAGGAAAAGAAGCTCTTCATCTGCTGAGGAGGAGCCGGCCCCCAAAAAGAGGAAAGTTGCTTCCTCTTCCAGCTGGCTGCTGCCGCTCATTCTGGCTGCCCACAATCTAAAAAAGAGAAAGAAGATCATTGCTTCCATCTCGCTCCTACTCCCCGTACGCGTGAAGAGGCATTGAACGACGGCCGCTTTCGTCCTTCGCCCATAAGCGTAAAACCAAACGCACTGAACCTTCTGAACCCTTCATCCCATTCATTCCACCTTCCTCTCCAATTACTTCTTCCTCCCCTTCCCTTTTATCTTCAATGCCGGCCTGTTGGGAGGAGCCCACTTTGAGCCATCTTCCGCCCTTCTTCTCCCATATCCTCTTCAACCCCTCGGCGTTGTTGAGGAGGAGCCTTCTTCCCCTCGCTCCTAAGCAGAAGACACGCAGACTCGTAAGAAGTCCTGTGGCTCCAACATCCTCTCCACCTCAAGACTCTATCCCTTCTCCAAAGACCTTCACGAACCCATCTCCACCATTCATACGCACAACTCCTAGCCATTGTACCGCTTCTTTCCAACTCTGCTCCCTCTACTTCTTCCCCTTCCTTCTCTATGCCTGACCACTTCTCTCATCTTGCCCCTCACATCTCTACTCTTCTTTATCAAACAGCCTTTTTACCCGAGATCTTCCCTCCTATTTCTCAATACCTTACCCCTATCTCTATCTCTTCTGACCTTTACCAGATTCTCTTTCCTTCCATCTCTTCTGCTACCCATTCCTTTCTGTTTGACTTCTCTTCTATTTCTGACCTCCTCTACCCTTCTACTTCCCCTCCTAACTTTGTCCTTCTACCCGACTATCCCTTTCCTTCTTACCTCTTAGAAGCATCCTCTTCCTCTTTCGCTTCACTTCTCTCGCAGCTTAGCCACTGACATTGAAGTTGATTCCAAGCCCTCTTCTCCTCCACCTACCACCTCTGCTAACAACCCTGCTTCATCTGCCTCTTCTCCAAATACTGCTCATCATCCCTCCACAAGCCATATTTCCATTAACCTTAACCCTTCTCTACCTACCAACACTGCTGATCCCGCCATTACTCGGATCTTCTTCGAAGCAAACAACGACCACTCGCTCGCCAGCTCAACCGGACAGTCTCCTCTATGGCCCAGCAGATTGATGTGCTCAGCTATGGCCTAAATGCTACTCACGCCACCATTTTTGACATCGGGAAGATTGTTGATCAACTAGTGAACGACTCTGCTCAGGCCTTCACCACTCACAGGTTCCTGGTTCAAGATCAACAAGCTGCTCTGATAGGAATGCTGCACTCTCAGCAGATAAGTATTCGTGGCCTATTCGATGAACTCAAAACAGGGATGGCTCGCGCAATTCTTAGCCGACGGAGGTTTGCGATTTCACAAATTTCGCTTGTCGGCAAGCCGATGATAGGCCGGCTGGCGAACAACAGTAGGGTTGGTGCCATCAGGGAGGAAAGAGCTACTCACTTCTTGAATCAAGCCCTGATTGAAGAACAGAACCGGCTCCGCGAACGCCTAAATGACAGAATCAGAGTCTGGGTTGGAGATTACTTAGAACGAAGACCCATGTCAATGACCTCTTCGAATACTTGGTATTTTTGTTCGTATCTCGTTGTTAAACTATCTTTGTTTTGCCAAAACTTCTGCTCTTTAAACAGCTTGTTTAATCACAGATGTCTTTAGTATCTTTCGAAGTTTAAATTGCTTTATCTTGATATTATCTGCTCTATTTAAACTTCATGTTTAAATCTTTACATGTTGCATGTGTGCTTATCTCTTAGATTTAAACACTGCTTTACTTAGTACTTGATCTTAATGTTTCTCTCTTGTAAGTACTTAGTATAGCTATCTCTCTGCTGCGACTTCTGTTCTGAGAGACATGTCTGCTCTTAATAAAAATCTTTTAGACATGTTATTATCTCAGTGCATGATTCAAAGTCTGCTAGTAGCTGAGATGATGACATCAACCAAATAGGAGGAGATTGTTGATTCCTATTTCTAGATTTGGTTGAGTCATCCTCTGATTCTAGTATACAGTGGCTAAAAGGTCTGCGTACCGATGAGTGTGGCAACTGTCTTAGAATCAATTTATTTTAGAACTGTGTTAGTGTTAGTCTAGGCGCGGTTTTGCAAAACCTACAGCAGCCTTGAAGGACCAGCAGACTTTGAAGTCTGCTCAATGCCGAACAGTCAAGTTAAGCCATTTCACAAGATAGTGACACGTGGACACCTAGTTGATATATTCGAAAATATCTAGTCATTATGTCTTCAATCAGACTTCACTTTCAAGAAGTCAACTCAACTGCATCTTGACAACCGGCTGTCGGCCTGCTTTCTCAAGGCGAAGACATTACCCGCTTTTGGCTAAGAAGACTTTCCAAGGCCGCAGAGCAGGCGAAGAAACATTACTCAATTTGGGAATGTCTTCTCGCACCGCATCTCTCGATGACCGTGGGGTCGTTACACCTTCCAAAGCGCCGAATTGCATTCAATGCAAAAGAACGTTGGACACAGTTCACCATGTTTCTGTCCAACGGTCCAAGGATCTCTTCCTAGTATTTATTCAAGTCTTGAAGATCTGAAGAACAACTCTTGCGCAATTAACTCTCAAGCTTCATATTCAATACTCAAGCATTCAAGAGATCAAAGGACAAGGACTAACACTTCACCAAACTTTCTGAAGCTGCAGATCTGCCATCTTAAATTCGTTTTCAGCTTCATTTAGTTTGTCTTTAAACTGTTCTTTAATTCTGCACGTGAAGAGAACAATTATTCATTGATTGTCTCTCTCACCTTTATACACTTGGTTAAAAACTCATTTTGTACACGATCCATTAGAGATCTAAATCATAAACCTAGTGGATAAACAAGTGCACGTTTAAAATCCAAAGCTAACCACTTTGGTAGTGGATGTAGTACTATTCACAGTACGAACCACTTCAAATCTTAGTGTGCTGTCTGAACTGTTCTTATTACTCCACTTAACTGCTTGTGTTTACTTGATTCTGGTTTACGCACTACCTTAATGCCAGCGTCTGCTAATTCTTAATATATTTTGTTTCCGCTGCCTAAACTCTTCTACTTAATCCTCTCTAAGAAATCTTTAAAAAGAGTTTACGAAAAAGTCTTATAAAAGCATATCTAGGCTATTCAACCCCCCCTTCTAGCCTAGATTGAGCCTACTTTGGGACCAACAATACCCAATCAATCATACTCTGGGGTTTCCTCCCCAAATAATCATAACTCATCAGTTTCCCTTAATGAGTACTCGTTACATTCATCCAGTCTCCGGATGAGAAATGGGAGCTCGAAAGTAGGCTAGATGGCTCTCTCTCGAGACCACATCCCACTATTGGCCAAATAGTGAGGAGAAAAGGACCCAATGCAACGATTCATAGCGATTGTTCCCAAAGACTATGAATCGTCCCATTGCCGACACAACAACCAAACCCGCCAGCTGGACTTTAAACCAAATGATCAAGTAGATATTTACTTGTATAAATCAATGAGACAAAGTTCATAATTATCGGACTCATTAAACCATGTAGGACATAATTCTCTACAACAATCTCATAAACCATGCACATAATTGCATATAAACAAGTAGGGCATAATGCTCCACAAAATCCCATAATCCATGCACATATTTGCATATAACCACGTAGGACATAATGCTCTACGAAATCTCATAAACCATGCATATAATTGCATAAAATCAAGTAGGACATAATGCTCTACCAAACATCATGAACAATGCATATATTTGCATATAACCATTGTGTTCAACTAACTTACAAGTTTAGTTCAAGAACTACTTATTGAGGTATTCATTATTCCTCAAGTCATCAACCCAGTTAAGTATAGCATACAAGCTTAATAATATATAATGTGAGGTCTTCCATAATCCTCAACTCAAATCAACCCAAAGACTACTACGCTAGTCTCAAAATATCCACAATTCAAGACTTATTATTTTAGTCTTTATTTTAAGTACACCGGACTCAATCATAGTCCTAATCGTCACACATGATCGATAACACCAACCTCATACTCAAAACATCATGACTACTCCGTAGTCACTTCTCACAAGTGCTTTTATAAGCACGCAACCAAAATCCTTAAGGAGAGAATTCTTTCTTAATCTTCTCTTACATATACACGTGACCATACGTTGGTCTCAAATGTCCATGCTCTAACAAGCATGCTCAAAACATATTTCTAACGAGTCTCCATACCATAAGTGTCGCCATAGGACACAACCAAAAACCCCGGTGTGCATAATCATAACCCAAACAAACCCAAACATTGTAGGGTTTCAACCCAAGGCTTTTCATCATTTTATTGGCCTTATAACGACTCCTTTGAGTCTTACTAACACATTTAATTCTTTATGTGTTTTATAAATTCACACCGTAATAATTCCTTAAAGTTTACAAACAATTCCCAATAGTCATTCGGGCTTAATTCCCAAGACTAAAATCTCCACAACGCATCACAATCACCAACCATTTAAAATTTGGAAGTTATGTTTTTCACTCCATTAATCAAACGAAATCCAATCATCGTAGGATTTCACCTCAAGTTCATTTAGCACTTAATCGAACTTATAATGACTCCGTTGAGTCCAATCTACCCTTTCTAAAATTTTAGGACATAGAAGCCATGAGTCTCAATATCCTCTATGTTCATAACCATCATCAATAGCCATCTTCCCATGTTCGTTAAACTCACATAAACCCAACAAAACCGTTATTAAAGCAACATAGAACAAATTCATCAATTTGAGCACAACTTCATTTAGCTCACCTTACCAATCATATTCTCAAAAATGTGATTTAATCACACAACATGGTCTAATATATTCTACTAGACATATCTAGCATAATAATCATGTTTACCAACATGTTAACAAGCCAAAACACATTTTGGGCAAAAATCCCCTTCCGAGCATCTTTGTCATTCAAGCTCAATACACAAAATCAATTCATATAGCAAAGTTTAGTAGACTATTTGGCATATGAATTTCATACAAATCAAGTCTCACATAGGTTCAACCAACTCTAACATCAATTTGAAAACCTAGGGTTCATGGCATCTTCTACAAACCCTAACAATGGCTTCCATTGACCTCACATAGCACAAATGATTGTTTCCCTAGGGTCAATGGAGCCCAAAAGAAAAGGGAAGAGAGGTAGAAACTTACCCCAAACAGCCCTCACAAACTGCCAAGTTCGGACCCTAGAGATTGGGTTGTCTCCTCAATCTTCTATCTTCAAACTCACGGATTGAAAGGGGGAAGAAGAACCCTAGCAATGGCTTCCAAGCTCAAGCCCTTCAAAACCCTAGAAATCACCTTCTCAAGCTTCCTCTCTGGTTGGGTTGAAGTGTTCGCAGAAGACGCAAAAGGGGAAGTCGTAAACTGTCTTGGCCGAACAATGAGAGAGAGTGCGGCTGTTTTGATTTTATATGGGGGATTAATTCCCCTAATCAAGCCACTAATCAACCTCTAAACCCCTAATAGATGTTTAGGACTAGTATAAGGCTAAGTAATTGGGTTACGGTTAGGTTTAGAATGGGTTTAAGTGGTTAAAAATTCGGACAGTGCGCACAAAGGTTGAAAATCCCGTAATTCAGCCCCAGCATTTGATGCGGCCGCATGGCCTATTCGTCATCACCTCAAAGACTCCCATTCCCGGCCTTTGTTGCTTCCTCGTTCGATCTCGGACTCTCCCGCATGCATTCTCGAGTCTTAAAGCTTCGAAATGGCTCACAATTGAACCCTTAAAGTCCTCAAACATTAAACTAATCCATCCAAGTCTCAAACCAATTTTAAAGTAGGTCTAGACTCCCAAAAACAACACCCGAAACAACCCGGGGCAAAACCGGCGCAAGACGTAACACTTTACTATCGAAACGTCGAATGAAACCACAAACCGACGGGTAATAACCCATGATTGTAAAAACCTATAAGGGATACAAAATAGGCCTGAATGCCTCTCAGATGATGCACAACAAATAGGAGAAAAGGACTCCCGAAAGACGGGACGATCGCCCGGCTCAATCTCAAACTACGCGATAAGGAGAATTGCTATTCTCGAGGCGTCAAAACTTCACGAGACTTATGGGATGCATCCAATTAGAAGTCTAACACATCTAAACATGTTATTTAATCATCATGTAAAGATCTAGGACCAAATCGAGGTCACGAACACAAAACCCGAATAAACTCTCAATCGTGTCGCATTTTGACTATCGTCGGGTTACGACTTTTGACTTTAGCAAGTCAAAAACTATAAGGCACATCTTAAAAGTGTTTTGGTCTTAATGTGATCTCTCATACACATTTAGACTCTCCCACGAACCCAACAAGCAATTATCCAAAGAAGAAATGCGAGCATTGCACGTAATTCAAGCTAACCGGGAATCAGGATCTTACAATAAGGCTATTTTCATAAAATCCACAGTGGGGGCGCTGCAACATCTTTCTTTGCACTTTCACATTCTCCCCTAAACAAGGGAGGATGGGAATGGAAAGGTGATGTTTTCCTATATCCTGGTATCCCCTAAAAAAGGGATAACTTGACATAGAAAATCCAAAGCTCCCATATTGGATAAAAAATCCACTAAAGGCAACCGAGGCGCATTCCAACGCGCTATTCCGACAGCATTCCTCCCGCACTTTTGATTTCGTCCTCCCCTAGACAAGGGAGGCTGGAACGGGAGCAGTGGATGTCACCGTATCCGCACGTACGCGCACCCCTATTCAAGGGCGCGCGGGGCGCGGGAGCACCCATCCCGGGAACCCACAACGTGCTGAAGTGAGGCCTTATAAGCCTCATGAAAGAAAATTAGACCCCAAAACTATTAGCAGCTACTTTATTGGCTATGCAGAATGATCGCAAGGTTACAAGTTTGATGATCCTACTAGAAAGTCAATTTTTAAGTTGGGAATTGCAACTTTCTTTGAGGATGTTGAGTTTGGGGGGGGGAGAAATCAAATTAGAAGCATTGTCTTTGAGAAGGAAGGGGGAGAAATCCCAATTCCTACTACTACTTTTGATAATATACATGTTCCTATACATGTCATTGATCAAGAAGTACATGACAATGCTTTTCAACCCCCCATTCAAGATGAGGTAATTATTCTCGAGGAACCTTTTCCTGAGGAACAAACTTAACAACCTCAAGAACATACGCCTTTAAGGCGATCCACAAGAGATAGGAAATTTATAATTCCAAATGATTATATCGTGTATCTTCAAGAACATGAACTAGAAATTTGAACGTCGGAAGATGATCTGATCAATTTCCGTGAAGCAATGCTAATTTCCAACTCTCATAAATGCATTGAAGTCGTGAATGAAGAATACAAGTCTATGCAAGACAATAGAGTTTGGGAACTTGTCCCATTACCGGATGGTACGAAACCCATAGGTTGTAAATGGATATTTAAAACCAAAATTGATTCAAATGGTAATGTGGAGAGGTATAAGGCATGTCTTGTAGCCAAGGGCTTTACTCAAAAGGAAGGAATTGACTTTAATGAGACTTTCTCTCCAGTTTCTAGTAAAGACTCTTTTAGGAAAATTATGGCACTTGTTGCACATTTTGATCTTGAGTTACATCAAATGGATGTCAAAATTGTGTTTCTTAATTGTGACATTAACGAAACAATTTATATGGTGTAGCTAGAAAACTTTGTGTCTAAAGATTCTAAGAATATGGTTGGCAAATTGACAAAATCCATCTATGGATTCGAGCAGTCTTCTCATCAATGGTACTTCAAGTTTCATCAAGGCATTACTTCATATGGTTTTGAAACAAATGTTGTTGATGATTGTGTGCACCACAAATGCAGTGGGAGTACACATATTTTCCTGGTTTTATATGTCGATGGCATATTACTTGCGACAAATGATGTGGGCATGTTATATGACACCAAGAGATTTTTATCAAAGAATTTTGAAATGAAAGACCTTTGAAATGCTTCCTATGTATTAGGAATTGAGATACATCGAGATCGTTCTCGAGGTATATTGGGATTATCTCATAAAAAATTCTCAATATATTTGGCATACAAAATTGCAAACCAGGGACAACCTCGGTCTCTAAAGGAGACAAGTTTCATCTCAGTCAAAGCCAAAAAAAAAATAGCCTTGAAATTAAGGAAATACAAAATATTCCCTATGCTTCGGCGGTAGGGAATCTAATGTATGCTCAAATATGTACGTGCCCAGATATTGCATTCATAGTTGGCATGTTAGGCAGATATTTATGTAACCTTGGCATCGATCATTGGAAGGCAGCCAAACGGGTGATGAGGTATTTACAGAGAACAAATGAGTATATGTTCACATATAAGAGATCAGACGAGTTAGAGATCACTGGGTATTCTGATTCCGATTTCCCTAAATGCCAAGACAGCAAGAGATCCACTTCAGGTTATGTTTACATGTTAGCTGGTGGAGCAATTTCGTAGAGGTCTGCAAAGAAAACACTTGTTGCCTTGTCTACCATGGCTGCAGAGTTTGTAGCATGTTATGAGGCATCCAATCACGGAATATGGTTGCGAAATTTTGTCACTGGGCTGTGAATTATAAAGGGTGTTAAAAGACCACTGAAATTATATTGTGACAATAAATCAACAGTTCTATATTCCAACAACAATAGAAGCTCGACAAAGTCAAAGCACATAGACATCAAGTTTCTCATTGCAAAAGAAAGAGTGCAGAGTGGGCAAATTTTCATAGAGCACATATGGACAAACTCCATGATAGCGGATCTGCTTACAAAAGGATTACCACCCATGATCTTTCATGAGCACACTACTCATATGGGTATTGTTTTATTTGAGAGCATTTCAGTTTAGTGGGAGTTTTGTATTCGTATTACCGCTTTGTGTTAACATTAGATTTTATCTATATATATTCAGTTTATTTTCTGCAGCAATAAAGTATTTGGTTTATTATGCTCTGTACATTTTTTTTAAAGTATTATTTATCTCAATAAAGTAAAGTAGGACAAGTTGGAAATAGACATCTGTAGATCACATTACATGTAATTTGTATGCTATGCATCCATGAATGATCTGTGTCATTTGGCTATGTTAGTATACATGACCATTGATGGGTCTAGTTACGATTAATGTAACAAACACTGCTTTGATCCTATATCAATATAGTTAATGGATGAGATTGCTCGGTTACCCCGTAGACATGATAACAAATTCTGAGCTCATTATAGTCAAAATATTTATTATATTACACATGTGGTCCAGTAGGAGATTTTTGGATTAATTTATATTCAATCTTATATTAATCTAGTTTGGAGCCACATATGTAAACTATTAATGTGTTATCATCTATGAAAGACCTAAATATTAAGTGATCTAATGTAGTAATAATTTATAGGCTTAAGGGTATAAAATTCATGGAATTAATGTGTAGAAACCATTTAGTAATTTTCAATACCTTGAGGGGCGGAATTGGAAATAGGGAATTGGCAGCCATTGCCAACGGGTGGCAACCATTGCCAACGAGTGGCAACCATTGCCAACAGGTGGCAGCCATTACCAAAGGATGACACAAAAGTAAATAAAGGGTTATGGTCCCCATTTCATTCTATTTATGCAATATTTCATATATCCTCTCTTTAGTGAAAATTACAATTGCATAAGGGATAGAATTGGAAGACTAATATGAGAATTGTTTCCTTATTCGGTTGCTCACCCGCTCAATCTTCATCTAAATGGATTCATGTACACTTCCGCATTCAGATTATTTCTTCCTATTCTCGGTTTTGTCATGATAGATTTTATAAAGTATGTTTGTTGGTCCTGGGGATGTGCTCAAATAGGCTATAGAGGAGGTAAATAGCATATGTTGCAACTTTAAAATTATCTCACCATTCATTAAAGAATATGGGTGAGTGTTAAGACAATCTGGAGGTGAGACATGTCTACTGGTAGTACTTGATGTGTTAGAATTTTCCTCGCAAGTGCACGAGTCTATTGAAGTATAGATGTACGATAGCAAGGGTCGAACCACAGAGAGAATAGCAATTAAACAGATTTTAATCAGACAATAAATAAAAGAAATTTTACCTAAAGGGGGGGGGGTTTTGATTTTTGAAATAATTAAAATTAAATTATTGACTATTTAAACTAATTTAAGAGTAATAAAATAACAATCGCAGGAATCAAACGATTATCGAAGATTAATATGTGGGGAGAATCTAGGAATTGGGATTCACTTGTATCGTCTCTTATGTGTATTTAACTAATGTATCTATCAAATAAGGGTTCGTTCACTAGTGTAAAGGATTGGGACTTACGGATCGAGATTTGCAACCCTTAGTACTCCGTCTTAACTGTGCTTTCTTGATCCATCCACACATCAAGTAAGAGTTCATTAAGATCACTAAGAACATACACGAACCTAGATCTAACCTTAGCCCGATCAGGAAATCAGAGAGATATAATTATCATTTAGGTTGGCCAATACATAACTCATGCACGATCATGCAGTTTATCATATCCAAGTGCCTATAGATTCACTAACACAACTATTATGCAATAGTTTCACGATAAACCCGAGATGATCTAAATGATAAACATTAATTGATAGAATATAAAATATAATTAACACATAGGAATTGATACAAGTTACCTCCAATCCCTAGATAAATGCGGTTATTTCATCACAAGCGATGAACAAATAATTATGAATGAAGAATACATCATCAGTCTTCAATAATCGGCAATAAAAAGAAACCAAACATTATTTTTAGTCTTGAGAATGGCTCAAGAACTTCTAAAATTTGGATCCCTAAAGTTGTACTACTAGGGTTCTATTTATACTAGGTTAGACAATTCGAGAAATTACAAAACTGCTCAGGCCAGAAATTGGGACCAAGCAGTCGCTTGGTCCATGAGTTGAGCGACCGCTTAATGGCTTTTCTCCAGACATTGGCTACTTAAAAATGCACGGTAGCTGAGCGAGCACTTGATGTCCTTCTTCACTATTCTGCCTCGATCTTCCAGTAATTTGCACTCAGGTCCCTGGAGTCTTCAATTTATGGATTATAGGTCTAGAATTCATCAATCTTCTCAAATTCAACTTGAAACTTATAAAGCACTAAAAACCCATATCAGTGGCTTAGAAACTCGTAGAAAAGAACAATCTAAGTAGGAATATACACATAATAGATGCGTATAAAACACATCTATCAGTACTCACCAGTAGTTCATAGCAGAGTTGTTAGTCCCAAAGGGCACAATACTAGGCTAGAAGGGTGGGGGGGTTGAATAGCCTAGTAACACTTTAAAACGTTTCGTGAGAGTTCCTAAAACAAGTACTAACAACCTATTGAAAAAGTTGAAGTAATAGAAGATTTGTAAGGAAGACAGACTAAGTCTGCTGGTGAAGCACTACTAGTAGACTTGGTTGTTCACTGAAGTTTATATTAAGTAGTAAGTAAGCGAACATAACGAACACACACATTTTGGGATGGTTTGTATTATAAAGAATACTACGTCCACCACCAAAGCAGTCAACCTTGGATTTGAAAGTGCACTATGTTTTCCACTAGTTCTATTACAGAAATCTCTAATGGATCGTGTACAAAATATTTGACTTGTGTTTGGGGGTGGGGAAGTGAATATCTGGGAAAACAGAATATTCACAGTGCTGAAGAATAGTAAATGAATACAACACAAATAAGTAAATAAGTAGCAGTTAATGTGCAGATCTTCTTGTTGTTGTTGAGGACTTCGTTGATTAGTTTATGATCTCTTGAATGCACTGAATAATATGACTTGATGTTGTTGAATAATTTCAGAGCATTGGTTTCTTTAGTCTTCAATGGCAATATTTATATATGAGCATTCTTGAGACTTTTAGAGAAGATGAAGTGAGTAACAACTATATTAGGTTGGATGCATTAAATGCAAGGAGCTGTTTAGTTGACTTCATCTTCAACTGGAACTGATCAAGGTATGGAAAAGAATAGGTACTGGAATTAGCAGGTGGGAGACAAACAGAGTTGCAGACCTGCAGTAGTTGGTACAGTCTGTTTGTGTGAGATTGTATACTTGCTCTGTCATGTTCAGGAGACGAAAGTCTTCATTCTTTAGAAAAGCTGGTAGGACGTGTTCCTTGAATTCAGGAGTCAATCAATTGATGGATTAATTCAAATTGATATTGTGAATATCTAAATTAATAATCCTCTAGATATTCATAGAGCTGGACATCCTACAATATGCCATTCTGCTGTTCGAAGGCAGACATGGTTTGCTGGTGAAGGCTGCTGGTGAAGCCTTTGTCGTAGTCTTCTAGTGAGGACTTGCCAAAACCTCTGAAGTCTAAAAACTATACTAAAGGCAAAGTTCTATACACAGTTGCCACGCTAACTAGTACGCAACTCATTTAGCCACTAAGTATAGAACCTATAGTAATGAATGAGCAAATGCAAATTAAGATACAGTGAGAAACAATAATCTCCCCTTATTTGCATCTGGTCATCATTATTTACAAAAGAGGGCTATGAAGGCTTATGGATAGACAATAGCATGTCAGAAAAGAATTAAGTTTTATAACAACAGACATGCCTCTATCAATAAGAACACCTCAAATGTAACATCTAATCTAAGTGCTTATAACAGAAGAGATTTAAAAAACAAGCACAAAAGGATTAGAGTAAACCGTTTATATAAATTTAAACTAGATGTTTAAATTCCAAGCATATATATGAATTTAAAGATCATGAAATTTAAATAGAATACATTTTTGAAAAGTAGATACTTTTGTATTTCAAACAAGAAGTTTAGTAATTACAAAGTTTTTCAAAAAAGGAAAGATATAAAGGATAAGGATATGAATGATACATGTTACCATGACCTTTTTCCTTTTCCTTTGGTTACTCTATTCCCTTTCTCGGCGTTGACGCTCGAGTTCTTTAACTCTTCCGGTGTAGTCTTCATCAGTAGACTTTTATTGTCTGATGGAACAAGAACGGTAATCAACTTTTTCACGCAGTCTGTTGTTCTCGTCCATCAGAACTTGGTTCATAGACCGTAGTTGTCTCTCCTCCGTGATGGCCAAATCACGTTTGCGCTCAGTTGTAATTCGATCATGTGCCACATTGAGAGCTTGATCGTTGAGTTCGAAAACAGGAGGGCGTCTGCGACCAAGGTGGAGAGTAATGATGTGAAAGAGTTGGAAGAAGAAAGTGGAGTAGAGTTGAACATACTCGTTGCGTTGAGCTTCCATGTTAATCTTGATGTCTGTAGACTCATGTCTGAGCTCTCCAAATCTAGTCCAGACATCCTCTTGAAACTGGCGAAGGATGTTGGCATTCCTGGTAGCAGCCTTGGATGACTCTGTTGCGATCTCAGCAGCAGCAGTGGAGATGCTTGTTAACTTTCCAAGTCTGTTTTAGATGGCATCCAATCTGCTTAAGATGTCTTGATTGGCCAAGTTAGATAGAAAGGGGTCAAGGTCTACATGGATTGGCTCAGCAACAGCAGACGAGGTGGAGATAGAGGTAGTAGCAGCAGGGCGGAAGGGCTGTTGGAGGGGTGGAGTGGTTGAAGTGGAAGTGGAAGAGGAATCATGTGTGGGGGAACATTGGTGTTGAGGAGGAAGAGATGGGTTGAGGTGGTGAAGAAGAAGGGGTAGTGCGAATTTCAATATTTGTGTCCGAATGGTCACATATATTTTAGGGGGTAGGGATTGGGTCGGTGGAAAACCAGAAGGAAGGAGGGGGATAAAAAGGGTCTTCTGGTCTCGTTGGTTAAGCTCTGGTGGAGGGGGAACAAGCTTGAGGAAGAGGTCTTCTATGGAAGAAAGTTCAAAAATGAACTTCGTAACTGAAGAGGATAGTATGGGAGGATACCATGGTGTTAGGATGTAGGGAATGGATGGGTTTCATTCGGATGGTGAAGTGATAGAGGGTGAAGAAGGGTTTTGTTGGGTAGGAATGGGTGAAGGTGGAGCAGTTGGGTTGGGTGAGTAGTTGAAAGGAGAATGAGGTGTTTGGATAGGTGATTGGGTAGACTCCTCTTGAGGAATAGAGTCCTTAAGAGTGATAGGCTCCTTTTGAGGGATAGACTCTTCTGGAGGGGTTAGCTCCTCTTGAGTAGGTGACTTAGTAGGAATGGTTGAAGATGGGGTAGAAAGTGGGTTGCTAGGAGACTTCCTTTTCTACCTCGGTAGCTGGATAGGAGATCCAGAAGCTTCATCGGTAGAGATGATAGGGTCTACTGGTGGCTGGGATGGGATGCCTTTACGCAAGTGCCTACATTTGGGCTTAGGTGAGGGTAGGTCAGGAGAGGGTTTACGTTTGGGGGTTTGGGTTGGATTGGGAGAAGATGGTTTTGGTTGAGGCTTGGATGATGTGGAGGTTTGTCAGGCAGCAGAGGATGAGCTACCAGCAAACTTAGCACCATGTCTGCTGGTCTTCAGTTCTGCCCTAATCCATGCTGCCTGAAGCTCTTCAATTTCAGCTTCTTGCCTAGCCTTGTTGACTTCCTTTTGCTTGTCCACGACCTCAGCTTCATCTTGCGAGAAACCAGTTGCTTTCCTAGTTCTGGCTACCTTGAAGAGTTTTAAAATGTGCTCTTACTCAGCGACCAGTACCCTTGCCTCATCTAGAACATCCCTGGCAAGAGAAGTGCCTGAAGGATTGTTTATCTTCTCCTTCGCTGTTGCCTTAGCAGCACGAGTTGCATCCCTGGCAGCATCATAGGTGTCCATGTCGAAGTGCCTGATTATCAAGGGTGTTGGCTTGGCAACCATTTCTGGAGAAATGTTGGAAAGCCCTTTCTACTGCCTCCGCTTGTTTTCATATTCAACATATTTGGTGAAGAAGGTAGTAGTCAGTTGCTTGTCCTTCGTCACCTTCTTCGGTTCCTCCGACTCAACAATAGAGTTGATTTCTGGAATGTCCCTTAGCAGGGTGTTGATCAGTCGGACAAAAGGCCGCTTGTTGTAGGGGCTAGCCTTGACAATGGAGACGTAGTCTCGGAGCACTTTGTAAATGAGGGCATCATACTTTAGGTGAATCCTCTGGTGGATGGCGCTGGAGAGAGTGATTTGTTGAGAGATGAGGACATCGTGGGAGCCATTCTTGAAATGGAACGACTTGTCAAACAGGTGGCTTGAATAGTATACGTCCAACGGAAAGACATTTCTAAGCATCTTGCCTTGGGGTATCTACTCCTCTCATTTCTGCCCAGACTTCATTAGCCTTAGCATTAGACAGCTTGATGTCTCCACCGTAGTAGACCCCAATCACTTTGGAAATGATCTTTGCAGAGAGGGTGACATGGCGACCACGAATCCATCTTCACATAGAAGAAGGAGCTTTGGCGTCTATCTCCATTCGTTGGTAAAATTCCTCAGCAAGCAGATTGCTGTAGGTAGTGTTGTGAAATGTAAAGAGAGGGAGAATCCCAGACGTGTCCATATCTTCACACATCTTTGCTCCAGCAGCAAAGGTGCGCACTGAGTCCAACTCAATGCACATCCCAGGAAGATAAGTGTTAGCTGGTAGTTCCTGGATGATGTCATGAGCGGGTGGATAGTGAGGAAACCCAGGAAGGTTGATAGAGGGAGATGGGTGAATAACTTTCTCAGGGTCAGTGACCTTCCCCTTGTTTTTGCTAGAGCTTGATTGAGTAGTTGATTTCGCCTACAAAAATAGTTCAAAAATTAGGGCTTTTTCCTTTGATAGAATAAACAATCAAAGATTTCATTTTTGACAAAAATAATTTTATAAAAAATTGAAACCCTTGAATGTTTTGAGTGTAGATTTATAGAGAAACAACAATTGATAAATCTCTAAGAAATAAACATTTTAAGCACACAAATAATCAAAGGTTTCAAGGTTTTTTTAAAAAAATGCAACAATGGTAGCAACCATAAGTTTACACAAAGCGTCCTTTCAAATTCCTCAAAAAGACATCTCAAATGAAGTATATAGGCAATAAATCGAACGAGAAATGCCTAAAGGGTAGTTGAAATGCTTAGCATTGCTGCTGAAACGAATAAGAAACGAAGCTCAAGAAGGAAATATGGAAGCAGTTACAGAGGAAAAATGGAGGGTTTGAGTAGAGAGATAAAATAGAGAGTCAGAGGGTTTGTGAAAGTTTTCAAAATGGCGGTTCAAAGTCTATTTAAAGAAGGAGAAATGTCACTTTATTGAAAATTTCTTAGATGATTGACATGTGTCTTTCATAAAACATTTAACTTTAGATATTTTGAAAGTTAACAGTGAAAAGTGAACTTTAACTCTTTATATATATTTTTAAAAAATTTACCCTAAAAAAACTTTTTAACTGAAGTACTAACCTGGACTTAACGCTTTTGAGCTTAAACACACAACAGAGTTAGTAACAATCAAAGTCTGTTGGTATGAAACAATTTTAAACTTAAAAATAGACTTAAGCTGTAGGATCAATCATACCAAGATTTCTCCTTAAATAAGAAACCTGGTAGCATCCAGTGGTTTGGTGAGTATGTCAGTCAATTGATGTTCAGTTGGAACATATTCCAAACTGATGTTACCTTTTTCTACATGATCTTTGAGGAAGTGATAATGAATATCAATGTGTTTTGTTTTTGAGTGCATCACTGGATTTTTTGAGACTGAAATTACAAAAGTGTTATCGCACATGATTGGACAATTTGCAGTCTTGATGTTGTATTCCACAAGTTGTTGCTTCATCCAAAGTAGTTGAGAGCAACAACTGCTGGCAACAATGTATTCTACCTCTACGGTTGAATTTGCAACTGAGCCTTGCTTCTTGCATGACCATGAGACAAGTCTATTTCCAAGAAATTGATAGGTCCCACTAGTGCTTCTTTTGCTCACTTTGCAGGCTGCATAGTCTGCATCTGAGTATCCAACTAGATCAAAGTTGTTCTTTCTTGAATACCAGATACCCAGATTTGTAGTTGTTGAAACATATCCGATGATACGTTTAGCAGCAAGCAAATGTGATTCCCTTGGATCTGCCTGAAATCTAGCACAAACAACAAACATTATATTAGATCTACTGGCAGTAAGGTAAAGAAGAGAACCTATGATTCCTCGGTACTTGGTCACATTCTATTGCTTTCCTTTCTCATCTTTGTCAAGATGGCAATCGGTAGACATTGGTGTCTCGAATCCTTTAGCAGAATCAAGACCAAGTTTCTTGATAAATTCATTTGCATATTTGGTTTGGCTGATGAAGATCCCGTCTAAAGTTTGTTGAATATGAAGTCCTAGAAAGTAGATGAGCTCTCCCATCATGCTCATCTCGAACTTGCTTTGTATCAGCTTCTCGAATCTTTGCACAGGCTTTGATTTGTAGATCCAAAGATGATGTCGTTCACATAAATCTGTACCAGTAGGGAATGACCTTTATGCTTGAGGATGAACAGAGTTGTGTCTATTCTTCCTCCCATGAATCCTAGTTCAATTAAGAACTTGGATAGAGTTTCATACCATGCTCTGGGAGTTTGTTTGAGGCCGTAGAGTTCTTTCTTGAGTCAATATACTTGATCCTCTTTGTCTTGGATGACAAAGCCTAGAGGCTGTTCAACGTATACAGTTTCTTGAAGATCACCATTGAGAAAAGCACTCGTCACATCCATCTGATATACTTTGAAGTCCATGAACGACGCTTAGGCTAGAAAGAGTCTGATTGCCTCTAATCTAGAAACATGAGCAAATGTTTCATCGAAGTCAATTCCTTCTTCCTGTCGATAGCCTTGAGCAACCAGTCTAGCTTTGTTCCTGGTGACATTCCCATCTTCATCTCTCTTGTTTCTGAATACCCATTTAGTGCCTATAACTGGATGGCCAGTAGGCTTTTGAACTAAGCTCCACACTTTGCATCTTTCAAACTGGTTCAGATCTTCTTGCATAGCTTCAATCCAGTAGTGGTCTTCAATAGCTTCATCAATCTTCTTTGGCTCGATCTCAGATATGAATGTGAATGCGAACATAGTCTCATTTCGAACACTTCTTCTCGTACTAACTTCTACGTTGAGATCACTAATGATTTGAGAGATAGGGTGATCTCTTGTTTCAATAATAGCTGGAGGGATATCACTTCTGGTGAGTTCTTTCCTTAAGAATTCTGGAGAAGGAAAAAAAGATGATTCACCAAAATCAGGTTCAAAAGAGATAGAATCTTCGAGACTTTCATTTTCTGGTGAACAAGAAGGATGAGTGATCTGCAAAGGTGTTTGAGGTAAAATAGAATAGATGGGTTCTGGATCAACACACGGGTTAGGAGCACCATCGGATGCCGGTTCGGGGAGGATTTTGTAGGCTTCGTTGGAGGATCCTGTGGTGGTGAAGAAGTAGAAGCTTGATTTGTACTTGTCTCAACATCATCAGAATTATCAGCAACATTTGGAGCCACTCGTGGCTCTAATAAATCATATTCATCAAAAGTAACATGCACAGATTATATAATTTTCAAAGAAGTTTTGTTAAATATGCGAAATGCTTGAATGATTTTAATAGCCCAGAAAAATTCCTTCGTCTGATTTTGAGTCAAATTTGCCTCTATATTCTTTTCCATTATAAAAAATAAAACATTTACAGCCGAAGATTTTGAAAAATCCTACATTTGAGGCTCTTCCTTTCCATTTTTCATATGGAGTTTTATTATGAAACTTGTTTATCAGGGATCGATTCTAGGTGAAGCAAGCAGAGTTGACATCTTCTGCCCAGAAGTATTTTGGAAGCATAGCTTCTGCCAGCATAGTTCTTGTTGCTTCAATAAGTGTTTTGTTCTTTCGTTCAACGACACCACTTTGTTGAGGAGTCCCGACAGTAGAGAAGTTATGGTCGATCCTGTGGTCATCACAATATCTTTCAACACCGCTGTTTTTGAATTCGGTACCGTTGTCTGATCTGATGTCACTTATGTCTTCAAGCTTTTGAGTTTGAAGTCTTCTGAATAGGGTGGTGACCAGATCATATGTCTCATCTTTTGATGTCATTGCTTCAATCCAAGTGAATCGATAGTAGTCATCAACTACTACGAGTGTGTACTTGTCTCTAGAGATACTGACAACAGTGATTGGTCCAAAGAGATCCATGTGTAGAAGTTGAAGAGGTTTGGAAGTTGACATAACAGGCTTGCTCTTGAATGAAGACTTGGAAAGTTTTCCTAATTGACAAGCTTTACAGCTTCTATCATGGTCAGCAGACACCGTATGTAGACTTTTGACAAGCCCATCTTTGGAGAGCTTGGAGAGGTACTTGAAGTTGAGGTGGTTGAGATGTTTGTGCCAAAGCCAACTGTTGTCACGAATGTTGTTGGCAACTAGGCAAAGGCTGGAGGATCTCCCTAGAAAGCTTAAGTCCATGACAAAGACGTTTCCTTGTTTATTGCCGGTCAGTAGAGTTGAGCAGGATTCACTATATTTGATGAGACATTGGTTGGAGGAGAATTGGCAGATAAGAACTTTGTCGCAGAATTGGGATATGCTTAGAAGATTATGATCTAAGCCATTCACTAGAGAAACTTTGCTGATGGATAGATTTCATCTAGAGATTGAGCCACACCCAATTGTCTTCCCTTTTGCATTGTCGCCAAATATCACTATTGGATCTTTAGCTTCAACTATATTTGAAAGTAGACTTCTATTCCCTGTCATGTATCTTGAACAGCCACTGTTGAGGTACCAAATATCCTTGGCTTCTGAATCTATAGCCATGAAGCAGACCTGAAAAAATCAAGGAAACAAGGCCCCCTTTATTTTCTTTCGGGTCCTAATGATTAGCAACCTTTTGGAACCCATACATGCCTAAACTTGAGAGAACCAGGCCTCTTAGATTTTGGTGTGAACCTTAGCAGGCATTCTGGGACCAGATGGCCTAAACAATTGCAAGAATGACAAAGGTGAAAGTTCCATGGAGAACCGTGATCTGCTTTTGCTTTTTCTGTAGAGTGCTTGTGACTTTCTTTCTTTCCAACAGCACTCTTGGGTTCAACATGCTTGTTGACAGTAGGCTTGAGAGGTTTCTTGTGAGTGTTCCTGGGTCTATTAACAGCATACCTAGCCTTGGCTGATCTGTTGTTGAGAGGCTTAGAAGCATCCACCAGAACTCCCTTAAGTTTAGTGTTAGCTAGCTTGGGAGCATTGGCCTTTTCATAGACAAACTTGACAGGTAGCAGCAGAGATTTCATTTGTTTAGCGCCAGCAGACTTTGCTTTAGCAGAGCTACTGTCGGTAGACTTAGATTTCTGTAATGTTCCTTTTATAAGCTTCTCATTAGAAATAACAACTTTGGCTTTCCTTTTGTGAGCCTTGGGGTAAACGTATGGAACACTTTTATAGTCCAGTCCATGTTTACCCTTGTTACCAAAGTTCTGTTTGGGGATAGAAAGATCAACAACAGTCTTGGATGATTCGCCTTCCTCTGTGATGGAAGAGCTTGCTAAGTTGTGCTCATTGTTATAGCCTAAGCCTGATTTGTCTAAACTTGGCTTTTAGCTAGAAAGGATTCCTTCAAAGGTTTCCTTGGAGGTGTTCTAGAAGTCAATGGCCTTTTGCAAAGCCTCTTTTTCCTGGTTTAGTTCATTGATGTGCTCAACTAAGCACTCAACTTTGTCACCTAGGAGTTTGTTTTCTCCTTTTAGTTTGATACTCTCCTGTTGATAGCTATTGAGAGTTTGAATCTCAGCTGCCAGCACAGATTTCTCAATAGCAAGCTTTTCATAGTTCTTCGCAAGCTTTACATAGGCTACCCTAAAGGTGTTGAACTCCTCAAGCATATCTTGATTGTCCTTGAGCAGTTCTTCCTTACTAAAGTTCTCACAGTTGTTCTCAACCTCTTTACGAGGATGACATGAGATTTCGATTTCATGTTCAGAGTCATTGGTGGGCCTTAATTCTTGAGCTATTAAGCATATATTGTCTTGCTCACAATCGTCCTCATCCTCTTTTGAATTAGTCTCAAACCATGTAGTAACCTACTTTTCTTCAATGTCCTCAGCCAACATACCTCTTTCTTTTTGAAATTTCTTATAAGGAGGTTTTTAGTATGCTTCAAATTTTGGCTTTGGACATTTAGAAGCAAAATGACCAGGTTTCCTACAATTATAACACACAAGCTCATTGTTAGATGAGGCTTCAGCAGTCTTTCTAAAAGGCTGTTGGTGCGTGTCCTTCCTTCCAGATTTTGCAAATTTCTTAAAACATTTTACAAACATAGCAAACTGTTCATCAGAAAGAATATCATTGCTGGCAAGGACAAAGTTTTGAATTGCTTGTCTTGCTCTAGAGCTTGACTGACTTTGAACTCATAAACCTTCAAACTTTCATAAAGACTACGAAGAGTCATTTCGTTCAAGCTCTTGGATTCTTTTATGGCGGTAGTCTTAACATGACAAAGACTACATAGGGAGCCTAGAAATCTCATGTTCATTTCCTTTTTGCCATAAGTTTTACCTAGAGAGAAACAACTATTAATTACCTCATTAAAATGATCGTAGGCTTGTCTCAAAGTTTCCTTAGGATCTTTCTTAAAGGAGTCGAATTGCTGGATGAAGGTGTACTTCCTATTGTCTCTTGTATCTTGGTCTCCTTCTAAGTATTCTACAAGAGCTTCCCACATCTCTTTAGCAGATGTACACCAGATCACTTGTTGATAGGTGCTAGTGTCTAGAGAGCTTGTTATTATGTTTATTGCTTTACTGTCTAGCTCCATTAGTTTCCTTTCGTCCTCTGTCCATTCAGCTTTTTCTTTAGCAACTTCTGGAGGATTACCACCAACGCTTGCAAGAAGATTTGCCTTCATTGGCACGCGACGTCCTGCTAGTACACATTTCCATAACCTGTTGTCAATAGAGTTCATATGTTGCATTATCCTATCCTTCCAAACATCAAAATGGCCTTCGTCCAATATTGGGACGTGGTTCGCATTTGACATAGGTAGCATATAATGTGTTTGTGTCATTGAATCTTTATCTTTCAAGAGGTTAATCTTGAAAAAACTTGTTTTCGAAAAGTTAAGCTCTGATACCAATTGTTAGTTCCAAAGGGCACAATACTAGGTTAGAATTAGGGGGGTGGGGTGAATAGTGTTGAATCTTGCCTAAACTAAATTTGCTTAAAATCATTATGCTTTTTATTTAGTTTGTTAGAACTTATAATTTGTTTGGTTAAGTGTATGTGGTCAACTCGTTGTATTATATTGTTAGCCACTTAAAAGCTGCTGACCCTCGTTTTTAAATGTCAACTCACTTACATTTTATGCTTAAATATCTCTTGGTACTGACATTTACTTGTTTTGTGTTATGATAGATCTTACTGTTCTTTATCTCTCTCACAGGATCTTTATGATCTTGTAATATGATACTTCCGAATGATTAGCACATTTCAAATTCAAAAGTGTTCCTAACGGACTGCACTTCAAATTCTTCTATAAATACCCAGAGGAACCTCTTGAAGAAACAACTAAAGCATTCATACTCTCATAAGCAGATTACTCCCTCTAAGTGCCTCAGCCTTAAACTTTATCTAGATAGTCATCACTGTTAATCGTTTCTAGTTATTGTTTTAGACAATGACTGTTTTGTTATTCCTTACTTCTTTCATATTCTTTAAGGAATCAGTTGATTGTCCCACGAGTGTGATTGTCTCTCAATCATACTCAATAAACACCGGTCTTTGTTGTACACTGATCCATTAGTGATCATCTAGATTATTAATAATATTAGTGCACTTCAAAAATCCAAGTTTGACTAACTTGGTAGTGGACGTAGCAGTTTTTACTGTGAACTACTTCAACTGCTTTGTTTGTTAATTCATTAGTTTTTACAAACTGCTTTTACACTTAAGAAGTCTTAATCTACAAGTGTCAGCCAGTTATTTGCATAAATTATTAACTTATTTGTTTTTATAAATTGTTCTTCAGAACTTTCCTTGTATCTTGTGATCTATTTTTCAAATCATTAAAATCGTGTCAGCTAGCAGACCATTATTCTTGTTTCAGCCTACGTCAGCTTCTTTAAAACATCAGGCAGCTGACACTATATTAGCTGACTGACAAAATTACAATTTCCGCTACAACTTTTGAAAATTTTCAAAACTATCCTCAAAGTTTTAAAAGGCTATTCACCCCCTCTAGCCTTATTAGTTGCCAACTGGACTTATAATTGGTATCAGAGCTTCACTTTTTGAAAATTATTATTTTCCAAGTTTAATAGTTTGAAAGCTCGATCATGGCAACTACAAAAGCTTTTCAATCAAACAATGTTACTCAAGTACCTATTTTTGATAAAGATCACTTTGATCTTTGGAAATAAAGAATTACAAGATATATGAACAATATTGATAAACAATTGATGGAATGTGTAAGAGGTGGTCCTACACAACCTATGAAAATCAATACTAAAGTTGGTAAATTTTCTACTGCAGATGATGACACCATAAATCCTCTTGCTCCTGCTATTGAATAGTATGTCCTCAAACCTCAATCTGAATGGATTGAGGAAGATAAAATTACGGACGAACTGGATGCTAGAGCTGTTCACATTCTATCAAGTGCTGTTCCAGATGAAAACTATAAACAAATATATGACTGTAATTACTGCCAAAGAAATATGAGATGCTCTTGTTGAATACATTGAAGGAGATCAAAACACTAAGGACAACAAACTCTATGATTGCATACAAGAGTTTGATGCCTTCAAAAAGGATCCAAAAGAATCATTGAAGAATGCCTGTGATAGATTTCTCGAGGTAAGTAATAGATGTTCTTCCATTGGTAAAGTTTACAACATAAAAGATTTAAATATGCGTTTTCTTAGTAGTTTGGGAAGTAGATGGGATGTTAAGGTCACTGCCATAAAGGAAGCAAGAGATTTGAACAGAACCCATATACGTAGTCTTGTTGTAAGTCTAAAGATTTATGAAAAGGAAGCTCTCAAAACTCAAGAAATTGAATTTTTTTTAAAGACATCTCTCTGCAAGCTCAAGAAGAGACACCAAAAACTTCTACATCTTTGTCAGATGATGACTTTGATGAAGATGAATTTACTGCTTTTGCTAGACAATTTCAAAAGTTTAAATCTTTCAAAAAGAATTTCCAAAAACCTTCTACAAACTTTCAAAGATCGTCCTCAAATCTTCAAAAACCTTCCTCAAGCTTTCAAAGGCCTTCTTCTTCAAACTTTCAAAAGCCTTACTTCAAGGAAATGAAGACAAGGATGAGAAAGAAAAATTGTTGTGCTTCAATTGTAGGAAACCTGGTCATTTCGCTTCAAACTGTCCTTCTACCAAAAATTAATATTACAAAAGAGCTCCAAGAAATTTTGAAAAACAAAAAGGTTTAGTTGCTGAAGATCAAAATCTTGCAACATGGATTGAGACAGATTCTGAAGATTAATCTGTTGATTTTGTGCAAGAAGCAAACCTTTGTCTTGGTGCAGAATCACTTATGTATGATTCAGAAAATGATTCCCTTATTCCAAATTATTCAAATAAGTCTAATGATGAGCTTCCAAGCTCACCTATTAAAAACTCTAAACTGACAAAGGTCATCAAACCTGATCAGTTTGTGGTGAAGAAAATAGGAAATGGTATTTATGGACAAGGGATCATAAGTCAGCCAGAAAGAAAAGTCAAGTCAACCTCTCCAAGGACTGCTGACTTTAAAACAAGCAAAATGTCAAAAAGGTAGGAGGAGAAGTCTACTGACTTAAGTGTTGATGATCTACTGGAACAAATACAAGAAATGTATTCCAAGTTTGAAACACTCAAAAGAATTCATGTTTCTTTATCTGGTGACTTCAAACGAATTTCTGATGAAAACCTTGAGCTTCAAAAGATCAATGAGCTTTATAAAGTACAACAAAATGAAATGCTGCAACTTAAAAGCATCAATGAGAAACATGAGATTCAAGCAAAAATCTCAGATGCCCAGATTGCTGATCTTGTAAAAAGGAATCTTCGACTGACCAATGTTGTTGATACCTACTCAAAGTCAAAAGCTGTTGTTGAGACCATCATCAGTCAACAGAAAAATCATGAAGATCAACATGGTCTTGGATATTCAAAAGATGATGGAAATTGTGAGATCAGACAGTCAAATTGTGAACCTAAGATTCTTCTATAAAAGGAATAATGGATTAGATTATAATGTTATACCTTTCAAATATCCCAAAAATGTGAATCAGCTTAAGAAGTCCATTAACAAAAAGGATAAGCTAAATAATGACAGTTGTCAGCCCTCTGTTCATAATCCTCACAATATGTCAGCAACTACAACAGTTGATAGATGTCAGCCTGCTAACAAAAGAGGGGGAATTAGAAGGAGGACAACTGATAAGTTTAAGCCAATCAATTTTATTACTGCTAAGACTTCTAAGCTAAGTCAAAATGAATCAAAGAATTCACCGCTAATAACTGATAAACCTAGTTATCACAAATGCAAAGTTTGTTCTAATGCTTGTTTAGATTTAAACCCTCTGACAAAGTCAAAAAGCCTAAATTCAGGCAAGTATGGCTACCAAAGAAAACTAACCCTTTGGACCCAAAGATATAAAGGTACCATGATTTAAATATTCATATCTCAGTTATAATAGAAAAACTCAAATAATTGTTAAATCTATGCATGTTACATTTGATGAATTTAGTTTACTTGAGTCTGCTGAGACTCATGATGTTACTGACAATTTTGAGATTTTTGAGACAAGAAACAAGGTTATCTCAACTCAAAATAATCCTTCATCTTCAAATTCTGTAGTTGATATATCTGAAAGTCAAAATGAACATCAGTCGGTTGACAATAATCAGCCAGCTGACAACCTAAATCATTCAACAGATCCTTTCATAACTGATCAGTCAGCTGACACTTATCCAATTGAACATCTTCAGTCAGCTAACACTCCCTCATCCTCACCTTTGCAAACTGACAATTTCTCTTATGTTCCCTCAATCACTGAATCTCTTCCAGACCTTCCTAGGGAAATCAGAGAAGCTAGACATCATCTAGTTTCAAACATCATTGGTAATCCATTTGCAGGACTAAGAATAAGAAGCAGTTTCAGAAATGAAGTTCTTGATTCACATGCTTTTGTCTCCTCCATTGAACCTAAGAAGATTGAAGAAGCTCTGAAGGATCCCAAATGGATTGAGGCCATGCAAGAAGAACTCAATCAATTTGAGAGATATCAAGTTTGGCAGCTTGTTACAAGACCAACAAATCAACAAGTTATTGGAACTAAATGGGTGTTTAAGAACAAGTTGGATGAAGATGGAAATGTCACTATAAACAAAGCAAGGTTGGCAGCTCAAGGCTATAGACATGAGGAGGGCATTGACTATGATGAAACATTTGCTCTTGTTGCTAGGCTGGAAGCTATCAGATTATATTCCTTGCTTATGCAACTTTCAAGGACTTCAAAGTCTATCAAATGGATGTGAAAAGTGCATTTCTAAATGGTGATCTACAAGAGCAATTCTTTGTTGAACAGCCTCCTGGATTTCTTGATATAAAAAAGAAGGACCATGTGTACAAGCTAAGAAATGCTCTTTATGGTCTCAAACAAGCTCCAAGAGCATGGTATGAAACTCTATCCAAATTTCTCATGGAAAAAAGGATTTCAGAGAGGTAAAATTAATACTACTCTTTTCTCCTTAAAACACAAAGGTAATATTTTACTAGTTCAAATTTATGTTGATGATATTATTTTTGGTTCTACTAATGATGTTTTATGTAAAAGATTTGAAAATCTTATGAAGGGAAAATTTGAGATGAGCATGATGGGAGAACTTACATACTTTCTAGGTTTGCAAATCAAGCAAACTGAAGAAGGAATTTTTATCCATCAATCAAAATATACAAAAGAGTTGATCAAGAAATATAATTTACAAGAAGCAAATTCAGCAAACACTCCAATGGGAGTTGAATGTCATTTGGTCAATGATGAAAAAGGTAAACCTGTCAATACAACTGAGTATAGAGGTATAGTTGGATCTCTCTTATATTTAACTGCTAGTAGACCAAACATTATGTTTGTTGTGTGTATATGTGCTCGTTTTCAAGCAAATCCTAAAGAATCTCACATGATTGCTGCAAAAAAGAATTATCAGATACTTGATTGTTACTAAAAATTTTGGTATTTGGTATCCAAGAGACTCTTCTTTTAATTTAATTGGATATTCAGATGCTGACCTTGTAGCTTGTAGAGTAAACAGAAAGAGTACTAGTGGAACATGTCAGATTCTTGGCAACAGAATGATATCTTGGGCATGCAAAAAGTAGGCCTCAGTCTTTACCTCAACTAATGTCGAATACATTGTCATTGCCGTAGTTGTGCTCACAAATTCTCTAGATGAAACAACAGTTATTGGACTATGAAATGCAAATGGAAACATGTCCTATTTATTGTGATAATACCTCTACTATTTCTGTTTCAAAAAACCCTGTGATGCATTCTAAAACAAAGCATATAGACATAAGATATCACTTCCTAAAAGATCGTGTTGAAAATGGTAATGTTCAGCTAGATTATGTTCCTACAGAATTTCGTACTATAAAGAGTACTACGTCCACCACCAAAGCAGTCAACCTTGGATTTGAAAGTGCACTATGTTTTCCACTAATTATATTATAGAAATCTCTAATGGATTGTGTACAAAATATTTGACTTGTGTTTAGGGGTGGGGAAGTGAATATATGGGAAAAGAGAATATTTACGGTGCAGAAGAATATTAAATGAATACAACACAAAGAAGTAAATGAGTAGCAGTTAATGTGCATATCGTCTTGTTGTTGTTGAGGACTTCGTTGACCAGTTTATGATCTCTTGAATACACTGAGTAAGATGACTTGATGTTGTTGAATATACTCAGAGCATTGGTTTTTTCAGTCTTCAATGGAAATATTTATATCTAAGCATTCTTGAGACCATTGGAGAAGATGAAGTGAGTAACAACTCTATTAGGTTGGATGCATTAAATGCAATGAGCTGTTTAGTTGACTTCATCTTCAACTGGAACTGATCGAGGTATGGACAAGAGTAGGTATTAGAATTAACAGGTGGGAGACAAACAGAGTTACAGACCTGCAGTAGTTGGTACAGTTTGTTTGTGTGAGACTATATACCTACTCTATCATGTTCAGGAGACGAAAGTCTTCATTCTTCAGAAAAACTGGTAGGACGTGTTCCTTGAATTCAGGAGTCAATCAATTGATGGATTAATTCAAATTAATATTGTGAATATCTGAATTAATAATCATCTAGATATTCGTAGAGCTGGACATCCTACAACACGTCATTTTGCTGTTCGAAGGCAGACAAGGTCTGCTGGTGAAGCCTTTGCCGTAGTCTTCTGGTGAGGACTTGCCAAAACCTGTGAAGTCTAAAAACTATTCTAAAGGCAAAGTTCTATACACAATTGTCACGCTAACTGGTACGCAACCCATTTAGCCGCTAAGTATAGAACCTATAGTAATGAATGAGCAAATGAAAATTAAGATACAGTGAGAAACAACAAGAGTAATGAACTCTACCGACAGATTGTAGATAAATTGTTAGCTTAAAAAGAGGTTTTGGCAGCAGAAATGTTCAGGATAAACAGAATTATCTTTAGAAGGTTTAAGCAGTTATACACGAATATATGTTTAGAACAACAACATACTTAACTCTTCTTCAAATGCATGTCATATGGGTTTCAGAATAGATAACTTTAATAAATCAAAATCTTTTAAGATCTGGAAAGAGAGATCAGAGCTGACTTTGAAGAATATATAATATTTGCAAATTCAACAGAGGTTTATTCAAAGGTAAACATGCCTAATACATCAACTTAAACTCTCTAACCTAGCTATCTACTTTTTTCCCATGGATTGCATTCCCCATTCAAGAACTCCTTTTCTTAGAGTTTCATGAACAAGTCAGGAGCAGGTGTAGTCAAGGAGATGTGACATGAGAAGACAATTTTACGGGTTGCTCAAATAAAGAATATTTGAGCTGTATTGACCTATTGTTGCACAACCAACAACCTTTGCAATGGAATACAAGTCTATTGATATGAATGCAATACAAACATGCAGTTCTTCATCTTCCTTGGACATCATTGGATATTTCTCTTCAACAAAATCTGGAGTGCTTGATCTATACCAAAGGATTGGATTTTTGAAGTGCTGTAGAGATTGAGTTCTTTGAAGGAGATCAAATAGCTCAAATCAAGAAAGAGGTTTCTTGATTAAGACACTATTCTCTATCATTGTAGCTTTTAAGATTACTCTTCCTTGTTTCTTACTTTTCTTCCTTGCAATCCACAGAATGTGTTTTGCAAAGGTATAGTGATCTTGAGATAGCCCGATCAAAGATTTTGTTATCTCTTGTTCTCACTATTGAAGAAGGGAGAAGAGGTTTCTTTTATAGAAATAAAATAATAGATCCGTTGAGATTGTCTTCAAGTGATCTTTAGCCGTTGGAGTGGTTCATCAGATAAGAGTGAATCTTATAGACTGTATGATAAAGATATTCTGGAAGATATCTTTCTGAAAAGGTTATCCAAAAGTCAGACTGAGTAGATGTGTCAGTGTTGTGCAGGTTTGAACGAAATATTACACTGACATTTGGTTTTCCAATAAAGTAGATACATTTGAACTTGAAAACCAAAGATAGGAATATCTGTTGAATAAAATCCAACTAGAGCTTGCAGGTCTGAGAGTTGTGAAGACATTTTCGTAAGTTGACTTTTGGAGAAGCTTAAGTTTTTTGTCGTTTCTGAGTGTCTGCAATAATTCCACTGTAGTTTTCACATGCAACCTAAGAGGGTCGAAGGTCTGGTGATTTGATTTTCCCTAAATGATTTTATCTTCCAGTAGACAAGTCTACTAGTTAACATAGTTGAGGAAGGAACTATCAACTAGTAGCAAGTCTGCTGGTATGATATCTTTGTAGAAGCTATAATTCTGTAGCAAGTCCGTTGCCGTGTATCAATAACCGGCTCATCGAGGTCATCATGTAAGAGTAGGACTAAGACTCAGACTCACCTAGTGTAAGACCTATGCAATGTTCAACAAGTTGTCAGACTAACTGGTACGCAGCCCTTTTAGATGTATCACTTTATTGAAGAGGAAAGAACTCTAATGATGAGAAGTTCAGCAGATTTGTTTTTGAAAAGATTGACATTCTTCAACAAGTGTGCCACAAAGGCAAAGATGTATGACTTAAATTCATCTTAAACGGGTAAAGTTTTTCACCTATATAATGTTTTCTTTTAAAAGGAATTTGTTCTCCTTGAGTGAAGAGCACTATATTGTCTTCCATTTTGATTTAGGATTAATCTCTCTTTGGTTGGTTATCTTATTTTCTATGTCAAATCCTCCTTTTTAAATGTTACTCCTCCGTAAATATTAATGGTCTCTTACTTACTGTATATGTCATAGATTGAATTTATGGAGTAAATTCTTCTCTAGACTAAATTCTCCTCCTTAATGGTTGCAAGCATTTAAATAGAAGATTCTAAATTATTGATATCTATTATTGGTAAGGATACCAGTTGTTGGGAAAGATATTGAGTAAGTTTTTAGAGTATTGATATCATTTGTTGGGGTTATAGATAATGCGAGCAATTTATGTTCTTTTTTTTTTTTTGATAATTATGTCTTTTAAAGAGGTTCCTATTTTATAAAATGATTAAATACCAGTTGCTAGAAAAATTACAGCCTAATTAGAATCTCCAAAACTTCCTGCACTAGAGTCTAAATCATAATCTTCTTCATTATCCAAAAGACTTCTATTGCCAAATAACTCTCTAGTTATTAGTATTTCGCCTGTGATAGGAAGACGTTCTTCATATTGAACAGATTGAAGAATCGTCTAGAAGGAGTAGAGAAAGTGGCTAATAATCCAAGGGTACTTTCTAATGTTGTACCGAGACACTTTTCCTTGCTGGATTGCTTGGCTGATGAGCAAAAAGACGAATTCAGACTAGTTTAGGTCATCAGATTCGAGAACCGCAATGGTGAGGCTTCGAAGTCTTCTGGTGAGAATTCTTGACCTAGGCCCATAAAACAGAAGGCATTGGTTCATAATTTCACTTATGCAGTACAAATCTAAAGAATATTCATTAATGTCCATTGTATGATAATCATCTTGAGAGTTGGTTCCAGTTCTTCGAAGCCATGGCTCGTTGACGATTGAATCATCAAGAGAAGAGAATAGTGGCTAACTGAAGGAAGTTGAAACACTCTTGAGAGGCTTTCAGCATCAAGCATTATATATGTGCCTCTAATGCGACCAAAGAAACTATTACAATTTCTTGCCAATGTCATCCTAAAATAGAATTTGTCAACCAGTCAGAGGCTATAGAATTCTTCTCAAAAGGTGAGAATAAGGATGAATCCAGAGTTATGAAGGAGGTCGAAGATTTTTCCTCCTACAGAGTTGTTGATGAGGAATTGTTCCGCCTAAATAGTTTGGCCTAGAACGTAGGTATTGAGGCCTACTCTAGTCAAGAAACTATTCACTACAGGTGGATTAACTCGTACTGGTTTCCAGTGTTGCTGCTAGATGAAGTAGCCATGGAAGAATTTATGAAAGAAGAGTAAAGATATTGAGTTTTGAAAGAATTTGGCTCTTTTGAAGACGAAGTTAGGATGTATTAATGTTGATATTTTATGGAAGATTTTTGTAGGGTGAAGGAATCCATGAATCAATGTTTTGGTATCTGTTTCAAGAAAGTTATGACAAAGACTTGAAGCGTCTATTTGATTGAAGTATGTCGTGACGTTGGATTTTTGAAAAGATGTTTGCTTTTAATGAGAGTGGCGATTGATGAAGTTGGTTTAAGTCTGAATTTAATACTAATTTTTTAAATGTTAACAATTTTCAAACTTAATTGGGTTTCCGATACCAATTCAATATTTTTGACGTTGAGTTGAGAAAGTTTTGGTATCAGAGAGGAAAGGATATGGAAATTCTGACACCATTTTGGTGAAATGATAATTGTGTTTTGGTATCAGAAAGGAATTGTTTTGCTGACGTATGAAAAGATGAAACTCGTTAGTCCCAAAGGGCACAATAATAAGCTAGAAGGGGGGTTGAATAACTTATTAAACACTTAAAACTTTTCATAAATATCTCTAAAACAAGTACTTGCAATCTATTAAGAAGATTGAAGTAGCGGAAGACTTGTAAAGAAGACAGACTAAGTCTATCGCTAAACTTAGCTGGTTACTCAAGTTTGCTGCTAAAGGAATAAGATAAGGGATATGAAATAGTATGAAACAGTAAGTAAGGAACACATGTACTTTGAGATGGTTCGCACTATAAAGAGTGCAACGTCCACCACCAAGGCAGTCAATTTTGGATTTAAATGTGCACTATATTTTCCACTAGTTCTATTACAGAAATATCCAATGGATCGTGTACAAAATATTTGACTTGTGTTTGGGGGTGGGGAATTTGAATATCTGGGAAAAATAGAATATTCAATGTGCTAAAGAATAATAGAAAGAACAACAATAAAAAGCGAAAGATTAATGGTTGATGCAGATCTTCTTATTGTTGCTGAGGACTTCGATGATCAGTTAATGATCTCTTGAATGCACTGAGTATAAAGCTTGATGTTGTTGGATAGTTTCAGAGCATTGTTTTCTTCAGTCTTTAATGACAGTATTTATAGTTGTGCATCCTTTAGACCATTGGAGAATATGAAGTGAGAAACAACTCTATTAGGTTGAATGCATTAAATGCCTGAAGCTGTTTTGTTGACTTCTTCTTCAACTGATACTGAGCAGGGAATGGTGAAGAGTTGTTGCAGCAACTAGCAGGTGGGCAACAATCAAAGTTACAGACCTGCAATAGTTGGTACAATCTGTATGTGTCAGTCTGTGCACCTATTCTGTCACTTTTCAGGAGGCGAAAGTCTTCATGCTTTTTCAGAATATTCAATGTGCAGAAGAATAGTAGAAAAAACAACTATAAGAAGCGAAAGATTAATGGTTGATGCAGATCTTCTTATTGTTGCTGAGGACTTTGATGATCAGTTAATGATCTCTTGAATGCACTGATTATAACGTTTGATGTTGTTGGATAGTTTCAGAGCATTGTTTTCTTCAGTCTTTAATGGCAGTATTTATAACTGTGCATCCTTGAGACCGTTGGAGAAGATGATTTGAGAAACAACTCTATTAGGTTGAATGCATTAAATGCCTGGAGCTGTTTTGTTGACTTCTTCTTCAACTGATACTGAGCAGGGAATGGTGAAGAGTTGTTATAGCAACTAGCAGGTGGCCGACAATCAGAGTTGCAGACCTGTAATAGTTGGTACAGTCTGTATGTGTCAATCTGTGCACCTGCTCTATCACTTTTCAGGAGGCGAAAGTCTTCATGCTTTTCGGAAAAGCTGGAGGGACGTGTCTGAGAAGTCAGCGTTGATTGAGGATGGTTTTAATTCAAATTCAAACTGATTTAGGTTGAATTAAATAATCCACTTAAGCTTGAAGTGTGGAAGAGCTGGACACGTCATGCTGTCCGAGTGTAGGCAAGGTCTGCCGCTGGAGGCTGCTTGAAGTCTGTTGGTGAAGCCTTCAGCCGAAGTCTTCTGCTAAAACCTGTGAAGTCTAGAAAACTATTCTAAGGCAAAGTTCTATACACAGTTGTCATGCTAACTGGTATGCAACCCATTTAGCCACTAAGTATAGAACTTAATGTAATGAATGAACAAATGCAAATCAAGATACAGTGAGAAACAACAATCTCCTCCTATTTGTATCTGGTCATCATTACTTACAAGTGAGGGCTATAGAAAACTTTTGAGATAGATAATAACATGTCAGAAAAAATACTTTTTAAGTTTTATAACAGCAGACATGCCTCTATAAAAAAGAAAGCGCCTCAAGTGCACAACTAATCTAAGTGCTTACAACAAAAGAGATGGAGAATAAACACAAGGATTAGAAATAAACATTTCAAATAAATTTAAACTGGATGTTTAAATTCTAAGCAGATGTATGAATTCAAGTAACAAGAATTTAAACAGTAGACAATTTTTGAAAATGAATGAACTTTTGTATTTCAAACGAGAAGTTTAAATGTACAAAGTTTTCAAAAAAAGATAGATACATAGGTTAGGGATAGAAAGATATAAGATACCAAGGCCTTTTTCCCTTTCCTTTGGCTGCTCTGTCAGCTGCTTCTCTTTCTTGGCGTAGACGCTCAAGTTCTTCAACTCTTTTGGTATATACTTCATCAGCAGAGGTTGGTTGACTAGTGGAGCGAGAACGGTAGTCAAGTTCTTCACGTATTCTATTGTTCTCCTCCATCAGAGTTCGGTTTATAGACCTTAGTTGTCTCTCCTCTGTGATGGCTAGATCACGTTCGCGTTCAGCATTGATTCGATCATGTGCGGTGTCAAGAGCTTGATCGTTGAGCTGCAGAACTGGAGGGTGTCCATGACCTAGGTGAAGGGTTATGCTGTGGAAGAGCTGGTAGAAGAGAGTGGAGCAGAGCCTGACACACTCGTTGCGTTGCGCTTCCATGTTTATTTTCAGATCGGCAAACTCGTGCCTCATTTCTCCAAACTTGGTCCAAACATCCTCTTGAAATTGGCAGAGGATGGCGGCATTCCTGTCGGTAGCCTTGGACGTTGTTGTTGCTAGCTCGGCAGCAGTTGTGGAGATACTGGTAAGTTTTCCTAGTCTGCTGTATATGGCATCCAGACAACTTAGGATCTTTGTGTTTGCCGGTTGGGATGGAGAAGGGTCGAGGTCCACTAGAATTGGCTCAGCAGAAGTGGCAGCAGAGGTGACATAGGCAGCAGATTCAGATAGTCGGAAGGGCTGCTAGAGAGGTGGGGTTCTAGAGGTTGAGGAGGAATCGGGTGTAGGGAATGTATGGGTAGAAGATGAGTTAGATGCCGGGTGTAAGGGAGGAGGGGTTGGGGGAATTTCGATATCTGTGTCTGAATGATCACAGATATAGGAAGGGATTGGTAGGGGTTCAGTTGAGAACCAAAAGGAATGAGGGGGATAAGAAAGGTCTTCTGGTTGCACAGGGGTAGGTTCAGGTAGAGGGGGAGCAGGCTTGGGAAAGAGATCTGCTACTGATGAGAGTTCGAAGAGGAACCTCGTAGAAGCAGATGAAAGGGTAGGGGAAACTAGGGTGTTAGGATTAAGGGAATGGGTTGGCTTGTGTCTGATTGTATAGAGGGGTTGGTTTGGGTGGGAATGGTTTGGTTTCGTTCGGATGGTGTAGTTGGGTTGGTTGGATTACGAGGGGGTGATGATGGGGTAGAAGGGTTTGGAGAGTAGTTGAAGGGAGAAGGAGGAGCTGGAGAGGGTGATCTAGGAGGCTCCTCCTAAGGGATAGACTCCTCCTGAGTTATTGGCTCATCCTGAGGGATAGACTCCTCCTGAGTTATTGGCTCATCCTGAGGGATAGACTCCTCTGGAGGGGGTGATTCCATCTGAGTTGATGACTCAGTAGAATTTGGTTGAGAAGAGGTAGATGGTTGTTTGCCAACAGTCTTCCTTCACTGCCTCAACGGCTGGATAGGAGATCCAACTATTTCATCGACATAGATGGTTGGGTCTGCTGGTGGCTTGGTCGGTAGGCCTTTACGCAATCTCTTGCGTTTAGGCTTGGGTGAAGGTGAAGGTTGGTCAGATGATGGTTTGTGTTTTGGGAGTTTGGGATGGCTGGAGAGTGGAGTTTGTTGGTTCAGGATTGGATGGCTAGGGAGAAGATGGTTGTCCAGCAGCAGCAGAAGAGCGCCAGCCAGACTTTTCACGCCTATCGCCTTCGCCTATCGGGCGAATCCATTTTGCCTGAAGCTCGTCTATATCCGCTTCCTGCGTAGCCTTGTTGGCAGCATCAGCCTTGGTCTTGGCAAAGATGTCAGCCAAGACTTCAGTTTCATCTGGCGAGAAACCAGTTGCCTTTCTATCTTGAGCAACCTTTCGCAGTTTCCACATGTGCTCTGACTCATCTACTAGCTCTCGAGCTTCTTGCAGAATGTCACGGCCAATGGCAGAGGTTGCTTTATGAAATCTTGCCTTGGCTACACGGATGCTTGCACTGGCATTATCATACGCGTCCATGCCAAAACGTGTGACCATCATGGGAGTAGGCTCTACTAGCTTGTCAGCAGCAATGCTTGGGAGCCCTCGTTGCTGCCTCCTCTTGTTCTCATGATATATTTGTTGAGGAAGGTAGCAGTCAGTTGTTTGTCTTTGGACACTTTGATGAGCTCGTCTGGCTGAACGACAGACTTGATTTGTGGCGTGTCCCTTAGCAGGGAGTTGATGAGCCTGACGAAGGGCCTCTTGTTGGAAGGGCTATCTTTCACATTGGCAATGTAGTTGCGGAGCTCTTTGAAGATGATGGAGCCGTAGTTTAGGCGAGACCTCTGGTGAATGGCGCTTGAGAGGTTGAGCTGTTGGGCTGTGAACATATCATGGGCCCCATTTTTGAACAATAGAGATTTGTCCAGCACATGACTGGAGCAGTAGACGTTTAAAAAAGGCGGTTCAAAGTCTATTTAAGGAAGTAGAAAAAGTCATTTTAGTGAAAATGCCTTGGATGATTGACGGGTGTCTTTCAAAAGGCTTTTAACTTTAGATAGTTTTAAAATAATAGCATAAAGTGACTTAAAACCCCTTAGCCTTTTTAGAAAATCATTTTTCCCTTTAATAGACTAAATACTGAGATACTAACCTGGTCTTAACGAAGTTGAGCTACAATATTGACGAAGTTAGTAACAATTAAGTCTGCCGGTATGAAAGAAAACTTTGTAAACATAAAAATAAACTTTAAGCTGTAGGATCAATCATACCAAGATTTTTCCTTAAATAAGCAAACCTGGTAGCATCCAGTGGCTTGGTGAGAATATTAGCCAATTGATGTTCAGTTGGAACATATTCCAAATTGATGTTACCTTTTTTCACATGATCCTTGAGGAAATGATAACGGATATCAATGTGCTTTGTCTTTGAGTGCATCATTGGATTTTTTGAGACTGAAATTGCAGAAGTGTTGTCACACATAATGGGACAATTTACAGTCTTGATGTTGTAGTCCACTAGTTGCTGCTTCATCCATAGTAGTTGAGAGCAACAGCTGCTGGCAGAAATGTATTCTGCCTCTGTGATTGAGTTTGCAACTGATCCTTGCTTTTTGCATGACCAAGAGACAAGTCTATTTCCAAGAAATTGACAAGTCCCACTGGTGCTTCTTCTGCTAACTTTGCAGGCTGCATAGTCTGCATCCGAGTATCCAACAAGATCAAAGTTGTTCCTTTTTGAATACCAGATACCCAGATTTGTAATTGTTGAAACATATCTGATGATACATTTAGCAGGAAGCAAATGTGATTCCTTTGGATCTACATGAAATCTAGCACAAACACAAACAACAAACATTATATCAGGTCTACTGGAAGTAAGATAAAAAAGTGAACCTATGATTCCTAGATTCTTGGTCACGTTCTCTTGCTTTCCATTCTCATCTTTGACAAGATGGCAGTCGGTAGACATTGGAGTCTCGAATCTTTTAGCTGAATCAAGACCAAATTTCTTGATATGTTCCTTTGCATATTTGGTTTGGCTAATGAAGGTCCCGTCTGAAGTCTGTTGAATTTGAAGTCCTAGAAAGTAGGTGAGCTCTCCCATCATGCTCATTTCAAACTTGTTTTGCATCAGCTTCTCGAATCTTTTGCAATGCTTTGATTTGTAGATCCAAAGATGATGTCGTCCACATAGATTTATACCAGAAGAGAATGACCTTTGTGCTTGAGGATGAACAGAGTTGTGTCTATTCTTCCTCTCACAAATCCTTGTTTAATTAAGAACTTGGATAGTGTTTCGTACCAAGCTCTGGGAGCTTGTTTGAGGCCATAGAGTGCTTTCTTGAGTCGGTATACTTGATCCTGTTTGTCTTGGATGACAAAACCTATAGGTTGTTCAACATATACTATTTCTTGAAGATCACCATTGAGAAAGGCACTATTTATATCCATCTGATAGACTTTGAAGTCCATGAACGAAGCATAGGCTAGAAAGAGTCGGATTGCCTCTAATTTGGCAACATGAACAAATGTTTCATCGAAGTCAATTCCTTCTTCCTGTCGGTAGCCCTGAGCAACCAGTCTAGCTTTGTTTCTGGTGACATTTCCATCTTCATCTTTCTTTTTCCTGAATACCCACTTGGTGCCAATGACTGGATGGCCAGTAGGTCTTTGAACTAGGCTCCATACATTGCATTTTTCAAACTGGTTCAACTCCTCTTGCATAGCTTCAATCCAGTAATGGTCTTCGATAGCTTCATCAATCTTCTTTGGCTCGAGTTCAGACACGAATGTGAAGGCAAACATAGTCTTATTTCGAACATTATTTCTTGTACGAACTCATGAGTTGAGATCACCAATGATTTGAGAGATGGGGTGATCTCTTGTTTCAATGATAACTGGAGGAAGATCACTTCTGGTGAGTTCTTCCCTTAAAGAATCTAGAGAAGGTAGAGAAGGTGATTCACCAAAATCAGGTTCATAATAGATAGAATCTTCGAGACCTTCATTTTCTGGCGAACAAGAAGGGTGAGTGATCTGCAAAGGAGTTTGGGGTAGAACAGAAGAGATAGGTTTAGGGTCAACAAAAGGGTTGTATGAGGTACCAGTAGAGTTGAAGTTTGTTAGTGCTGGATTAGCAGAACTAGATGAGTCTGCAGTTGGAGGATTCTGAGGTGATGTAGAAGTAGAAGCTCTATTTGTACATGTCTCAACATCATTAGAATCATTAGCAACATTTGGAGCCATTCGTGGCTCTAATAAATCATATTCATCAAAAGTAACATGCACAGATTCTAAGATTTTCAAAGAATTTTTGTTAAATATGCGAAATGCTTTTGAATGATTGGAATAGCCCAGAAAAATTCCTTCGTCTGATTTTGAATCAAATTTGCCTCTATATTCTTTTCCATTGTAGAGAATAAAACATTTACAGCCGAAGATTTTGAAAAATCCTATATTTGGGGCTCTTTCTCTCCATATTTCATATGGAGTTTTATTATGGAATTTGTTTACCAGGGATCGATTCTGGGTAAAACATACATAGTTGACAGCTTCTGCCCAGAAGTATTTAGGAAGTCTAGCTTCTGCCAGCATATTTCTTGCTGCTTCAATCGGTGTCCTATTCTTCCGTTCAGCTACACCATTCTGTTGAAGAGCTCCGGCAGCAGAGAAGTTGTGGCTGATCCCGTGGTCATCATTATATCTTTCAGCACCGTTGTTTTTGAATTCAGTGTCGTTGTCTGATCTGATGTCACTTATGTCTTCAAGCTTTTGAGTTTGAAGTCTTCTGAAAAGAGCGGTGACTAGATCATATGTCTCATCCTTTGAGGTCATTGTTTCGATCCATGTGAATCTAGAGTAGTCATCAACTACTACAAGTGTATACTTTTCTCCTGAGATACTGACTGTTGTGATTGGTTCAAAGAGATCCATGTGGCGAAGTTCAAGAGGTCTGGAAGTTGACATAACTGACTTGCTCTTGAAGGAAGACTTGGAGAGTTTTCCTAGTTGGTAAGCTTTGCAACATCTGTCGAGCTCGACAAACACCGCAGGTAGACCTTTGACAAGCCCATCTTTGGAGAGCTTGGAGAGGTACTTGAAGTTGAGGTGACTGAGACGCTTGTGCCAAAGCCAACTGTTGTCACGAATGTTGTTAGCAACTAGGCAAAGGCTGGAGGATCTCCCTAGAAGGTTTAAGTCCACGAAATAGACGTTTCCTTGTCTATTATCGGTCAGCAATGTTGAGCAGGATTCACTATCTTTGATGAGACATTGGTTGGAGGAGAATTGGCAGATGAGACCTTTGTCGCATAATTGGGATATGCTCAGAAGGTTATGCTTTAAGCCATTCACTAGAGAAACTTTGCTGATAGAAAGGTTGCCTCTAGTGATTGAGCCATACCCAATCGTTTTTCCTCGTGCATTGGGGTAAACATATGGTACACTTGTATAGCCAAGTCCATTTTTACCCTTGTTGCCGAAGGTCTGTCTGGAGAAGGAAGTATCATCGCTAGCCTTGAGGATTCACCTTTCTCAGATGTAAGAGAATGCAATGTTGTTCATCATTATAGCATAAGCCTGATTTGTCTCCACTTGGCTTTTGGCTAGAGAGGATTCCTTCGAAGGTTTCCTTGGAGCTGTTCCAGGAGTCAATTGTCTTTTGCAAGGCAATTTTCTCATGGTCTAGCCCTTTAATGTGCTCAACTAAGTAGTCAACTTTTTCACAAAGGAATTTGTTTTCTCCTTTTAGCTTGATACTCTCCTGTTGACAGTATTAAGAGTTTGAATCTCAACTGCCAGCAGAGATTTCTCAGCAGCAAGCTTTTCATAGTTCTTTCCGAGTTTTACATAGGCTACTCTGAAAGAGTTGAACTCCTCAAGCATTTCTTGATTATCCTTGAGCAGTTCTTCTTTACTGAAGCTTTCACAGTTGATCTCACCTTTTACGAAGGGACTAGGTGAGATTTCGACTTCATGTTCAGAGTCATAGGTGGGACTTGATTCATGATCTATTAAGCATATGTTGGCTTGCCCATAATCGTCCTCATCCTCTTCTGAATCCGTCTCAAACCATGTAGCAACCTGTTTTTCTTCAATGTCTTCAGCCAGCATACCTTTTTGTTTTTGAAATTTTTTATAAGGAGGCTTTCGGTATGCTTCAAATTTTGGCTTCGGACATTTAGATGCAAAATGACCAGGTTTTCTACACTTATAAAACACAAGCTCATTGTTAGATGAGCTTTCAGCAGAATTTCTAAAAGGCTGCTGGTGTGTGTCATTCCTTCCATATTTTGTAAATTTTTTAAAGCGTTTAACAAACATGGCAAATTGTTCATCTGAAAGAAAATCATTTTCACTGGAGGAAGTAGAGGGTTTTTCTTCAACTAGAGTTACTTCTTGTACCATGGTGGCAAGGACAAAGTTTTGAACCGTTTCCTCTGCTTCTAGTGCTTGACTAACTCGAAGCCTCGTGAAACCTTTAAACTTGCATAAAGACTACGAAGAGTCATTTCATTTAAGTTCTTAGATTCCTTCATGGCGGTAGTCTTAACATGCCACAGACTACCTAGAGAGCCTAGAAATCTCATGTTCATTTCTTTCTTGTCATAAGTTTTACCGAGAGAAAAACAACTATTTATTACCTCGCTGAAGCGATCGTATGATTATCGCAAGGTCTCCTTGGGATCCTTTTTGAAAGAGTTGAATTGTTGGATGAAGGTGTACTTTCTATTATCTCTTGTATCTTGGTTTCCTTCCAAGTATTCGACAAGAGCTTCTTCCACATTCTTTAGCGGCGCACGTACACCGTATCACTTGTTGGTACGTGGGTGTCTAGTGAGCTTGTAATGTGTTAATGGCTTTACCTGCCTAGCTTCCTTTAGTTTTCGTCCTCCATTCTTTTTCTTCTTTGGAATCTCGAGGATTTCAAACCGCTTTTGAAGATTTGGCTTCATTGGTACATGATGTCCTTTCTAAAGACGCACTTCCATAACCTTGTTGTTAGACCATAAACGCATTATCTTATCCTTCCAACATCGAATGGCTTCGTCAAATTGCACCCCGCATTTGACGGTAGATAGTGGTTTATGCCATCGATCTTATCTCTCAGAGATTGTCTTGGAAAAATCCATTTCTCAAGAGTTACTATCCGATACCAATTGTTAACAATAAGCTGGGGGTTGAATATTATTAAACACTTTAAACTTTTTCGTAAAATATC
>CM028378.1:55275340-55302729 GCA_013146195.2 Codonopsis lanceolata | reverse complement strand
TGTCGATGGCTCGTAGGTGGGGGCTTTTGTTAGATTCTCACTTTGGGGACAGCCAAGTAGTCCTTATTGTCAGGAATTCGCCAATGGCAACATTGGCATGGATGAGTGGTGTGCTTGACAACTGTTAATGTTAGGAATATAGTAGTTGATTTTTCGGCCAACATTAACACATATTTCGACACCTCGACTGCGGTTAGTGCCAGATAACTATAACACACACCTCCTTTGTATCCGTCGAGGTAGTCAATCTTTGCCATCGCTCTCCTGGTGTGGAGTGGTCTATAGCGTAACCCACCATATGGACCCGCCCCACGCATGTAGAGTCTCTTTCTCGAACACGGCAAGCAGGTGTAAAAATTTGTTCTTGGGGCCGTCATTGCCACCAGTCACCAAAACACGGTGAATTGGGAGAGAGGCGTCTTGACCTACACCATTATGGTGGTGGGTCCATTGATGTTATCGTTTGATCAGCGGCCAAATCAAGACCACTATTAGTAGGGGAATGGGGTTCGCGTTCCGCATTGATTCTTGATTTGTGTAGAGGCGGGCGTGAGAATGCCCAGACACGGAGAAGCTAAAAGTGGTCAGGTCATTACAAGGAGCCATTTTGTTTGAACATCACCGGCGGCCAGAGTGAGGGTTCCTCAAGAGGAGGAACAGAAGAGGAGGAGGACCCACTCGTGGAGATCTCCAACAGTTGGAGGAAGCGTCCTCCAAAATGACATGATGAGGGTAGTGGTTGGCCCAAATGCGTGCCGACCCGGACCGAATTTTCGGTTGGGCCAACAACGTGGGGCAGAATCTACGTCCAATCTGTATGGATTCCCTCTGGCACGATCCCGAGTTTCGTCCTCGTTCGTTATTTCCGCCCGACTCACCGTGAGTCGAGGCCCAAGTTCATCCTCTTTCGTTAGGTGGACCCGCTATCTCCTTTTGATATTTGTCCTACCCCATCAATCCTCTAATATGTTCCTCTATTTTGAGGACAAAATAGAAATTAAGTTTGGGGGGATTTAAAACTTTAAGTCTTAGCGAGGTCCTAGCCTAACGAGGAATGGAGTTGGGCTATGTCGTTAGGGTGAAGAAAATTTCTTTTCTTGATGACCATTTAACTCTTCACCCTATTTTTCCTGTTTTTATTTTTTCGATTTTCGGAGTTGTTGGCATGACCGAGAATACTATAATAGGAAGGACATGAGGTTCCTAACAATTGTCATCGTCATCATCTCCCAATTTCTTAAAAAATATATAATATTAATATATATATATATATATATATATATATATATATTTAATTCAAAATATTCATCCTCAAGTTTAGGTGTGGTAATGCTAGTCGTAGTCAATGAGGAGATTAGTGCAATGAACTGCATAATTAGTCTATAGATCCCCCTGGAATTTGCTTAATTTTGCGAAACTTTTACTTTTCTCCAAATTCTTCATGCACTCACACAGTCATAATTATGGATTATTAGAATAGTTTTATAAAGTTTATAACACCTATTTCACTTCAACAAGATATGCACAAGAATATGATGCATAGCCATTCGAACATAATTGTTGCATTAAATTGTAACTTAGGGTTAATTGCAGGATAGTTAGATCCCTTGGATTTTTCTCATTTATATATCTCAAGCACACTTTCGAACCGTGTCTGCATGTTAGTCTCAATTGTCCCTACCATCTGTCCTAGCGAATGCTTATGTAAAATCCAGTGATGCTAAACACTTAACCCAATTCCCATAGTTGATATGATATTTTGTGTTGTCTTACTTGCTTTAAATACTATGTGAGCATTTGGCATTAAGAAATGACTTAGGCCATCTTTGGATCGTTAGAGCCTAAATATTCACGACCTATACTAAATATATCCCTAGTGTCCCCATTGAGCCTTTATTATAAAGAATGGAGTGTGCTAAGCACACTATTTAAACCCCATTCGCCATCGTTTCTATTACCCACATTAACTTAACCCTAAAAGCCTATACACTTTTAGCCTACCCTTGAGAGAGTAGGATGTGGGTGGAAAATTTATGTTGGGAGGACCACTTCTTTTCAGTTAGGCTATTTTTCGGAAGGCTTCTTCTTTCCGTCGTCGAAAAAAAAAATCATGTGTCGACGAAAAATGAAAAGGAAGAAGAAGAGTGTAAACAAAAATTCAAATGGAAGCATAGCTTTCAAGAGAAAATATGTTAGAAAAATTCAGCTGATTAGAAAGATGTGATATTTTTAGAAGAATTTATTGCCCAAAACAAGTTTGGGGGGGATTAAGAAAACTTAAAAAGTTACAAAAAGCACCCCTCCACTTGTAGTCTTTGCAGGTCCTAGCCTAAATAGGGAAAACTTCATTTTGCTTGGAAGTATGAGGGATAAAGGGTAGTCTTACTCTCTCACTTTGCATTCTAATCCCTTTCCTTCATATCCCCCAACACCTTGGCCTTACATTACAAGCTTATAAAGACCTAATCATGATCTTCTTGCCAATGCTTATGTTGTTTTAATTGTCAAGTGAGTAACATGAAATTGATCACACACTTCATAATCACTATTATTCACCCTAAAGCTCACTGTGTTAGCATAATCTTAGCTATTACAAGTCATTGGGATAGGAGAGCATTGTATGGCATACATAGAAGTGCATGGGATGGATGTATAAGTCTTTTAAATCCTTGGGACCTTTCTTTCTGTAACTGACCAGGTTTGGGTGGTAGATCTCATATTTCTTAATGCATGATTTTCTATTAAGCTTTGATTTTCATATGAATGTGGTGTTTACCTTAATAAAACTGTTTTAGTTAAGAAATTCTTTAAGACTGGTGATCACACACACACGGAGAAATTAAAGTAGTAGTCTTAAGAAAAGACTAGTTGGTTTTATATGACTAAGCCTGCATATATGTGGTGAGCACCAAACTGAGATTACTTGCATGCCATACACCTATAACTTGAGATGAAGCCAAAAAAAATTTACGTTTTATTTTTAGTTTAAATTTTTATTCTATTTTAGTTTAATATTTATTTATTTTTGTATTTATCTGCATAGTCGAGTCACTCGAAAGAGTCTCCTTGAGTTTGTGGGTTTATAGAGGAGTGTAAATAGTGTCACCCTCACAAAAAGATTTTATTTTTTGTTATTTATAAGTTTTTGTATTTATAAGTTTATTTGTTTACTCGTGGACGAGCAAAGTTCAAGTTTGGGGGTATTTGATCGATGTATTTTATCGTCGATTTTATATACTTCTATGACTTAAATTATGCTAATTCACGAGGCTTTTGGTTACTAATATATGTTTTCGGTGAGTTTTGTAAGTTTCAGGATTATTCGTGAAAATACGTGAAACTCCAGGGTTTTAAGTGCAAATTTAAAGAAGGGCCAAAAAGGATGAAATAAAGAAAGAATGAAGATTGTCAACACTGGACACCTTGCGGACGCAAGGTGCCTCAGACCTTGCGACCGCAAGGTAGGCAGTACTCGTCATAAAAAGAAGCAACAAAGGAATCAAGCGGCCGACACGGAGACCTTGCGGACGCAAGGTATCCACCTTGACCGCAAGGTGGCGAATGCGACCTATTCGGATTTTCACACGGTCATTCGATCCAATCACAACTCCAGTAGTATATATAGAAGCCGATGCCGAGCCAAAAAGAAGAAGGACGGAAGAAGCTCTCTTTTCATAGATTTTAGGTAGTTTTAGATTGTATAACATAGTTAGGTTTTGTAATTTCAAGTATTGAAGATCAAATCATGTATCCGATCATCTCCATGTGTTGTTCATTGTCTATGATGAACTAAATCATCCATAATCTAGGAGGTGGGAGGTAACTTGTATCGAATTTATGTTTTGATTCTTATATATATGTCTATTCAATGCTTGTTGATTGTGTTGTTTATCAACCCCTATATTATTTTGCTTTGAACAAATGAATGTAATCGCAAATAATAAAGGCTTAGAGGTGCGGATAAGCATGACCAAGTGCATATGTCGTACAACGGCTCACCAACACAATAAATTGGACCTATCGATGCACGAGAGTGATAAGTTAGGACCAGGTTCTTACATGATCTAGGTGACAGATAGATCATAAATCTAGGTGACAGCTAGATTAACAGTTCATGTGCTTAGGATATGGAATGGATGAATTTTGCGGGGATGGAGGCTAAACCAATTGTTCAACAGACTGTATCTATTTTTAGTGAACGAACCCAAGACATTGAATGACATTATTATGAATTGAACATAAAGAAGATATAAGTGAAACCCAGAATCCTAGATTTCCACTCACCATAAGATCTTCATATATGTTATTACTGTCTAATTAGTTAAACATCTATAACTAGTAGTTTAGAGTAGAATTAAACATAAAACCCCCTTAGGTTAATAATTTGCTATCAATAATTGCCTTTGTTCGTGATCACTTGTCTCTGTGGGTTCGACCCTTGCTTCCAATACTATTCTATAATAGTCTTGTTCACTTGCAAGGAAAAAGATTAAATAAAACATCGATCAATTAGCCTGTTCAGAATACATAGCACTTGATGGACAAAAATTAGTAGCATAAGAATATAATCCACATAAAGCACATGCTTCTTGAATTGGCCAATTTTCAAATTGAGCTTGTGTATCTGATTTTTCTTGAACTTGGTATAGGCCTCTATTTTTACCTCTTGCACTTTTCTGTTGAGAATTAATACTTAACATCTCAAATAATTCCTCTAGTGCTTCTGGTGTCATTCTATTAATAGAACCACCAGCTGCACTATCAACCATAGTTTGTAAGCCTGGCGAAAGACCATGATAAAATTGAAGTACTAACACATGTTGAGCCAAATTATGATGAGGACACATAATGAGCAGATTTTTAAATCTATCCCAAGACTCATGGAATGTTTCACCTGGTTCATTCTGGAATGACATGATTTGTTTTCTATATTCAATAAGCGATGCATGCTTATAGTATTTGCTCATAAACAAATCATAAAGTTGAGCCCAAGTGTAAACACTACTAGGTGTTAGGTTCATAAACCATCTCTTTGCCAAATCTTTTAATGCACTGGGAAAGTATTTCATTTTTATTTGGTCTTCAGTCAACCCTCCTAAAGGAAAAGTGTGAGAACCCAAACCCATTTCATGTTTGTCATCATTATAACATGTTTATAATAGGTCTTGACATGTTAGAGACTTCATTTCATTCATACCATGTTTGCATTGAGTTGGTTGAGATCATATTAGAGTGTTAGTCTTCCATGCGTTGCAATGCCGTGTTGTTGATGTTTCGAGTGTTTATCTTAACATGATAGCACCTAAATAAGTCTCATTGGAGTCTTAGTACCTTGCATATAAGATTTACAATGTTCATCTTAGTTGTTGTATGCTTGGTTGAGAGTTTAGAAGCATTGTTGCTTCGTTTGAGCCTTTGGGTTTCTCGGGATTGCCTTCGTTGCTTGTATTGTTTGTGTTTTCAACTTGCGAGAAGTTCATTTGAGTTCTAAACCAAGTGTACTAGTATTTCCGATGCTTGCATAATCATTGTTCATATACTTGTTGCATTTGGAAATAAGATGACCAACTTATTACTTCTCAGATTCAGTCCGGTTTTTGGGCGAACTTCGGGAAAATTCTGGTACCAATATACTAAAGAGAATTTTCTAAATATTTAGTATGTTTTACCTACATATGTTAGGATACTCCCTGTAAAATATGGTATTATTCCAAGGTGTATAAGTAACTCATTTAGGTCTTGACTTACGGCTGTGCCAGATTTCTGTTTTCAGGAAATCAGCTTCTGTACTTAAACGTGTAGTAGCCATATTTTGATGAATATAAGTCCAAATTGAGTAATTTAAAAGGCTAAACTATATTTTAAAGAGTCTAGTTTCATAAAAATCAATAATAACCTCATTTGGAGGTGTGATCTATTTATGGTCGATTTTACAAGATTGACTGTCTGTTTTCCAGATTTTGGGTTTTTGACTTGTTTTGGTTGAAGACCCCCTTGACTCTTGCACCCTTGCCCTTGGCCGACCTAAGTGAGTCTCAGCCATGTTGACTTGTCTAAGACCCTCTTAGACCCTTGGATCATGGCTTATCAATGGTCTCCATGCCTTAGCCAATAGAAAGCCTCTTAATCACTTCACTTGGATTAGGGACCTCTTAGGAAGTATATAAACACAAACTTCATCCCTTCCAGCCATTTTGTGCTCAACATAACCAGAGATTCAGAGACATAGCTTCAAAATTCGTCCATGGAGGTTACACAAACTTGAGAGACCATTTCCCGGAGATCCGGTGGTCCGGTGGTCCGATCGTCGAACCGAGACAGCCAAATCGAAGCTCTCGATCTCCTCTACAACAATCCTTGCTCTAATCAACCTTTCCTCCATTAATCTTAGGACTAAGGTGAGTGACAATTCCCAGAATTTTCATGTTCAATAATATAGCATGACCCCTTCATTATAGTTGTTCTGGGTTGATTATGAACACCTTTTGTGAAGACAAAACTTCCAATTCAACATATAAAATATGTGTATGATTTTATGAAATCTCTATGAAGTTATGATTTTGACATTTATTAAAGCATGAATGTTGTTTGTATTAAGCTTGGGAATAACTCTTGTGAAAGAATTTAGTTCAATTCAAGGTTTATCAAAATCGCCGAAACTAGGGTTTAAACTCGGGATTGTGTTTAAGGCTAGTTTAAGAACATGAGCGACTTAGTTATCGAGTTCTAAATGAACGGAGAACATAGAAAAGGGCAATGTGATACATATAGTATCAATGCTCTTCTTGGTTGAATTTTAGTAAAACTCACCGGAGTTGAATTTAGGGAGTTATCGCACAATAACGACTCCACAATCAATCCCTATGATGAATGTAGTTCGTTAGACTAATGAATTAGCTTACGATACTTTGAGATGGATTGATGTTTATGCCTTGATGTTTGTGTGCTTTTAAGTCTCGATTGAGTTCTTAAGCGGTTTATGTGATCGTGTGAAGTAAATGCATGATTGAGAGCATGTTGTAGAATAATGTTTCTATTTGACATGTTGAATTCGGTCTTGTCGAATTCTTGTTTGATTCCTTAAATGAGTAAACAACTACTTGTTGAATAAGTTCGCTCTTGTCGAACTTGTTCCTTATTTGAGATTACATGACGAGTAAACATCTACTTGGCATTGCATGAGTCCAGCTGGCATATTTGGTTGAGTCGTTGGTGTGACAATGCATCGCCGTCACGAGTTATGGGACTCGTGATAGTGATGGGTTGTTATACCGGGTTTTATCACACACGCCTCCTGTTGGCCACAGTGGGGAAGTAGCCCCTTTGCTGTAACCAAGAGAGCACATTGGCATGTCTATGTACCATGGAGAGAGCTTGGTACCCGAGTAGAGAGCTCGGCACTTTGATACACTCATCACGGGTATCATTGGCACGAAATATTAACGCTGTGTATTGCAGGAGCTACGTAGCGGCACCGGTTCCATAACATATCCTCCTTATATGTGATTTACTTTATAGCACTTATGTGAAACAATGTGCTACCATGGATATGTGATTTAAGTGTTTATTAAATGAATGTTTTGAGTGACTTGATGTTAAAGATGATATCTTGCTATGTATGCTGCATGATGCCATGACATGCATAATTGTTAACTCACAAAGTCTTTATGACTTACCCCTCCCTTTTCTTGCTTTAGATCCGAGCCGTTCGTACCGCTCGTTGAGGCGTGTTCGTGCTTGTCCGTGATCGCACGCGACGAGGTTGTGGTTTTTAGATGTCCTTCTTTTGTTCTATTTTGTAAGGACGTTGGGATTAGCAAGTCATTTAGACTTCGCTTGGGAACTTTGTTTATTTGGATTTAAGTCTATACTTGTAGTTCATGTATCCTATTTTGGTAGGCGCATGTCGCCGTAGAGCCTTGTATAGATGTAGTATGATTCATCTGTTTTAAATCTTCCGCTGGGCATTACTTTAGCTCTTATTTATTTATGTTGTTTCTCCGGCATGTTGTAGCCGTCGAGGTTTATTTGCATGAATTGTTTAGTGTTGGGTTCCGGTAGTAAAGTCGCCGATGAATTGATATACTTGTCTTTAATTGTTATATCAGGTTTAAAAAGTTTTAAAAATTTCCGGCATTTTGGTGCCGAGTCGCGCTTCATTTGAAATGTTGCGTCACGTCGTTTTCTATAATTGAGTCTTTGCATGTATTGTTGTCCTATTTGGACGACTTGACTTGTGATTCCATCTCGGGGTCCGGGTCGGGTCGTCACAAAAAGTACTCATCATGTATTCATAATCTCTTAAGAAACTGACAGGATCTTCGTTTAACATTCCATGGAAAGAAGGTATAGAATTAAAATAATGACCTTTTAATTCGAAATTCCTTACTGCATCTGGTAAGACTAGACATGATGTTACTACATTTAATGAAGGTCTACTGAAATCATTAATAGTTCTTTGATTCACCACTACTTCCATATTTCTTCTAGCAGGTTCTTCTTCTCTTTGATTCGCATTAACCGGATGAACCGGATTTTCAGGATTTGGATTAATATTATCCATGGTAGGATCAACCAGAGGATCCTCTTGATTCAATTGTTCTTGAATATCAGGCTGGGGAGCTAGATTTTCAAGCTCTTCTTGATTCCTTCTAATATTATTTATATCTTGATTTAGTTCTACCAGTTGGGGATTCAAAGATCTACGACCGTGCATAAAATAAATTAAAGCAATTTAAAAGTAACTAACTATTAAAGCAAATAAAATAAAATAAAATATTTTTGTTTTTGGAAATTCTTTTTGAAAGATTTAAACTTTCGAAATTGTCTACGAAAGCAGTAAATTCATCTTCATCAAAGTCATCATCTGACGAAGATGTAGAAGTTTTTGGTGTCTCTTCTAGAGCTTGCAGAGAGATACCTTTAAAAAAATTCAATTTCTTGAGTTTTGAGAACTTCCTTTTCATAAATCTTTAGACTTACAACAAGACTACATATATGAGTTATGTTCAAATCTCTTGCTTCCTTTATGACAGTGACCTTAACATACCATCTGCTTCCCAAGCTACTAAGAAAACGCATATTTAAATCTTTTATGTTGTAAATTTTACCAATGGAAGAACATCTATTACTTACCTCGATAAATCTATCACAGGCATTCTTCAATAATTCTTTTGGATCCTTTTTGAAGGCATCAAACTCTTGTATGCAATCATAGAGTTTGTTGTCCTTGGTGTTTTGATCTCCTTCAACGTATTCAACAAGAGCATCTCATATTTCTTTGGCAGTAATTACAGTCGTATATTTGTTTATAGCTTTCATCTGGAACAACACTTGATAGAATGTGAACAGCTCTAGCATCCAGTTGTTCCGCAATTTTATCTTCCTCGGTCCATTCAGATTGAGGTTTGAGGACATACTATTCAATAGCATGAGCAAGAGGATTTATGGTGTCATCATTTGCAGTAGAATATTTACCAACTTTAGTATTGATTTTCATAGGTTGCGTAGGACAACCTCTTACACATTCCATCAATCGTTTATCAATATTGTTCATATATCTTGTAATTCTTTATTTCCAAATATCAAAGTGATCTTCATCAAAAATAAGTACTTGGGTAACATTGTTTGATTGAAAAGCTTTTGTGGTTGCCATGATCGAGCTTTCAAGCTATTTGATCGATCTCTTATTTTAAATTATTTCCTTGCAAGTGGACAAAACTATTGAAGAATAGTTTTGGAAGCAAGGGTCGAACCCACAGAGACAAGAGATCACAGATAGTGCAATTTATTGATAGCAAATTATTAATCTAAGGGGGGTTTTTATATTTATTCTATTCTAAACTACTATTATTATTTAGGTGTCTAACTAATTAGCAGCAATTACAGGTTGTGAAGATCTTATGGGAGATGGCAATCTAGGATTAGGGTTTCACTTGTATCTCCTCTATGTTTAATTCAAAATAATTATCATTCAATCTCTTGGGTTCGTTCACAAAATATAGATATAGTCTGTTGAATTATTAGTTCAGTCTCCATCCCTAAATAATCCATCCATTCTATATCCTAAGCACAAGAACATATGATCTATCTGTCACCTAGGTCATATATGGAACCTGACCCTAACTTATCACTCTCGTGCATCGATAGGTCCAATTTATTGTGATGGTGAGCCAGTGTACGACATATGCACATTGATCATACAGTTATCCGCACCTCTAGGCCTTTATTATTTGCGATTACATTCATTTGTTCAAAGCGAAATAATATAGGGATTGATAATCACCACAATCAACAAGAATTGCATGAACATAAATATGAATTAAAACATAGATTCGATACAAGTTACCTCCCACCTCCTAGATTAATGGTAGATTAGTTCATCTTTGAAGATGAACAACGCATGGAGATGAATGAAGTCATGAATCGATCTTCAATACTTGTAAATTACACAATCTAATTATATTATACAGCCTAAAATCTATCCTAAAGCTATACAAAACTGTTTCCAGTCGTTTCTAGCCGTCTTAGGCTTTGGCAACCGATCTCTATTTATACCAGGGAGTTGTATTACAATTAAATCTCTTGTGAAAACATGAAAATTCCCATTCTGACTACGTTGCAGTCGCAAGGTCTGGGACACCTTGCGTCCGCAAGGTCCTTGGCAAATCCGGGGTTGAGTTGTTGATGTTACTGTCCACCTTGCGGAGGCAAGGTCTGGAACACCTTGCGACCGCAAGGTCTCCAGCGTGTTCTTCTTCTTTTCTTCTTCAATATTTCATTATGACCCCTTCTTGGAATTTGCATATAAAAGCCTTGTGATTTGCATATTTTCACTAAAAACCCTGAAACTCACAAAACTCACTGAAAACACATATCAGTAGCCAAAAGCCTCGTGAAATAGCATAATTTAAGTCATAGAAGTATAGGAAATTGACGTATAAAATACATCGATCACTATCAACTTGGAAAATAATAATTTTCAAAAAGTGAAGCTCTGATACCAATTGTAAGTCAAGTTGGCAACTAATAAGGCTAGAGGGGGGTGAATAGCCTTTTAAAACTTTGAGGATAGTTTTGAAAAACTTCAAAAGTTGTAGCGGAAATTGTAATTTTGTCAGTCAGCTGATATAGTGTCAACTGCCTGATGTTTTAAAGAAGCTGACGTTGTAGGCAGAAAGAAGAATAATGGTCAGCTGGTTGACACGATTTTAATGCTTTGAAAAATAGATGACAAGATACAAGGAAAGTTCTGAAGAACAATTTATAAAAACAAATAAGTAAATAATTTATGCAGATAACTGGCTGACACTTGTAGATTAAGACTTCTTAAGTGTAAGAGAAGTTTGTAAGAACTAATGAATTAACAAACAAAGCAGTTGAAGTGGTTCACGGTAAAAACTGCTACGTCCACTACCAAGTTAGTCAAACTTGGATTTTTGAAGTGCACTAATATTATTAATAATCTAGATGATCACTAATGGATCAGTGTACAACAAAGACCGGTGTTTATGGAGTATGATTGAGAGACAATCACACTCGTGGGACAATCAACTGATTCCTTAAAGAATATGAAAGAAGTAAGGAATAACAAAACAGTGATTGTCTAAAACAATATCTAGAAAAGATTGACAGTGAGGACTATATAGCTAAAGTTTAAGGCTGAGGCACTTAGAGGGAGTAATCTGCTTATGAGAGTATGAATGCTTCAGTTGTTTCTTCAAGAGGTTCCTCTGGATATTTATAGAAGAATTTGAAGTGCAGTCCGTTAGGAACACTTTTGAATTTGAAATGTGGCAATCATTCGGAAGTATCTTATTACAAGATCATAGAGATCCTGTGAGAGAGATAAAGAACAGTAAGATCTATCATAACACAAAACAGGTAAGTGTCAGTACCAAGAGATGTTTAAGCATAAAAGGTAAGAGAGCTGACATATAAAAATGAGGGTCAGCAGCTTCTAAGTGGTTGACAATATAATACAACGAGTTGACCACGTATACTTAACCAAACAAATTATAAGTTCTAACAAACTAAATAAAAGCATAATGATTTTAAGTAAATTTAGTTTAGGCAAGATTCAACACTATTCACCCCCCCCCCTTTTCTAGCCTAGTATTGTGCCCTCTGGAACTAACAATTGGTACCAAAGCTTAACTCTTCGAAAACAAGTTTTTCCAAGATTAACCTCTTGAGAGATAAAGATTCAATGGCACAAACACATTATATGCTACCTACGTTAAATGCGAACCACGTCCCAATATTGGACGAAGGTCATTTTGATGTTTGGAAGGATAAGATAATGCGACATATGAACTCCATTGACAACAGGTTATGGAAATACGTACTAGCAGGACGTCACATGCCAATGAAGGCAAATCTTCTTGCAAGCGTTGGCGGTAATCCTCCAGAAGTTGCTAAAGAAAGAGCTGAATGGACAGAGGACGAAAGGAAACTAATGGAGCTAGACAGTAAAGCAATAAACATAATAACAAGCTCTCTAGACATTAGCACATATCATCAAGTGATCTGGTGTACATCTACCAAAGAGATGTGGGAAGCTCTTGTAGAATACTTAGAAGGAGACCAAGATACAAGAGACAATAGGAAGTATACCTTCATCGAGCAATTCGACTCCTTTAAGAAAGATCCTAAGGAAGCTTTGAGACAAGCCTATGATCATTTTAATGAGGTAATTAATAGTTGTTTCTCTCTAGGTAAAACTTATGGCAAAAAGGAAATGAACATGTGATTTCTAGGCTCCCTGGGTAGTCTTTGTCATGTTAAAACTACCGCCATGAAAGAATCCAAGAACTTGAACGAAATGACTCTTCGTAGTCTTTATGAAAGTTTGAAGGTTTATGAGTTTGAAGTCAGTCAAGCTCTAGAGCAAGACAAGCAGTTCAAAACTTTGTCCTTGCCAGCCATGGTACAACAAACCGTTGCAGTTGATGACAAACCCTTCACTTCCTCCAGCAAAAATGATATTCTTTCTGACGAACAGTTTGCTATGTTTGTAAAATGTTTTAAGAAATTTGCAAAATCTGGAAGGAAGGACACGCCCCAACAGCCTTTTAGAAAGACTGTTGAAGCCTCATCTAACAATGAGCTTGTATGTTATAACTGTAGGAAACATGGTCATTTTTCTTCCAAATGTCCAAAGCCAAAATTTGAAGCATACTAAAAACCTCCTTATAAGAAATTTCAAAAACAAAAAGGTATGTTGGCTGAAGACATTGAAGAAAAGTAGGTCACTACATGGTTTGAGACTAATTCAAAAGAGGACGAGGACGATTGTGACCAAGACAATATATGCTTAATAGCTCAAGAATCAAGTCCCACCTATGACTCTGAACATGAAATCGAAATCGAAATCTCATCCTTGTAAAGAGGTTGAGAACAACTGTGAGAACTTCAGTAAGGAAGAACTGCTCAAGGACAATCAAGATATGCTTGAGGAGTTCAACACCTTCAGGGTAGCCTATGTAAAGCTTGCGAAGAATTATGAAAAGCTTGCTGCTGAGAAATCTGTGCTGGTAGCTGAGATTCATGGTATCATATTAGTATACCAACAATGAATATATGCTAACTCATCAAGGTACATAAACTTCATAAACCACACTGCACATTATCTTTCATATAAGAGCTTGTAGAAAGCCACATAAGGGATAGAGAAGATACACAATTAGTGTCGTTGTGCTGCTCCTGCAATACACAATGTTAAACTGGTTGTCCCATCGATGCTCGTGATTGCATCGACACACTAAATGGCTACACCTCAAGGGCAGCCCTTTCTCAGTCTAGTTTACCATAATCCATTCGCTCTATTGGTTACGAGATGGGCTAACGTCCCCACTGGGGCCAACAGTGGAAGGTGTGTGAGGTCCCAGGTACGGCGATCCATAGCGAATACGAATCTTATGATTCGTATAGGCGATGTATCGTCCTACCCTGACATATAAAAACCAATCCAAATACTCCCAGATGGACTTATATGCAATGCACAAGTAGATATTTGCTCGCATGCTCAAACAAGAACCAAGTCCGACAAGAGCGGACTCATCAAATCAAGTAGGTCATAAAGCTCTACACACCAATCTAACAATGCACATGTTTGCACATACTTAACAAATCCAATTAACTTATAAGTTTAGTCCAAGAGCCATATATTGAGGTACTCATAATCCTCAAGCCATCACCCAATCAAGAGTAGCATATAAGCTCAAGAAATCACATTGTGAGGACTACTATAGTCCTCTACTCAAGATTAAACCAAAGACTATTATTTTAGTCTAAGAACAACCATAAATCAAGACTTAGTGTTTAGTTTATACATAAAAGCATACCAGACTTAACCATAGTCCTAACCGTCGTATATAATTGACATTCTCAAAACCATTCTCATGAATGACAAGACTACCCCGTAGTCCAAATCCCGCAAGTGTTTTCATGTACACGCGACAAAATTCCCTAGAGAGAATTTATTCAATAATCATTACTAAATAGTACTCGAGACCATAGGTTGGTCTCTAATGCTCCGTGCTCTAGCGAGCACGCTCTAAATACATTTCCAAGAGTCGCACCCAACTATTCAAATCTCGAGCTTCTAGTAGCTCTTTAATACGGCTCGCTAATTAGGTAAAGCGTCACCTAATGTTTACCATCTAACACATCGATGTCATAATTGAACACAAAATGAAGTACTCGGGTCCTCACAAACATAATCAAATGTAACCCAAACATCGTAGGATTTCAACCCAAGTTCATTAACACATTATTGAACTCATATTGACTCCATTGAGTCTTACTATTAAGATTCATCCTTTACACATTCCATAAATCCAAACATTTCACCCACTTCAATTTATAACAAATTCCAAAATAATTCGGGCTTAATTCCCAAGCCCTAAAATTCATAAAAATCTTAACAAAGGGATAACCCATTTCTCCCAACCCACAATATCATTCAAATCACCCTACTCATGGCATTAGCAAGTTCATACCTCCAAAAACTCACAAAATAAGCATACATGGCATACCAAGTGTTCATTACCCACAAATAGCACATAGATTGTTTTCCTTAGGGCCAATGAACCAAAATCAAAAGAAGGTAACTTACCTAGCTCGGATGAAAACTCCAATGAACGAAAATCGGATCGGTGAAGTTGTTCTACTCGTCGAGGGCTTTAAGAATCCGAAGTTTGAAGGAAATCCGACGGTTGGATCTTCGTGGATCGAAGGAAGAAGAAGACTAGGACTCAAAAAACCCCCTAAGAACTCTTTCTCTCTATAATACGTATGAAGGAAGGGGAGAAATGAGGAGGATTTCTGAATTCTCAAATGGGTTTGGGTATTTATACCCCCAAAAGTAAAGAGGGCACAATAGGGATTTCCCTAGTACAATTAGTAAAGATTAGGAGTAATCACTCACTAATCTAACCTTAATTAACTTTCAACTAATGTTAGGACATGATTAGGACTAAGTATGGGAGGTTAGGAAGGGTTTAGAGGGGATTTGATGAGGGTAGGAAAGGTATTTCTCGTCAAATCACAAAACAGGGCATTGCTGAGTCGGGGCACCTTGCGGTCGCATGGTCCCCCAAGCCATGCGGCCGCATCCTCTTGATGCTTATCTTCTAGAAATCTCTGGTGACCTTGCGGGGGCAAGGTCATTCCACCTTGTGGCCGCAAGCCTCCTGATCGATTGTTTTATTTTATCTATTTCCTTGCAAGTGTACAAGACTATTATAGAATAGACTCGGAAGCAAGGGTCGAACCCACAGAGACAAGTGATCACGAACAGTGCAGTTATAGATAGCAAATTATTAACCTAAGAGGGGTTTTTATGTTTAAATCTACTCTAAATTACTAGTTATAGATGTTAACTAATTAGACAGTAATAACAGATATGAAGATCTTATGGTGAGTGGAAATCTAGGATTCTGGGTTTCACTTATATCTCCTTTATGTTCAATTCATAATAATGTCATTCAATGTCTTGGGTTCGTTCACTAAAAATAGATATGGTCGTTGAACAATTGGTTCACCTCCCTCCCATAAAATTCACCCATTCCATATCCTAAGCACGAGAACTGTAATCTAGCTGTCACCTAGATTTATGATCTATCGTCACCTAGATCATGTAAGAACACGGTCCTAACTTATCACTCTCGTGCTTCGATAGGTCCAATTTATTGTGTTGGTGAGCCAGTGTACGACATATGCATTTGGCCATGCAGGTATCCGCACCTCTAAGCCTTTATTATTTGCGATTACATTCATTTGTTCAAAGTGAAATAATAGAGGGATTGATAAACAACACAATCAACAAGCATTGAATAGACATATATATAAGAATCAAAACATAAATTCGATACAAGTTACCTCCCACCTCCTAGATTAGGGATGATTTAGTTCATCATAGACGATGAACAGCACATGGAGATGATGGAAGACATGATTTGATCTTCAATACTTGAAATTACAAAACCTAATTATGTTATACAATCTAAAACTACCTAAAATCTATGTAAAGAGAGCTTCCAGCCGTCCTCCTTATGTTTAGGCTCAGCATCTGACTTCTATATATACTTGGGAGTTGTGATTGAATCGAATATTTGTGTGAAAACCCGAATTTTGCGCATTACGCCTACCTTGCGGTCGCAGGTCTTTGGATACTTGCGTCCGCTAAGGTCTCGATGTGTGTGCTTCTTGGCTCTTCGATTGCTGGCTTCAGGGACCGATACTGCCTACCTTGCGGTCGCAAGATCTGAGGCACCTTGCGTCCGCAAGGTGTCCAGAATGACAGCTTCCATTTTTCTTCAATTCTTCTTTCTTTGTAATTTGCACTTAAAACCCTGGAGTTTTGCGTATTTTCACAAACAATCCTGAAACTTACAAAACTCACCAAAAACATATATTAGTACTCAAAAGACTCATGAAATAGCCTAATTCAAGTCACAGAAGCATATAAAATCGACGTATAAAATACATCGATCACCTCCCAAACCCCAAATTGCTTATAATTCAACCTCAAATGACCCCAAACACATAACCAAATCAAACAAGGTTCAAAACCCATTCAAAGTAGGCCTAGAACTCCCACAAACAACCCCCAAAACAACTCGGAGCGAAGCCGGAACAAGGTGCAACAACGTGCAACCGAAATGACGAATGAACTAGTAATCGAATGAGCAATGAAAGGAGACTTTAAGTCAAGTCTAAAGGCTAAATAAAGAAGCTTGAATACTTCTAGAAATTTGAATAACAACTAGGAGAATAAGAACTCCAAAGGAGAGATGATTACACAACTCAATCCCGAACTATGCGATAGAGACGAATGCTATCTCCAAAGCTCCCAAATCATCAATAGACATAAGGAACACCTCAAACTTGAATTCTAATACGTCTAAACATGTAAATCAATCATCATGTAAAGTTCTAGGACCAAACCGAGGTCACGAACGTAAAAAACGCAAGCAAACTCTCAATCGCATCGCATTCCGACTATCGTCGAGTTACGACTTGTGACTTTAGCAAGTCAACAACTATAAGGCATCTCTTAATAGTGTTTTGGTCTTAATGTGGTCTCTCATACACATCTAGACTCTCTCACAAACCAAACATGTCATCAACAAAGGGAGAAATACGAGTATGGTACGCAAACCAAGCTAGCAAAGGATCGGGGTGCCACACTACATATGTCTATTTCCAACTTGTCCTACTTTACTTTATTGATATCAATAATACTTAAAAAAATGTACAGAGCATAATAAACCGAATACTTTATTTCTGCAGAAAATAAACTGAATATATATAGATAAAATCTAATGTTAACACAAAGCGGTAATACGAATACAAAACTCCCACTAAACTGAAATGTTCTCAAATAAAACAACACCCATATGAGTAGTGTGCTCATGAAAGATCATGGGTGGTAATCCTTTTGTAAGCAGATTTGCTATCATGGAGTTTGTCCATATATGCTCTACGAAAATTTGCCCACTCTACACTCTTTCTTTTACAATAAGAAACTGGATGTCTATGTGCTTTGACTTTGTCGAGCTTCTGTTGTTGTTGGAATATAGAACTGTTGATTTATTGTCACAATATAATTTCAGTGGTCTTTTAACACCCTTTATTATTCACAGCCCAGTGACAAAATTTTGCAACCATATTCCGTGATTGGATGCCTCATAACATGCTACAAACTCTATAGCCATGGTAGACATGCAACAAGCATTTTCTTTGTAGACCTCCACGAAATTGCTCCACCAGCTAACATGTAAACATAACCTAAAGTGGATCTCTTGCTATCTTGGCATATAGGGAAATCGGAATCAGAATACCTAGTGATCTCTAACTTGTATGATCTCTTATATGTGAACATATACTCCTTTGTTCTCTGTAAATACCTCATCACCCGTTTGGCTGCCTTCCACTGATCCATGCCAAGGTTACATAAATATCTGCCTAACATGCCAACTATGAACGCAATATCTGGGCACGTACATATTTGAGCATACATTAGATTCCCTACCGCCGAAGCATAGGGAATATTTTGTATTTCCTTAATTTCAAGGCTTTTTTTTTTTGCTTTGACAGAGACTAAACTTTTCTCCTTTAGCGATCGAGGTTATCCCTGGTTTGCAATTTTACATGCCAAATATATTGAGAATTTTCTATGAGATAATCCCATTATACCTCAAGAACGATCTCGATGTATCTCAATTCCTAATACAGAGGAAGCATTTCAAAGGTCTTACATTTCAAAATTCTTTGATAGAAATCTCTTGGTGTCATATAACATGCCCACATCATTTGTCGCAAGTAATATGCCATCGACATATAAAACCAAGAAAATGTGTGTACTCCCACTGCAGTTGTGGTACACACAATCATCAACAACATTTGTTTCAAAACCATATGAAGTAATGCCTTGATGAAACTTGAAGTACTATTGATGAGAAGACTACTCGAGTCCATAGATGGATTTTGTCAATTTGCCAACCATATTCTTAGAATCTTTAGACACAAAGTTTTCTGGCTGCACCATATAAATTGTTTCGTTAATGTCACAATTAAGAAACACAATTTTGACATCCATTTGATGTAACTCAAGATCAAAATGTGCAACAAGTGCCATAATTGTCCTAAAAGAGTCTTTACTAGAAACTGGAGAGAAAGTCTCATTAAAGTCAATTTCTTCCTTTTGAATAAAGCCCTTGGCTACAAGATGTGCCTTATACCTCTCTACATTACCATTTGAATCAATTTTATTTTTAAATATCCATTTACATCCTATGGGTTTCATACCATCCGGTAATGGGACAAGTTCCCAAACTTTATTGTCTTGCATAGACTTGTATTCTTCATTCACGGCTTCAATCCATTTATGAGAGTTGGAAATTTGCATTGCTTCACGGAAATTGATCAGATCATCTTCTGGCGTTCAAATTTCTACTTCATGTTCTTGAAGATACACAATATAATCATTTGGAATTACAAATTTCCTATCTCTCGTGGATCGCCTAAAAGGCCCATGTTCTTGAGGTTGTTAAGTTTGTTCCACATGAAAGGGTTCCTCGGGAATAATTACCTCATCTTGAATGGGGGGTTGAAAAGCATTGTCATGTACTTCTTGATCAATGACAGGCATAGGAAGTTGTATATTATCAAAAGTAGTAGTAGGAATTGGGATTTCTCCCCCTTCCTCCTCAAAGACAATGTTTCTAATTTGATTTCCCCCAAAACTCAACATCCTCAAAGAAAGTTGCAATTCCCAACTCAAAAATTGACTTACTAGTAGGATCATCAAACTTGTAACCTCGCGATCATTCTGCATAGCCAATAAAGTAGCTACTAATAGTTTTTGGGTCTAATTTTCTTTCATGAGGCTTATAGGGCCTCACTTCAGCACGACGTCGCCAAACTCGTAAGTGCTTTAGACTAGGTTTTCGCCATAGTGACTATGGTAAAGTAAAATGACTAATCATACTTCTTACCATGTCTTTTAAAGTCCTATTTCGTCTTTCCGCTACACCATTCATGCGAGAAGACCCTGGCATAGTGTAATATGGGATTATTCCACTTTCCTCTAGGTATTTGGCAAACGGTCCTGGACGTTAGAGCCGTCATATCTGTCGTAGTATTCACCACCACGATCTGACGTTCTTTATCTGTTTGTTGAGTTGTAACTCAACTTCGGTTTTAAATGTTTTGAACATGATAGACATATTTTATACGTCTTTATTGGGTACTTTTATGACTTAAAATGAGCAATTCCACGAGGCTTTTGGCTACTGATATGTGTTTTTGAGCTATATTGTGAGTTTCAGGGTTTTAGGTGAATTTATGAGATTTATGAAGCTTTTAGTGAAGATTTTGAGGAAGGGTGCAAAGTGTAACATTAGGAAGGAAGCAAAAGAAACATTCTGGCCACCTTGCGGTCGCAAGGTCAAAAGACCTTGCCTTTGCAAGGTAGGCAAAAACTTGTAAAGTCAGAACAAGACCCTTGCGGATGCAAGGTGGAAACCCAATGCGGTCGCAAGGTGCCCAGAACCGACTTTACAGGGTTTTTGAGTTGGATTGAGCCTCATATTCCCCTACAACTCCCTGGTATAAATAAAGGACGGTAGCCAAAGCCTAAAGACGTCCAAGAAGTGCTAGGAAACAGCTCTAGCTTAGATTTTAGATTGTATTACGTAGATTAGTTATTGTAATTACAGTTTTGAAGATCGATTCATGTATTCCTTCATCCCGTTGTGCAGTTCATCTTCAAGGATGAACTAAACGTCCATTAATCTAGGAGTTGGGAGGTAACTTGTATCGAATCTATGGCTTAATATATATATTTATTCATTCAATTCTTGTTGATCATGGTGTTTATCAATCCCTTTATTATCTAGCTTTGACCAAATGAATGGAATCGTAAGTAATAAAGGCCTAGAGGTGCGGATACCTGCACGGCCATATGCATATATCGTACATTGGCTCACCATCATGATAAATTGAACCTATCGATGCATGAGAGTGATAAGTTAGGGTCAGGTTCTATATATGACCTAAGTGACAGTTAGGATCCATATGTTCTTGTGCCTAGGATATAGAATGGATGAATTATTTGGAGATGGAGACTGAACGGTAATTTGAAAGGCTATATCTATCTTTCGTGAACGAACCCAAGTTATTGAATGATACTTTATTGAAATAAGATATAGAGTAGATGAAAGTGAAACCCTAATCCTAGATTTTCCTCCTCCATCAGATCTTTACAACTGTGATTGTAGCTTAGTTTAATTAGATTTATTGTTTTAGTAGAATAAATTAGTTTAGACAAAATCAATAAGCAACCCCCTTAGTTTAAATAACTACCAATAATCTTGCCATCAGTATTCTTCTTGTCTCTGTGGTTCGACCCTTGCTTCCCAAGCTGTCCTACGATAGTCTTGTCCACTTGTAAGGAAATAATTAAAATAAGACACGATCAAGTTTTTGGCGCCGTTGCCGGGGACAAGATAGTTTGCGTAGTTAGTTTGTTGGTAGCGTAGTTTTAAATTCAATTTTTATAAAAATAAAAATACAAAAAGATTTTATTTATTCTTAGTTGATAGTTTTTAATTGTTTTACTTGTCTTTATTATTTTAGGCACGGTCGTAGATCTCTAAATCGTAAGCTGGTAGAATTAAATCAAAATATAAATAATCTTGGAAAGAATCAGGAAGACCCTAATAATTTGGAAAACCAGCCTGTTAATCAAGAACAGTTGAATCAAGAGGATCCTCTGGTTGATCCTCCCATAGATAACAATAATCAAAATTCTGAAAATCTGGTTCCTCCGGTAAATGTGGATCAAAGAATGGAAGAACATGCTGATAGAAATATGGAAGTAATAGTCAATCAAAGAACTATAAGTGATTATGGGCGTCCTATGTTGAATGCAACACCATCATGTTTAGTCTTACGAGAAGCGGTAAGAAATTTCGAACTTAAAGGTCATTATTATAATATGATGCCCTCATTTCATTGACTGCCATCTGAAGATCCAGTAAATTTTGTTAAAGAATACGAATTCATGATTGAAAATTTTCCGTTAGGAGGTTTGACTGAAGATCAAATAAAAATGAAATATTTTCAATGTGCACTAAAAGATGTGGCGAGAAGATGGTTCATGAATCTAACACCTAGAAGTGTTTATACTTTGGCTCAATTATATGATTTGTTTATGGGTAAATTTTATCAACATGCATCACTTTCAGAGTACAGAAAACAAATTATGTCTTTTCAAAATGAACCAAGAGAGACATTTCATGAAGCATGGGATAGATTTAAAAATTTACTTATCATGTGTCCTCATCATAATCTATCTCAAGATGTGTTAGTAATTCAATTTTATCATGCTCTTTCGCCTGCATTACAAACTATGGTTGATAGTACAATCGGTGGTTCTATTAATAGAATGACACCAGCTGCATTACAAAACTTGCTTGAGATGTTAAGTGCAAATTCTCAACAGAAAAGTACAAGAGGTAAAAGTAGAAGTTTATTTCAAGTTCAAGAAAAACCAGATATGCAAGCTCAATTTGAACGTTGGCAAATTCAAGAAGCATGTTCTATTTGTGGACTAAATTCTCATGCTACTAATTTGTGTCCCTCTAGTGTTGTGTATCCTGAACAGGTTAATGCAATGAACATGTACCCTCAAAGACAAAGGAATGATCCCTATGCCAACACTTATAATCCTGGTTGGAGGAATCATCCTAACTTTTCATGGGGAGGAAATAAGTCATTACAGCCTCAACAATTTCCTAAGCAAGGACAATTGCAGATTGAAGAAGTGCCAAAGTCAGAAGGATCGAACAGTGGTCAAGTTGTTGTTAACAAATATTTGATAGAAACTGTGGAAAATTTAAGGAATGAACTCGTAAAATTTAAAGAAAAAGAAAGAGAAGAAGGGAAGTTCTCTAGTCAGACAGAACAAGCAAAATCTATCACTACTCTGCGAAGTGGTAGAATAATTGGAAAAGAGGTAAGTAACCCTACTCAATCTACTAATGTGCCTGATAAAATAGATAATTCTGGTGAAAAAGATGAAATAAACAAAAGCGAAAATATTCAAGCAAAAGATAAAGAAATAGAAAAAGAAGTGTTAAATAAAGATAGTCAAGAGGAAGTTACTCAAGAAAAAGAGCAAAAGGCAGAACCTCTTGAGGAACCATATGTGGCACCATCACCATATGTTCCTCCAATACCATTCCCTGGTAGACTTATGAAAAACAGAATTGATAAGCAATTTACGAAAATTTATAATATGTTATTCAAAGTGAACATTAATCTCTCTTTACTTAATGTTATTAAAAACATTCCATCTTATGCTAAGTTTTTCAAAGATCTTCACTCTAGAAAACACAAATTTGAAAAGAATGAAAAAATAATTGTTTCTGAAAACGTGAGTACAGTCTTACAACCTGAACGTCCTCCTAAATCAAAAGATCCTGGTAGTTTCAATATCCAAGTCTCATTGGGTAGTTCTAAAAAGATGAAAGCTATGTTAGATCTAGGAGCAAGTATTAATTTGATGCCTTTCGCTGTCTGTAAACAATTAGGATTGGGTGAACTTAAACCCACTACTATGTCTTTACAGTTAGCCGACCGTTCGCTTAAACATCCTTTAGGTATAGTAGAGGACATTCTACTACAAGTAGATAAGTTAATCATCTTAGTCGATTTTGTGGTTCTAGAGATCGAAAGAAACATATGCACTAACAATGAAGTTCATATTCTGTTAGGTAGACCTTTTATGGCCACTGCCAATACAATGATCAATGTTAAGAATGGTAAACGTTCAATGTCAGTTATGGGTGAAACAGTAGAAATTTCAGTTTTTGATGCGTTAAATAGACCGAGTGACATAAATGCATGTTTCTCAATTGATGAAATTGAAAATCTTATAGCCCAAACCTTTGACGAAGATTTAGATGATGATGACTATGAGAAAGACACGTATGTAGGATATGATAGCTGAAATAGAAAAGAAGGAAAGACTAGAAGCTCTTAAGAGAAAAAATGAAGATAAGAACAAAGTGGAAGATTCCAAATCAGAAATTAGTTCTGACAAAATAGAAATAGATGAAAATGGTAAATAAGATGTGGAGAATCAAAAATCTGATTTTGATGAAATAAAAATAGATGAAGAAAAAGAAGAGAACTCTAAAGAGGAAGATAATAAAGAGACAGTAAACTCTGAATCTCCTAAGTTTATTCCGTCTGTCAAATCCCCTCCTGAAGTAGAATTAAAGCCATTACCGTCCCATTCAAAATATGCATTTTTAGGGGAAGGTAAAACTTTACATGTTATAATTGTTGCGGATTTAACAGAAGAACAAGAATCAAGCCTGTTAAAAGTTATATGGACACATAGAGAAGCTATAGGTTGGTCTTTAGCATATTTGAAAAGAATTAGTCCTTCTATGTGTATGCATAAAATTCACTTAGAAGAAGGTAGTAAACCTTCTAGAGAAAGACAAAGAAGATTTAACCTTCACATGGAAGAAGCAGTCAGGAAAGAAGTGTTTAAGCTTCTTGATGCAAGCATAATTTACCTGATATCCGATAGTAAATGGGTTAGTCCAGTCCAAGTAGTTTCTAAGAAATCAGGAATTACGGTTGTTAAGGAAGAGAAAGATGAGTTAGTTCCCACCCGAACTATTAATGGTTATAGGATGTGCATAGATTTGAGGAAACTGAATGCGGCAACAAAGAAAGATCACTTTCCCTTGCCCTTTATTGACCAAATCCTTGAAAGATTAGCTGGTCATGAATATTGTTGTTTTCTTGACGGTTTTTCTGGTTATAATCAAATTCCAGTAGCACCAGAAGACCAAGAGAAAACCACTTTTACATGTCCCTTTGGCACCTTTGCATTTAGAAGAATGCCCTTTGGACTTTGTAATGCTCCAGCCACTATTCAAAGATGGATGATTTCTATATTTTCTGATCTAGTGGAAAGATGTGTAGAAGTATTTATGGATGATTTCATTGGAAATTCTTTTGATCATTGCTAGAAAATCTAACATCGGGTTTTGAAGAGATGTTGCGAGACTAATTTGACCCTAAGTTGGGAGAAAAGCCACTTCATGGTTAAACATGGAATAGTCTTAGGTCATGTTGTGTCTAACAAAGGAATTGAAGTTGATAAGGCTAAAATTGAAATTATATCACAACTACCTCCTCCAACTTTAGTCAAAGGTGTTAGAAGTTTTCTAGGACATGCGGATTTTTACAAATGTGATTCATTATAGCAGTGACATTAAATGATGTTAGAGTTTTTAGCAGTGTATTAGAAAATTTTAGATCATATTTGTTAGGATCAAAAGTTATCATATTCTATGATTATGCAGCCCTAAAATATCTTTTTGATTAAGAAGAAGACAAAGCCTAGACTCATAAGATGGATGTTATTATTGCAAGAATTTGACATTACTATTAAAGATAAAAAGGGAACGAAAAACGTTGTGGCCGACCATTTGTCTAGGTTGGAATTTTTACATTTACTTGAACGTCAATTTCTTCATTATAAAATCCCTATGAATGAAGATTTTACTGATGAACAATTAGAGTCCGTTTGGTGCAGCGGCTTCAAAACGCAGCTTTTTTAAAACGCGGAGTTTTTAAAATGCAGCTTTTTTAAAACACAGATTTTTTCTTAAAAACATGTTTGGGATACAATTTCAAAACGTTATTTTGTAATCTGAATATTTGTTAAAATGACGGTTTTATCCTTTTATATAATTACTTATCAAGCAAAAAATAATTTCAAAATAAAATATCAATTATAATAAAGTTTTAAAAAATTAAACTTATTAACTTATTTGGATGAGTGATTGTTGTATTAAAAGTATAAAAAATGAGCATAAATTTATTTTGGGTCCACATTTAATAATTATATCCAAAGAAAGTTGGACAAGAAGCTACTTAAGAAAGTAAAGAAAGAGAGTTATGCAAAAACAGGGTATTTCTCGGGTTCAACAAAGAAATCTCAGCGCTTTTTTAAGCGCTTTTTAAGTCGAAATTTTTATGCTTTTGAAACGCAGCAGCGTTTATAATCGCGACGTTTTCTACCGCGGCATTGAAACACAATTTCTGAAAATACGCTCCGTTTTATTCGTGCATTTTGCCCAAAACGCTCGACCAGACGAGCCCTTATTAGCAGTTAAAAATTTTGAACCTTGGTATGCTGATTTTGTTAATTACTATGTATCTAACATCATCAATCCCGATTTTGATTTTTATCAAAGAAATAAATTTTTAACTGATGCAAAACATTATTTTTGGGAAGAACCACATTTATTCAAAATATGTTCTGACTCGATAATCAGGAGATGTGTTCCAGAACAAGACCAACAAAGTATAATGGCATTCTACCATGAATACTCTTGTGACGGTCATTTTAGTGGTAACAAAACTGCTAGGAAAATCATGCAATCTGGATTATATTGGTCTACTGTTTTTAGAAACTCTGACATATTTTGTAAAACATGTGATAAATGTCAAAGAACTGGTGGAATAAGTAAAAGGAATGAGATGCCCTTGCATATTAATATAGTTGTTGAAATTTTTGATGTTTGGGGTATTGACTTCATGGGTCCTTTTCCAGTTTCAAATGGTTGTGAATATATTTTTGTTGATGTTGATTATGTGTCCAAATGGATAGAAGCCATTGCTACTAGAAATAATGATGGCCAAATTGTTGTCAAGTTTTTGGAGGAAATTTTTGCTCGGTATGGAGTACCGAAGGCTATAATTAGTGATCAAGGAACTCATTTCACTAATAAATCCAATTCAAGTTTTGAAAAAATATGTAACTCATAAATTAGCTACACCATATCATCCTCGACGGCCAAGTAGAAGTTAGTAATAGACGCATAAAAGTAGTTTTGGAAAAGTCCGTGAGACCAAATCGTAAGGATTGGGAGCCAAAACTTAAAGATGCTCTTCGGGGCATATCGAAGCCGCATATAAAACCCCAATAGGTATGAGTCCCATTCGATGGTGTATGGCAAAGCTTGTCATTTGCCAGTATAGATTGAACACAAGGCCTATTGGGCCATTAAAGCTCTTAACCTTGAGTTAACTTTGGCAGGTGTGTAGGTCGCCCCAGATGCGCCGCGCCTTCTGATGGGTGCGCTGCCAGCAGGTGATGCGACACCACGCTCTCATTCCATCCTCCCTTGTTTGAGGAAGACCTAAATTAAAAGTGCGAGAGGAGTGTTGTCAAAATAGCGCGCTTGAATACGCCCGGTAACTTCGTGAATTTTTGTCCAATACGGGAGTTGGGTTTTCTATATCGTGTTATCCCTTTTTTAGGGGATACCAAGATATAGGAATACATC
>CM028378.1:55228871-55275240 GCA_013146195.2 Codonopsis lanceolata | reverse complement strand
ATCATCAAATACAAAACTAATGTCCAGCATTACTTTAATGCATCTAAAGTATTGGCTTAGGAGATTGGAGCAGACTTCAAAGAGTCTTGACTCCATAGCTTACTACACCAACTTACGGTTCAATCACTATTAGCTACGTGTTACAATAAACAACCCGACCATCCTAAGTATGCCGTTACAATAGAATAGTGGTCTTTTAAGGTTTATTCCATGCTCGACCGCCTATGTGTTGGATTTACATCGAAGTGTACTTTTCGGTAAGTGATAATTTGGTACTCACACAATTCTATGCTAAGACCGTGAAGCTAAGTAGTCATACCTAAGTTCAACTCAAGTTCCATCGCTAGGTTTATGTGAATAAACGATCAAAACACTTGAGCTCAACTCGATATCAATAGCAAATTACTCAAGCTCGACTAGAGAGAAAAAAACAAAAAGAGTTGGAAAAAAAGGCGCCAATTGTCTTTGACTAGACAGACTAACAAATGAGTCAAATCTTATTTGGCTAAGCCGACTCATTTATACGTAAATATGGGGGGGGATGGTACAAGTGGTATCACAACCGAGTAATCAAATACTTAATATCGAGAACTAATGTGCCAATACAAGCCCCACACACTGCTACAATCACTTGTTTCCGACCTTTTTAATGACTATGATCACATACTGATGTTCCCGTTTCACCCATAGTTAACTGATGCAACATCATTAGTCAGCAATTTTAATGGTTTGAGGTCAATTCTGACACATAAGTGGTTATTGTTTCTGGAGAGGATTATGACCCTGGCTTCCAGGTTTTGGTCTGGTGACAATAAGGTTGTTGGGAATTCTGTAAAGCAGGTTAGTGATAAAGCGTCTCTGACTGAGAGTTGATTCAATTGTAGGCAAAGACCAAAGCAAGTTAGGGGTTTACGTCATTCACTTGTATCTTCAAACGAAATTTTTACTTTGAGTTAGATATAAGATTTTGTTTTCTCATATCCGAATGAATTTGGATTAGAAAGAAACTTCCCTTTTGAAACATCCGACCCAAGATAAAGATTACTAAAATGAATTCTATAAGGTTGTTTGACATTCACCAAGAACCTTCCTGATTTCTTCCTTTATTAGTACAATGGTCATCAACGTTTGATTAATAATAATATTGTTGAATATATTTATTATTTTTATTTAGGAGTTTTAACTTTTGAAACTTCTTTGAAAACTGGAAGAAGGATATTAGTGACCAGAAGGAACAGAGGACAAAGGAAATTGGACAAAGGGGAGTGTGAGGCGAACTGAACTTTCTTGTGAGAAGAATGCTAGTAGCTCGGTCTTGAGAAGAACTAAAATTGATGGGTTCTGGAGGCTAAGCATGACTAAATTCCCAGATCTGTTTGATTATTTGTTCATTGAGGACGCCATTGGCTGCCAACAATGGTGCTTGAACAACTGTTCTTGCACATGATATGCATATGTGGCGAGGATCGGCTGTATGGTTTGGGCAGGAGACCAAACAGAAATCCAACAATTCTCATTTTCTGGGGAGGATCTTTTCCTGCGTCTTGCTCATTCAGAACGAGGTAATGCAAGTTGTATCTTGAAATTCATGGCGGTGAGCATACCTTCTTCTTTTCACTCTTGCAATGAAATTAACAGGAACTTATGGGATATTTGTATTTGGACTTTTAGCAGGGAGAAAAACAAAAGGAAAACAACTTCTTGTTTGTCTCACGGCAATATTAGGCCTACAGCTGATAGGTGCCATCATATATGCATTTTTCAGGTGGAGAGCATACCATAGAGGTAAGAGGGCCTACTAGGGGGTTTTCCAAAGGCTTCTTGGATATAGCTACCTAAATGAAAAGACGGTCGAGAAGTGGAAGAACATACATGAATTACTTTAACCAGTCTCTTCTCATTTCCATGAAGGAAGAGAAGTCGCCATGTCAGTTATGCAGGAGGAAATAGGCCAGATAACAATGGTCCCTGCAGCCCATTAAGTTCAGATCAATAGTGAAATTATCTTGCAACTTAAGTGAAACAATTCCTGGATCTGAATTGTTTGATAATACTTCTTTCGCCCCAAATTGAGTGTCCCATTTTTAAGAGAAAAAATTGTCCTAAAATGAGTGTCATTTTTCTATGTAGTTACTGAATTTACCGTAGCTATCTTACATGTCCCAATGTGCACTTGCAATCCTATTTGTTCAAATTTGAAAGGGGACACTTATTTTGAGACAAAGGGGATAATAATAATAATAATAATAATAATACTAATAATAATAATCTTTGATACTTCTTGGTATTTTCTCGGCAGATGCTTAGGAGGATTAACTGCTTGACAGTTTTCACTTTTCAACAAATTTAGAGTCTTTGATCTTTCTTGGAGATTTATTCAGGAAAATAATGTTGACTTATTTCCTATGTACCAACAGGAAGGAGAGGTGCAACAACCCACTTTAATTCCCATGATATCTTAAAAGGTGAGCCATCTGGATTACCAACGTTCAACTTTGATAAAATAGTGGGAGCCACTAACAACTTCAGTGATAGAAACAAACTTGGTGAAGGAGGTTTTGGTCCAGTTTATAATGTAACGTCAGTCTATGTTTTACCATGTTATCGAGTAATTTTAGGCTAGAAATACTGATGCATGCTAGCATATATGGGGGCCATATGTAAGGAATGCTAGGTAATGGACAACAAATAGTGATGAAAAGGCTTTCGAATCATTCAGGACAAGGCTCAAATGAATTCAAGAATGAAATCCTATTGATTTCAAAGCTCCAACACAGGAATCTAGTTAAGTTCTTAGGCTGCTTCATTCAATGGAAAGAGAAGCTATTGATCTATAAGTTCATGACAAACAAAAGCCTTGACACTTTTCTCTTTGGTTAGTTTTACAACTGTTTTCCTCTTTCAATCGTATTATATAAAGATGTTGAGACCTTTATTATAGCAGTTTAAATTGAAACTGATAAGAGTGCTGTCACTAAGATGAATTCATCTCCTGTAAGAAAGATCCAGCAACTGCAACTTGCAAGGCACACCAATGAGTTACAGTACTGGCTCTAGTAGTAGCTGCAAGTCAGTTAGAGGGAATTACTACTTCTCATAGAAACCTATCTAGCATTGAGAATAAAAACAGAATAATTAATGGCTATTGTCAATCTTGTTATTGGTTATACAGTCTATACAGAACTGCCCTTGTACGTTATTTTATAAGATGATCGTCAGATCCAAAGAAACAATCGCAGCTTGATTGGACAAAACGATTCGATATCATCTAGGGTATTGCTAGAGGACTTGTCACTTTCATACCCACAAGTGGAAATGAAAGTACTTGCATCTCATTTCTGGAACAAAAAATAAAACTAAAAATAAAGAGTTTTTATCAAAATAAAAACAGCCAACAAACTAAATCCTACTTAAATGAAAGAAAGGAAACCACTTCCTAACAAAAACATGTAGATATCAAGTCTCTGCAGGTTCTGTGAGTAATGTAGCCAAATTTCAGAAAATCCAAATGAACTACACATATAAACATAGCAACACCTTCTTGCAGATAATAGAATAACACAACAATTAAATAACCGATTAGAAAATGATAAGACTAAATCGAAATAATTACAAAATTATCTACAACTCGTCGGAAATCAATGAACAACTAGTACAAATCAATGTGAAGTGATTATCACAAATATCATATCCAAAATGCCTCTTTGGTCTCAAACCCTAGAATTCAAAATTTGATAGTAAATTGAAGAACCGAATTGAACCCGAACACAACTAATGTAAAATTACTTTGGGATTCTTTTAAGCAACTAAGTATCGAAAATTCATATTTCTTTGTTTAGTTGAATTATTTTGGGATTCTTTTTGTTATCATTCACACTACCAACTAAAACACATAGCCTATTGCATATTTTCACAATCAAATCAAATTTTCCTTTTAGAAATCAACGTACATATACAATAAGAATATCAGGTCAAAACATCATCACACACACAAGAAAGAAAAACACCAACTAAGAGACAAGGATGCTCATGTTTACATAAATACCTGTATCAAAGAAAAGACTTAAAGATGAAGGCAACTGAATCAAAGAAATATCGAAATCCTGCAATTCAAGAAAAACCCACAAGGAGATCAGCCATGAAATCAGATTCGATACTCAAATTGAAGAGCAGATATACCTTCCCTGGTGAAGTTACCGAAATGAGACGACGGGTTTTGAGAAGAGAAGGTCGGAGGCGGAGGTCGCTCGCGAGAAAGGGAGAGAAGGGTGGAAATCAGATTGGGGGTTTTCCTAAATTTAGTATACGGTAGGTTTTTCAATTATATAGTCAGAACAAAATGACATAGTTTCTATCCGGTATAGCAATTTTTAAAAAATAAAAATCTAAAATTGTTGCAAAAACTGTTGCATATTTGACATCATTTTTCCCTCCAACTTTTTTCCTCCAAAAAAGGACGTGGCTAATGGGGTTCCTCGTTAAAAATTCTCTGTCCACTCATATTGTAACGGAATTCAATTTTGTTGCAATATTCTGTTGCAGTTGCCCTGTTTTCTTGTAGTGTCTAAGGACAATTCTCCTTCGGCGTCCGTAAATTTCTCGGATGAAGACAACACTTTGGCTGAATATCTGGTCAAATTGAAGAACGTGACTTCTTCCAAGTCTGCTCCATCTTCACAGCCTCCGGAAGAAGAGAGGCCCCGTCCATCCAGTTCATCAGAATTTGATGACAGCTCTGATAAAAATTTTGAAAGCAAAGAATCGACACCTAAAGATAGTGAGGACACTGAAGAGGTTCCTGCTCAAGCATCACAAGAAGCCAATGTAGCTACAAATGTAGCTACATCCACACGCATTAAGGCATCTACTTCTTCTTCGCTTCTTCGTTGGTAATCCTTTTCATTTAAATTTGTGTCCAAGGCATCATCGTCATAATACATCTCGTAAAATTGTTGATGAACGATTATTCCATCTGGCCGAATTGAATGCACAAAACCTCACTCCATTTTTCTCTGATAGAGGTTTGCTAGGAATGTGACAGCCCGACCCGGACTCCAATGCGGAACCCCAAGGTCGTGCCGTCAAGACAAGCTAAAAGACGGACAAGCACCTGCTAAGCGTAGTGGTGCGAGTCAAGAGTTGAACCAACAAACTCTAAACGGAAAGGTAAAGCCATAACGGCAATACGGAACAACTAAAAACTAAAATCTGCGGAAGCAAATCATATGTGGGACCAAAGCCTATAATTACAACTAAGGAATACAAGGCCGAGAGACGACTATCTCTCGACAAATCTTTACGCGTGGACGCAACATTGCGCACGACAACAACCCATCGGCAACCTAAGGCCTACAAGCAACAAGAACCCAACCCGATAAACAACAACTCTACGGCTATAACATGCCGGAGGAACAAATCAACTAAACGAATAAGATATAAAATACTAACCACTAAACCAATGTCTCTCGACTAAAGTTGTCGGGGACAGAAATAACAATAACACAATACTAGAATAAGCGAGCTAAAACCTTGCTCGGAAGACAACTGAATAAACTTCTAAATAAATACAACAGCTCGACCAAACAAGTCGGCTCCCAAAATAAACGACAATAAAATGCTAACATAACTACCCAAGTAAAGTTTACATAACTATCGCTCGGAAGACCACCTGTTATCGATCAAGCGCCCGAAGCTTCAACGCGTACTAACGAGCTTACTGCAAAAACTAAGGAAAACAAACACACGAAATGAGTCATAATGACCCAGTAAGTTACTAAATGCAATGTATGGCATAGCATGGCGTGGCATGGCATAATGCACAAGCATGTGTAAAATCATGGCATCTTTATAGCGTACCAATATTAAACTTGTATTAAGTCACCAAGTAACATAAACTTCATAAACCACTTAGCACATTATCTTTCATATAAGTGCTTATAGTAAGCCACATAAGGGATAGAGAAGATACCCAAATAGCGCCGTTGTGTTGCTCCTGCAATACACAATGTTACTGGTTCGTGCAACATCGATGCTCTGTGAATGCATCGACTTTCATCGAGAATCATTCGATTTAGCTAGCAGCCAATGTCGCACTTATTGCTACGGCAAGGGGGCTACTTCCCCATTGCGGCCCACAATGGAGGGGTGTGTGAGGTCCCAGGTACGGCGATCCATAGCGAATACGAATCTTACGATTCGTATAGGCGATGTATCGTCCTACCCTGACATAAAAACCAAATAATGCCAGCTGGGCTTTTATGGAATGCACAAGTAGATATTTACTTACATGCTCAAACAAGAACCAAGACCAATCATAGCGGACATATCAAATCAAGTAGGACATAAAGTTCTACACACCAATTTAACAATGCACATATTTGTACACACTTAACAAATCCAACCAACCTATCCGTTTAGTCCAAGAACCACCTATTGAGGTATTCATAACCCTCAAGTCACAACCCAATCAAACGTAGCATATAAGCTCAAGAAATCACAATGTGAGGTCTACTATAGCCCTCTACTCGGGATCAAACCAAAGACTATTACTTTAGTCTAAGAACAATCATAAATCAAGACTTAGCATTTAAGCTTCACTTAACGGTACACCGGACTCAACCATAGTCCCAACCGTCGTATATATTCGACTTCCTTAAAGCCAATCTCAAGGGTACCAAAACTAAGCCGTAGTCATATCCTCGCAAGTGCTTTCATGTGCACGCGACCAAATTCCCTAAGAGAGAACTCATTCAAATAATCATTTCTTAAAGTAATACAAGATCATAGGTTGACCTCTAATGCTCCGTGCCCTAACGAGCACGCCCTAAATAAATCCCCAATAAACCTCTATATCGTGGGTGTCACAACTGGGACACAATTCAAGATGCTCGGGTACTCATAATCAAAACCAACCAAACCCGAACATCGTAGGATTTTAACCTAATGCTCACCAACATATATTGAACCTAAAACAACTCCATTGAGTCTTAATTATCACACAACATTAAATACCTATTTCATAAATCCCCAAATTAACATATCATTCACATTTATAACAATTTTCCCAAAAATCATTCGGACTAGATTCCCAAGATTTAAATCCATAGAACTCAACAAAACCTTATACCCAATTTACAAATCACATAATCTCAAATAAATGGTCATACTCATATTATCTAGTGAGATCACACATCCAAATTCCCAAACTTATGCCTACTATCATAATAAACCCAAATAAAAGGTAAACATGATTTCTAGCAAGCTCACAATCCTAGAAACACAAGATGAAGAGTAACAATATACTTCAATAATCATAGAAGTCATCCTACACATGCTCTTAACAAGTTCACATGCTCAAATCACAAGTTAAAAATCACACAAGCAAGTATGTGTACTCATTGACCTCAAATAGCATAGAGTTTGTTTTCCTTAGGATCAATGAGTACAAAATCAAAGAGAGAAGAAGTAACTTACAAGTATTTTACACCCAAGAAAGCAAAGAAGAAAACTAATCGGTTGAAAATGATCTACTCTTCAAGCTCTTCACTTCTTGTGGAGGTGGCTTGGGCAAATGAGGGAAGGATCATGGAGGATGAAGAAGATAGCTTCAAGAACTCAAGAGAACTCCATGGGAGAGGCTAACCACGTTTTTGGAGGAGAAGGGTGAGAAATGAGGTCACAACATCAGATTTGTGGCTTAAGTATGGTCAACAAGTGAGTGGGACAAGTGTCACTTGGATGTGGTCACTTAAAATCAGATATTTATGGGCTTAATGATCACTAATGCTCTCTTAATCAACCCTTAAAACAAGTTAGATATGTTAGGACATAATCAAGGAGGGTTAGGGAGGTTTAGGAAAGGTTTAGATAGGGGGTTTAGGTGTATAAGTCGTTCAACTTCAAAACAGGGGAAAAAATCCGTAAGTGAATCTGATGTTGAGGCGGGCGCCTCAACATCCTCCAGGCGGGCGCCTCAACTGCTGAGGCCATCTCCAGATTCTGATCATTTTGTAATTGCTCCCAGAACTTGAGGCGGGCGCCTCACAAGGTGCCAGGCGGGCGCCTGGGCTTCTGAACCTTCAAAAATTGGTCTAAACATGTCCTAAATGGTCCCAAACTTATGGGCAACCATTCTAAGGTCTAACCCAGCTCAAAACAAGTCGGAAACACACCCGAAGAACTCCCGAAACAATTCGGAGCGAAACCGGGAAGGGGTGCAACAACGTGCAACCGGAACGACGAATGAACTCGCAATCGAACGAGCAATGAAAGGAGACTTTTAAGGAAAGTCTAAGGGCTAATGAAGAAGCTTAAGTACTTCTAGGAAGTTGAATAACAACTAGGGAAATAAGAATTCCAAAGGAGAGACGATTACACGACTCGATCCCCGAACTACGCGATAGAGACGAACGCTATCTCCAAAGCTTCCAAATCTTCGATAGACTTAAGGAACACCTCCAACTTGAAGTCTAATACATCTAAACATGTTAATGAACCATCTTATAAAGGTCTAGGGCCAAACCGAGGTTACGAACACAAAACGCAAGCAAACCCTCAACCGCGTCGCATTCCGACTATCGTCGAGTCACGACTTGTGACTTTAACAAGTCAACAACTATATGGAGTCTCTTAATAATGTTTTGGTCTTAACGTGGTCTCTCATACATAACTAGACCCTCTCGCAAACCAATCATACAGTCGACAAAGAAGAAGTGCAAGTGTAGCACGCAAACCGAGCTAACGAAGGAGCGGGGTGTTACAAGGAACACTTTCTTCAGCCTCCCCATATTTTCGTGACCTTATGTACGAATTTTATGCCAACATTGAAAAACGAGTTTGTTCACCTTCTGATGCTCGATTTGAAAAGGTCTTTGTAAGAGGAAAATGGTATAATTTTTCTTCTTCTATCATAAATACCATGTTGAACACTCCTGTTTCTTGCCCGTTTGAAATGAATTCTGATTTGAACATGTGTGTTTTAGAATTAACTGGTGGCACCCTGTCTAAATGGCCTGCCAAAGGTACATCTATTAGCACTTCACAATTGTCCTCTCTCTATGCCTTCATGCATAAGGTTTGTTGTGCAAATTGGTCACCCACCACAAACTCTAACACCCTCACAGAAGAACATGCTAGGGTGCTTTATCAGATTGGGACCAATAAGACATTTGATTTTGGATACTTTGCTTTCAGAAAAATCTCCTTTTTGGCTGAATCTGAAGGAGATAAGAGGTCTTTAATTTTCCCTTCCTTGATCTATAAAATCTTAGTTTCTCAAGGCTATTCCCCTCCTGTTTCAACTAGGCTGTCTCCAATTCTCGAACCTCTCCATATCTCAGCAAAATTGTTAAGAGGAGATAGGATTGTGAATCTTCCTCTTATACATCCATATGCACCTGTGTCATCTGTTCTTGGTTCATCTCTACCATCTACCTCCACTACTGTCAATGCTACTCTCACTGTAGCTACATCAGCCATTTCTGCACACCCTACTGCACCAATTTATGTGGCTTGTGTCTCTGAACAGTTAGCTATGGTGAACTCTCAGTTGGAGATCCTGGCTACACAGACTACAATTCTTACATCCTTAGCTGCTAAATATATTGCATGGTTGGCCTTACATTCTGGCCAAATAGGGGGTGATGCAAGTGTTCCTGATGCTGCACTTGATCTTGAATCTGTTGAAGCGAAGCCGAACCGTAAGCTCGCTTCGAAGTCGCCAAGCTTGAGCCGATTCTATAATCTGTGGTTCTTAAAAAATCTGTGGTTGAAATTTGGGTTGTTGGTTGGTTTTAAACATTAACATTGCTCCATGATTTTGTTTGTAATTCTGGTCTGTAACTCCTAAACTATGATTGGTTGTTTATGCTTGGTTGTTGTGACTCTCATTGCATGTCCATTATGTATGATTAGTACACATGTTGAGGGGGTGATTGTTTGGATTATTCTCTCTAACCTTTGCAGGATATCATATGGTTTGATAGTGGAACACTTGATTTGGATTTGACCAGAAATGCTCAACAAAGGGGGTGATTGTAAGGGTAAAATAGGCCATGCCTATTTTTACTTGTTTCACCTTTCTTGGTCAAAATATGATTTTTGTTAAGTTTGTATTAATTTAGGAATTAGTATTTTTTATTAGATTTAGTTTTGGTATTTTTGGTATCATAATCTTTACTAGATTTCGGGTGCATCATATTTGGTAAAAAAATCTTAGCATAAATCCTAGTCATACCAAGATTCTTGAGTTCTTTCATGTTTGGTAACAATATCTCACAAGAATGGTAAGTTGATTTCCTTATACCTCATCATTTTCCTTGTAGTAGTTGGTCTCTTTTGCGAGATGTGTAGGATATCGCAACTATATATTCAGGAGCTGGGATTCGGGTTTTGTGTAGAGAGCTGAGAGAGAACAAAAGGCAAAAAGCTGTGTTCAAAAACTTGAAGATTTAGAAGCTGTTTTTCAGATCAGAAGCTCAGCCGTTCGCAAGTTGCTGGTGATGTTATAACATCAGCAATCACATTGAAGATCTGAAACTGTTTTTTGTCTTCCTGTTTTGTTTAAAGGAGGCTGATTTTGTTTCTTCCCACGTTTTGTTTAATTTGTTTATGTGGGGTTTTTTGTTCTCCAAGATTCATTGTCTTGTTAGAATATTTTGTGTGTGATTTCACAAGTGTTTTTGTAAAAACGATTATTATTTTTAGTAAAATCTTTGTGGCCTTGAGGCTAGATCTACAAGTATTAACTTGTAGATTGTTTTTGGTAAAACTTGAGTTCAGTTTTCTGTTTTTAAATTATTCTTCCGCTGCTACTATTCTTTTGTTGTTCATTGTGATTCCCATTGTAGCTACAATCACAGCTACATTGGAAATCACTTTGGTTTCTCTTGAGAATCCGTGCTATCATGTTCTTTCATGAATACAAATCCAATTGGAGTGTTTTAAAATGGTAAACTCTAGCTCAAAGAGTCTAGTTTCTGGAAATGTAAAATATGTGTCATTTGGATCAATGAGGAATTTTTGGTGAAATTTGTATGATAGACATGCAGTACAGGCCATAACAGAAAAAACAGATTTCTGACATGAACTTGAAGGGGCTGTATTTTGATGAATACAAGTCCAAATGGAGTACTTTAAAGTTTCAAATTATAGTTTCAAGAGTCTAGTTTTTGAATATATAAAATTCATGAAATTTGGAGTTGTGAGGAATTAATGGTTGAATTTACAAGTTGACTGGGCAGAATGTGTAATAGCAGGAAATCAGATTTTAGACTTGAACTTGAAGTGACCATGACTTGATGAATACAAGTCTGAATTGAGTGTTTTTAAAGGCTAAGTTATAGTTTAAAAAGCCTAGTTTCGGAATATGTAAGATTCATGAAATTTAGAGTTATGATGAGTTATTGGTCAATTTTACAAAATGGCTGCGCAGAATGAGTTATTACTAAGTTGTAATTCCAACGGTTAGAATGAGTATCTTTCGGTGCATGAACATCGAGTAGAAAATGATTGATTTTGTTTGAGGAATGGATTACCATTTAGGGATATTGTAGAGAATATCCTCAATTTTGACGTAGAGACCCTTTAGATGTTCTTAGAGCATAGTGGATTGTATCTAATGTTCGATCCTATTCACGTGAATATATCAGATGAGTTTATGAATTAACATGAACTTTAATGAGTTGAGACTATAGAATGATTTATCATTCTAGAAATATTGTAAGGCGTATAACAATGTTGATTAAGTACCCTGGACTAACAAAGTAGTCTTGGTGAATATATGATGGGTTAATGGTTAAGTAAATAACTTAGCTTGGTTGTATACTAGAATATGAAATTCTATGATTGATTTAGATTATGACTAAACGCATAATTCCTACCTTTGTTGAGATTTGTATCTTGTATGCATTTGAGAATATGACTCATGATGCATATATTTCCTTTGATTACTCGATGATTTTATTGGTGTTGATTTCCTGGCTTGTATTTAAATTGTATTCCATTAACAAGTGGAATTGCGAACTTGGAATCAACTTAGGCTACCAACTCGTACTTGACTTAGTGACTTGTGAACTAGGATTCCTAAATGGAATGAGAACCTAGCAATGCCTTAAATGAAAACGTAGAACGAGACCCTACGACTCATAGAATCCATTGACTAGATTACTAGCTTTTGGACCTTGACTTGATTATAGTGGACAACTTGACACTTGGGATTTTCAGACTCAAATGAGTTCCTGTTGTGGTTTTGTGATTATTGTAACAATGTGCATAATCGTATGAATTTAGTAGATCATTATATCTACTTGAGAATTGGCAAGTAAACATCTACTTGTGCATTACATATAAGTGCAGCTGGCATTACTTGAGTTTTTACGTTGATGGTGGGACGATGCATTGTCCTCACGAATTATGGGATTCGTGGTTGCAATGTATCGCCGCACCGGATTCGGTTCACACACCCCTCCACTGCTAGCTACAGTGGGGAAGTAGCCCCATTTGTCGTAACCAAAGAACGCATTGGCTAGTGCTATTTTCCCGAGTAGAGAGCTCAGACCCGAGAAGAGAGCTCGGTATCTTTGATACCCGATCACGGTTATCACTGGCACGATATGATTAATATTTTTGATTGTAGGAACAACACAGCGACATTGATTCGGTATTCTCTCTTAAACCTTTGTGTGGCTTGCTATGAGCACTTATGTGATAACAAAGTGTTACCTGAGACATGAAATCTAAATGACCATGTTTGCATTGATTGTGAATTAATGCGAGACTTGATATGTATATATGTAGATATACATACTTATACTTGTGAATTCCATGAATGAAATAAAGGGTATATATATAGATATACATTCCTTTATATATGTTGATTCTTTGTGAAATGTTTTCTGACTTATTTGTTTGTTTATGATCAGGGAATTTCACCCTAGTCGTTTGGACGGTTTAGTACATGAGCAGAGAGATTATCTTAAGAAGTGTCGAGTATACGACATGTCTTCGTGGGTTTTAGTCGTAACAGCGCGATGACATGTTTTATTATAACAATGTTTAATTTATGATATGTTGTTTGTAGTAGCGTACTGAGTCTTTATGACTCACTCCGTAATTTACTTTCTAGTGTGTAGTTGTTCGTTACCGCGTTGAGGCTGAGTAGATCCCGTTTGTAGCAGATCCACGTGGATCGATAGTTGAGTTGAGGTCATGATATATGTGCAGTTATCGCCTCCCGGGCTTTTGCTAGCGGAACCTAGTTCGCTTATTTCTGTATTTATATTTTGTGTCCTTTTACTTTGTTGAGGACAATATTTCTTTTGTTGAGTTATATAAACTTTGTAGTCGGGTAGATTGTTCTAGTATTGTTGTATTATTCCTATAGCCGACATTTGTAGTCGGGCACGAGTGCTCAGTATAATGTCATCGGTTGTACCCGAGGCGTGTAGCTTCAAGGATTTCATTATTCGAGTTATCCTAGTTGTTGTTTTGGTTGTTGTTGTTGTTGTTACCCCGGTATGCTTTAGCCGTGGGTCATTGTTATATCAGGTTGGTTTTTTATGAAACGCCGGCCTGGAGTGCCGATGGTTAGTTCTTCGTTTGCAATGTTGCGGCACGTGAGTTTCGTTTTCATACCTCGTGAGGCAAGGCCTCTCTTGGTTTCATTTGTTTTAGTCTCGAGCTCTTAAGTTCGAGGGCTTGTTCTTTAACGCTTCCGCATCTTCGAAATTTTGAAATACGTATTTTAGTACGACTTCTTGTTCCTGTCTAGAGCTTGTTAGCTCGAATGTTCCACTTGCCCTTTGTTTTAGCAAGTGTCTGTCCTCTCTTGTGTAGTTCCAGCAGCACGACCTCGGGATTCCGTGCTGGAATCCGGGTCGGGTCGTGATAGGAGTGGTTCGTCAGATAAGAGTGTATCTTATAGACTGTATGATAAAGATATTCTGGAAGATATCTATCTAAAAAGGTTATCCAAAAGTCAGACTGAGTAGATGTGTCAGTGTTGTGCATGTCTGAACGAAATAGTACACTGACATTTGGTTTTCCAATAAAGTAGATACATTTGAACTTGAAAACCAACTATAGATAGGAATATCTGTTGAATAAAATCCAACTAGATCTTGCAGGTTTGAGAGTTGTGAAGACATTTTCGTAAGTTGACTTTTGGAGAAGCTTGAGATTTCTGTCGTTTCTGAGCGTCTGCAATAATTCCACTGTAGTTTTCACATGCAGCCTAAGAGGGTCGAAGGTCTGCTGATTTGATTTTCCTTAAATGATTTTATCTTCCAGTAGACAAGTCTACTGGTTAACATAGTTGAGGAAGGAACTATCAACTAGTAGCAAGTCTACTGGTATGATAACTTTGTAGAAGCTATAATTCTGTAGCAAGTTCGATGTTGCTGGTGTACTGAATAACTGGTCTACTAAGGTCATCATGTAAGAGTAGGACTAAGACTCAAACTTACCTAGTCTAAGACCTATGCAATGTTCAACAAGTTGTCAGACTAACTGGTACGTAGCCCTTTTAGTCACGTGTTAAAACATGCAGTAATGGGAACAAGCAAATCAAAGTGTTTCGGAATATGCAAATGAATAAGTCAAGTTTTAGCAGGCATATTCCAACAATATCTTCCTATTTTCTTGGAACCATTACTAAGTTGACATATGTGTAAAGCACTGAAGCAATATTTTAGCTCATAGAAATAACATGCCTACAATTAATGATCATTTTTATCAAGGCATGTCATATGATGAACTTACAAGTGATGGCTTATGTATAGTCACCTATTACTATTTACAGACTCGATAAATCAAAGTACAAGAGTAAACAAAATTGTAAGAAAACTTTTTTAGATTATTTATGCGATTTAAATGATTTGTTTGCTCGAAATCTAAAATGTTTTTGGTTCCTTTCTTGCATAAAAGATTTATATATTTGAAAGTATGTTTTGGCAAGAAAGAATAGTGAATCCTTAAAGTAAGTAATAGGGTTTAAGCATTTTAATTTAAGGATTGCTATGTGATACCAGTTTTTGAAATTCATTTATAAAGACTTTAAAAGAGGTAGAAGATTTTTGGTATAAAAGTCTTAGTATTACATTTTTTAAAGTGTTTGAACATCAGCTTGTTATTTAAATAGTATGTTTTTAAAGATCGTTTCAAGAGTGCTGTTCTATAGATTTTCTTATTGAAGATGAGAGAACTCTGTTGATGAAAGGGTCAGCAAGGTTGTTTTTCAAGATAGCATCTTTCACTAAGTATGCAACAAAGGCAAAGATGTATCACTTTATTGAAGAGGAAAGAACTCTAATGATGAGAAGGTCAGCAGGTTTGTTTTTGAAAAGATTGACATTCTTCAACAAGTGTGCCACAAAGGCAAATATGTATCACTTAGATTCATCTTGAAGGGGTAAAGTTTTTCACCTATATAATGTTGTCTTTTAAAAGGAATTTATTTTCCTTAAGTGAAGAGCACTATATTGTCTTCCATTTTGGTTTAGGATTAATCTCTCTTTGGTTGGTTATCTTATTTTCTATGTCAAATTCTCCTTTTTAAATGTTACTCCTCCTTAAAGATTAATGGTCTCTTACTTACTGTATATGTCATAGATTGAATTTATGGAGTAAATTCTTCTCTAGACTAAATTCTCCTCCTTAATGGTTGCAAGCATCTGAATAGAAGATTCTAAATTATTGATATCTATTATTGGTAAGGATACCAGTTGTTGGGAAAGATATTGAGTAAGTTTTTAGAGTATTGATATCATTTGTTAGGGTTATAGATAATGCGAGCAATTTATGTTTTTTTTTATATAATTATGTCTTTTAAAGAGGTTCCTATTTTATAAAATGATCAAATACCAGTTGCTAGAAAAATTACAGCCTAATTAGAATCTCCAAAACTTCCTGTACTAGAGTCTAAATCATAATCTTCTACACTATCCGAAAGACTTCTATTGCCGAATAACTCTCTAGTTATTAGTATTTCGCCTGTGATAGGAAGATGTTCTTCATATTGAACAGATTGAAGAATCGTCTAGAAGGAGTAGAGAAAGTGGCTAATAATCCAAGGGTACTTTCTAATGTTGTACCGAGACACTTTTCCTTGCTGGACTGCTTGGCTGATGAGCGAAAAGATGAATTCAGACTGGTTTAGGTCATCAGATTCGAGAACCGCAATGGTGAGGCTTCAAAGTCTTCTGGTGAGAATTCTTGACCCAGGCCCATAAAACATAAGGCATTGGTTCATAATTTCACTTATGTTGTACAAATCTAAAGGATATTCATTAATGTCCATTGTACGATAATCATCTTGAGAGTTGGTTCCAGTTCTTCGAAGCCATGGCTCGATGACGATTGAATCATCAAGAGAAGAGAAGAGTGGCTAACTGAAGGAAGTTGAAACACTCTTGAGAGGCTTTCAACATCAAGCACTATATATGTGCCTCTAATGCGACCAAAGAAACTATTACAATTTCTTGCCAATGTCATCCTAAAATAAAATTCGTCAACCAGTCAGAGGCTATAGAATTCTTCTCGAAAGGTGAGAATAGGGATGAGTCTAGAGTTATGAAGGAGGTCGAAGATTTTTCCTCCTACAAAGTTGTTGATGAGGAATTGTTCCGCCTAAATAGTTTGGTCTAGAATGTAGGTATTGAGGCCTACTATACTCAAGAAACTATTGACTACAGGTGGATTAACTTGTACTGGTTTCCAGTGTTGCTGCTAGATGAAGAAGCCATGGAAGAATTTATGAAAGAAGAGTAAAAATAATGAGTTTTGAAAGAATTTGGCTCTTTTGAAGACGAAGTTAGGATGTATTAATGTTGATATTTTATGGAAGATTTTTATAGGGTGAAGGAATCCATGAATCGATGTTTTGGTATCTGTTTCAAGAAAGTTATGACAAAGACTTGAAGCGTCTATTTGATTGAAGTATGTCGTGACGTTGGATTTTTGAAAGGATGTTTGCTTTGAATGAGAGTAGCGATTGATGAAGTTGGTTTAAGTCTGAATTTAATACTAATTTTTTAAATGTTAACAATTTTCAGACTTAATTGGGTTTCCGATACCAATTCAATATTTTGGGCGTTGAGTTAAGATAGTTTTGGTATCAGAGAGGAAAGGATATGGAAATTCTGACAGCATTTTGGTGAAATGATAATTGCGTTTTGGTATCAGAAAGGAATGGTTTTGCTAACGTATGAAAAGATGAAGCTTGTTAGTCCCAAAGGGCATAATAATAAGCTAGAAGGGGGGGGGGTTGAATAGCTTATTAAACACTTAAAACTTTTCGTAAATATCTCTAAAACAAGTACTTGCAATCTATTAAGAAGATTGAAGTAGCGGAAGACTTGTAAAGAAGACAGACTAAGTCTGCTGGTGAAGCACTACCGGTAGACTTAGCTGGTTACTCAAGTTTGCTGCTAAAGGAATAAGTTAAGGGATATGAAACAGTATAAAACAGTAAGTAAGGAACACATGTATTTTGAGATGGTTCGCACTATAAAGAGTGCTACGTCCACCACCAAGGTAGTCAACCTTGGATTTAAATGTGCACTATATTTTCTACTAGTTCTATTACAGAAATATCCAAAGGATCGTGTACAAAATATTTGACTTGTGTTTGGGGGTGGGGAATTTGAATATCGGGGCAAAACAGAATATTCAACGTGCAGAAGAATAGTAGAAAGAACAACAATAAGAAACAAAAGATTAATGGTTGATGCAGATCTTCTTATTGTTGCTACGGACTTCGATGATCAGTTAATGATCTCTTAAATGCACCGAGTATAAAGCTTGATGTTGTTGGATAGTTTCAGAGCATTGTTTTCTTTAGTCTTTAATGGAATTATTTATAGCTGTGCATCCTTGAGACCGTTGGAGAAGATGAAGTGAGAAACAACTCTATTAGGTTGAATGCATTAAATGCCTGGAGCTGTTTTGTTGACTTCTTCTTCAACGAATACTGAGTAGGGAATGGTGAAGAGTTGTTGCAGCAACTAGCAGCTGGGCGACAATCAGAGTTACATACCTGCAATAGTTGGTACAGTCTGTATGTGTCAGTCTGTGCACATGCTCTGTCACTTTTCAGGAGGTGAAAGTCTTCATGCTTTTTTGGAAAAGCTGGAGGGATGTGTCTGAGAAGTCAGCGTTGATTGAGGATGGTTTTAATTCAAATTCAAACTAATTTAGGCTGAATTAAATAATCCACTTAAGCTTGAAGTTTGGAAGAGCTGGACACATCATGTTGTCTGAGTGCAGACAAGGTCTACCGCTGGAGTCTGCTTGAAGCCTGCTGGTGAAGCCTTCAGCCGAAGTCTTCCGCTGAAACCTGTGAAGTCTTGAAAACTATTCTAAGGCAAAGTTCTATACACAGTTGCCACGCTAACTGGTACGCAGCCCATTTAGCCACTAAGTATAGAACTTAATGTAATGAATGAACAAATGCAAATCAAGATACAGCGATAAACAACAATCAGATCTACACAAATTGTGTTTGCTTGCTGCTAAATAACTGTTGCCTTCAGATTAATTGATTATTAGTAAAATAAATTAGTTTAGTTAAATTAAATATAATTGATCAAACAATCCCCCTTAGTTATAATTGTTGCCTATTTACTTGCCTTAATTGCTTCTTGTCTTTGTGGTTCAACCATTGCTTTCGAATCACTATAATTCATATTGATTCGTACACTTGCGAGGTAAAAAATAAGACATCAAGTTTTTGGCACCGTTGCCGGGGAGAAGTTAGCTTTTAGTTAGTTTATTAGGTAACGTTTAGTTAATAAAAAAACACAAAAACAAGTTTTTTATTAGTAATCTTTTGCGTGTGCATTGCATGCACGACCGAAGATCTCTGAAACTTACACTGGCGGAATGAAATCAGAATATCAATAACCTTGGTAGAAACCAAAGGGACCCTAATAATCCTATTAATCCATCACCTATAAGAAATCATGTTAATCAAGGACCAATAAACATGAAAGATCCCTGAGTTGATCCTCCAATTAATAATCCACTCCCAGTGAATAATCGTGTAGAAGAAGTAATTCCAAACATGGCTGATGAAGAAGACCAAAAAACAATGAATGATTATGCTCATCCCATGTTAGATGATGCACCATCCTGTCTTGTATTACCTGATGCAATTAGAAACTTTGAGCCGAAATGACACTTTTATAACATGTTTCCTACCTTTTATGGTATGGCGATTGAAAATCATGTTTCCTTTGTGCGTGAGTACTCTCACATGACTCAAAATTTCCTATTAGGAGGTCTAACCGAGGACCAATTGAAAATGCGCTACTTTCAGTGTGCATTGAAAGATGCAGCTAAAAGGTGGTACATGAACTTAGCCCCCAGAAGTATCTATACTTGGACTCAACTTTATGATTTGTTTATAGATAAATTTTATCAACATGCATCTTTATCCGAGTATAGAAAACAAATCATGACCTTTCAGCTGGAACAAAGAGAGTCATTTCATGAAGCTTGGGATAGGTTTAAGAATTTACAAATTGCTTGCCCACAACATAACTTTGCAAAGCCTGTTTAGTCATGCAATTTTATAATTCACTTCCCCCACACCATCAGACTACGGTTGATAGTGCAGCCGGTGGCTTGATAAGAGGAAGAACGCCAACACAAGTGGAAAAACTATTTGAGATGTTAGGGCTAATTCACAACAGAAAAGTGTTAGGGAAAAATCTAAGAATTTATATGAAATATATGATAATTATAATGGATATTTGGAATTAGCTGCTGCCAATGCCAGAATAAAAGACTTGAAAGCCCAAGTGGCTAATTCTATATGAAGTATGTGCTATTTGTGGATTAAACAATCATGCTACTAATTTCTGCCTATCTAGTACTCTTTATGTTGAATAGGACAATGCTATGAACTCATACCGTCAAAGACCAAGGAATGATCCGTATTCCAACATGTACAATCGTGGTTGGTGGAATCATCCAAACTTTTCTTAGGGTGGAAACAAACCATTGCAACCACAACAACCTCCACAGCAACTACCACATCAAGGATAACTTTAAATCGAAGGACCTCCTTAAAATGTACAACAATGCTTGGAGCAACAGACTACGATGGATGTATGCATGAAGAAGATGATGCAACAAATAGGACAATTGGTAGATGATATCAAATTTCTAAAAGGTAGAGACAAAGGGAAGTTCCCTAGTCAAAATGAACAAGCAAAATCTATCACTACTCTGCGTAGTGGTAAGATGATCGATGAAGAGGTAAGTGTTCCTACTCCCTCTAATATTCATGTTGAACTCAATCATGATACTAGTAAAGAAACACGTAATGAAGGTACAATGCAAAAAGAGGGAGAACCTCTTGAAGAACGTTACGTTGAACCTCCACCATATGTTCCTCCTATAACGTTCCCAAGTAGATTAATGAGAAACAAGATGGACAAACAATTTTCTTTAAGATGTAATTACTTTGTATATTCTTGTTCTTCTATTTTCTTCTTTTGGTTTGACTTTGACTACCATGCAAGCAATATAAATCGACTAGTTGGGAAAAAAGTTATTTAAATCTTAAAATATCATTTTGAAGAGGTAACTTTGGACACCCACAAGTCCTTCCCCTTCAAGGATTGAATGGCTTGTCCTTCCCATGAATGGTTGAATGGTTCTCCTATTTATTTTCCCCGACGTTATCCCTTAATTCCTTTCCATTGTGAGTTAGAAAAGTGAGATTTTGACACTCAAATAATTCACATCCCAATTAGTTTATTTTTGTATAAAAAGAAAACTCATTCGGTGGCTTGGGCTAAATTTTGTTCGCCTACATGGTAGGTGGTCTGGGGATTCGGTCTTTGTTGGATATTATTAAAGCTTACTTTCTTAACCTTTGGAGGAAGTTTCGGACTAAAGACAATCTTTGGTCTCGATTTCTTAAAGCTAAATATTGTTCGCGTTCTCACCCTTGTGTAGCCCCGCCCCAAGGCTCATGTCTGGCAGCGCATGATTGGTATTCGCTCTATGGCAGAACAGTTTATTACTTGTTAAATTGGCTGCGGTAACTACTCTATATGGCATGACAACTGGTTGCTAAACATCTCTCTGACTAAACTGCAAGCTTGCACTTTAGATCACGTAAAAGATTTGTTTGTTTCAATCTCCAATATTCAAGATTTTGTCTCTGCTTTCCTCCCTGTCACTGCTGTCCAGATTATTGGATCTCTGCAGATTGCTTTATCTAATACTCCTGACTCGGCTTATTGGTCTGCTGCTTCTAATGGCTATTTTAACTTAACCTCAGCTTGGCACACTATAAGAACTCATCATCCCTCCCTTTTCTTGGCTAAATATATCTGGTATAAGCATCTTTCCAGTCGGATCAGTGTATTCCTTTGGAAACTTTTCCAGAGCAAGATTTCCAACGACGAAGCTCTCTCTTCAAAAGGTTTCTATTTAGCTTCTAAATGTGCTTGCTGTCCATCTGGTTATTCCGAAACTTTCTCCCATGTCTTCCTTCACAGTCCCATTGCTTTGGAGGTTTGGTGATTTTTTAGCAGTGCTTGTAATATCAAAACTCATATGCTTTCTATCCCCCAAGTGTGTTTCTCCTGGTGGTTAATTTCTAAGACTAATGCTTCTCATTTTCTTTTGCCTTCTCTAATTCTCTGGCACTTATGGAAGCACCGCAATGGTGCGTTTTTTGACAGCTCCATTCTTCCCGTGAACCAGGTCATAAAGCTTATCAAGCAGGATCTCTTTTCTCATTTGAAGGCTGCTAATTGTCTTTCTTGCACTCCTAGGAATTTACATCTGTTTTGATGGCTTCTGTTTTTTTTTCTTGGCTAGGAGTGTTAGTTTGTTTTTTTTATTTAATAAATCCTGCGCAGGTGCCGCCCTGCTTCTCTTAAAAAAAGAAGTTTTGACTCATGTTGGAGCTTTGGAAAAATAATTTTACAATGTTGTCTTGACTAGCATTTTTTCATGTTAATTCTCATCTCAAAAGTAATTTCAAAATTTCCATCTCAAATGTTAATCAAACACTAACATGTTTTTGGATATTTTAATAATCACTTGTTTAGAGTTAAACTTTCAAGTTGACTCTATTTATTTTTTAATTAAGGCCTAGGATGCTAGTTTGACCTCCTATCACCTCATTTAGCCCACATCATTTGGGATACTTTTGTTACTTTTTGACATGCCATTTTGTTTAAAACCAAAAATCATAAATCAATGCACTTTGACCACCATTAGGAGATCAAACATGTTTAGAAACCTTGAGACCGAAAGGGCGAATTGGGTGTCTAACACTTCCCAATTAGTAACTTATCCCCCACACCTTAGAATCTAGGGTCTCTCCCGTTCCTTCATAAACGGAAGTGGCGACTCTTGTTGATATTTATTTCGAGCGTTCCATTTTGAGGCCCAAGTGTATTCAACGTGCTTAAGTTAGAATCATTGTTTTCTTTCATTACGATGAGGTTCGATACGTCATTCTCACAGCAAGCAATTTTATATTCCTTATATTTGGTATTAAAGCTTGAGGCTTGATCCTGGATATTTTAGTTGTTAGATAAGAGCATGATGTTGAATAATTGTTGGTTGTGTGAAAAAATTGCTATTTAAGGTTGCTATTTTGGGTATTTAGTGAAGACATGTTAAAAAAAGAGTCAACAGAGTCTTGGTGCAGGTTTGTTTGACAAGAAGTAAAAGAAAAATTATAGAAGAATTATTGGAGCATGATTATTTGTGAGAAGAGACTGTATTTAAAGGTGAGTCAATTATTTGCTTGATTTATAATGATTAGTTTTCCTAAGTTAGTTTTTTCTAATTATAATTTGTGGAATATTGCCATTAGTAATCATCTCAAATATTGTTACTTATGGTATGGTATATTTGAGCAATTTCATAATTCCAAGTTAAAGATACTTTCATTAGCAAAAGAGTTTCGTGTTTGACCGAGTTTGCAAAATTCAATACATGGTGAAATTTGAGGTTTGTTGTGTTTGGGAAGCGTATAATCTTTAAAAGTGGTTTGGGACAATCTTGAATATATTTTAAAAAATTGTTGTTTCTCATTATATTTTAGATTTGCTCATGATCATTCATTATTTAGTTTTATACTTAAGTGCCTAAATGAGATACATACCAGTTAGCGTGGCAACTTAGTATAGAAATTAGCCTTAGAACAGATTAGATAGGTTTTGTAATTCAGTATCACCAGCAGTCTTCGGCAGACCTTTAAATGGCTCTCACCAGCAGTCTTCACCAACAAACCCTGTTTACCTATGAAGATCGAAGATGCCTTATTTAAATCTCAAGACTTGGAACAAGAAGTCGAGCACGACATTATTTTAAAGGATTATATTTACAGATATTCACTCTTGAATATCTGTTAAAGGTTTTCTAAAAGTTGACATCTTCCATCTCAATCGCCATGAAGTGTGGCTGAATGAATTTCCTCTTTGGTGATCACTGTACAGAGAGATTAGTGGGTACACTGTAACACCCGGGAATTGCATAGTTTATTAATTGTGCATTAGGGTGCATTAGCATGATTAATTACGTGCTACGTGTTATGTTTAATGTGTTTATGTGTTTTGTGTTGTGGACTTGGGTAATTGCCCTACGAAAGTCTACTTGAGCTCAAGATATGTTGGGTTTGATGTGTGATGTATTTAAAGTTCATATGGAACTTTGGTTATGTTAGTTATGATTTATAACGTTTGAATAGAAAATGACATGTTAGAGCTAGAAAATATATATTTTCGGCTAGGTTGACCTGAAGTGTATTGTATGTTACATGTTTCTTTTTATATTGTTAAAGTATATTTTTATTTTAAACTTAACTAATTAATAATGATTAGTTGGATCTAATTGGTGATTAATTGGTTTTAACAATGTTGGCTTTTGACCACCCAATAAAATTGATACTCAAAATGACTAACCAATTAATTGGTATATTATATATCACTTAAGTGATCATTCACTTATTTTCGGGTGAAGACTAGTCAACAATTGTTTCCTTCCTTTTCATTTGTTTAACTTTGGTCGGTGGTGGACAACGTCTCTTTTATTCGATAGTGAGCAGCAACAATTCATTTCTTCGTTCTTTCTTCTTTCTTCGGCTGACGTCCGTTGTGAGTTACAAGGGTTTAGCTTCCGGCTTGAATTATTAACAAAATGTTACTCGTTTTTAATTTCGACTCCGCAGGGGTGTTTTATGTGTTGATGACTACATTTACACCCGAATATTTTGTGTCTTCATCGATATTTTTCTGTAGAGATAAGTTAATATCCCCTTCCCTTTATATGTAATAATATCATACTTGAACTGTGGGCTACTCCCATATGATTTGTTTTGAATATGGAGTATGAATAATTTAATTACGAATTATTTTTAATTGTAAATGGTTAATGTGTTAAATGGTTTTAAACCATTATTATGCCGAGTAATACGTTGGTGAGATTGTGTTGGGATGAATCCTGCAAATCGTGGTGATGCCCATAATTTATAAATATTAAACAAATGACTCAACGGAGTTGATATAGGGACAATAAAATATAACGAGTGACGTGCTTGATTCCTACGATAATGGGGAATACTCTGGTGTAGTTTATTATATGTAAAATATTACATACCTTGGTATTTGTGTGTAAGCAAATAAATTCTTAAGTGTTTATTTACAGGCAAATAAGCATGCTTGTTATCTGTGTTGAGCTCCCCTCTTTTGGGACTCAACGGTTATGTTTATTAGAAAGTAAACATCTACTTGTGCCTCGTATTGAGTCCAGTTGGCATATGTGGTTGTGTCGACAATAGGATCTTTACGAGAGTTAAATCGTGTGATCGTTACGGGTCGTTGCATGAGTCTCTCCCTTGTCATTGGTCGTGATAAAGATGTAGTCTTGTTAGAGCAATTCACATGACAAACAGAAGGCTTGACTCTTGGGTAAAACTCGGGGTAATGAGACTCCTGGTTAAGTCCCAAGGTCATTGGTTCTGGATACTATTGGGTTTAGACATGGTTCAGCATATGATCAGACATGTATCAATGTGTATATAGCAGCAGCAACACAACTATGGTATTTGAGATACAAGTCGAGACAGAAAGCTCGCCTACAGTTGTATATCCTGATTATGTGTTAAATTACGTTAGGTCAATGTGCATTATAACATGATCAACGTGATGTGTGCAAGTATATGTACAACTATACTTGATTTACATATGTGTTTATAACATGTGCATAACAGCATGCCATGTAGTTGCATACAGTAACTTACTAAGTTATCACTCACCATGTTCCCTTTATTTGTTTTCCTTAGATCCCAGTCAGGCAGTGAGTTCGAGGTGAGGCCGGTAAGGCACTCGTGTACATCAGGTTGTCTTTTGTTATGCAGCTCCATAGGAGTTTGCATTTGTATAGTATGAGGACGGGTTGTTGTTATGTAGAGTTATATAAGCTCTACTTTGGGTACTTTGATGTTACTAGTCTTGTACTATCTTTTGATGCCAGAGTTTAACTTCGTGCATATGTATTATATTACACCAGTTGGTTGGTTGTGGTGTTTATATTAATCACAAGAATGACTATGTTTTATCAGGTGATTTTATTAGCCTATTATTAGTGGGGGCTTTGCATATGTTTTGTTGTTTTATATGTTTGTTCGACGCTTGACCTGAGGCTCGCATAGAGACTGGGGGTCGGGTCGTCTCATACACAGTCTGACACAATGATTTCTGTAGCAAATGCAGACTGTACCAATTCTTACAGATCTGAACTACTTTTGGCTACAAATGTTCCTGGAATCGTGCTCCATCTCCATGATCATTCTGACCAGTTTCAAAGAAGACTCAGATTAACAACTCGTTGCATTTAATGCATTCAACCTAATGTAGCCGTTGCTCTCTTCTCCTTCTCCAACGGTCAAAGGGAATCTCCCATATAAATACTGCCATTGAAGATGAAGAACTTAATGCTCTGAAACAACTCAACAACTTACAAGCTCTTACCTTCGGTGCATTCAAGAGATCCTTAACAGATCCGCAAAGTCTCCAACAACAAGAAGCTGCTTCAATAATTTATATTAATTTGCTTATTAATTGTTGTTTCATTAATTATTCTAAAGCATAGTGATTACTATAACCACTCCACACACCAAACACCACACAAATATTTTTTGTACACGATCCATTAGAGATTTTTGTAATAGAACTAGTGGAAAACATAGTGCATATTTAAATTCCAAGGTTGACTACTTTGGTGGTCGACGTAACACTATTCACAATGCGAACCATCTCAAAATCTCTGAATTCTTTACTTACTACTTTCTAATTCAGTATCTGTGTATCTATTATTTACTCTTGTTTCCTATTCGCTCAATACTTTGAGTATCACTAAGTCTACCGTTAGTTTTTAACAACAACCTTAGTGCTTGTTCGATAGTCAAACATGGATAATGAGTTTTATTAATCCCAATTCTATTAGTGCCCTCGCTATTAATCTTCACTTGTATAACGGAGGTAGTTTTAAGATTAAAAATGTTAGTCCCATTTTTTTCGTGAGGGTTCTAATAATAGCACCTTCCCCCTTGGTATTAATATTGAGGGGATAATCACTTTATCCGGATAACGCATGCTATTAGTCTAAACCACCTATTACGTACCAAACAATTAGGCAACTCTGCTTATTAATCCTATCTGGCCTTAATCGTGGTTACCAGACGACACCTTAATGCGCATTTTTTGTGTTCCTCTTTGCTACTACAACTCTACCAATAGTTGTTAGTATACACTAAAAGGAAATCTGCTCAAAAGTTTTTAAGTGTACCTAGGCTATTCAACTCCCCATTCTAGCCTAGTATTGTTCCCTTTGGGACTAACAAAACTTATGAGGAGTGGAAGAAACTTGAGCGTGATTTCAAATGCTATGCATGTCCAATTATTTCTAATGAATTTTGGACAGCAAATTATTATGAGGATAAGTTTACTGTTGAGAAACAAAAAAGACATTTAAAGAAAATAGCGGATATAAAAGAAATTTCGAAGGCATATAGAAAGCTTGCTTTGCATCCCTAGGAAGATATGAAATGTTGTTATGTCACCAGTTGGGTCTGATTGGGGTTGAGGTGGAGTTTAATTCTTAGGTTGCGTTTGATGTTCTCGTTCATGGTCATTTAGATCCTTGGGAGTATATCTATGAGCTTCAGGAATGTCGGAGGTTGCTTGCCGGTTTCAATTTGCACCATGTGTATCAAGAACAAAATAGAGTTGCTGATCGGTTTGCTGCGGAAGCCCATGTTCATCAAGATAGTAAGAGTTTTACCATTTTTGTTTCTCTTCCTAGGGATGTGAAGCAAGCTTTGTGTATGGATTCCCACGGTTTCTACAATTTTCGTAAAGGTCATTGTTAGTTGTTCCTGTTTTATTTTTTCTTGCATTTTCTTGTTTAGTTTTTATTGTTTGTATTTCCTTTTTTCGAGGTTAGGCTCCTTTGTACTCCCCCCCCCCTTTGGGTTCAGGTTGATTGTTCCCCTCAAGTTTGTACCTTCTTTTTTATTAATAAATTACCGCACGTACTGCCCTGCTTCCTTAAAAAAAAAGATTGAAGAAGATGGATTAGGAAAAATAGATTGAAAAAAATGGGAAAGAAATGGTAGATGGAAGGCAAAAAGAAAAAAGATTGGATGAGAAAGAGGAAGAAGAAAAGAAAACCTTGAATTTGGTGGTGATACAAAGGGGAAAAAGTTAGTTATTGAAGATACACGTCATGACACAAGTGAGGAAGAATCGATCGAAGATTCAGGTACGACTTCTAGTTTAGTTGAAATTCATAGTTCATGTTTTGAAGAAGAATTTGAAATTCCTTGAATATTAGTGTTGAAATTTTACCTATTAAAGATGATGAATTGGATGAGAAAGTGTGCATGAATATTTTAGATAAAGCGTGAACGAAAAAAATTGGGAATTTGAGAATATGTTTGCACTTACTCAAGATTTTGAGTTTGTTGCTATGAAGGTTGTTGAGAAGGTTGAAAATTGTATTCCTATTGATTTTTTTGGTATTGAAAAATTTCTTACTCCTAATTCAAGTGCTACCAAAGTTGAGTTGTTGAAGTATTTTTTTCGTTATTCAATTGATGGATTTCAAGATTTTATTGATAAAGAAAATTGATATTTTATTCAAGTGGATAATAAAGATTATTGACTTTGAAGATGAATGGGTTAACATCAAAGTTTATTTTGATTGAGAAAAATAAGCCAACAAGTTGTATGTCAAGTATAAATTTTTTCCCCAACCGAGAGTGAAGATTAAGACTGATTTTCAAATTCAAGTGTATGAGATATTGACAGATGCAGCGTTGAAGATTATTGCTCGAGATGGCATTTGACCAAATATTTTCGCGATATTGGTTTAAGGGAGTCAATGTTGGCTATTAAATAGAGAACGATCCAACGAGAGTATTTGTTTAGAAGTTTTATTATTTATTATTTAGTGGTCAATTAGTATTGTGTTTCCTAATTAGATTAGAGTTTATTAAGGCTATTATAAATATGTATTGAGGAGCCTGATTATGAGAGGATGATTAAAAAAGTATAGAGAGTGTTGGGAAGCGTTGTCGTGAGTGATTGTGAAAAGAAACTGTGTTAATTAGTGGAATCAAGCACTAAGTTTAATTCAATTTACTGGTGTTGTGCACTACGAAAGATTTTGCAAACACTTACAAAGTAATAACAAGACCAATCACACGGAAGAGAGAGAGAGATTGAGGCCAACAAACTTTTGAAATTTTTATTATGTCAACCTTAAACATGTTTTAGAGTTACAATTATATAGGGATACAATACCAAACCATCAACAAAGAAACTAGAAAACAATTTTGCTGAATCGATGTGGTCGCATTACTCAACGCGATGTGACCGCTTCACCATCGAGTGCAGTCGCATTCCCTCTTGATTGCAAACCGCATTGATGATAGAAATTCTCTCAGGATTTCCCACCAAGTGATGTGATCGCTTCGTCATAAGATGCGACCACTTTGTTAAAACCAAATGCGACCACTTGGCTTGTTGTCAGGGTAATCGAGTTATTCTGTTCCCAACAATTGGTATTAATTGTTTTGATGTGTGGTTATTTGGGTGTTAGAAATGATCTATTTCTACACGTTGGTAGTAGTATCATAGTTTTTTAAGCTTAATTCTTAATTTGGTCACCTTACTATTTCGAAAAGTCCGCTAAACTCACCTTGTAATTTTTTTTTCATAATTTAATCATTTTACTTGGTTTATAAAGTTAATAAGGTCACTCAAATCATTTCCGTCCGTTATATTGGACGGAAATTTCCAAAACAACTAAAATGTCCTTACAAATTTTAAGGTTTCTTACCCTCAAATGTTAATAGTTGAGGGATCAAATTAAAAAAAAAAATCCTCCCACCAATATAAAACAATTTGACAAATCCAACTTCTTGGTAAAATCGATGTGTACAATTAAAAAGGAGAAAGGGAAATCATTGTCGTCATAGTTTTTAAGGGGATGGCGCATATCCGTCTTGTCTTCCTGCCTTATCTATGATTCTTCAAATCGCTGCTAACAAAATAAGTTGTATTTGTTAAATGGAATTGGGATTTCTAAGGTTTGTGAATTAAGGGGTTTCGTTTGGGAATTTGAGAAAAAAAGATTTGTTTTTATTTTTTTCTAGAGGATGTTGATAAGGGATTGTGGATCGATTAGGGTTTGATGGTTGGTTAATGGGGGAGGTGGATTCAGGATTTTGCATGGAGGGGAGGGGGTTTGAGGTTTTGTATGGAAACTCGTAGAAACTGGTGGAGGCGACCTCATCAACCCTTACTTCTTCATCCATTCACACCACCCGTTCAATTAAACAAGCGCGCTCATCTTTCTTCAACCACTAACACTAGCACCTCGACAACCCCTTCCACCGTCAACTCATCATCAGTCCCCGTTGTTGCTTCTACATCTTTGTTTTCGACTTGCTCCCACACTTCTATGTCACAGGACTCGTCCACTCCGATTGATTCCTCACCCAATGACTTGATTGGGTCTGTTGTGATTCTTTAAAAGACATGTCAGGGAAATAATTGAGAGATCATTTTGTTCTTAAATTATTGTATGGGGTTTGTACTTGGATTTTCTATTTTAGCATAAATGAGTCCTTTCTTTGACCATCTATACATCAGGAAAAATTATTTGCTTGTTTAGTGAAAAAATAAATTGGAATAATTGCGGGCTGGTATCATTTCTTGAAATTATAACCTCTTAAGTACTATCCTTTTTTAAGGGAATAATTGTGAGTCGGTTCACTTTTCAAAATTTTAATTCGCTCCAGCATCGCGTTTTTTTTTCAATCGGAAAAGGACACTTTTGGGGGCGAAATGAGTCAAATGACTGCGATACCCTTAATAAGCCTGAGGCGCGTTACTAAAATGTACCACGATTCAAAAATTTATGCACCACGATTCAAAAAAAAAATTAATGCAATGCGATTCAAAAATATATGTATCACGATTCAAAAATATATGCATTACATTTTGTCCCCAACCGCGAGTGAAGATTAAGACTGATTTTCAAATTCAAGTGTATGAGATATTGACAGTTGCAGCGTTGAAGATTATTGCTCGAGATGGCATTTGACCAGATATTTTTGCGAGCTTGGTTTAAGGGAGGCAATGTTGGCTATTAAACAAAGAACAATCCAACGAGAGTATTTGTTTTGAAGTTTTATTATTTATTATTTAGGGGTCAATTAGTATTGTGTTTTCTAATTAGATTAGAGTTTATTGGGGCTATTATAAATATGTGTTGAGGAACATTATTATGAGAGGATGATTAAAATAGTATATAGAGTGTTGGGATGTGTTGTCGTGAGTGATTGTGAAAAGAAACTGTGTTAATTAGTGGAATCAACCACTAAGTTTAATTAAATTTACTGGTGTTGTGCACTACGAAAGATTTTGCAAACACTTACAAAGTAATAACAGGACCAATCACATAAAAGAGAGAGAGAGAGAGAGAGAGAGAGAGATTGAGGCCAACTAACTTTTGAAATTTTTATTATGTCAACCTTAAACACGTTTTAGAGTTACAATTATATAGGGATACAATACCAAACCATAAACAAATAAACTAGAAAACAATTCTGCCGAATTGATGTCGTCGTATTACTCAACGCAATGTGACCGCTTCACCATTGAGTGCGGTCGCATTCCCTCCTGATTGTGACCGCATTGACGACAGAAATTCTCTCAGGATTTCCCACCAAGTGATGTGCTCGCTTTGTCATAGGATGCAACCACTTTGTTCAAACCAAATGCAACCACTTGGCTTGTTGTCAGGGTAATCGAGTTATTTTGTTCCCAATAATTGGTATTAATTTTTTTGATGTGTGGTAATTTGGGTGCTAGAAATTAGCTATTTCTACACGTTGGTAATAGTATCAAAGTTTTTTAGGCTTAATTCTTAAGTTGGTCACCTTACTATTTCGTAAAGTCCGCTAAACTCACCTTGCAATTTTTTTTCATACTTTAATCATTGTACTTGGTTTATAAAGTCAATAAGGTCACTCAAGTCATTTATGTCCGTTATGTTGAACGGAAATTTCCAAAACGACTAAAATGTCCTTACTAATTTTAAGGTTTCTTACCCTTAAATGTTAATAGTTGAGGGATCAAATAAAAAAAATCCTCCCACCAATATAAAATAATTTGACAGATCCAACTTCTTGGTAAAATCAATGTGTACAATTAAAAAGGAGAAAGGGAAATCATCGTCGTCACAGTTTTTAAGGGGATGGCACATCTTCGTCTTGTCTTCCTGCCTTATCTATGATTTTTCAAATCGCTGCTAACAAAATAAGTTGTATTTGTGAAATGGAATTGGGATTTCTAAGGTTTGTGAATTAAGGGGTTTCATTTGGGAATTTGAGAAAAAAAAGATTTGTTTTTATTTCTTTCTAAAGGATGTTGATAAGGGATTGTGGATCGATTAGGGTTTGATGGTTGGTTAATGGGGGAGGTGGATTCACGATTTTGCATGGAGGGGAGGGGGTTTGAGGTTTTGTATGGAAACTCGTAGAAGCTGGTGGAGGCGACCTCATCAACCCTTACTTCTTCGTCCATTCCCACCACCCGTTCAATTAAACAAGTGCGTTCGTATTTCTTCCACCACTAACACCAGCACCTCGACAACCCCTTCCGCCGTCAACTCATCATTAGTCCCCGTTGTTTCTGCTATGTCTTCGTTTTCGACTTGCTCCCATACTTCTATGTCACGGGACTCGTCCACTGCGATTGATTCCTTAACCAATGACTCGATTGGGTCTGTTGTGATTCTTTAAAAGACATGTCAGGGAAATAATTGAGAGATCAGTTTCTTCTTAAATTATTGTATGGGGTTTGTTCTTCGATTTTCTATTTTAGCATAAATGAGTCCTTTCTTTGACCATCTATACACCAGGAAAAATTATTTGCTTGTTTAGTGAGAAAATAAATTAGAATAATTGTGGGCCAGTACCATTTCTTGAAATTATAACCTCTTAAGTACTGTCTTTTTTTAAGGGAATAATTGTGAGGCGGTCCACTTTTCAAAATTTTAATTCGCTCTAGTATCGTGTTTTTTTTTTCAATCGGAAAAGGACACTTTTGGGGGAGAAATGACTACGATACCCTTAATAAGCCTGAGACGCGTTACGAAAATGTACTGCGATTCAAAATTTTATGCACCACGATTCAAAAATAAATAAATAAATGCAACGCGATTCAAAAATATATGTATCACGATTCAAAAATATATGCATTAATTTTTGCACCGCAGTTCAATAGTTTAATTATGTAATCTAATTGTACCACAATTCATCAATGTTTGTATCACGTTTCATCAATTTTATTGCATTAGTTTTTGCACTACGGTTCAATAGTTTAATTGTCTAGTCTATTTGCACTGCGATTCATTATATTAATCAGATATTTTTGCACTGTGATTCAAAATAGTTTAACTACCTAGTCTAATTATACCATGGTTTAAAATCGTAATGAAACAGACCATGTCATCAGTATTCTTATTCCTTCTCCTCTATCGTAAGCTGTCTTATTCCTCCTCCTTCGCCTTAGTCCCTACTGTGAAAATTCTCCAACTCAACACATTTTCATTAAAGTTTCGTAGTTAGTGATTCAGAAAACTCAAACTCCCACGAAAGGGCACTGCCCCCTCGACCCCTGCGACTTGACAGGGCAGGTCGATCCCCGTTTCGTTGCGCAACAATGGTGATTTTCGAATTTAAAGTGTGTTGCCGGAGCTGTTGAAGGAGACGATGGTATTTCCGGAACAATATTTCGAAAAGTCTACGGTGGAAAAATAAAAGAACGGTGGACTTTGCGGTTAAAAACTTTAGAAAAATGATCAGCCATAATTTTATCCTTTTTTAAAACACAAAAGTCAATATTCATAAATTTGTTTCTAAAATGCTCATCGTCTAGTTTACCGGCCTGCTACTTTATTCATCTTCTTCCACATATTCTTTTTTCGCTCTTTGATTCTCTTTCCTCTTGAATTCAATAGACCGCTCGTCTTCCAATCATTCATTCCATGCTTGGGTGGAAGAGAAAGAAAATAAAGTGGATTCGACAGAATTTCATTCATTCTAACCATTCCATTCATTCTAACCATTCCATTCATTCCGCATATTCTTTCATCTTTATAGAACAGTGTTTTGCTTTGCTTTGATTTTGTCAGAAACATTACAAAGGGGCACGTCGACGAGGATGTAGATAAAAAATGATGGTGCCTTGCTATTTTCTTGTTTTTCAATTTCAATCTTTGTTGCACAAATTGCTTGCATTACCAATATTGTTTTGATACTGTTATTGAATAAATTGGTGGGAGCAATACACATCGAATTTGTGAGGTTAGTGCGCTTTGTTTGTTTTTCATTTTCTTCTCTCTCTTTCTAGCATCGTACCTTTCGAAATTTGGTCATCGTTCAAAATTTTGGGCGTCATTCAAAATTTTGGACAGTGGCTTTTACATTGCGATGACAAAAATTTTGAACGACGACCAAAATTTTGAACGATGCCCAAAATTTTTCCTTACAATGCACAAGATTTTGCATTGTGACGCCCAAAATTTTAAGTGATGCCCAATTTGTGTCCTTGCGAGGCCTGAATTTGGGCAGTGGTTTTGTCCGTGCGCCTTTCTTTCATTAAGAGTATCTTCGTCATTTCTCCCCCCAAAAGTGTACTGTAACGATTTAAAAAAATTATCGTGAACTTTTGGATTATATTTTCTCCCCAAGGTACTGGCACGAGTATCACCCAAAGAAATTCCAAAGCTTATCTTCTCTTTATATGGTAGATAGCATGAAGAAGAGACAAAGAGGTGCCTTTCAAGGTTTTGTTGCCATTGGAAATTGGTTTAGTAAAATTGAAGTATGACTAATATTTGACTAAGTTTATAGAATGGTTCCATTTTATAAAAATGGAACTAAATTATAAAATTATAATCTATGATTAGAGTAGATAAAATAGTGTATTTACGTTCTAAAAATTAATTTTAGGTAAATAAGAAATTGATGTGTTAACTTGACATTGTTATTTCATGAGTAATGATATCTATGGAAAACCATATCCCACTTGGTACTATAAATAGTGATAATGCATCTTATTAAGGAGGAGCACTCAAGTGCTCTCCCCAATGTGCAACCTAGTTGTGTTTTATGAGTTACACCAAAATCCAGAAATCATTAGATCATTAGTGCAACATATCATCTTGGTGCATTCTCACTAGATATTCATTCCCGAGTCTTAGTTGGTTGGGGAATTACGTTTTCAAGTGCTTCTAACGTAGGTTCAAAAGTCAATCTTACAAAGTAATAACAAGACCAATCACACGGAAGAGAGAGAGAGATTAAGGCCAACAAACTTTTGAAATTTTTATTATGTCAATCTTAAACACATTTTAGAGTTACAATTATATATGTGACGACCCAACCCGGACCCCAATGCGGGATCCCGAATCGCGCCGTCCAAATAGGCAAGATAAAGACACAAACATGCGCAAGTAGGTTTACAAAATTCATGTGGCGCAACATTGCATACGAATAACAACTCGGCTACACTTGGCCGGAAAAACAACTTAAATTAAACAAGTCATCGGCGACGTTACAGCCGGAACCCAACAACTACTCCTACAATTAACACATGCTTATAAAACTCAACGGCCTGACATGCAGGAGACCACAACAACAATAATATTTTAAACAAGCTTTAGCGGAAGAAACTGTGATGAACCAACAACATATAAACAGGCTCGACATATAGTCGGCATACCAAAAGATTACAAGTATCAAATATTTAAGTTACTACAACAACAAAACCCCAAGCCAAGTCTACATGACTTGCTTCCCAACGTCCTTTCCAAAATAAAAGATTAACCAGTTAAAGTCCAAAAGAGCAACCTCGCTCACAACGTCCAAGCGAATACGTGAGTCTAGCGTGGGACGTCTCCTCGGCTTTGATCTAAGGAAAACAAAGCAAACAAATAGGGTAAGTCGAAAGACTTAGTAAGTTACCAAAATATGCATGTTCATGTTATAGCATGACATTTATCACAAATATGGCATATTAATATCATTTAACACTTAGCAGCTTATTCACATAAGTGCGTAAAGTAAATCATACAAGTAGGATATGATAGTCACGGCCGCTTCGTAGCTCCTGCAAAACATTCTGTTACTGGTTCGTGCCATCGATGTTATGTGAATTCATCGACTTTCATCGAGTTCTACTTGATCTCATTAGCAAGCCAATGCGGCACTTATTGATACGGCAAAGGGGCTACTTCCCCCGCTGCGGCCCGGTGAAGGTGTGTGTGGAGTCTCGTGCGGCGATCCATAGCGAGCACGAATCCCATAATTCGTGAAGGCGATGCATCGTCCCACCCTGACTTGATAAACAAACCAATTAATGCCAGCTGGACTCAATGCAATGCACAAGTAGATATTTACCTGACTTAAACCAATTAAGGACCGAATTCGACAAGAGCGAACTCGACCAACCAAGTAGGGGTTAATCTCTACCATAATCATGTGAAGGCAATTAACTGCTCAAAACCAATGCTTCATAACAACCTTGCAAATAATTCTATCAAGCTCATATTGAGTAAACTTAATCAAACGGTATCCAAACTTCGTAGGGATTGAAATTAGAGTTTAACATGTTCAATTCTTCCCTAGAGTCGACTCCGTTGAGTCTTTTCTCTAAATTCCCAATTTCGGGGAAATTGAAGCTATATGCTTCATAACCCAACCTAGGTCACTTCTAAGTTCAACAAGGATATAAATTCACCTAAAACATTTTAATGCAATTCATGTTCCTTATATAGTCCAATATGAAGGATACAACACATAACAACTTTCACACATATCTCATAGGCATAATTTAGGGCATTCCCAAATAATATCACTTTCATCAACAAACATACTACATATTTCTAACATGTTCAAGACCTCAATTAACATAATGAAAGAGTAATTTAAACTCCCAAAGGCAAGAAATCCACCTAGACATGCTCCTAGCAAAATCATACATTTAAAATTTCAAATGGAAAGCATAGGAAGCAATTATGTGTCCTCATTGACCTCACACATCATAAACTTTGTTTCCTTAGGGTCAATGAGAACTAAAATGAAGAAGAGTAACTTACCTAGCTTGAGTGAAAACTCAAGAGAATCCAAATCTAAACGGTGAAGTCGTTCCTTTCGTCTCACCCGTCAAGAATCCGAAGTTTGGCGGCAATCGAACGGTGGAATCCTTGTAGATCGAAGGAAGAAGAAGAACTAGGGCTCAAAACTCAAGCCCCCAACTCTCTCTCTCTCTAACTTGTAAGAATAGGATGAACAAATGAGAGACTTTACTGAAAATTGGTCAAGGTTTGGTATTTATACCTCCAACAAGAGAAGGGTACAAGAGGAATTTCTCAAGTGCAATTAGTAGAAATTAGGGAGTGATCAAACACTAAACCAACCTAAATTAACTTCTAATTAGTGTTAGGACTTGATTAGGACTAAGTGTGAGTGGTTAGGAAGGGTTTAGAGGGGGTTTAATGAGGGTAGGATAGGCATTTCACGTCATAACTCAAAACAGGGGAAAATCCCGTAATTCCACATCCAGGGGTTGAGGCGGGCGCCTCATGCAAGCCCAGGCGGGCGCCTCATTCACTGAGGCTGCTTCCAAGTTCAGTCCATTTTGAAATTGCTCTCTGCAGTTGAGGCGGGCGCCTCGCAAGGGGCCATGCGGCCGCCTCGGCTCCAGAACCTCTAAAACTTGGTCTAAACTTGTCCTAAATGATCTCAAACTTATGGGAAACCATTCTAAGGTCTAACCCTACTCAAAAGCAGTCGGAAAGCACCGAACAACACAGGAACAAGATAGAACAAGGCGCGAACCACGCGACGAATGATCAACGAATCAAACTACAATCGAACACCATTCAAACTAGGATAACTTGGACATGAAAGAGACTTGTTTCAACATGGTTAAGACCTGAATATAAAGCCAAGAACTCAATGAACACTTCGTACGACGAAATAGAGGCAATACGAGCAACGAGGGGAATCGCTAAGGCTAAAATCAAAACGATCGAACCGGCGATTCAACAAACAAGCCTATATGATTCTAAACATGTTATGAACTTCAAGAATGATTTATGAATGATTCTAAAACGTTTATAACTAAGTAAACATGATCGCAATCTACAAGAAAACAAGATGACAAGCATACAAAAGCACATGCAAGAATACGGGGCGTTACAATATAAGGATACAATACCAAACCATAAACAAAGAAACTAGAAAACAATTCTGCCGAATCGATGCGGTCGCATTACTCAATGCAATGTGACCGCTTCACCATCGAGTGCAGTCGCATTCCCTCCTGATTGCGACCGCATTGACGATATAAATTCTCTCAGGATTTCCCACCAAGTGATGTGATCGCTTCGTCATAGGATGCGACCACTTTGTTAAAACCAAATGCGACCACTTGGCTTGTTGTCAGGGTAATCGAGTTATTCTGTTCCCAACAATCGGTATTAATTGTTTTGATGTGTGGTTATTTGGGTGTTAGAAATTATCTATTTCTACACGTTGGTAGTAGTATCATAGTTTTTTAGGCTTAATTCATAATTTGGTCACCTTACTATTTCGAAAAGTCCGTTAAACTCACCTTATAATTTTTTTTCATAATTTAATCATTTTACTTGGTTTATAAAGTCAATAAGGTCACTCAAGTCATTTTCATCTGTTATGTTGGACAGAAATTTCCAAAACAACTAAAATGTCCTTACTAATTTTAAGGTTTCTTACCCTCAAATGTTAATAGTTGAGGGATCAAATAAAAAAAAATCCTCCCACCAATATAAAACAATTTGACAGATCCAACTTCTTGGTAAAATCGATGTGTACAATTAAAAAGGAGAAATGGAAATCATCGTCGTCATAGTTTTTAAGGGGATGACGCATCTCCGTCTTGTCTTCCTGCCTTATCTATGATTCTTCAAATCGCTGCTAACAAAATAAGTTGTATTTGTGAAATGGAATTGGGATTTCTAAGGTTTGTGAATTAAGGGGTTTCGTTTGGGAATTTGAGAAAAAAAGATTTGTTTTTATTTCTTTCTAGAGGATGTTGATAAGGGATTGTGGATCGATTAGGGTTTGATGGTTGGTTAATGGGGGATTCACGATTTTGCATGGAGGGGAGGGGGTTTGAGGTTTTGTATGGAAACTCGTAGAAGCTGGTAGAGGCGACCTCATCAACCCTTACTTCTTCGTCCATTCCCACCACCCGTTCAATTAAACAAGCGCGCTCGTCTTTCTTCCACCACTAACACCAGTACCTCGACAACCCCTTCCACCGTCAACTCATCATCAGTCCCCGTTGTTGCTTCTACGTCTTCGTTTTCGACTTGCTCCCACACTTCTATGTCACAGGACTCGTCCACTCTGATTGATTCCTCACCCAATGACTTCATTGGGTCTGTTGTGATTCTTTAAAAGACATGTCAGGGAAATAATTGAGAGATCAGTTTGTTCTTAAATTGTTGTATGGGGTTTGTACTTGGATTTTATATTTTAGCATAAATGAGTCCTTTCTTTGACGATCTATACATGAGGAAAAATTATTTGCTTGTTTAGTGAAAAAATAAATTGAAATAATTGCGGGTTAGTATCATTTCTTGAAATTATAACCTCTTAAGTACTGTCTTTTTTTAAGGGAATAATTGTGAGCCGGTCCATTTTTCAAAATTAATTCGCTCTAGCATCGTGTTTTTTTTTCAACCGGAAAAGGACACTTTTGGGGGCGAAATGACTGCAATACCCTTAATAAGCCTGAGGCGCGTTACTAAAATGTACCGCGATTCAAAAATTTATGCACCACGATTCAAAAAATTTATGAACCACGATTAAAAATAAAAATAAAAAATGCACCGCGATTCAAAAATATATGTACCATGATTAAAAAATATATGCATTAATTTTTGCACCGCTGTTCAATAGTTTAATTGTGTAATCTAATTGTATTACGATTCATCAATGTTTGTACTGCGATTCATCAATTTTATTGCATTAGTTTTTGCATTGCGGTTCAATAGTTTAATTGTCTAGCCTATTTGCACTACGATTCATCAATTTAATTAGATATTTTTGCACCGCGATTCAAAATAGTTTAACTACTTAGTCTAATTGCACCGTGGTTCAAAATCGTAATGAAATAGACCATGTCCTCAGTCTTCTTATTCCTTCTCCTCTATCGTAAGCCGTCTTATTTCTCGTCCTTCGCCTTAGTCTCTACTGTGAAAATCATCAAATCTAATACATTTTCATTAAAGTTTCGTAGTTAGTGATTCAGAAAACTCAAAGCCCCACAAAGGGGCCCTGCCCCCTCGACCCCCTTCAACTTGACAGGGTAGGTCAATCCCCGTTTCGTTGCGTAACAATGGTGATTTTCGAATCCAAAGTGTATTGCCGAAGCTGTTGAAGGAGACGATGACATTTCTGAAACAATATTTTGAAAAGTCTGCGGTTGAAAAAAAGAAAAGAACGGTGGACTTTTGTTGTTAAAAACTTTTAAAAAGGGACCGGCCAGAATTTTACCTTTTTTTAAAACACAGAAGTCAATTTTCATAAAGTTGTTCCAAAAATACTCATCGTTTAGCTTACCGGCCAGCTACTTTATTTGTCTTCTTCCACACATTCTTTTTCAGCTCTTCGATTCTCTCTCCTCTTGAATTCAATGGACCGATTGCCTTCCAATCATTCATTCCATGCTCTGGTGGAAGAGAAAGAAAATAAAGTGGATTTGACATAATTTCATTCATTCTAACCATTCCATTCATTCCACATATTCTTTCATCTTTATAGAACAATGTTTTGCTTTGCTTTGATTTTGTTAGAAACATTACAAAAGGGCACGTCGACGAGGATACAGATAAAAAATGATGGTGTCTTGCTATTTTCTTGTTTTTCAATTTCAATCTTTGTTGCATAGATTGCTTGCATTATCAATATTGTTTTGATACTGTTATTGAATAAATTGGTGGGAGCAATACATATCAAATTTGTGAGGTTAGGGCGTTTTGTTTGTTCTTCATTTTCTTCTCTCTCTTTCTTGCATTGTACCTTTCGAAATTTGGTCATCGTTCAAAATTTTAGGCGTCATTCAAAATTTTGGGCAATTGCTTTTGCATTGCGATGGCCAAAATTTTGAACGACATCCAAAATTTTGAACTACTCCCAATTTTGAACGACGGCCAAAATTTTGAATGATGCGCCCAAATTTTTTCCTTACGATGCACAAGCTTTTGCATTGCGACGCCCAAAAATTTGAGTGATGCCCAATTTGTTTCCTTGCGAGGCCTGAATTTGGGCAGTGGTTTTGTTCGTGTGACTTTCTTTCATTAAGAGTATCTTCATCATTTCTCCCTAAAAAATGTACTGTAACGATTTAAAAAAATTATCATGAACTTTTGGATTATGTTTTCTCCCCAAGGTACTGGCACGAGTATCACCCAAAGAAATTCCAAAGCTTATCTTCTCTTTATATGGTAGATAGCATGAGGAAGAGACAAAGAGGTGGCTTTCAAGGTTTTGTTGCCATTGGAAATTGGTTTAGTAAAATTGAGGTTTACTAATATTTGACTAACTTTATAGAATGGTTCCATTTAATAAAAATGGAACTGAGTTATAAAATTATAATCTATGATTAGAGTAGATAAAATTAGTGTATTTACGATTTCAAAATTAATTTTAGATAAATAAGAAATTGATGTGTCAACTTGATATTGTTATTTCATGTGTAATGATATCTATGGAAAACCATATCCCACTTGGTACTATAAATAGTGATAATGCATTTTATTAAGGAGGAGCACTCAAGTGCTCTCTCCAATGTGCAACCTAGTTGTGTTTTATGAGTTAAACCGAAATCCAGAAATCATTAGATCATTAGTGCAACATATCATCTTGGTGCATTCTCACTCGATATTCATTCCCGAGTCTTAGTTTGTTGGGGAATTACGTTTTTAAGTGCTTCTAACGTAAGTTTAAAAGTCCTTGCATATTAGAGACGTACAATTGACGAGAACCATGAGCACTAATACACATAAATTTTGTCTTGCGGGGATTATGTACAACACAAGTCTCGACTTATTCTGCGTCTTCTCCTTCTTGTGTTTTTGATTCTGATATTGCACTTCTAAGAAAACCACACAACAATTGTTTCAAAGAAGAAAGCTTTTGTAATACTCTCTCCTTCCGTTCTTAAATTATTGTTATGTCTGACTTTTTAAAGTCAAACAAATTATTGTTCAATTGAAAATTTTATGTATTTATATTTTTTTATTTTTATCAAAATTATAAAATACGTAATTTGTAGTATAAAAAGTACTCTATTCGTTTTCAAAATATTTTCTATTTTGACCCGGCACACTGTTTAAGAAAAATAATTGGTTGTATTATAAATATTGGTGAAATGTGTAGTTTTCTTTAATACCCTTGAGTATGTGGCCATAATTAAAGTATGTAGAAAAAATAAGAATAAAGTGGTAAAAATATTTTCTTAAAAAAAAAAAGTTTTGAAAGATGACAATTATTTAAGAACAAACGAAAAAAAAAAGACGAACGATAATTTAAAAACGGAGAGAGTACTATTTTTCATCACAATGTGGTACATTACGGCCGATAAACAATGAGTATATTATAGTGCCAAAGTGATACGAAATCGATCGAAAATGGGTCTCACTTTTTAAAACAAAGCTTGTACATCGCGTTAGCATGTCACATAGAACTCCAAAAGTATTGAATATTTTCTCAAGGTTGACAAGGAGAGTTTATCCCAAATGCACTCATTTTTATTTTATTTTCTATTTTTTTTCATGTGGTCACACTTGGCTAGTTGGCTACTTAATTAAAAATATTCATATGATGATGAATAAGACCAAAACACTAGATGGCACGTTTTGCTATCGATTAAAGGACAATAGCTAGTGGCAATATCACGTTTAGGTAGTTTGATGATATTATTGCAAAGACTCTTTTGCCTACTAAAATATTTGTGCAAGCCTTGTCTAATATAATGAGCACTAAAATAGAGATGAGTGGATATCAAGTAATCTTTTGACTTACCTAGTTTTTCAAAATCAATAATATGTTTAGAAATTGTTAAATTAATACTTTCTTCGTCTATAAATTATCGTTTTGATAGATTTGACACATGGTTTAAAAAAATATATATTTGATTAGATTATTAATATTAGTTTGATGTGTAGTTTATTTTACAATTCACGTGTGTGTGGTCTATAATTAAAATAGAATAAAAAGATAAGGGTAAAATGGTAAAAATGTTGACCTAAAAATAAAAGTTTCAAACAAGATAATTATTTTGGGAGAGAACGAAAAAAGAAAACAGGACAATAATTTGATGACGGATGAAGTATTTTTTATAGATTCAAAATTTCACCGTCTCATAAATTTAAAAATGTGTCAACTTCTTCGATTCCAAAATCACCCCTAATGAGCCCATAAATTACCAAAAGGTGGACATATGCGCATACACATATCTATCAACTCGATTACAAAAAGAATCTTGCGACGCAGGTAGACAGGGTTGCCTAGTCCACTTAGCTCACTTAGAATATGTACTATGGTTTTGAAAATCAAACTAAAAATCAAATTCTGTTATAAAGTAACCATAAATTAGAATAAAGAATATATAAGAGAAAGAGAGAGAGAGAGTATTATTCAGACTGAAGGATTCGTCTGTAAAAAATAACTACACACCGCCCGATATTTATAACCGAGCAGCGTTACACATTTCTTAAAGCTACGGGACATAGCTCCCTAGCTCTTTGACAAACTTACCTAAGTAGGCAATAAATGTTGTAGTTCATAATTGACTTTCATAACACTCCCTCTTGAACATAGCATTGTAAGTTGGCTAAGTGTGTCTCGTTAAAAACCTTTAAGTCGAAAAACCCAGTAGGGAAAAAAATCGGACATAAGGAAAAAACGTACACAACTTAAATTTGAATTGTGTGCATAAATTTGTCTCGTTAAAAACCTTTTCATGGAAAACCCGAGTGGGAAAAACCATGATAAATGGAAAAATGCAGCCATATATGCTTCCCTTGAGCCCGTGACAGGGTTAAGAGAAATCACATTTGTAAATCTCGTAGGTTTCGCATCCCAATATTGTGAACATGCTTTTCACGAAGGTTGTAATGGGAAGTGCCTTCGTAAATAAATCTGCCGACATTATCACTTTCGAACATATTGGATGCTGACATCTTTTTTCTTTTCAAGTTCTTGAGTGTATAAAAAGAGTTTCGGGGGGTATGTTTGGACCTGTCACTTTTGATGTATCCCTCTTTACTTTGGGCGATACATGCGACATTGTCTTCAAATAATAATGTCGGGTCTTTGTTGACAGGTAGTCCACTGGCATTTTAAATATGCCGAGTCATAGATCAAAGCCATACACACTCTCGACTGGCTTCATGAAGTGCGATCATCTCAGCATGATTTGACGATGTAGCAACTAACGTTTGCTTTTGAGAACGCCCGGAAATTGCAGTTCCACCCATCGTGAAGACATCTGTGATCTGGCCTTATGAGGATCAGACAAATAACCCGCATCTGCAAAACCAATTATTTCATCCTTTGATCCTTTGGGATAAAATAATCTCAAATCAATCGTCCCTTGAAGATAACGAAATATGTTTGATACCATTCCGGTGTCTCGAGTGATGGAGATGAACTATATCTTGCCAATAGATTTGTAGCAAATGCTATATCGATGCAGTACAATTAGCAAGGTACGTGAGGCTCCAATAACACTTAAGTATGGTACCGGGACCAAGTATCTCTTAATTCTCTTCACAAGGACGAAATGGATCTTTTTCAACATTCAGTGATCTATTAATCATGGGGCTAGTGAGAGGGTTTGCCTTATCCATATAAAAGCGCTTCAAAACTCTTGTTGTGTAATTTGATTGGTGTACAAATTTTCCACTATGTAAGTGTTCTATTTGTAAACCAAGACAACATTTGGTCTGGCCAAGATCTTTCATTTCAAATTCTCCCTTTAAGTAATCAACTGCTTCTTGGATTTCCTTGAGAGTTCCAATGATATTCAGATCATCTACATAGACAGTGATAATGGCAAATCCAAGCTGCGTCGTATTCTTTATAAAGACACACGGACATAATTGATCATTCACATATCCGTCTTTCACTAAATGCTCACTTAAGTAATTATACCACATGCGACCGGATTGCTTTAATCCATATAGTGATCGTTGTAGTTTAATTGCACATAATTCTTTGGGCTTTGAGCTCAGTGCTTCAGGCACCTTGATTCCATCAGGAATTCTCATATAAATATCGGCATCTAATGACCCGTATAAATAAGCCGTTACAACATCCATGAGATACATATCTAGATTTTTAAAGGCGATAGGATGATTAGATATCGAGCGTAATAGCATCGATTCTGAGAATACGTTTCTTCATAATCAATCCGGGCCTTTGGGAAAAACCTTGTGCAACAAAGGCGAGCCTTGTATCTCACAATCTCATTTTCTCATTTCGCTTTCGAACAAAAATCCATCTGTATCCAATGGGTTTCCACGGCTTCGGGTGTGTGAGAACGATAGATCCAAATACTTTTCGTTTATTCAACGAATTTAATTCGGTCTTCATGGCATCTATCCATTTGATCTTGTCATGCCTCTTTTGACATTGGATCTGATTTTGATTCGGGATCTTGATCGAGTCATTAATTTTTTTGGGATCGAGAATAAGAGAATATATCATCAATATTCTTCATTTCATCTCGGTTCCATATTTTTCCATTACACATGTAATTAATGGAAATCTCATGGTTATCGTTTCCTGCAGGGCTTACTAGATTTGCATGCATAATCGTGTATTTCTTCTGGAACAATTTCACCATCGTGTGTTTAAATTGCGGAACACTTTCATGTGATTGGGGATTTTCAATCACTTTCTTTTTGAGGATTTTTATCCTTTGAACCAATGGGTCGTCCACGCTTCAGGCGTGTCTTAGATTCATTTGCCATTTTATCATTTGGTAGCCCTTTTGGTATTTCAATTCGGGCAGGAGCATTTATAGCAGCTACATGTGACTGTGTCACTCTCTTTGTATCTATAAATACATCGGCAATTGATTTGTTACATTTGTAAATGTATGATCTTTTGAACTTCAGTTCACGTTGCTTTGTGGGAGGTCAAGGTGCAATAACGATGATGTGCACCATTTGATCTCTCTTCCCACTTGTTCCCCTCTTCACCTAAAGGTGGAAACTTGTCTTCATTAAAATGACAATCGGCAAAGCGTGCCGTAAAAACGTCACCCGTTTTTGGTTCAAGATATTTTATTATAGAAGGAGATTCATACCCAACATATACTCCCAATCTCCTTTGTGGTCCCATCTTTGTACGTTGTGGTGGAGCAATTGGTACATATACCGCACAACCAAAAACTCTTAGATGGGATAGATTGACCTCGCCCGAATGCCAATTGTATTGAGGAGTACTTGTGATATGCTGCGGCAGGAGGTGAATCAGTCTGCTGCATGTAAAGCAACATGACCCCATCTGAAGTAAGGGAGCTTTGTTCTCATCATTAATGGTCTCGCATTGATAAGTTGAATACGTTTGATCAATGATTCAGTCAAACCATTTTGTGTATGAACATGAGCTACTGGATGTTCAACATCAATCCCTATTGCCATACAATAATCATTGAATGCTTGAGATGTAAATTCACCAGCATTATCAAGTCTAACTTTT
>CM028378.1:55133456-55228771 GCA_013146195.2 Codonopsis lanceolata | reverse complement strand
ACTCCGCTGTGTCGACGCCGTTTCTGCCTATCGATGATCTATACTACTTTCCCCACTCAACAAGTAGTATTGTAAAACAAGCCGCATAAATTCAAGCAACAGCTTTCTTGGCTTCTAACAAACGTGCCGACTAGTATATCTCTCCAAAGCCCCACTTTCCTCTTCTTCCTAAGTATTTCCCCATGGTTACCGGAACGCCGTGGAGTTGGTAATAAAGACATTATTAGATTATCTTAAATTTCTCAAAGTTCAACATCGATTATGTTATTCGTCATTTTAGAACCGAAAACCCAGGTGATCGTATTGCTAAATTGGCTAAGAAACTTCATCTTCATTATAGTCTCCATTGTAATCCAAGCAACATGCACATTTGGCTTCTATGGGATAGTTGTATGGACATTTCATCAGGACGCCTCGCCTCAACACATAACGGTTCGATGTTCGGTTGGCGATAATTTTCGGTGCTTTTATCTTGTATTTATGCCAAATGTGACCGGATTGATCGGCGTGAGTTATGGGATAGTTTGGTGTCCATCTCCCGCAATTTCCGTAACCATGGATCGGGGGTGATTTCAATGTGATTGCTCACTCTCATGAAAAATTGGGCATTTGGTATGATTGGTCCGCATTCGAGATTTTCTTGACTTTCAAAGAGGGCCTGTTGAGCGATGGTGGTTTTGTGGCAGCGCGACACTGTAATAATCAGATGGCCACGCCGCATTTGGCAACGCTTAGATCGGGTATTGGTTAACGCACTCACACGACATCTTATTCTCGCTGAGGATTGTTCATCTCACTGTATTCACCGGATCATTCTCCTTACCTGTGGATCTTCCTTGCATTAACAAACCTAGGAGTTTGTTTCGATTTCAAAGAATGTGGCTCGATCATGTTGATTTTCTAGATTATGTCAAGAGAAACCTATTTAAGTTCACTATGTTAGTTTGAAGACTTGGAATTGGGTGTGTTTGGGCGTTCAACGACGGTTGGCTTGAAAGCAAGATGATGTCTCGGTTGGGCTGGGCTTCAGGTGTGGGATTCACTAGTTGCTCAAATGCGGAGGCAGTTAAGCAAGAGGTCTCGACATCATGGGATTACGAGCTCACTCAACAAAAAGGTCTTGATGGCTTCGGGATGGGGACAGTAATACCTCCTTTTCCATGCTAGTCTACGTGATCGTGATCGTCGAACAACTATTAAGATTAAATTGGAGGATGGTAGCTTTAGTTCGATCTTGGATAAGATTGGGGAGGTGGTTGTTCCCATTTTCAACTCTTTTTTCGTTTGCCCCACATCATTGATGATTCCACTTTTTCGAATATTCACCTAGGTTTCTCCTCAAAATAACGTGTCTCTTATGCAAATGCCTTGAGTCGAGATGGCGGGCAATTAAGGCAGTTAGGACCTTAACCCTAACAGTGCTTGGGCAGGATGGATTCACAGGTCATTTCTTTATGGGCTGTTGGGACATTATAAAGGGAGAGGTTATTGCGGCGGTTACGGAATTTTTTTCTTTGGTGCTTGTATGTCTTTGAGGGTATGTCTCTCTTGCTTTGGTTCTCATCCCTAAAGTGGATAACCCGATGGGTCTCTCGATCTTCGTCCCATAAGTCTCTCAACTTCTCGAGCAAGATCATTTCCAAAATTGTTGCTACCGTTTAGCTCTTGTACTCCCGGATGTTATTTCTTGGGAACATTCGGGTTTTGTCAAAGGCATTCAGGTGAAAATTCAGGGAAAATATTGCCCTAGCCAGCGGGGAGTTGATTCACAGAATCGGTTGGAAATGTCGTGGGGGAAATGTGGCTTTCAAGCTTGACATGAGTAAGGCCTATGACCGCTTGGAATGGGATTTTCTCCGTAAATCCCTTGTATCTCTTGGCTTTGCTCCTTCCTTTTGTGATTTAGTTGAGCGATTGGTTGGTCATGTGGTACTCTCGGGATGCTGGGTTTCGGTTTTCCCTTCTTCCAGGGTTTTGCGGCAAGGGGACCTCTATCTCCTCTTACGTTCATTCGGCCCAAGATGTTCTATCATTGGCTGCGCTTAATAAAGCTTCGTTTGAGCAATCAATTATCCCTTTTGCTCATGGCCGAGGTGGTCTTTCGATCTCACACCTTTTGTATGCTGACGACATGCTGATATTTTGTAATGCGGCCAAAAATTCTATTCGGGCTCTTCGCAATATTCTGGCTAAATATGAGCAAAGTTCTGGGCAACTGATTAATCTCAGCAAGAGTGGATTTTATGTGCACTCCTCATGCCCGTCTGCCAAAGCTCGACGCATCGTCGAATTGCAGTTGTAGCGAGGGCTTTTCTATGCAAGCTTGGGTATTCCGTTGTTTCATGGCCGTATTAAAAGCTCCTACTTTGAAGATATTGAACTTAAAATTACTCGTCGGATTTCAGGATGGAAAGCTCGCCTTTTATCTATGGGAGGCCGCCTTATTCTTTTAAAATCTGTTTTGAGTAGTATTCCCCTACACACTCTGGCTGCTGTCCGTGTTCCAGTATCGGTGATTCGTCGGATTGAATCTCACATGGCCAATTTTCTATGGGACTCGACAGAAGGTTCTAGATCTCATTGGGTTGCTTGGACTGCCATCTGTCGGCCCTTTAGTGAGGGTGGTCTCGGCCTTCATTCTCTTCGATCTGTTATGGCTGCCCTTCACGCCAAGATGGCCTGGAGTGCCATTCAAGGACGTAGTCTTTGGGCTAGATTTGTTCATAGTAAATATGGCGGGGATAAGGGTTTCTCATATTCCGCTTTGGCGGCTCCTCAGTGGAAAGCCATCATGGGTCAACTTCCGCTGGTGGTCTCTCTTGGTAGATGGGTGGTTGGAAAGGGTAATATTTCATTTTGGTCCGATAATTGGTGTGGTGAGTTTCTGCATGGTCCTCGGCCGGTTGATGCCACCCTTTCTGTTCATCAGGCTACTTTGGTTCTTGATCAGATTATACACTTGGTGCCTTCTCATCTTCATGCCATGGTCAGGAATGTCGTTTGTGATCAACAGGCCTCAGACAGGTTTATCTTTTCTTTGTCTACTTCGGGCAGATTCATTTCGTCGGATTATCTGGATTTCATCCGTCCTCGTTCTCCAGTACTTCAGTGGGCATCCAAAATTTGGCAATCTTGGATCCCAGCCAAGGTCAGTTGTTTCATGTGGAAATTGTGCCATGGTGCGGTCCCCGTTGACATGCAACTTCATATAAAGCGAGTTCCCATTGTGTCGAAATGCCATTGCTGTAACAGATCCGATCGTGAGTCCTTGTCCCATCTTTTTATCCATTCTGATATCGCAAAGGCCGTTTGGTCCTTTTTTGGTGATCTTTTTTATAAGCGCCATATATATGGCTCTTTGGACCATCTATTTTCTACTTGGTGTTTTGATACTTCTTTGCGTAATCAGTTTGGCGCCTGTAGTTTGGGTATTCTTTTATTCTCGTGTTGGGAGATTTGGAAGGCTAGGTGTGCCTCGGTTTTTGAAGGGATTCCTATGCAGTCGGATAAAATTATTTCTCGTATCAAGAGCAGTTTGTTTGACATGATGTTGATTTATCGGCCTAAATCTCCTCTTTCTACTTTGGCTAGACTTGGTTTGGAACGTCTTGGCCTCCCTATCTTCACTCCTATTCGGATTTCAGGTAAGTGGGTTCGTTGGCTTCCTCCCCCTCTTGGGCACTTCAAGCTTAATACGGATGGTTCCGCTGTGCATGGCAATCATACAGGAGGAGGTATTTTACGCGACTCTTTCGGGAATATAGTTTGGGCCTTTTCAGCCTTTTATGGTAGTGGGACTAATATGGGAGCTGAAATTAAAGCTTTGCGTGATGGGCTTCGTCTTTGCCATAATCTTAACATTGCTAATGTGATTGTTGAATCTGATTCACGGGTTGCTGTTGAGGTTCTTTCTAAGCGTCAGCAGGTTCCTTGGATGTATGAGTATGAACTCCGAGACTGTCGGTCCTTTCTTGGGCCTGCCCCTATTCAGCATGTATTTCGAGAACAGAATTGTGTAGCCGATAAGCTTGCTGCCGCTGCCCATGTTCACCAAGGTTTTCAGATGTATAGTTCCATGGCTGATCTTCCCTGTGAGGCTCGGTGTACTTTGATTCATGATCGTCTAGGCCTTTATAATTTTCGTAAGGGTCATTAGCTTTGTATCTTGTTTTGTTTCGAGGTTAGGCTCCTTTGTCCCCCCCCCCCTTGTTTGGGTAAGGCTGGTTGTCCCCCTCATGGCTGTATGTTTTCCTTTTGTTTTTAATAAAATTCGCAGATGCCGCCACGCTTCCCAAAAAAAAAAAAAAAAAAAAAAATCAATTTGGTTGACTAAATTACTAATGGTACAAAAAATCAAAATTGAGATAGAAATTCACCAACATTATGGTTACAACTAGAGGTGTAAATGGTTTGGTTTGCTTCGACTTGAAACAAAATACGAGCTGAACCAAAATAAACCAAGCTAAACCATTTGAAGTTTCAAACCAAACCACGATGGTTTGACTTGGTTCGGTTCGGTCTCGTGGTTTGCCTTCATGGTTCGATTTCGCGGTTTGGCTCGTGGTCTGGTTTCGTGGTTGGATTGATTTTTGAAGGACCTAACGTTTTGATATTTTCATATTGTTTCCTAAATTTATATTTTTAACAATTGTTTTGGTATAAATGGCCTCACACATAAAGTATGTGATGATTAGGGCTTGAGGGGAGTCGATGGTGTGAATAAGTCGACGCACCTATTGAGGATTTCTAGTGCTCGCTGAAAATTGGTCAAATTTAAAACGGTACGAAAAACCAAAAAAACTAAAGGTCCGAAACTTTTTAGACTTTCGTCTTTATATGGTATAATAAAATAGACAATATGATTTCTCATTGATGATAAACAGTAAGATCTAATCATGATTTGGTGGTTTGGCTTGGGTGGTTCAGCTCAAAATGGTTAGGTTTGGTTCAGTTTGACTCGAGTCGGAAGATCAAACGACGAGCCAAATTGAACCACTCGCTTTTTAAAAAACCTAAACCAAGCTAAACCATATAAGTCACGAAACCAAACTAAACCAGTTGGTTCGACTAGGTTTGGTTTGGTTTGACGACTCCGTGATTCGGATTGACACCCCTAGTTACAACCCAAGTATATAGAATATCTTTTACTCCCTCCGTCCATAAATTATCGTCCTCTTTTTCTTTTTCGTCCGTCCCAAAATAATTGTCCAGTTTGAAACTTTACTTTTTTTGAAGTGTTTTTTTACCATTATGCCCTCTTTAAATCATGTGATCCACCCAGTGGGACCCACGCTAAACTAATTAAATTGTCTCTCCCCCAAATTGAATGGTCACCAATCATCTCCCTCTTTTTTTCTCCTCAACCCAATGTCTTCCTTTCTCTTATCTCTCCCCAAACCAACGTCTTCCTCTCTCTTCTTTCTCCCCAACCCAATCGTCTTCCTTTCTCTTCTCTCTTACCTCTTCCCTCTCCATGACATTCATTCCTTGTTCTATTTCCCCAAATCACTTCACCACCCATACTCAACAACCAAACCCTCTCCGCCATCGCCACCTGCCGAAACCTCTTCCTTCCCTCACCGACCAACCATCTTCCTCTCTCTTCTCTCTTCCCTCTCCCCAATTGTCATTCGTTGTTCTATCACCCCAGATCACTTCACCACCCCCACTAAACAACCAAACCCTCTCCGCCGCCGCCACTTGCCGAAACCTCCTCGTTCACACACCGACCAACGAAAATTTTAAAGGTTCCATCTTATCTCCGATTCTTCAAACTTCTCCACCTTAGTGTGCGCAATCTTCGAGAAACATCCTTCCACGGCTCACGGATTTCGGTGGTCCCCCACGATACTGGTTTCGTGTGGGTGATTTCGATCTGTAGGTAGTTGTTATTTCAATTTATTCTTTTCTCTCTCTACCTCTCTATCTCTCTCTCTTCCTACTATTCCTTTTCTATTATTTTTTCCTTTTCTTTTTTACTTTAAAGAGGGTTGGATAGAAGTGGTGTTGTAGGGTATCATTTTCCTGGCATTGGTAGAGATAGTGGTTTGGGAGTTACTTTTGTTGGAACAGTTAGCAGTGGCGACAGCGGCGCCACAATCACAGGTATGCCCAATGGTGCAAGGGAGGGGACTGAAGGTGCAGAAGTGGTGTTGGATTTGACGTGAAGATGGAGAAGTCGCAGACTTGTCACTACCATCTCACTTTGGCAAAAGTGGAAATTTACACAAATACCAATATTAATAATCCAGTTGGACTTCAGAATGAATATATTGAACATTGCCATAAAATATCAACATAGTTAGGCATAGTAATTGACAAAACTGGCGTCGAAATGAATAAATTAAACACTGTCACCAAATATCAACAAAGTTGTGCATCAAAATGGACAAAATTGAACATTGTCACCAAATATCAACATAGTTGGGCATCGTAATTGACAAAATTGGCGTCAGAATGAATAAATTAAACACATCCACCAAATATCAACAAAGTTGGGCATCGAAATGAACAAAATTGGTATCTGAATGAATAAATTGAACAATAGCCCAAATATGTATGTAAAAAATTGGGCATCGAAGAACTTCTAAAGCTCAAAAAAGTGCTTAAACATCATTTTTTGGCCTTAAAACGAAGACATCATAGGGGTAAACTTGTGAGTCTTATAGATCTCATCGATAGCTTCGATTTGATATGCGGTAGGTCCTATGGTTCATCCGGGATCAAAAGTTATGGAGAAAATGATCGAAGAAGATGAAAAGAGGTCGGCAATAGAGAAAAGAGAGATGAAGACGAAGCTGGATGACGAACAGATCTGAGAAGAAGAAAGAGATAGCGTGAGAGAGTGACGATAAATAAGTAGCAGGAGGAAGAAGATGGAAGAAGAAGAAAATGAGAAAGCAAGAGAAGAAGAACGAAGTAGTAGCAGGTCGCGAGCAATTTTGGAACAAACTTATAAAGAAAAACACTTTACTGTTTGAATAAAAAGAAATATAATTGGAGAGGTTATAATTTCATCGAAAGGTACCGACCTGTAATTATTCCATATTTAAATGTAACTCGTTAACAACCCGTTTAAATCGTAATTTGTTAGAGATTGATATGGACATGGCTGTACCAAAATCGATAAAAGTGACCGATTAACTATTAACATCTATAAGTTGAATGTATATATTTTTATATTAATTTTGAGGTCCAAGTTATAGATTCAAATCTCAACATGCTTACTTGCCTATGCCAATGAACCACATCCACAACTTCACCAAATTTAATGAGCAAAATCCAAGTCCCATCTCACCAAACATATATAGAAATTGAATAATTATGGCTGTCTTTTCTCTTGTGGTCCAATACGTACGTAACCATCACATGGGTTTATTTAACCTTTACTCAATCCCATCCATGAAAACATCACATGCATTTCCAGAGAGGATCCATATGTCTTATAATCATTTATACTTTCTCAACATGACACCAAAAATATATAATACATACACCAAAAAAAAAAAACAAAAACAAAACTACAAAAATAAAAAAAACCAAAAAAAAGCATCTTCGACATCTGGTCTAATAAATACATTATTAGTATCTTCGTTTCAGAAAAAGTTCGCGTTTAACCTGATCCACATATATCTAACAAAAATTGGCTTTATTATAAATATTATGATAAATGTATTTTCCAAAAATATCAATATGAGAGTGATGCCATTATTTTATTTTACTATCAAAAAAGAAAGACAAATATTTATGTAAGACGGTTTTACGAACATTTTATGTAAACGGATCATCATTATCCGATTCATCGTGTGTTGATCGATTAAGTTGTAAGAAAGTATGGTTCCTTCGTACAAACTAAGATCCGTACGATCTTACAAGAGACATACTCAATCAATCAATATTATCCATGAATTGATCATAACTTGTGTTTAAATTTACTTGGTGGTACAGGCACATAGATACATTATGACATACATGAAATCTCAACTCTTTTTAGTTTGTTAACATTTTTAATTTCTTCAAATTGAAAATTAGCACTTTTCATAACGGATCTGATTATTTTTATAATAATTTTTGTACTTTTGCATTAAAATTTTTTTTTGAATGTATGGTAATATTCATAACAAAAATAGTATTCCTTCCAATTAAAAAAAAGAGTTTCCTTGACACTTTCATACGTTGTCTACATAACACAAAATAATACATACACCTAAAAAACAAAAACAAAAAAAAAACATCTTTGACATTTGGTCCCAATAAATACATTAATAATAAGAACATCTTAATGTGACACACTGTCAATTTTTCGAATTGAAAACTAGTACTCCTCGTAACAAAATGTGATTTTTTTAAAAATATAATTAATTTTGTAGTGTGTTCCATCCAAATTTGGTTATGAGCTGAAGCATGTGCGACTATCACATGTCAATCATGAGTTAAAAAATTGTCTACACGAGTATTGAGCGTAATGCGTAATATGTCCGATCAATGACCACATTCAATTCCTGACTAAATCTGGTCATACCAAGGCCTTGTCTCTTCGACAAAGGGCCATGCTCGAAGGACAGACAGCTCTGCGAGTAATCATAGCTTGTCCGAGCAAAGTCACGCCCACTCGTGCAAGCATGGTGGCCATCGAGCAACCAAGCCTTAAGCCCAAGACAGGCTATGAGGTTTCCTTATGTAGGAGATTCCTTCCTTATCTACTCCGAAGATCAAGCGGGATCCCGTCAAACTCGACAACAATTTAGGGATGATCTCCTAACCTTAATAGGCTGCGATTAATCCTAATCTACAAGGATTCTATGACTTGGGGACATATATATACCTCTTCTAAACCTTAAACAAGGTACAAATATTTTGAATCTAGAAACTTTGCAAATTGCTTTTTCTAACAATTGATACTTACTTTTACACTAAAATCGTTTTGCGAGACCTTGTTGTGCATTGCTAGTAAGTAGTTCCGAGTGTTATTGACATGTTTGTAAGAAGATCCAACCCACAAATAAACCCATATATCAATTTAAACACAAACGGACACCTCAACATTGATTTTTGCCACATCACATATTTTTTTGTATTTTCAATGCACTATAGTGACTATGCTATTCATACAAAAATTATACTGTATCTAATTTTGAAAAAAGAGTCTCTTTGACTCAAGACACAAATAAAAAATATTAATAATATTAGAATGTAGTGTACATTTTCGTTGATGCTGGTATCAAAGTGAGATTTGTCTATCAAAGTAAAAAAAAAAACTATATATATATATATATTCTTATTTTAATTGATAAGTCTCACTCTCACATAAATATCACTCAAAAAACACACATTAGTCTATTTATAATAAAGTCATTATCTTTTACTAATATATGTGTCGGTTCAAACGATATAGTGTTTTAGGAACCGTTGAATTTCATTTTACTTACTGAAAGTTTAAAAAGGAAAATTAAACTATTTGTCATGAATATATAGAAGTTGTAGTTCTTTTAATATATTTCATATATCTTGTATCATTATATTAAAACACAGAATATAAAACACGATATACATTGTTGGTACTCTTTGAAACAATTTAAACTTTTAAATAAGTTAATTACTTAATATATTGAATGAAGTGTCATTAATATATTAATACATTCTACTTCGATCTTTAAATAAAAAATAAATAAATAATGAAAACTCACAAATTAAAAGGTTTCTCTTTATACTATTATTTATTTAAATAAATATAATATTGGGACCTAATATTATTCTACCATTAACCTTTCCAAATAAAGAGAGAAAAGAAATAATAAGTACATTAGTGGTTCATCTTCATACAAATAACTTAAAACAATACCATACACATAAATTAAATAAAAAGACAAGTCAACCGAGGCATATGCACCTCTTGTGCCGACAAAAGCATCTTCTAGTTTTGGTAACTAATATTTTTACAAACCAAAAAAAAAAAGGACTGTTAATATAATTTGATGTCACAATTGAACAACTTTACCGTTCTGATAATTACGATCAACATAAATATAAACTTAAATACTTTGATATTTATGTATAATCGTGTTGAAAGCATGCATGATCGATCGATCGGCCATTTAACGGCGATTACGGACATACCTCTAGCGACGATTATATAAATAATGTGTGCTTGATTTTGGTAGAAAGACGATTGACTCAGAAACGGCGCAAGTTCGTTTGCATGAAGTGTAGATATCAATGAACCCGAACCGATCACTTATTGAAGACCTTAACGAAGATGTCGCCTTAGATGATCCCTTCCAATAATTATCTTCGTCGTCCTTAGAACACTCTACCAATGCTGCAAAAAATGGATCCTTTCGGAAACTTTCGCTAGTGCTATACTTCTTCAATCGTGGAGAGGTTTCTTTTCTCGATGGGATCGATGAGTTGCCGGAGGGAGGCAATGGGAGAAGGTTCATTAAACATGATTCTTTGTTATTGGAACATTGTTTCTTTGGGATCCCCGGAAGTTTTTCCCATGAAAATGGGATCCCGGAGGATCTTAGAGGTGTTGTGGGACTGAATATGGGGAAGAGTTATCATCGGGGAAAAACATTAGTGATCCTAAAGATGAATTGGATGATTGTGATGGGGAGGAGGAGAGAGAATTGCTCCGGCGAGAAGATGGCCGGAGGGTATTGGAAACTATGTTGGGACGGCCATTATTGTTTGCTTTGGAAGCCATAAAGGAAAGACAAAGGTGTGTTTTGGTTGATCTATACTCTATAGTGATAGTCGGCTCTATTTCTACTTGTATATAATATGTTAAATAATCTCTTCAGTAGCTCTCCCACTATCCTTGTACATGCTTACTATAATTTGATGGGGTCAATTTGTTATTATTATTTTTTATATTTCATCTACCAAGTTCTTTGTCGGGGAAAAGTATTCTAACATGTAGTATTGTTTTTGTTATTTCAACGACCAAGATATATATGTTTATGGAAAGTCTTTAGGGATCAAATAGATGATAGTGTATTTAATATATAGGAAGCTTGAACATCTTATCTTTCTGGTGAGAGTAATAATTATATCTGATAATTGAATGGGTTGAATCGGATATGAATCGGATTGTAACGGATAGCTGGTTGAAATGATTAAGAACTCATTAGAACTTGAATATCAAATGGGTCAAAATGAGTTGGGTTAAATCGGGGCGATTTCAACAAGTAACGGGGTAAACGGGTCGACCCGTCTTAATCTGTATTTCTCAACAAAAAAAAAATCATATATTTGCAGAATAAAAAACTACCGGATCAAAATGGATAACAAACTTGTATTCGCTTTAACCCGACGTTTTAATATTTTTGGGTTGAAACAATTTATCCGTTTCAACTAAAAAATATTAATGGATTTGGTTTAGATCAAATTAATACTCTTGCCCGTACCGATGGCACGACGTCAGTTTGGAAATTTATCAATAAATGAAACAAATATTGTGGAAATGAACTATTAAAAATATTATTTTCTTAAAAAAATTGACTTTCAAACGGGGCCTCTTTGCCTGGAATAGAGGGATTAATTAAAAATTTGTATACGAAATTGCGGTCGGATAAAACGGGCCGACAAAAATATACTGTGGAAATGAGCTACTAAAAAAATTGATTTTCAAACGGGGCCTCTTTGCCCGGAACAGAGGGATTAATTAAAAGTTTGTATACGAAATTGCAGCTGGATAAAACGGGTCGGACAAAAATTATATTGCTTAAGTTAATTACGACAACAGTTAAAAAGAAAAAAAATCAAATTACAAAACTTACATTTTTTTTTATTTTTTAAAATTTGTATATGAAATTACGGGTCGGAAAAAAATTAATTGATTAAGTTAATTACGATAACAATTAAAATGAAAAAAATACAAATACAAACTTTTGCAACCAGAAAACTATAAAACCGTAAAATATTAACCGTAAATTTTTTAAAAATATTACCCTTACTTTTTAAGTTGAGTCAAATAAATTAACGAGTTTCAATTTGTAATTAGTCTTCGTAATAATGTTCCGAGGCGGCTCTGGCGAGGTTCCAAGATTTGGCTCCGTGAGTAAATACACTTCTGGCCAAGTGCATTGGCATGTGCTATATATAAAATAAAAAAAGTACACTAAAACTCTGTTGGCAAGTACAACTTCCGTCGGTTCTTTAAAAATTGCTTCATATTTTTTATTTTATTTTGATATATTTTATTTAAATAATCTATTTTCAAAAATTAAGACATAAAAGTGTTATTTTATTACTAATGACATACGAAAATGATATTTTCTTAAAATATTTGACTTTCAAACGAAGACTCTTTACATGAAACCGATAAAATATTTAAACCGTTACAATAAGAGTATTCAATTTTCTAAATTTTTTTGATAGGTAATTTAATCAAACATCCGTCATTTTATTCTCATGCACCTTAATTGATGGGATCCACCCTAAAAATACACACTATTCCAAAACGAGTCAATCATCTTTTCTTAATTCATATTCCATTCGTTTCAAAATTATTGTCTTTGTTTAACTCGGTATACGAATTACAAAAAAATAAGACTTGATTATTAAAATTAGTTTAATGTGTGGTTTCTTTTAAAGAGCATGTATATATGACACATAATTAAAATGAGATGAAAAAATAGAGATAAAGTGGTAAAAGTGTTATTCAAAAAAAGAAAGTTTTAAACAAAACAATTACTTCATCCGTTTCAGGCAAAGAGTCCACTATAATATTTTTGAGATGTTTCACTCTAAGAGTCCACTTTTAAAAATTATACTTATAATTTTTACAACATTTCGTTATTAACCCTTACACTTGTGTTGTAAGTATATTGTTTGTGCTTAATTATTTTTGTAACTATGATTAACTTTAATAATATTAATAAATTCCTTAAATAGGGACTCTTTGGGTGGAACGAAAGGAATATTTTGGAATAAACGAAAAGAAAAAAACAGGACAATAATTTTTGGATGGAGTATAATCTATAGGTCTCTATAATCTTTGTCATCACATGACATCACTTGAGAATTTAGAGAAAATTACAGCAAACTCCCTCAAACTATCTTGGGTTAATAGGATGCCCCATTAACCATTTTATAGACACTAAACCTCCAAAAACTTTTTGTGTGTGGATAAATTAGCTTGATTCAACAAACTTCAATCCAAATTATAATGGTCAAAAAACATGTGAGCTACATGTTCTTTTCAAAATAAAAAAAACATATATATGTTTATTGATTAATCACAATCCTCCCTATTAGTCAAACGTTTCGTTTTGAAAAAGCTGCGTTTTCAAAACACTGCACCAAACGAGACCTTAATTGATGGGATCCACCCTAAAAATACACACTATTCTAAAAGGAGTCAATCATAACTCATACTCCATTCGTTCCAAAATTATTATCTTTGTTTGACCCGACATACGAATTAAGAAAAAAATAAGACTTGATTATTAATATTAATTTAATGTGTGGTTTTTTTAAAGAACATGTATATGTGACACATAATTAAAGTATGATGAAAAAGTATGGGTAAATTGGTAAAAGTGTTTTCCAAAAAAAGAAATTTTCAAACAAGACAATTACTCCATCCGTTTTAGGCAAAAAGTCCACTATAATATTTTGGGATGTTTCCCTCGGAGGGAACTGACCTGATGCCTTGGTAATCGAGTCATCCTATTCTCAACAGTCTCCACCTTGGGAGTATTCACCCAACCCCTTAGAAGACAAGGAACACGAACCCGAAATCACATTGAGCACATGTAGAACTGGACCTCCCACATCTCTAACAGTTAGCGATGTGCAACAAATCCAAGCAATGCTTGAACTTGTCCATTACAATTGGCTTCGTCAACATATCTGCAACATTATCTGTGGTGTGAATCTTCTCTAGCAAAATATCCCCATTGTCAATCAACTCACGAATCTTGTGACACCTTACATCGATGTGTTTCGTCCTTGTGTGATAAATTTGATTCTTCGCTAAGTAGATTGCACTTTGACTGTCACAATGCAACAGAACTCTACCTTGCTAAACACCCAACTCCTTGACTAAGCCCCTAAGACATAGGGCTTCCTTTGCAGCTTCAACAGCTGCCATGTATTCCGCCTTGTTCATAAACAATGCAATAATGGCCTAGAGCATAGCTCTCCAACATATAGGTCCACCTGCTAGGGTAAACACATAACCTGTGGTAGATCTCCTACGATCATCATTGCCTGCATAATCTGAATCAACATACCCTACGACTGAAAGCCCCACATTCTGCTTCTCAAACATAATATCATAGTCCACAGTGCCTTTCAAATATCTGAAAATCCACTTGATTGCATCTCAATGATGTCTGCCTAGATTAGCCATATACTTGTTTACCACACTGATTGCCTGTGCCAAATCTGGTCTATTACATACCATGGTATACATGAGACATCCCACTCCGCTTGCATAGGGAACCTTTGACATGTGTTAAGTTTCTTCAACTGTAGTTGGGGAATCTGAGGTAGATAAACTGAAGTGATTCACCAACGGTGTTGTCATTGGTTTTGCATCTCCCATGTTAAACATCTCTAATACCTTCTCAACATAGCCAGCTTGAGACAACCACAATCTTCTAGATTTTCTGTCTCAACGAATCTCCATACCAAGAATCTTCTTGGCAGCCCCCAAATCTTTCATGTCAAATTCCTTACTTAACAAGGTCTTTAATTTCTTGACCTCATTAACACTTCTACTAGCAATAAGCATATCATCCACATACAGTAACATAAAAATAATAGAGCCATCATCAAGGCTTCTCACATATACGCAGCAATCATACTCACACCTCTTATAGCCAATAGTAACCATATAAGTGTCGAACCTGGTGTACCATTGTCGCGAATACAAACTAAATGCTCCTGTCCAGGATGACTGAACCCATGTGGCTGCTCCATGAAGATCTTCTCTCAGCGTGTAGAAAAGCAATCTTCACATCCATCTGATCCAACACCATATTATAGTACACTACAAGACCCAACACAATTCTGATCGAAGTGTGTCTCACAACAGGCGAAAAAATCTCATTATAATCTATCCCTTGTTGCTACGAGTAGCCCTTTGCCACTAATCGTGCCTTGAACTTTTTCCCCTCTTTTTCTGATGCTGCTTCCTTTCACTTGAATACCCATTTACAACCAATTGCTCGTTTCCCCTTGGGAAGTTCCACCAACTCCCATATGTTATTCTTGTGAAGTGATTCCATCTCTTCCGCCATAACAGTCACCCACTTATCTTTTTTCTAGACTTTTTATCGCCTCCTGATAAATATTTGGATTTCCACCACTAAGAACAAGAGCATATGAAACCAAATCTTTAAACCCATACCTGACTGATGATCTGATTGTTCTCTTGGGTCTTCCACTTGAAGGATTTTCTTCTTTAACTCCTTGTGTAGTTACCTCGGAATCGAGAAGAGTGCGATCCAAATCCACCTCCGGTAGCTCCATGATAGACATATTTTATACGTCTTTATCAGGTACTTTTATGACTTAGAAATAGCAATTCCACGAGGCTTTTGGTTACTAATATGCGTTTTTGAGCTATATTGTGAGTTTCAGGGTTTTAGGTGAAAGTATGGATTTATAAAGCTTTTAATGAAGATTCTAAGGAAGGGTGCAAAGTGCAACAATTGAAAAGAAGTCAAAAGAAGACATCTGGAAACCTTGCGGCCGCATGCCTCCAAGGCCTTTCCCTCGCAAGGTATCCAGCGTGCAGCCCAGTCAAATCAAGACCCTTGTGGACGCAAGGTATGCACACCTTGCGGCCGCAAGGTCCCCAGAAACCGACTTACGGTTGTTTCACTTGGATTGAACCTGCTATTCTCCCTAAAACACCTTGATATATATAGAAGACTGTAACCAAAGCAAAAGGACGTTCAGAAAGAATTAAGAGACGGTTCTATCACCGATTTTAGTTTGTAATACATAATTTAGTGATTGTAATTATAGTTTTGAAGATCGATTCATGTGTTCCTTCATCCCGCTGTTCAGTTCATCTTCAAGGATGAACTAATCGTCCATTAATCTTGGAATTGGGAGGTAACTTGTATCGAATCGATTGCTTAATATATTTTTATTCATTCAATTCTTGTTGATCATGATGTTTATCAACCCCTTTACTGTCTAGCTTTGACCAAATGAATGGAATCGCAAGTAGTAAAGGCTTAAAGGTGCGGATAGCTGCACGGCCAAATGCATTTGTCGTACACTGGCTCACCATTGTGATAAATTGACCTTATCGATGCACGAGAGTGATAAGTTAGGGTCAGGTTCATATATATGACCTAAGTGACAGATAGGATTCATATGTTCTTGTTCTTAGGATATAGGTTGGATGAATTATTTAAGGAGACTGAATTAAAATTTGACAATCTATATCTATCTTTTGTGAACGAACCCAAGTTATTGAATGATATTTTACTTAAGAAAGCAATAGAGTAGATGCAAGTGAATCCCCAATCCTAGATTTCCCTCCTCCATACAAATCTTCATAACTGTGATTGTTGTTTAGTTTGTTAATTAGATTTCTTGTTTAAGTAGAATAAATTAGATTAAAACAAAATAACCCCCCCCTTAGTTTAATTGCTACCGATATACTTGCTACTTGTATTCTTCTTGTCTCTGTGGTTCGACTCTTGCTTCCCAAGCTATTCTGCAATAGTCTTGTGCACTTGCAAGGAATTAAAATAAGACATGATCACTCCACCTCAATAACATGCTCATTACCCCTTTCGTTTTCTGGCACCTGTTTCTCTTTTTCTTCATGAGTACACTTTAACATAGCTTTCTCATCAAAAACCACATCCCTACTTATCACCACCTTGCTTGACTTGGGATCCCAAAGTCTGTAACCCTTTACCCCTTTCGCAAAACCGAGAAAGATACATTGTTTGGACTTTGGATCAAGTTTCGATCTTTCTTCACTAGGTATATACATATAGGATGGACACCCAAACACCCGAATATCGGAGTAGTCTACCTCAGAACCCGTTCATACCTCTTCTGGAACCTTGCAATCTAGTGACGCCCTTGGTGATTTGTTTATTAAGAAACAAGCCATACTCACTGCATCTGCCCAAAAACACTTTGCTAACCCTACATTCAATCGTAGACACCGAGCCCTTTCCGCAATAGATCGGTTTAACCTTTCTGCCACACCATTTTGTTGTGGTGTCATGCATACTGTATAGTGCCTTTTGATTCCATGCTCCACGCAAAACTTATTGAACCCCTTATACGTGTACTCTATACCATTGTCACTTCTCAAACATTTAACTTTTCTGCCCGTTTGATTTTCCACTTCAGTATTTGTAGACACCCCAATTTCGTACCCCTGGTATGTAATATGACATGAAATATCAAGACATGTTAAAACTTAACAAATGTCAAGTTACAGGGTTGAAAATGCAAAAGGACAAAGCAGGATGCGCAAAACAGTGAAATGCAGGGGCTAAAAGTGCAAAAAATGAAACAAAGCCAAAAAGCTGGCGCCACCCACACTCAAAATGGGGTGGCGCCCGGTCGTCTCTGCTATCAAAGTGCTCTGCACGCTACAGTTCGCGTAATGTGCAAATTATCCGGCGTTCTGTACAACTAACTGAAGCTTGAAGAGAGAAAAAGAAATCTTGGATGAGTCCTCTTCCCAGGCTATAAATAGAGCCTTCGGGGTTCACTTTCAGACACTCCGGAAACACCTTTTCTTCCCCAAAAATTCTCTGCATCGTTGTTACGCTGGAGAAATAGAGAGCGAAGTGAGATAGGGAGTGATTTTCCTAAAAAGCCTTGAAACCCTGCCAAAACTCTGCCAAACCTAAAACCAACCGGTCAAAGTGATCCCTAACCTTTTAGTTAGGTATCCATCCTATTTCCCCGATCCAAAAACCTCAAAATAAGCCGCTACTCTGCCCTAGCAAATAGGCCAAAACCACAAAAAATAAGCCGTTATTCTGCCTAAATAAATAGGCCAAAACCACCAAAAATAAGCCGTTACTCTGCCCAAACCACCACAGCAGCAGCATAAAAAGTCTCCTCTCTCGAGAAAGACAGAGCGAGCACACCCCGCTCTGAAAGGTAAAAACCTTTAAAAACATTTCTTTTATAAAAGTTATTTTCAAACCCGACCCAATGTAAAAAATATAAGCCGTTGTGCTGCCCGGATTTAGTTAGGAAATACTATGTAAAAGAGCCGTTATTATGGCCAAATATTTTTAAATGTATTTGTAACTATTGTAAGAAGATGGCTGCAAGTCCGTAAATAATGTAGCCGCGGATGTATTTGCTTTTGTTTCCTGTCTTTTAATGTTTTGTTTATTTGCTAAATAAATATAACAAAAAGCATACTTTAGCCAAAAACTATTTTTGAGACCGAAAGGACGAGTTTGGTGCCTAGCACCTTTCCAACTCGTAACTTAGCCTCTGAACCCGTTTTTACTATCTCTGGTTTTCTTTTTTTGGTTTTTCTTTATTTATTCCTCAAAATAAAGATGACGACTCTATAAAACATTTTGGATCCAGTGGGGCGTCGCAACACTCCTTTCTTGCACTTTTCTGTTTTCCCCTAAAAAAGGGAGAATAAGAATGAAAGGGTGATGTATTCCTATATCCTCGTATCCCCTAAATAAGTGATAACTTGATGTAGGAAACCCAAAGCACTCATAGTGATCCGAAATAGGCCATAAGGCAATTTTCATAAAATCCATAGTGGAGTCTCGCAACACTCCTTTCTTGCACTTTTCCGTTTTCCTCTAAAAAAAGGAGAATGAGAATGAAAAGGTGATGTATTCCTATATCCTGGTATCCCCTAAAAAAGGGATAACTTGATGTAGAAAACTCAAAGCTCCCATATTGGACAAAAAATTCACTGAAAGTTACCGAGGCGTATTCAAACGCGCTATCTTAGACACCACTCCTCTCGCACTTTTAATTTCGTCTTCCCATAAACAAGGGAGGGTGAAATGAAAGCAGTGGTGTTCCGCATCCGCACGTACGCGCACCCCTATCCAAGGGCGCGCGGGGCGGGGGCGTAAGTCCTGGGAACCCACAGTGGCGACTCTGTTGGGGAGATCGTTTTTTATTTTAAATAAAAATGGAGGGCTAGACTCATTTAAAAAAAAACATTTTTGCTTTTCTTTGTTTCTGGCTAAAGTATGCTTGTTATATTAATGTATGCATTTGAATATTATGTTCCTATACATCCGTATCTATATTTGTGGATATGATTCTCCATCTTGCAGCAGTTTCGTTCCGATAACTGTTACAGATATGTTTAAAAATATTTTTTTAAAAAAATTATTTTCAAAATAATATATATATATATATATATATATATATTTGCAATAAAATTCCGGGCAGCATAATAAAAGGGTTGGGACTTCATTTTTAATATTGCTTTATTCTCGGCTCTATATTATTATTTCATTCTGCTTATTATTTTTACTCCACAAAATTTGTATTTATTTGCATTCATTATGTCATTTTATTTTTGGGATATATGACAAATTTGTAATTAATAGGAATAGATAGATTCCCCGCTTTTCTTTCTATTTCTTGATGTGATTGGTTTGCTTGCTTGCGCTCAAACTAAAAAAGCTTTATTTTCTGTTTTATATTTGAAAAGAAAAAAAAAAGATTTTACTGCTTTTACCGCACACACGCGCACGCATGTAAGTATATTCCGAACTGCTACCCTACACCATGGTCAACCTATCCCCTGCATAAGTCATCGTTAGAATGCATATAGATTCTCAGGACATTTCAAAGTCCGACTGGTTTTTGCATTTTTGAATTGTGGGTCAGCCCCTGTAATAAAAAAATATGAGATAAAAAAAGAGAAATAAAAAAATGCGCAAGTCAAGTAAAAAAAAAATGATAATAAGAAATGCGCATGAAAAAAAATGAATAAATGCACAGGTTAATAAGAAATGCTTAAGTTAATTACGATAACAATTAAAAAGAAAAAAATCAAATTACAAAACTTACATTTTTTTAATTTTTAAAAATTTGTATTTGAAATTACGGGTCGGAAAAAAAATTAATTGATTAAGTTAATTACGATAACAATTAAAAAGAAAAAAAATACAAATACAAACTTTCGCAACCATAAAACTGTAAAACTATAAAACCATAAAATATTAACTATAAAACCGTAATATCTCAGTAAAAAAGTAAATGTAAAATAATAATATAGTCATTCACATATGTGAGAGCTGAGGGAAATAAAGGCCGTTGGATCACCGTAAAACAGTCAATCCTGACTCTTTTTTATCCCAAGTCAATTATAAGCGCGTAACACATAACTTAACTGTATTGTATTATACATAATTTTCAAGTTGAGTCAAATAAATTAACGAGTTTTAATTTGTAATTAGGAGTGTTCGTAATAATGTTCCGAGGCGGCTCTAGCGAGGTTCCAAGATTTGGTTCCGTGAGTAAATACACTTCTTCGCTGTGGCAAATGGGGGCGTGGCCTAAATGGGCGCTCAAATGCGAGAAGTAAGTGCCCATTTAATAGTATGGGCATATATGGGCGGGCACTAAATGGGCATGGGCGCCCATGGGCACCCATTTACTCATTAACATGCACTTATCAAATAAATATAAAAATTACAAAAAATTATCAAAAGTTACAACTAACCATATATATATATATAATTACAACCACAATAATTGGAAAAGCCCGACATATTGCTTGTGATAAAGTATATTTTTGTAATTAAGACGAACTCCAATGATATTAATATTTCTTCTTGTTAATTAACTTTTCAAACGTGGACGTTTAGGTGAAACAGATGGAGTAGTTAGTATTAGAGTTCTATGTTCTCTTCTCTTGAACACATATGACACTAATAAAAGGAAAATTATAGGGATCTAATAAAATGTGACAAATGAACTAAGAACGGAAGTAGTAGTTTGTGAAGAAAATAACTTTTCTTCGAAATTGCATTTTAATTTTTACTAATAGTTTTATGTATTAGTATGTAAAAATGTATTTTTGTTGTTGTAATCCTCAATTCAATATTCTATTTTGTGGTTAGATTTTTAATTTTGTTGAAGCCCAATAAACAAACACACGAGTGAAAACCTGACCAAAAACTGAACAAGCTAACTAAGCCACATGTACAAATATATATGAGAAGATTCAAGCAAATAAGAATGTCGCATGTTACACACTGCTCACAAAACCGCTATGAATCCATTTATAGTGTAACAGAGACGGATATTTACAGAGTTATAAAAATTGAACAATTTGGGAGTGATGTTGTGTTTCATTTAAGGGTACAGAGTCATAGAATAACATTTCATGCTTTGCTTTGCAATTTTGAGGTGGGGGTTGGAAGGGCGGGTGTACTATATATATATATATATATATATATATATATATATATGTGTGTGTGTGTGTGTGTGTGTGTGTGGTTGGAAGAGTGAGTATACAATATAAATATATTAATTATGTTAAACGTTATTATTAATCTTATGTATTTTATAATTATGTATGTAATTGATAAAACAAAATTAGAAAAGAAAGTGAATGAGTTTTAGTATGGGTGCCCAAGCGCCCATTTAACCCATCATAATTAATGTGTCCAAATTTGTGTCCACTAAAAATTTTACGTGCTCATACCCATTATTTATTGCGCTGCCCGACGAAAGAGCAAAAATTGTCACCTCTACTTCTGGCCAAATGCATTGGCTTGTGCTATTAAAAAAAAAAAAAAAGTACACGAAAACTCTGCTGGCAACTGGCAAGTACAACTTCCGTTGGTTCTTTAAAAATGCTTCATATTTTCTACTTTTTTATTTTGGCCAAAAAATCCACTATTTTATTTTGGTATATTTTATTTAAATAATATATTTTTAAAAATTAAGATATAAAAGTGTTATTTTATTACTAATAACATACTAAAATGATATTTTTTAAAATATTTGACTTTCAAACGGAGAATCATTACCCAAAACTGATAGAATATTTAAACTGTTACAATAAGAGTATTCTATTTTCTATTTTTTTTTGAAAGGTAATTTAATCAAATATCCGTCATTTTATTCTCATGCACCTTAATTGATGGGATCCACCCTAAAAATACACACTATTCCAAAACGCGTCATACATCTTTTCTTAACTCATATTCCATTCGTTTAAAATTATTGTCCTTGTTTAACTCGGTGGACGAATTAACAAAAAATAAAACTTGATTATTAATATTAGTTTAATGTGTGGTTTCTTTTAAAGAACATATATATGTGACACATAATTAAAATGAGATGAAAAAGTAGGGGTAAAGTGATAAAAGTGTTATCCAAAAAAAGAAAGTTTTAAACAAGACAATATCTTCATCCGTTTCAGGCAAAAAAGTTCACTATAATATTTTGAGATGTTTCACTCTAAGAGTCCACTTTTGAAAATTATGCTTATAATTTTTATAACATTTCATTATTACCCTCCACTTGTGATGTAAGTATATTGTTTTTGCTTGACTATTTTTGTAATTATGATTAACTTTAATGATATTAATAAATCCTTAAATAGGGACTCTTTGGGTGGAACGGGTGGAATATTTTGGAATAGACGAAAAGAAAAAGTAGGACAATAATTTTGAGACGGAATATAATCTATAGGTCTCTAGAATCTTTGTCATCACATGACATCACTTGAGAATTTAGAGAAAGTTACAGCAAACTCCCTCAAACTATCTTGGGTTAATAGGATGCCCCATTAACCATTTTATAGACACTAAACCTCCAAAAACTTTTTGTGTGTGGATAAATTAGCTTGATTCAACAAACTTCAATCCAAATTATAATGGTCAAAAAACACGTGAGCTACATGTGCTTTTCAAAATAAAAAAACATATATATGTTTATTGATTAATCACAATCCTCCCTATTAGTCAAACATTGCGTTTTGAAAAAGTTGCGTTTTCAAAACGTTGCTCCAAACGAGACCTTAATTGTGGGATCCACCCTAAAAATACACACTATTCTAAAAGGAGTCAATCATAACTCATACTCCATTCATTCCAAAATTATTGTCTTTGTTTGACCCGGCATACGAATTAAGAAAAAAATAAGACTTGAGTATTAATTTTAATTTAATGTGTGGTTTCTTTTAAAGTATGATGAAAAAATATGGGTAAATTGGTAAAAGTGTTGTCCAAAAAAAGAAACTTTCAAATAAGACAATTACTCCATCCGTTTTAGGCAAAAAGCCCACTATAATATTTTGGGATGTTTCCCTCGGAGGGAACTGACTTGATGCCTGGGTAATCGAGTTATCATATTCTCAACAATCTCCACCTTGGCGAGTATTCACCCAACCCCTCAGAAGACAAGGAACACAAACCCGAAATCACCTTGAGCACATGTAGAACTGGACCTCACATATCTCTAACAGCTAGTGATGTGCAACAAATCCAAGCAATGCTTGAACTTGTCAGTTACAACTGGCTTCGTCAACATATCTGCAGCATTATATGTGGTGTGAATCTTCTCTAGCAGAATATCCCCATTGTCAATCAACTCACGAATCTTGTGAAACCTCACATCGATGTGCTTCGTCCTTGAGTGATAAATCTGATTCTTCGCTAAGTAGATTGCACTTTGACTGTTACAATGCAACAGAACTCTACCTTGCTGAACACCCAACTCCTTGACTAAGCCCCTAAGACATATGGCTTCCTTTGCAGCTTCAACAACTGCCATGTATTCCGCCTCGTTCGTAGACAATGCAATAATGGCCTGGAGCATAGCTCTCCAACATATAGGTCCACCTGCTAGGGTAAACACATAACCTGTGGTATATCTCCTACGATCATTATCGCCTGCATAATCTGAATCAACATACCCTACGACTGAAAGCCCCACATTCTGCTTCTCAAACATAATACCATAGTCCACAGTGCCTTTCAAATATCTGAAAATCCACTTGACTGCCTCTCAATGCTGTCTGCCTAGATTAGCCATATACTTGCTTACCACACAGATTGCTTGTGCCAAATCTGGTCTATTACATACCATGGCATACATGAGACATCCCACTACGCTTGCATAGGGAACCTTTGACATGTACTGAGTTTCTTCAACTGTAGTTGGGGAATCTGAGGTAGATAAACTGAAGTGATTCGCCAACGGTGTTGTCACTGGTTTTGCATCTCCCATGATAAACCTCTCTAATACCTTCTCAACATAGTCGGCTTGAGACAACCACAATCTTCTAGATTTTCTGTCTCAACGAATCTCCATACCAAGAATCTTCTTGGCAGCCCCCAAATCTTTCATGTCAAATTCCTTACTTAACAAGGTCTTTAATTTCTTGACCTCATTAACACTTCTACTAGCAATAAGCATATCATCCATATACAGTAACAGAAAAATAATAGAGCCATCATCAAGGCTTCTCACATGCACGCAGCAATCATACTCACACCTCTTATAGCCAATACTAACCATATAAGTGTCGAACCTGGTGTACCACTGTCGCGGATACAAACTAAATGCTCCTGTCCAGGATGACTGAACCCATATGGCTGCTCCATGAAGATCTGTTCTTCTAACTCACAGTGTAGAAAAGCAGTCTTCACATCCATCTGACCCAACACCATATTATAGTGCGCTACAAGACCTAACACAATTCTGATCGAAGTGTGTCTCACAACAGGCGAAAAAATCTCATTATAATCTATCCCTTGTTGCTGCGAGTACCCCTTTGCCACTAACCGTGCCTTGAACTTTTCCCCCTCTTTTTCTTATACTGCTTCCTTTCGCTTGAATACCCATTTACAACCAATTGTTCGCTTCCCCTTGGGAAGTTCCACCAACTCCCATATGTTATTCTTGTGAAGTGATTCCATCTCTTCCGCCATAGCAGTCACCCACTTATCTTTTTCTGGACTTTTTATCGCCTCCTGATAAGTATTTAGATTTCCACCATTAAGAACAAGAGCATATGAAACCAAATCTTCAAACCCATACCTGACTGCTGATCTGGACTTTTTATCGCCTCCTGATAAGTATTTAGATTTCCACCACTAAGAACAAGAGCATATGAAACCAAATCTTCAAACCCATACCTGACTGGTGATCTGATTGTTCTCTTGGGTCTTCCACTTGAAGGATTTTCTTCTTTAACTCCTTGTGTAGTTACCTCGAGATCAGGAAGAGTGCGATCCAAACCAACCTCCGGTAGCTCCATGGTAGACGTATTTTATGCGTCTTTATCAGGTACTTTAATGAATTAGAAATATCAATTCCACGAGGCTTTTGGTTACTAATATGCATTTTTGAGCTATATTGTGAGTTTTAGGGTTTTAGGTGAAAGTATGGATTTATAAAGCTTTTAATGAAGATTCTAAGGAAGGGGTGCAAAGTGCAACAATTGAAAAGAAGTCAAAAGAAGACATTTGGAAACCTTGCAGCCGAATGCCTCCAAGGCTTTGCCCTCGCAAGGTATCCAGCGTGCAGCCCAGTCAGATCAAGACCCTTGCGGACGCAAGGTCCCCAGAAACCGACTTACGGGTGTTTCACTTGGATTGAACCTCATATTCTACCTAAAACACCTTGATATATATAGAAGACTGTAACCAAAGCAAAAGGACGTTCAGAAAGAATTAGGAGACGGTTCTAACACTGATTTTAGTTTGCAATACATAATTTAGTGATTGTAATTATAGTTTTGAAGATCGATTCATGTGTTCCTTCATCCCGCTGTTCAGTTCATCTTCAAGGATGAACTAATCGTCCATTAATCTAGGAATTAGGAGGTAATTTGTATCGAATCGATTGCTTAATATATTTTTATTCATTCAATTCTTGTTGATCATGATGTTTATCGATCCCTTTACTGTCTAGCTTTGACCAAATAAATGGAATCGCAAGTAGTAAAGGCTTAGAGGTGCGGATAGCTGCACGGCCAAATGCATATGTCATACACTGGCTCACCATTGTGATAAATTGACCTTATCGATGCACGAGAGTGATAAGTTAGTGTCAGGTTCATATATATGACCTAAGTGACAGATATGATTCATATGTTCTTGTTCTTAGGATATAGGTTGGAGGAATTATTTAGGATGGAGACTGAATTATAATTTGACAATCTATATCTATCTTTTGTGAACGAACCCAAGTTATTGAATGATACTTTACTTAAGAAAGCAATAGAGTAGATGCAAGTGAATCCCCAATCCTAGATTTCCCTCCTCCATACAAATCTTCATAACTGTGATTGTTGTTTAGTTTGTTAATTAGATTTCTTGTTTAAGTAGAATAAATTAGATTAAAACAAAATAAACCCCCCCTTAGTTTAATTGCTACTGATATACTTGCTACTTGTATTCTTCTTGTCTCTGTGGTTCGACTCTTGCTTCCCAAGCTATTCTGCAATAGTCTTGTGCACTTGCAAGGAATTAAAATAAGACATGATCATTCCACCTCAATAACATGCTCATTGCCCCTTTCGTTTTCTGGCACCTGTTTCTCCTTTTCTTCATGAGTACACTTTAACATAGCTTTTTCATCGAAAACCACATCCCTACTGATCACCACCTTGCTTGACTTGGGATCCCAAAGTCTGTAACACTTTACCCCTTTCGCGAAACCGAGAAAGATACACTGTTTGGACTTTGGATCAAGCTTCGATCTTTCTTCACTAGGTATATGCACATAGGATGGACACCCAAACACCCGAATATCGGAGTAGTCTACCTCAGAACCCGTTCATACCTCTTCTGGACCTTGCAATCTAATGACGCCCTTGGTGATCTGTTTATTAAGAAACAAGTCATACTCACTGCATCTGCCCAAAAACACTTTGCTAACCCTACATTCAATCGTAAACACAGAGCCCTTTCTGCAATAGATCGGCTTAACCTTTCTGCCACACCATTTTGCTGTGGTGTCCTGCGTACTGTATAGTGCCTTTTGATTCCATGCTCCACGCAAAACTTATTGAACCACTTATACGTGTACTCTGTACCATTGTCACTTCTCAAACATTTAACTTTTCTGCCCGTTTGATTTTCTACTTCAGCCTTCCACAATTTGAACTTCTTAAAAGTCTCATTCTTGTGCTTCATGAAGTAAACCCAAACCTTATTCGAAAAGTCATCAATAAATGTCACGAAGTACAAATGTCCATACCTCGATGTTGTTCTCACTGGCCCCCAAACATCAGTATGAATGTAGTTAAGGATTCCCTCTGTTGTGTGTTTAGCCGTCTTGAATGGCACTTTGTTTTGCTTTCCAAGAACACATTACTTACAAAAATCAAGCTTGCAAGTTTTAACGCCCTTCAACAAATTTCTCTTATGAAGCTCCTTCATACTTCTTTCCCCCATATGACCTAATCTCACGTGCCAAAGAGTAGTAGCCTCATCTACTTCAGGTTCCAACTCTACAAAACTAGCTCCACCTACAATAATGCTACCGAGCAATCTATAGATATTTTTGGATCCCCTCTCACCCTTCATCACCACCAATGCACCTTTACAAACCCTCATCATACCATTTTTAAATCTATAACTACATCCATTACAGTCTAAAGTACCCAATGAGATCAGATTTTTAGAAACTTCCGGTACATGTCTAACATCACACAATGTTCATACCACACCATCAAACATTTTAATTCTAATAGTCCCTATGCCAACAATTTTACAAGATGCACCATTACTTATAGTAACTACTACAGAATTAACTGACCTGTAGGTGTCAAACCAATCACGATTGGATATTACATGAAACGAACATGCTGAATCCAGAATCCAGAAATTTGCAGGGCCGTCTACTGTTGATGAAATTGAGAGCATATCACCATCTTCATTTGAACCATCCATAACCACATTAACTGACTTCGACGAACCAGTACCATTATTGCCCTTCTCCGGACAATCCTGCCTCTTGTACCCCTTCTTCCCACACTTTTCACAATTTCCCTTGTACTTCTTCCATGACTACGACCGGGAATTCTGATAATTCTTTGAGTTGTCTCTGAATTGTGTTCTTCCATGATCCTTGTTCTCCTTCACATACAGCCCTTCTCCTAGCGGTTCATCAACAATTGTTTTCTTTCGTTGATGAAAAGCTAAAAGAGCCTCTGTAACAGGTCCCAACTCAAAAGTATCTTTCCCCTACGTCAATGTAGTTACAAGATTTTCATACGTTGTGGAAGACGGCAACGAGTTTAGCAGTATCAACGCCTTGTCTTCTTCCTCAAACGTCACCTCCACCGGTAGCAAATCATTGATGATTTGCGTAAACATGTTTATGTGAGTGTTGAGATCAGCCCCTTTTACCATCTTAAGCCCATATAACCTTTGCTTGAGATGTAGCTTATTTGACAAGGATTTAGACATATATTTTACCTCTAAACTTTCCCATACCTGTGTAGCCGACTCTTCATCAATTACAGGATACACCAATTCGTCCGCAAGGCACGAACGAATTGTTTAGACAGCCCTCCATTGGAGTTCCTTCCAATCATCCTCCTTTACATCTTCAGGTCTAGTTTTGTTCCGAAGAACCTTCCCTAAACCAACCTGCACCAAAGCATCCTTAACCCTTCTCTGCCACAAAACGAAATTCCCCGTTCCATCGAACTTCTGGACTTCTTGTTTGGAAGAAGAGAAACCTAATGCCTGGGTAATCGAGGCATCCTATTCTCAACAATTTGTTCGATTTCCCGCGTAGAGGCCGAGTAGATTGCGACTATAGCAGTGCTCATTTTGATTGTTAGCTAAACCAGCCTGCACCAAAGCATCCTTAACCCTTCTCTGCCATAAAGCAAAATTCCTGGTTCCATCGAACTTCTGGACTTCTTGTTTGGAAGAAGAGAAACTTGATGCCTGGGTAATCAAGCCATCCTATTTTCAACAATTTATTCGATAGCCCGCGTAGAGGCCGAGTAGATTGCGACTGTAGCAGTGCACATTTTGATTGTTAGCTCAAGTTGAGGTCGAGTGGTTCGTGCTAGTAGCAGTTGACTCTTCCGAGTTGTATCTCGTAGAGTCCCATTTCATCATCGTATTGTTATTTTATTATATTTCGTGATTATTCTTGTAAGGATGACTGTATGTAAAGTTATGTAGACTTTACGGTCGGGTAAAATATTTGCGTTTTGTGTTGGTTGTATATTTTTTTCTAGGGTTGAATTGTTGTGTCGAGCCGTTGTATATTACTCCTAATATTATTTCGTTGTCTCTCATGCACACAGTAGCCTCGGGGCACTCAATATTTTGTTGTTTTTTTTGTTCTAAAAGTTTTAGCTGTGGACATGTTGCGTAGAGTTGTAGACTCCTTGTATAGTGTTAGGTTCCGGTTGTAACGTCGCCGATGAATTGATGATTTTATATCTTGGTTTTGTGTAACAGGTGGTTTTGTTGTACGTGCGCAATGTTGCGTCTCGTGGTTCAAATTTTTGAGTTGAGAAATTTTTCATCTCTTTGGTTGTGTTCTAGCTTGAAGCTTGACAGCTTGGGCACCTTTGCATTATTGCTTCCGCACTTTTGGAATTTGTTATCTTGTATCGCCGTTACAACTTTACCTTGTTGCTAGAGCTTGTATAGCTCGACTGCTTGACTTGTGCCATTATGCTTAGCATGTATTTATCCGTTGTTTAGCCTCTTTTGGCGGCACGACCTTGGGATTTAGCGTTGTGGTGTGAGTCGAGTCGTGACAAGACAAGTCGAGCGTGCCAAATTGCCAAGTGGTGTTAGAATATGGGGTGGTCGCATGGAGCGACCACGATATTTTAGGCAAGTCATCCATTATTTGGAGCGGTCACTAAGCTTGGCATGGAGCCACCGGATGAAGGTCAAGGCGGTCGCGTCATGGGTCATAGAATGACCATTCCAACTTCCATGGGTCATGGAGCGATCGCTCTGGTGTGACAAATCAATTTTACCAGTCTCCTTATTTGATGTATTTAGGATTTGATATTGCATCCTATATATAATTGTAACCCTAAAATGTATATAAAGTTGTACCGTAATAAATTTCAAGAATCCATTGACCCCAATCTTCACTTCTCTTTTGATTGATCTTTTGTTATTGATTGTTATTGTTAAATTGTTTCCATTGTGCACAACACTACTACCACCACATTTTATGCACAGTGTACATGCACGAAAAATGCAGGCATACATAGAAAATAAGCATAATATAACTACAACGAAAAATGCAGGCATACATATAAAACCTGCTAGACCTAGTTCGTTCTCTTCCCGCATTCTACCCATAGGTGACCAGCCCTGCCGCATATCATATGATTTCTTTCCCCTCACACTCTTCTCCAGTTCGGTTTTAAGTTTAGGGTAAAGAAATGTAAGATAGTCTCATAGTCGTGCGCAAAATAAGGTTCCTTAAGTCCTTCACATATTTTCTTATAACATCATCAGCTAAGTTTTCCATGTCAATAGCTTGAGGTGTATGTTGTCGAGTAAACAAAATATGGGGGTAGACATGAGAACTTGAATAATTTTGAGGAGTTTGGTTTGAGTTTTTCAATTAACAGTACTCAATGTCAAATCTCTCTCTAGCTAAGGTAGCTCCCTCTTTTTCTATGGGATTGTACATGCTTGTTATAATGGGATGGGGTCGTTATGTTGGTTAATAATATCTTGTTTACTTCCATTATTCCAAAGTTATGATGGTATAAGAGTTAAGAGGGAGCAAAATGAGAGATTTGAGTACCACTAGTGGGGTAGGGGGGAGGCTATGATGTGGATATTTTGCCTATAAATTTAAAGACCTTCTATAGGGAGTAGTTGAGGTGCTTTGCATGAAGGTGGTGACTGCGTATGGTAAACTTTCTTTTTCAATTTGTAGTTAGTTTTGGTCTCATAATTGGAGCCTTGCATACAAGTCAACTTCTTAAGAACTTTGCCAACAATAGTATATATATCTGTAAACAATATTAAATACTCAAGATTTGATATCGAGAACAACTACTATATATATATATAAACAATATTAAATAGTCTTCATCTTCTTTATCGTTGAATAAGATGATACTTATGAAATTAATGTCCCGTTTGTTTTACGGAAAATGATTTCTGAAAAATGAAAAGATTTCATTTACATGTGTTTGGTAAATCTTTTGAAAATATGGCTGAAAATATTTTCGGGTGCTTGGCAAACACACGAAAAATGTTACGGAAAAAAATATGTGAATAAATTAAAAAAATATATATTCTAATATTAATGTACATATGGAATATAAGATAGTGTTGAGATTTAAGTAATTTTCTATTAGTAACCTCAATTTATCATTAGTTGTGTCAAATCAATAAGGTGCATCTTTTTTCAATCTCACAAATACAAATAAAATTGATATCAAAAAAATGTTTTAAAAAAGCATATGAACAATGTTTGAGACGTCCCTAAATAATATAGCTGACACCAATTTTAGGGCGTAGTGAGTAGTTGTTAAAATTATAATTTATAAATAGTGTGCACAAACTCCATTTATATTTTTAAACAATTTATCTATTGAGTGAAATATTGTGCGTATATGAAAATATGTGTAATTGTGGAAAGGGACGAATGGGTGCTCGAACTTTTGAAAAATGACTTACGAAAAATGAATCCATAAGTCATTTCCCGGTAAAGAAGACTTCAGTTTTCATTGACTCGGAAAAGTTTTTACGTTGACTACATTTTCTTAATGTTACCAAATATCAGAAAATGAGAAAAACATTTTTCAGAAGTTATTTTCCATGAAACAAACGGAGCCTAAGAACGTAATTCATGATTTGAGGAGTAGATAGAAGTTAAGTAAATATTGGACAATTTTTTTCTTATGTTTGGTAATGTGTGTGTGTGTGTGTGTATATATATATATATATATATATATATATATATATATATATATATATATATATATATATATATATATATATATATATATATTGGGTTCGCTAGATTGCGGGGCTAGTCGCAGCGAAAATTTTAAAAATTTGTATACAATATACAAAAAGATAGCCCCAAAAAGGCAAAAACCATGTAGCGATTTAACGATCGCGCGTATCGTGCAAGTATAAACAGAGATTTTGGGTCTTACCGAAAACCGCTTCCAAAAGCTTCCGGTTGATAAAGATGTACAGACAATCAATTGTCGGCTCATACACCAATTTACTTGTAGAGGTCCACACGTCCCTCCTCCAAAGTTAGTTCACACGAACGAACAGAATCACCGAGTTAAAGTTTCGCTAGCAACTTTAACTCGTTTTGTTCAACCTTATATTTTGATAAGAACTCATTCTTACGGAATGATCGGCGTGATAATAAAACAAAAAACACAGAGATAATTTTCTTTTAGTTTTCTTGAAGGGAAAAATTATTAAAGAAACTCAAAAATTGAGCCTTTTTAACAATTCCCCAAGATACAAAAACGGTGGTCTTCTTTTTTGTTTTTTGGAAGGGGCATACATTCCTCTTTTTCATTAATGGAGAAAATGTTATTCATATAATAACTCCCCCTAATTAATGAAAACTCTAACGTGTACACTAATGTATACACAGTTGAGTCTAGATTCATTAGGAAAAATATGGTAGCATAATTAATATTATTTAATGTCATATTAAAATAACTTTTATCTAATATTAGCAATGTAACCCCCCCCCCTTTCTCATTTCTTTCTAATTAACTAGATGAGCTCTACTAATGAGTCTGATTAAATATTGAGTTAGACTTTGAATTAAAATCCCATCACTTAATCTGAATTAATTGACCGAGCCCAAATTTAACTAAATTGATCAAATAAATTACATCCGTCAATTAATCTCTACTAATCATCTGCGTCCAACAATTTGGAATAATTTTTTTATTGAACACATGAATCTTTTTATTCTTAGTGTGTGACCCTTTAGGTTCACAACTAATGCTAGTTGTAGGCTTACAATAATTTTGTAACTTATGAATAACAATTTATTCTATTAAATAATCTGATTAATTAACATACTTGAAATTAATCCATTAATTTCAAGAACCTACAAATCGTGGGAACAACTAGTAAGTAGCACGAATACCTAGCAATAGGTGAAATAGCGAGTAAACATATTTCAATTATGAGTGCATACATGTACAGTCCTTTCGACATCTAATTTCCCGATTAAATATAGGATATGGATTATAAGTCAAAATCCAATTGATTTAATAACTGTGATTCCATTTTAAGTACCAATGATTCCTTTATGAATCAAATTCATCATGCCTTGGCCAAGGTCTTCGAACCATGAACTATGAAAAACACAGGAAATTATCTTATCATCTGACAAGTGTCGAATTCTATGTTAGCCACTGATTAACCTCCATGCACACCAATGCAACACCCAAAATACCCATTTGCGATTGTCAAGCAATCAGAAAGTAAATCAAATTGTTACATGATGTACACAAGCTTACCATCGTGTCTCAAGTCCGAGGACTAACCATGTATTATCACAACGTAAAAAATTCTTAATTTGACAAATAAAATTTCCATTTAAGAATTCTCAACGGGTCATGTTCAGTGAACTTGTTCTCTAACAAGCACCTGCAATATATGTACTTGCGTTACAACGCTGATGCTAATGAAATGCAACATCCTCGTTATACGAGCATACATCATACGCATAAGTCTTACAAGGCTATTCAATGTCATTGTTTTGAAAAGACAACTGACTTAGAACTAATTTAAGACCAAAACACTAGAAACATATTTCATGATTACCACCAAATGCGCAACCATGCTCCATAGCTAAAATTGGTCTAAGGACTTTATTATATATTTATAAACAATTAATAATATAAATATAAGATAAATAAATACATTTATTTAAATATAAATTCCAATAATATTGTTTTACAAGCAGAATAAAAAATCCAATCTAATTGGAACGAGCATTCTACTCTAACAATATATATATACTTATTTATCATTTTACTAGGCTTTTGATTTTTTTAGAAATATATATATGCTTGTTGATATTTATTAGTTAAATATATCTTGGATATTACTCCATATTATTTAGATTGGGGTATTATAAAAAAAATTAAATAAGAAATAAAATTTCAAATAGCATCAAATAATTTGAATATCAATTTCGAATCGAACGCGAATTAATTTTAATATTCGAATAACAAACGAATACATATATAAATTCAAATAAAATACTGTGATATATTTCGATTCAGTTCGATTACAATCCTACTTAGTTCTATTATCTTTTCTATCTTTCTTGTTTTACATTTTCGAGGTTATAAAGCAAAGATGAAAAACAAAACACACAAAAATAAACATGCCACTGATCGGGCCTGATTTATTTAGTACATTTTGGAAATTTAATTAGTTTTCACATATAACATGCGATGACACGTGTACAAATCCCACAGTTTTGTCTCTTTAAAAACATTGTTTTAAAATGAGTGTCCTTTTTTTAATGTACATTTGTGACGATCATGTTCTATTTATTTCATTGCAATATTATAATGTGAGCGCATTAAAATAAGATACTTAATTTGGAACGAATAAAAGTATTTATCGTGCCGGATCATCTGTGACCTAAGGAAGGCATTATTACGAGATTTCGACTTGAAATCGGAAAAGAAAAATGAATTTTACAAAATTTAAATTGTTTTTTCGACGCTAAATCGGTAAATCCATTGGATTTGCTAAATGGAGTATTACCTCCAAAAATAGTTCCTTGAATTTTTTTTTTAAATTTTTTTTTAATTATTATTTTTTAATTATTATTTTTTTATTTTGACTTTTAGCAGACTGACGTTAGGACGTTTAGTTTACTTTACTTTCTGAAATTGTATAAAGGAAATTTTGAATGCTTTAAGGACAACGAACCGTGCAAAAATATTGCTACTTCCATCATTAACAAAATATGATGATTCCTTAAAATCAGGCAAAAAAATTGTGTGGTTCAGAAATGATGAAAAAGAACATAGAAAGGTTAAGGGGGTTGCTTTATAGCCAAATGGATATGAATAGTGATTTTTTCGAATATAAAGTGTGTTGACAGAGTTGTTGAGTGAGACGATAATTTTTTTAAGAGATGGTCTCCTGTAAGACGGCCTTACGGATCCTTAATTGTAAGACGGAGCTCCATTTAGAAATTCGCGGGTTAATAATTAAACATATTAACAAAATTCATAATAACAATTTTGGCTCAATGGACGGAACTCTCGCATGAAGGCCTGGTCACCAAAGGTCAACTGTTCGAATCTCCTTACCTTACAATACTTTAGTTTAAATTCTCATTAATGAGAAGTTCCTTCATTTAGAAATTCGCGATCATAATAAATAAATAATATGTTATAAAAAATAACAATAATCGGTTAGATGAGTTGGTCCTAGCGATTTATTTAAGATTTCAAACAAATCTAAAATTGCATAGTTGGTCGGTAGTTCGAAACACTTCAACACTTTTTTTTAAGTTTGATCAATCAGAGTGTTACTTTTAGGTTTGGCGTGTGTCACTTTGAGAACAAAAATGTGTCACTTTTGAATAATTGTTGCCTTAGGTCTGATTAAGTTTTACTTAGTTACTTTAAATCAGAGTGTCACTTTTAAATATATAATGTGTCGCTTTTAAGTTTTACGTGTGTCCCTTCACTTTTCATCTTTAAATTTTTATTCATAAGTGTCACGTTTAGTGTGTCACTTTTAGGTATTAATTGTGTCACGTTTAGTGTCTCACTTTTAGGTATTAATTGTGTCACTTTTAGGTATTAGATGTGTCACTTTTGGTAAAATAACTCATTTTTATAATCATACAATTTGTATCAATAAGAGTGTCACTTTTAGGCTTGGAGTGTGTTACTTTTAGGACTAAAGTATGTCATTTTTGGGCTAGTGATTTTAATAGCAATAACTAATTTAACACTATTTAAATATATATTCTCATTCATAGAAAAATATATAATCCCAAGTGTCAATCGTTAAAAACACAAAATCATAACTTTTTCACGATAAGTATATGTTTCTTACTTAAACTTACAAAATTTACTGAAAATATGTCTAAAATAACCGAGCATTAGGAGTCTTGAAACCAAATTCCTTGGCTTGATTGGAATCAGAAAAATCAGTAGTCTTTTTCTTGCCCTTTTCAATACTTCCCTTAATTTTTTTTCTCCTTCCCTTCATAACAGAGCGAGCAGGATCTAGGCATGTAGTAGATGAACTTGAAACACGATATGATTCATTTTGGTTCGATAAATTCTTTAAGGAAGAGAGTCACTTTTTAGTATTAAAGAGTGTCACTTTTTAGTATTAAAAGTGTCACTTTTTAGTATTAAATGTGTCACTTTTTAGTTTTAAAAGTGTTACTTTGTATTTTAATAAAAATTATAATAAATTTTCATTTATAGTGTCACTTTTAACATTAAAATGTATCACTTTTTGTGTTTTTAATGTGTCACGTTTGGTTTTAAATGTGTCATTTAGCATTTCGTCAAAGTCCGTTAGGATCTGTCAAGTATCCCAAGACAATTGATGCTAACGGAGCTAACAAACATTAAAAGTAGAGGGGCACCAAACAAATAGAGAAAATGAGCATTAAAAAAAAATCCATTGCTGGAAGGAGTCGAACCCTGGTCCGACGCGCTTTGAAGCCTTAAGTGTTGGCACTTTACCAACTCATCCAACTAACATTTATAATTTTTATTAACAGGTTTAGTTATTAACCCACGAATTTATAAATGGGGCTCCGTCTTACGGATTTAGGATCCGTAAGACCGTCCTACACAAGTTTTTGCCTTTTTTTAAAACAATAATTCGAAAAGTGGTATTTTACGGTTGAAAAAAAAAACTGAGTAAGGGTACTAGAGAGGTTATAAATTTTGGAAAAGGGACTTGCTAGAATTTTACTCTAAAACCAAAATGATGCTTTAAGTAAGGGGAATAAGTTTAATGAAGACTCCAAGTGCAAACAAAAGCTTAGCTTACCAAGCTTTAACATAGCTATATGTTCTAACACTTCGAGTTCGAAAGTCTGGTCTGCTATCCGTTAACCCACTAAGTGTGGGAATGTTAAAAGCCCAACACCGATTATGGAGATCAAGGGGTGAGTCCCACCTTTCGGCTTTCGCGACGTAGCACTTTATTTCCTGTCGGGACATGATCTGATACCATTTTGTCTTGACACAAGCATGACTAACAACATGTAGCCCGTCTACAAGCCCAACGAGCACCTGAGCCAATTAGACCCACCACAAAGCAGCCAAAAGTCCATGAAAAGGTCGATTCTAGTTGGTAGTAGGGAGCCCACTTATAAGCTTACTATAAAAATGATGATGCAAAAATTAGTCTTGGGTCGTCGGATTGAATTATAAGATATATGAGCTTGTGTGTATGGATTGGATTGCTTCCTCAACCTGTCAAGAGCACTAAACAACACCTTAGTAGAAGTGTAAGGCTTGACCTCACGAATCCACTCTTGCCTGAGAGTAAGAAACGTGTGTAGTCAAAAGGCAATTTGACAAAGGTTTAAGGTCGTATAAAGTATGTACCTTATTTAGGGTTTATGGATGGGTATTTATAGTCCCCAATGATATAGAATCCGTCTAGATTTGGTCTCCTTTAATACCTATTAGGGTTAGGAGAAGATCCCTAAATTATAAGCATGATAAGCGGTTGGCCGCGTGAATGTCGGAGCATATATGATAAGTATTATGCTCGAATAAAAAACCTTTGACTTGTCGTAGAGGGTAAGTCTCTGAGATTTCCTACTTGATTCTTGCCCGGGCGGGCATAGCCCTGCTTGGCTAAAGGATGTTATTCTTGTGACGTTGGGTAACTCATGGGCATGGCTCCTTGGTCGGGTAGGTGAGGCATATGCTCGACTAGGTCTGGATGTAGTGTAATGATGATCTTTGATCAGACGCCTTACTAGCTATTCTTGTTAGGCTTGTGGTCCCATGCTAACGAGCTTGTGACTGACACGTGATGCTCGCGTGTGCCTTACTCGTGACCGGCTTTGGACTGGACACATCAATGACCCCTTGCTCCTTGTCTGGAGAGTATTTATGTTCGGAGCGAGTTGCTTCTGTGTTCGGGGTAATTATAAATCCGCTTCGGGCTTCAACACTTGTGTGAATTTTGAATTGATTATAATATGGCTGGAAGCCCGTTATGTAGAAGCTTCTGGAATATAGTAGAGCGAGACTGCTGGACATATTTTAAAATGGTTGTCGTTTGGCGAGTGGGCGTGGGGGTGCGTGAGCCGTCACATGGTGGAGTAAGTTGATATGGGTGTGGTTCCCCAAGCGGCGCATTAAATGTGTATGCACTGCCATGGCATCAGCGTCCCAAAAGTGCCGTTTGGCGCTTCTTTTTTCCAAAACCTAGCCTATAAAAGGGTCCTCCTCCCCCAATCTCACTTTTTACCGTTTCTGATTTCTTGAGAGAGAGGATTTCTTCAAGCTTTCTTCATCTTCTACCTCAAGCTCCTGCAACCGTGATGTAGAACAAGTGGCCGAGACGTATTTGAGCAAGGCATTCGGGAAGAGTTCGAAGTTCAGGGGGTCCAGCGGCAGTTTCTGAAAGTTGAGTCGGAAGGTTGGTTTCACAATTTTCCGTTAGTTTCCGTCAGACACTAGTATAAATCATTTAACGGTCGGCAGAACTTTAACAGAGCATAACTTTCGTGTCCTAATGAATTAAGGGGCCCGCCACATATCAAATCGAAGCTCTCGACGATATCTACAAGACTCATGAGGCTTACCCCATGAATAGTTCGTTTTTAGCCCAAAAAATGATGTTTAAGCACTGTTACGGGTCTTTGAAGTTTTCACTTTTTCGTCATGTATGTTTAATTCTTTTCCTTTTAGTGTTTGGTTTGTTAGGGCATATAAATACCCTCTTAAACATTATTTCAGCAGTTTTGATAAAAATTTAAGCTTTCTTGCTTTGTGCTTGAACCCTAAACCGGCATAGGCTTGTTTTAAGGAATTTCTCGTGGAAAGAGTTCCTATTTGATTGTTTCGCTGCGTCAAACCGTGAATTCAGGTTCCGGTGTTTTTCTTCCTGATTTTGGTTTGTCTATGCCTTTCTGAAGTTCGTCATTACTCCAGCTGCTATTTGATAGTAAGTTTCTCGATTTTGCCCTTTTCTTGCTATCTTCATTTTCTCGGTTTCTTCTTCTCATTACTTGCATTTCTGGGTAGGATTCATATGATAGAATCAGACTTTAGGTAGAGATCGAGAAAAGGACCAAACTGTCGTGCTTGCTAAGCGGGCATGACCCCTTGGAGTACCTAGACTTAGGGTTTGTCCCTTTGTGAACTGTTGGCTTGTCGGGCATAGCTTGACTTTTCTGCCTAAACACTTTGTCCTCGCTCTTCAAGAGAGCTTGATTTGAAATGAATTATTTTATTTGTGTAATCTTGTTGGGAAGTGTTTGTTTCATGCAAGTCTTGTGCTTTTATTGTTGTTGATGTTTGGAATTTGAAAATTGTTGTTGCATGATGGTTGAAAAAAAAAGGAAAGAAAAGGAAAAGAGCCCCCTTGGAAAGCAGGCTTGTGGATTTCATGCTATCGAGCTTATGACCAGTACGTTATGCTTGTGTGTGCCTTGCTCATGACTAGTTTTGGGCCGGGTATATCACAAAAACTCATCTTTATTCGATGTGGGCTTCAGGGTATGCAGGGTTATATATCTCCCAAAATTTATGGAAGACGATTTCGGTCACTACGTTGTCTTTGAGAAAACGAAAAAAGAAACCAATGCATAATGTTTGATATCTGAAACTTATACAAAGAAAATTAATAGACAGAAGTCTGACTGTACATCGTTTCTAGCTATCATACAACATTGTCTAATAGCTAGATCTTTGAAATTGTCCAAAAAAATAAATTCACCATATATATATATTAGGACTGTCCATTGGGTGGGTTGGGTTGGATCTAGGTATGTGTTGAGCCGAAATGGGTAACGGGTCGGAACGGTTCGTGACCCGTTATAATCCAAAATTAAACTGGTCGAAATAGGTAATATGCCAGAACGGGTCGACCCGTTTCGACCACAAATTTCCATCAAAAACTTACATTTATATAGCTAAGAAATAATAGGTCGAAATGAGTAATAGGTTCGACCCGCTTTAACCAGACACAAATCGACCCATTAATTTTTTTTTGGATCGAAATGGGTACTTACATTTATATAGCTAAGAAATAACAGGTCAAAAATGAGTAATAGGTTCGACCCGCTTTAACCCGACAGAAATCGACCCGTTAATTTTTTTTTGGATCGAAATGGGTTACCCATTTCGATCCAAAAAAATTAACGAATTGGGTTAGCGGGTTTGCGTTGTAATTAGGGGTGGAATCGGGACGGGACCCGTCCCGATCCCGTCCCAATAGAATTCGGGATTTCAATTTCCTTCCCGATCCCGTTCCTGATAAGTGTCGGGACCCGACGAATTCGGGATCCCGACAGTTCGGGAGATAAAAATCTCGTAATCCCGACTATAATATTTATGAACAATATTTTCTGACTCGAAAATATTTTTAAAATGTCTCTATCATGATTAAGATTTCAGACTGTATATTTACAAGTATACTTGAATATTTATTTAATGGTGGATGTTGTTGAATCTGTCATTATAAATAAAATGCACCCTTCAGTACTCGCAGGAGAGGAGCTACACTAAGTGCAGAAATGTGATAGAAAAAAAAAAAGAAAAACCACAACAATCTGAAAATAAATTTAACAAACATCATTAAGTAATTATACCAAACACAAAATATACAATGTTTAACACTCACAATATTTATTAAAAAATTAAAATTTAAAAAATAGTCGGGACGGGTCGGGAATCCCGACGGGATTGATAATCATCCCGAATCTCTTCCCGAAATAAGTCGGGATGGGAATCCCGACAAAATCGAGATCGGGAAATGTCGGGACGGGATCGGGTCTGACGTCGGGACGGGTCGGAAAAAACGAGACTTTTGCCAGCCCTAGTTGTAATTGCCAGTCATATATATATATGCATCTATAATAGGTTTCCACTTTGAGTCATGTTAGTCTATGTTCCAAAAGGGGAAACTCTCCCCCCGAGAGTCCCCACACCTCAGTCCTATGAGAATGTGAGAGGAAAAATCAAGGTGATTCAGCGATTAAGTAACTAAGAGGATCTGTACCTAGTACTTACAAGGAGCCACCCCCACAAAAGAATGAAACCCCCACATTGCGGTTAATAGAACTCGATCCTTGGTCCTGTTCCAAATCTACTAGCTCTTAACCATGTCGACTCAACATATACCTGATCCAACCCAATCTTCACAAAAGACACCTCCCAATCTGCATAAAAGAACATCAATTTTTCTTCTTTACTAGCATAACTAAGGACCCATATATTCTTCCCTCATTTATTAAATATTAGACTTTAATAATTACTAAGCATAAAAGGTATGTCTTTAATTCTAAAACCCTAAAGTATATAATTATTAGAGTATATAATGTAGATTTAAAATGTCATCCTAACAGCGAGCATTTCCATTTAAATTTTAAATGTCGACATTTTGAGGATTAATATAATGTTTGGTTCCTGTACATGTCGAAAATCAATGTTTTGGTCCCCGGATAAAAAAACAATAGAATTTGGTCCCTGGACATGTATTTTTGGACCAATTTGCCCCCTCCCACCGTTAGAATTTGGTCCCTGGGAGGGGGCAAATTGGTCCAATGTCCAGGGACCAAATTCTATTATTTTTTTGTCCGAGGACCAAAACATTGATTTTCGACATGTCCAGGGACCAAATTATTATTTAATTCACATTTCGAATACAACTGATGGAATCCATTGTTCTTTATTTTTTTCAACAATAATAGATTTACAATTATTTTTAAAACTATTGCAACAACATCTATATTATAATAAAGCTCAGTAGTTAACTACTGGTTATGATTCATTTTTAGCCAACATAACTACTTGTCATGATTAAATCTTCTGAAAAGTTAACTACTGGCCAGAATTCATTTTTACCAAATATAACTATTGGGCATGATTAACTCTCGTTATCGCCTTAATTGGTTCCCTACTTAATTCTGACATTTGCCTTCATATATTAGTTTTTTTAATACATTCAAGAGATATTGCTAGATTTCGAGAATCCTAGTAACAATATAGGAGATATCTGTTAATAATTAACGGTAAGTTATTTCATTTCTTTTTTTGTTCCTTTAATTTGGTTTATTTATTTTGTTGATTATGTACTCCCTTCGATTTAAATTAAGTATCTCTTAATTGCAATTGACCAGTAAATAGAAGGGAAAGACAATGATGCCTTAGGTAGCATTGAAGAGAACGTATATAAAGAAGAATTCAAGGGGGACGGTAATGATAAAAAAATGAATAAGAAAGAAGAGAATGAAGTGGCGGTGCTGAAACCAATGGGTTGAAGAATTGAAGAAACTAAAATAATAATATAATAATAGTTGATTTGAAAACTTTGACTTACAATTCCTCATACCCAAAATAATTTTCTTCTTCTCTTTTGTTTGTTTAATTTTATGTGTTTAGTAAATATCATTTTCTTGATTTTCTACTTTGTCGTTCCCTTCTATTTAAACTTTACAAATAGTTTTTATACACCTACTAGCTAAATGACATATAGTAGCAGAGTATAATTATTTGATTAAATGTAAATACTAGACAAAGTTATTGCATCTCGCGTTTCAAACTCAGTCATTATTGTGAAGTAAAAGCTTCCAAAAGAAGTTTAAGTAGTCGTTATTGAGAAAACACAATACATTATTGTTTCTACATGTCAAATTTCTTTTTTTCTTTAACAATATTTGATTATGTGTTTTGCTAATCTTGTTAGAGACACGGGTATGGATGCCACTTTTTTTCTTTATAAGATCTCACTCGTTCGATTCACGGAGATAACATTATGGATTCCCAAGGTTTATCTCATATTCAAATTTCTTAATTTTTATTTGTTGTTAGTATTTCTTTTTTGAGGTCAGACTCTTCCGTCCTCCCTCCTATAAAGGCAAGGCTGGTTGTTCTCTCAAGTTTGTAATTTTATTTCTATTAATAAAATCTAGCAGGGTACTGCCTCTGTTTCCCTAAACAAAATTACAAAACTAACTTTTTTCCCACTGTTAGATGATCATATTGTTTTAATTGATTACCGAGAGGTGTTCATTTTAAATACTGAAACCATCCCATATTGATAGTAAAATTGTTGGAGCTAAAATCATTTTACGGTAATTTTTACTTCCAGTCTTGTTCGATTTCAATTTTTTATATGTCAAATTGTCTTTTTATAACAATGATGCGTTTACCACTGACCCATATTTTCTGATAATCTTTACTGCCAATAGTTCAATTTTTATCTATAAATGTTCAATTTTTTTTATATCTGCCAAATTGTTTTTTTAAGTAGCATTGTTTAATTGAAAAAAAAAATACAAAACCCAAAAATATAGACTCGGCTGGGGGCAGTCTTATAAAGACAAATTGGGTGTTGGCTTTGAAGCGGTGGATAGGCAGGTTCGGTAGAGTGGGCTAGGGCTGTAAGGCGGGGTTGGGCAAGGTGCTGAAGGAGTGGTGTTGGGCCCCATGAACTTAAGTAGGGCTGGCTGGGTGGCTGGTATAGGCCCAGGCACTGAAGGTGGGCTGGGTGTTGTGGCTGGGGATGGGCCAGGCTGGTTTGGTGGAGAGGTGGCAGCCAAATCTTGAAGGGGGCTCTACAATTAAAAAAAGGAAAGTTATTAGGGAATAAAAGAGTAAAAAGAATTGATAATGATAACAAATGAAAGCATTAGGGGAAAATTCTGACCGGTTCTTTTTTAAAAGTTTCTAACCTCAAAAGTTCATCGTTCTTTTTTTTAATCGTAAAAGATCACTTTTCGAAATATTGTTCCAAAAATGTCATCATCTTCTTCAACAGCTCTGGCAACACACTTTGGATTCGAAGATCACGATTATGCGCAACGAAACGGATGGATCTATGCTGGGTTGAAAGATTTTTCAGTTGGGACAAATGTAGAGAAGGATGAGGAAGAAGAAGACTAACGATATAGGAGATTGAAGAAGAACATGAATTTATGTTATTATATCGCGGTGCAAAAATTTCATTGCATTATTTTTGCACCGCGGTTCAAAAGTTTGAATCATGTAAAATTGTTGCACCGCGATATATTTGCACTTTATACTGTAATTTATAAAAAACTAATTACTTTTTTGCACTCAAACAACCTTTTCAAACCGAGGTGCAAAAATTAATGCATTAAAATTGATGAATTGCGGTTCAAAAATAGATTAGCAATTACACGATTTAACCGCAGTAAAAAAATTAATGTACTAAAATTAATGAATCATGGTACCAAAATAGTGTAGAAACTGATAAAGTTTAGGAATAATGGCATAACCTTTCCATTGAATAAATCACCTATTTATAGGGGGATTTACAATTAGGGTTACACTAGAGTAGGATACAAGAAACCTGTTTGTGTTTATTTTAGAATTTGTATTGTTTTATTTATGATAATTTGTTGTTAGTATACAAGGAAGGTAACACAATTAGGAAAGAACTCTACAAGGTAATTACCACTAATTACACATTACAAATCAACAAGAATAATTAAAAGATATTATTCTCTAACATGCCCCCGCAAGATGGACGTCCGAGAAGAGAGAGACCAATCTTGTGAAGTAAGTGATGAAACCGTTGGCGAGCAAGAGGCTTGGTCAAAGCATCGCCGAAGTTGATCGAGAGACATGGCAAACTCGCATAAGCCCATCCCGAACTTGTTGCCGAATGAAATGAAAGTCCGAGCCACATGCTTCATGCGAGTATGAAAAACCGGTTAGAGCAAAGACTCGTAGCGCCCACATTGTCACAATAAATGACTGGTTGAGTCGATGAGGCGAGACCGAGTTCGCTAAGAAGAGAGACAATCCACGACTTCACCAGCGGCGGCCACGCCCCGGTATTCGGCCGAAGCGAGCGACAAGGCGTTGTTTCGGAGCTCAGGAGATCGGGTTGCCGCCTAAGATAGACAATGTAGCACCGTGGATGTGTAGTCATCCTTGTTGCCGCCTCGGCATCAAGAAAGGCATGGAGAGCAAGAGGGGATCGGGCGATGAAGGAGGATGCCCGCATCAATTGTGCCACGTAGATACCGAAGAACTCGCTTGACCGCAATCCGGCTGCTCGGTGGTCGGTCTATGCATGAACCGGGAGAGTTTGTTGACAGCCGAAGGCAACATCGCACCGAGTGAGAGCAGATATCAAGACCGCCGACCATTGCTCGAAATTTCGGATCGGAGAGCAGCGTCGTGTGAAGAGTCAAGGTTGGCGAGGTAGCAAGAGGCGTAGCACCGGGCGAGCATCGGCCATGCCATGCGAGCAAGGAGATCGCCTATATACCTCGCCGGGAGAGCGTAAGACCACTGGGCGCTTAACAACTTCAACCCCAAGAAAGTAGTGAAGATCACCAAGGTCCTTGAGAGAGAGCGAGTAGCGAGCATAGAGATGAAAGTCTCGAATGGCCGGGTTGCAAGTGACAATGATGTCATCCACATATACAAGGAGATAGATGATGGTGCCCTGAGACGAAGGATGAACAAATGATGTCGCCCACCGAAGTTTTGGAAGCCGAGGCAAGAAGAACCGCCAGCCTCATTATACCATGCTCGGGAGCCTCGCTTGAGACCATAAATAGCCTTGCGAAGTCGGCGCACATGTTGAGGTTTGTCCTTATCGGTGAACCCAAAGGCTGAGCCATGAATACCTCCTCGGACAAAGTTGCCTTGAAGAAAGGCATTGTTCACATCCGCTGACGAAGATCCCATCCTTGACAAACGGCCAAATGAGAGAACAAGACGAACAATGGCGGTTTAACCACCGGCCGAAAGTCTCGTGGTAGTCAACCCCCGGTCGCCGGTGAAATCCTCGCTACTAGCGAGCCAGCGATCAACAATACCATCAAGATGTCTCTTGATATGGTAGATCCACTTACGACCAACTATATTGCGAAAGCATCTCCTAAGGGACTAGATCCCAAGTCCCATTGCAAGGAGCAAGGGCATGAAACTCTTTAGACATGGCCTCGACGCCACTTCACATCCTCGAGTCGAAGAACACACGTGGGTTCACCTGCTTCATACCGCTAGGCCGAGCCGAAAGATTCATTTTGATCTTTGGTTTGAAGATGTTGTTCTTGGAGGCGAGTGACTATGGAGGATGTGTAGGCACTGAGGCGGGGCGATGAAGCGATAGGCAATGGAAGCGGCGGGCATAGGAACCAATGTAGCGGCACAGGACTTGCGAGCTGGGTGATCCTCGAGCACCGTGCTTGGTTGCCGAGGAGGGCGAGCAACGGATAAAGTGCAATCCGCGAGGGAGCTGGTGGCCGAGGAGGATGGAGCGATGGGCACGGACGAGGGAGGGCAATGGTATCTCGCGAGGCACGATAGCCGATGTGGGAGGTTGGGCCGCGGGCGAGCCGAGATCAACAAATTCGATTAGTGGCGTGAGCCACGGACGGAGAATCTTGGAAGCGGCGGCCAATCTTGGTGCGGTATGTATGAGGACCGAGCGGTTCATGAGGGGTAGCCAAGACTCACTATCATAGGTGTGCGTGCGCGGCAGTGGCGGGGTGGACATGGGAAAGGTGGACTCGACAAAGCGAACATGGCGATATGTAACATGTGCTTGGTGGTGCTCGGATCATAGCGAGAGATAGGCACTCGAGTGAGCGAGTAACCAAGGAAGACACAGAGGGAAGCGAGCATCGAGTTTGTGGGCGAGTAAGGGCCGGAGCCAAGGATACAGAGACAACCAAAAGCAAAGCTTGGCGTAGTTCGGCAGAGAGCCAAAAAGTTTATGGTAGGGAGATTGGCGAGCAAGGGTGGGTGTAGGTAGCGATTTATGAGATAGGTCGCGGTTTGGAAAGCAAACGACCGGAGAAGAGCGGCGGAAGAAGCACGAGAGAGAAGGGAGAACCGGTCTCAACAATGTGGCGATGGCGGCGTTAAGAACCCATTGTGTTCAGGGGTGTGAGGCGAGGTAAGGTGAGAGATGCCATGGGCGGACAGGTGGCGGCCAAGCCGAGTCAGGGCAAGCCCCATATACTCACCGCCATTGTCAAGTAGAGGTGACTATGGTTGTTTTAAAATAATTTTCCACCAAGGCTTTAAATTTGGGAAAGATGGTGGCAACCTCGATTTGAGTCGGCGGGTAAAGCCGATGTAATGGGTAAAGTGATCAACAAAGATCACATAGTATTTGAACCCATCAATAGAGGGAAGGGGAGGTCCAAACATCGGTATAAACAGGTTTGAAAAGGGAGAGTAGACACAACAAGTATTTTGATGAAAAGGAATTTTATGACTTTTATTAGAAATGCAATCATTACAATGACTAGGAGTGCGGCGGTGTCTAATGCTAAATCTAGGCTAAATAATATCGACTTTGGATGGGGCAGACGGATGGCCAAGGCGATGATGCAGATCGATGAGAGACTTTGGAGCGACACAAGCGAGAGGGGTGGGGCGGGGAGGCGTGGTCGGCCATTCATACACATCGTCCTTAGGCGTCAGGTCAACAGTATTCTCCCTGTCGCGCCAGATCCTTCACATGAAAAGAAGTTGGTAAGAACTCAATAGATGTTTTATTAGAGATACAAAATTGAGATATAGATATAAGATTCTTTTTCATGTCGGGAACAAATAGAACATTATGAAGGGAAAAAAGTGTGTGAGGGTGTATGAAGGAGGAGAAACCGGTTTGGAGATAGTTAGCCATACCATCACCAATGACCATGTCATCCATGCCGGTGTAGTTGGAGTGTAGCGAGAGATTGCCGAGGTCGCTAGTGACATGATGAGAGGCACCACTATCGAGTAGCCGACTCGGTGTCCCCGTGTCGCCGTGGTTGCAAGGTGAGCCGTGGTTGCCACTTGGAGCCACTTGTCGAGTTGGGAGTAAGCGGGCATAGAGGTGGTGGCGACCAGGTTGAAAGTTTGGGCGGCGAGTAGCAGAGTGGCCCTGTTGGCTTATTGCTTGACACTTGCCCGGATACGGTCGGCCGGCCGAGGCAGATGCCGAGGGTTGGGAAGGTGGCCGAGGTTGCGGGGGCGGGCGATCTGAGCTTGCGAGGAGGATTGCTTTGTCGAGCTATTGTTCCTTGAGTGCGGCGAGGTTGGCGAAGTAAGGTGCGAAAGGGCGAGTGAGGCTGTGACGACCCGACCCGGACCCAATGCGAGATCCCGAGTCGTGCCGTCCAAATAAACAATAACACAAGCATGCATAAGTAGGATTATAAAATTCATGTGGCACAACATCGCATACGAACAACAACTCGGCTACACTTGGCCGGAAAAGCAACTAAAAATAAACAAGTCTTCGGCGTTACTGGTAGGAACCCACAACTACTCCTACAATATTAACACATGCTTAATATAACCTCAACGGCCACAACATGCCGGAGACAAAAACATCAATAATAAATAAACGAGCTTTAGCGGAAGAAAACCGTAGCGAACCATATACATATAAACAGGCTCGACATATGAGTCGGCATACCAAAAGATTACAAGTTAATCCATAAGTTAACTACAACAACAAAATTCCCAAGACAAGTCTACATGACTTGCTTCCCAACGTCCTTTCAAAAATAAAAGACTATCATCGAAAGTCCAAAAGAGCAACCTTGCGAATACAACAACCAAACTTGAAACAAGCGAGTCTATCCCGGACCGTCTCCTCGGCTCGGATCTAAGGAAACAAAACAAACAAATAGGGTAAGTCGAAAGACTTAGTAAGTTACTACAATGCATGATCATGTTATAACATGACATTTATCACAATTAGGGTTCACGTTCATCATATAACACTTAACACATTTTCACGTATGTGCAAGGAAATAAATCATACAATTAGGATATGATATAGGCACGGCCGCCGTAGCTCTGCAAAATAGTTTGTTAACCCGATATCGTGACTACGATGCTCGTGACCTTGCATCGATATCGAACTCCGCCGGCTAATAGCTGGCCTGCGTATTGTTACGGCAAAGGGCTACTTCCCCATTGCGGCCTACAATGGAGGGTGTGTGAGGTCCAGTGCACGGCGATCCATAGCGAGCACGAATCTCTCAATTCGTGGAGGCTATACATCGTCCTACCACGACATAAAAATCAAACCAAATAGTGCCGTTTGGACTTAATGCAATGCTCAAGTAGATGTTTACTCGTAAAGACCAAATAATGATCGAATTAGACAAGAGCGAACTCGACCGAGGCCAAGTAGGGTATAATTGTCTACAATAAACCAAGTCAAGGCAATCAATTGCTCATAACCAAATAATCATAACGGGTTCAAATGCACATAAATAAACTCAACTTAAACATTGAGTAAACTTGACCAACGTTGTCCAAACTTCGTAGGGATTGAAATTAGGGTTTATCAAGTTCAAATCTTCCCTAGAATCGACTCAGATGAGTCTTTGCTCTAAATTCCCAAATTTGGAGAAATTGAAGCTATATGCTTCATAACCCTAACCTAGGTCATTTCTAGGTTCAACAAGGTATTAAATTCACCAAGGCAATGCAAAGTGTTTCATGTTCAACATAGAGCTCATTTCATAGGATAGAACACATACAACATAACAACACATAATGTAGGCTCCATTTAGGGCATTCTCATATGAACAAACCTCCAACAACAAACATTATACATGTCTCTAACATGTTTAAGACTTTAAATAGGCAAGATGAAAGAATAATATAGGCTTTCACAAGCAAGAATTCAACCTATACATGCTCCTAACAAGATCAAAATCTCAACATACAAGAAGATAGCATAGGAAGCATACATGTGCCCTCATTGACCTCAACCACCATAGGCTTTGTTTCCTTAGGGTCAATGAGAACTAAAGGAAGAAGATGAAGAAGGTAACTTACAAGTTATACACCAAAGAAAGCAATGAAGGAAACCAATCGGATGGAAATGCTCCTCTTCTTGAGCTCTACAACTTTAATGAAGGACCCTTGGGCAAATGATGAATGGATGATGAAGACGAGAGATGAGAACCTCAAGAAACCATGGAAGAGTTAGAGAGAGGATGAAATTCGTTTTTGGAAGAGGAGGGTGAGAATGAGGGTCAAAAATCTGAAATGTGGTTTATATTGGTCAAAGGGTGAGTGGGACAAGTGTCAACAACTTGTGGTCCCTTTTTAAATCTGATTTGTGGCTTAATGATCCACTAATGAACTCTTAACTCAACATTAAAACTAGTTAGGGATGTTAGGACTTAAGTGGGAAGGGTTAGGGAGGTTTAGGATAGGTTTAGATAGGGGTTTGAAGTGTACAAGTCGTCCAATTTCAAAGCAGAGAAAATCATCCGTAAGACAACAGGTGAGGCGGGCGCCTCACCAAGGCCATGCGGCCGCCTCAACTACCGAGGCCTCCCCCAAGTTCAGACCATTCGGCAATTGCTCCCTCGTTTGAGGCGGGCGCCACCCGGCTCCCATGCGGCCGCCTCGGCTCAGGAACCTCTAAAACTTGATCTAAACTTGATCTAAATGGTCCCAAACTTTGGGCAACCATTCTAATCTAAACTCAAAACAAGTGAACAATAGAACAAGGCTCAAACGCGACGAATGAACAACGAATCAAACTACAATCAAACACCAATCAAACTAGGATATCTTGGGCATGAAAAAGGTTTGTTTCAACATGATTAAGACCTGAATATAAAGCCAAGAACACTTCAACGAACCGTCGAAATAGAAGCAAATAGAAGCGAAATACGAGCAACGAGAGGAATCGCTAAGGCCAAATTCAACGCGATTAAACCGGCGATTCAACAAACAAGTTTATATGATTCTAAACATGTTATGGACTTCTAAAATGATCTAGGAATGATTCTAAAACATTTATATATCAAGTAATCATGCTCACAATCAACCAAGAAAGTATAAAGACAAGCATACAATGCACATGCAAGATTATGGGGCGTTACACTCTCCCCTCCTTTAGGAATTTAGTCCCTAAATTCTTACCAAGTTCGTCCAAATAAATGTGGATGCTTCTCGGCGCATCTCCGCCTCCGCTTCCCAAGTTGCTTCTTCAATGTTGTGATTCCTCCAAAGAACTTTGACTAAGGGAATTCTTTTGGTTCGTAGAACTTGCTCCTTGGTATCCAAAATCTTCACGGGCTTTTCCACGTAAGACATATCCGGCTCAAACGTGATCTCCTCATACTCGAGTACATGGGACTCGTCCTTCAAATACTTTCGCAACATGGAAACATGAAATACGTTATGAGTCTCCGAAAGTGAAGGTGGCAATGCAATACGATACGCCAAAGACCCAACTCTCTCCAAAACCTCGAATGGACCAATGTACCTCGGTGTAAGTTTCCCTTTCTTGCCGAATCTCTTAGTACCTCTCCTCGGTGTTACCTTCAAGAACACGTAATCACCCACTTGGAATTCAAGATCCCGTCTTCGATTGTCCGATAACTCTTTTGTCGACTTTGAGCGGTGCGCAAACGATCTCTAATCAACTTCACGCCTCAACCGATCGTTGTACTAACTCGGAACCCCAAAGTTTCGCCTCCAACTTCATCCCAACAAATTGGCGATTTACACTTACGCCCATACAAAGCTTCATACGGCGCCATCTTGATACTCGATTGATAGCCGTTATTATACGCAAACTCGGCCAAAGGTAAATGAGAATCCCAGCCTCGAAATCCACTCAGCACAAGCTCGCAAAGATATCCTCCAAAATCTGAATCAATCGCTTTGACCGACCATCCGTTTCGGGTGAAAAGCATCTTGAAGTCTAATCGGTCCCCAAAGCTTCCTCGCAACGACTTCCAAAATCTTGACGTGAACTCCTGATCTCTATCTGACACAATACTAACTGGCACGCCATGAAGTCTCACAACCCCCTCTGGATATACAAAGTCGCTAACCGAGTCAACGAATAAGTGATAGCTATCGGAATGAAGTGTGCGGACTTAGTCAATCTGTCAACTATAACCCAAATCAGAAAACCCTCTCACGCTGCACCTGTCACAAAAATCCATAGTAATGAACTCCCATTTCACTCAGAATCTCCAATGGTTGTAGAAACTCGCAGGCCTCGATGCTCGCCCCTTAACCGGCGACAAGTCAAACACTTCGACACGCTCGCAATTTCTCTCTTCATACCCTTCCACCGAATGTCTTTTCAAGTCTAAGTACATCTTCGTGCTCCCGGTGAATGGTATACTTGCTCTATGAGCCTCATCAAGAACCAACCTCTTGATTCCGATTACAAGGAACACAAAATCTACCTCGAAAAGTCAAAGTTCCTCACTATTAACCACAAAGTCGCGATACATTCTCACCAACCCATCAATAATTTTCTTCAACTCCTGATCATTCCCTTGCTCTTCTCTAATTTTCCCAAATAAAACAAAAACAGTAGCACCTAACATTTGCGAAAATCACACCTCTATCATGAACACTAGGACTCCAATCTCGCAAATCTTCTAACATCTTCCACTCCTTAACCATCATACACGACATATACGAACTTTTCCTACTCAAGGCATCCGCTACCACATTTGCCTTCCCTGATGATACAAGATAGTACAATCGTGGTCCTTTAACTTTTCCATCCACCTTCGTTGTCTCATGTTCAATTCTTTTGAGAAAAAAAGTATTTCAAACTCTTATGGTCGGTGAAGATCTCAAACTTAGACCCATACAAGTAATGTTTCCATTTATGCAACGAAAATAATCGCAGCCAACTCCATATCGTGTGGGTACTGCTGTAATTGCTCATGAATAGACAACTTCCTCGATGCATAGGCGATCACCCTTCCATTTTGCATCAAAACACAACCCAAACCTTCCTTGGAAGCATCACAGATCACAAAATTATCTCTCCACTAGGCAAAGCCAAAATAGGTGCCGATGTCAACCGATTCTTAAGCTCTTGAAACTAGATTCACATTTCTCGCCCAAACAAACGGCACATTCTTCTCGCTGGTCAACCTCGTCATAGGAGTTACAATTCTAGAAAACCTTCAATAAACCTCCCAGAATAACCCGCCAACCCCAAGAAACCTCGAACCTCAGAATCGAACTAGGCCTCTTCCAATTCATCACCGCTCAATCTTAGAGGATCAACGGCTATCCACGCTAGAAACGATATGCCCTAAGAAAGATACTTCCTCGAGCCAAAAGGCACATTTGCTAAATTTGGCATAAAGTCGCTTCTCCCGAAGAATAGACAACACAACCCTCAAAGTGTTTCTCATGCTCCTCCCGAGATTTCGAATACACTAAGATATCATCAATGAAGACTACAACGAAGCAATCAAGATAACTGCTGAAAAACACGGTCAAAATCATCAAATCCATAAACATGGCTGGCGCATTCGTCAACCCAAACGGCATCACTACAAATTCAAAATGCCCATACCTAGTGCGAAAGTCATTTTCTGGAATGTCTTCCTCTCTAACCTTCAATTGGTAGTAACCCCATCTCAAATCAAGCTTAGAGTAGACAATAGACCCTTGCAATCGGTCAAAAGATCATCGATGTGGGGTAGAGGATACTTATTCTTAACAAATACCTTATTCAATTCTCGGTAATCTATACATAACCGCAAACTCCCATCTTTCTTCCTCACAAACAAGACCAAGGTGCGCCCTAAGGCGACACACTTGGTTTAACAAAACCAATCTCTAGAAGTTCTTGCAACCGAAGTTTTCAACTCCTAAGCTCCCTGGTGCCATCCTATACTATGCCTTAGAAATCGTGAAGTCCCTAACAAGCTCTATACGAAATTCTAGTTCTCTATCGGGTGGCATAGCATGGTCGGTAGAAAACACATCGGGAAATTCACACACTACCGGGACCTCTTCTAAGTTAGGCGAAGGCTTCCTCTTATCAACTACGCAAGCAAGATAACCCGTACACCCTTGAGACAGTAATTTTCTAGCCCTTAATGCAGAAATAAAATGCACGTCACTCGAAGCATGATCACCCACAAAAGTAAACTTCAGCACACCCATATAAAGGTAACCCTCTTTCTATGGCAGTCAACTATAGCATGATAAGCACATAACCAGTCCATGCCAAGAATCACATCAAAATCACGTATAGGGAGAACTACCAAGTCCGCATGCAAGGTGTGGTCACCCACCAAAACATCACAAGATTTAAATACTTCAGATGCGAGCATATATTCCACGGCGAGGGTAGAAACTTCAAGCAAATATGGCAAAGATTGAGGCAACACGCAAAGATTCTCAACAAAGTGCGAAGCAACATATGAATGCGAAGACCCTGGATCTATGAGAACTCGAGCCTTATGATCGAATATAGAAAGAGTACCTCCTATCACGGCCGTAGACCCCTGAACCTCTCGCTGATCAAGCGCAAATACACGGCCTTGAACCTTTGGTTTCCCATCTACACTTCTCTTGGCTCCAGACTGAGCCACATTTCCCGGTTGAGTTGCCCCAGCTTTCGGGCACTCCTTCCTAAAATGGGTACCATCTCCACAAATCGTACACTTTCCAAGCTTCGCCCAACACCAATCAACTGTGTGACCTAGCTTCTGACAATAACTGCAGGTCATACTCCCACTACGCTGTCCCTTGTTGCCCCCCAGATGAAGAAGTATTGTTACCTTGCTTCCCCACGTGGCCTAACTTGGCCTCCACTTCTCTATCACGGTGCCTCCCTTGATATCCCCTCTCGTTACCCGAATTGTTTCACATTCTTGTTAGTAGTAGGTGTACTACTAGCATTATTCTTACTCCTGTTCTCACTCGGTGCTCCTCGATATCTTGCTCAACCTCATAAGCTTGCTCAACCTCATGCGGTCAGAATGTCGGTGAGCTTAAGCGCTAGAATCTGCTTTCTAAACTCGGTTCTTAACCCCTTCACAAACTTGTGTGTTCTCCTTGCCTGGGAATCCGGGAATCGATCAATATCGGCGGAACAATTACGTGAACCTCGTGCAGACTCGCCACTCGGTCATGCTCACCTCATGCTACCTTGATCATGAACTCTCTTTGGTTGCATAGAACTCCTTCTCTTTGGTCTGCGAACTACATCCCGACATACTCATTCTTAAACTCTCTTTGGAAATTGGCCCAAGTAATGGGAACTTGTTGCATCTCCCAACTCTCCTTCAACACGGTCCACCAATGCTCGACGGCTCCCTTAAATTTAAACGTTGCTAGCATAACTCTTTCTTCGTCGGTACACCCCAACATGGACAATACCTTGATCATTTCCTGGACAATACCATAACTGATCATTTCCTCTGCTTTGGTTCCAAGAAACGAACTAGGCTTTAACTTAAGAAATCTCTCAGGAGAGTAGTGTCGCGAGTTCTTGGTCTCGGTGGTGGAGATGGTGGTGGTACCTGCCTCCCGACCTCTGGCTGCCCGGCCGAGAAAAGCTAACAATCTAGCGATGTAGTTCAGCCATATCCGGAACTACCGGATCCTCTGGCGGCGGTACCTCTACTTCAGGTTCAACCGGAACTCTCCTGGGTCTACCTCTCCTGGGATTATCCATCGGACTCCTACAAGAATTCACTCGACGTTAAAATCAACACACAAATAACCAACCCAACTAGGCCATGGAACCTATCCTGGCCGACAGCTAACCTATAGCTCTGATACCAAGCTGACGACGGCCGACCTTGACCCCAATGCGAGATCCCGAGTCGTGCGGCCCAAATAAACAATAACACAAGCATGCATAAGTAGGATTATAAAATTCATGTGGCACAACATCGCATACGAACAACAACTCTGGCACACTTGGCCGGAAAAGCAACTAAAAATAAACAAGTCTTCGGCGACGTTACAGCCGGAACCCAACAACTACTCCTACAATATTAACACATGCTTAATATAACCTCAACGGCCACAACATGCCGGAGACAACAACATCAATAATAAATAAACGAGCTTTAGCGGAAGAAAACCGTAGCGAACCATACACATATAAACAGGCTCGACATATGAGTCGGCATACCAAAAGATTACAAGTTAATCCATAAGTTAACTACAACAACAAAATTCCCAAGACAAGTCTACATGACTTGCTTCCCAACGTCCTTTCAAAAAATAAAAGACTATCATCGAAAGTCCAAAAGAGCAACCTTGCGAATACAACAACCAAACTTGAAACAAGCGAGTCTATCCCGGACCGTCTCCTCGGCTCGGATCTAAGGAAACAAAACAAACAAATAGGGTAAGTCGAAAGACTTAGTAAGTTACTACAATGCATGATCATGTTATAACATGGCATTTATCACAATTAGGGTTCACGTTCATCATATAGCACTTAACACATTTTCACGTATGTGCAAGGAAATAAATCATACAATTAGGATATGATATAGGCACGACCGCTTCGTAGCTCCTGCAAAATAGTTTGTTAACCCAATATCGTGACTACGATGCTCGTGACCTTGCATCGATATACCGAACTCCGCCGGCTAGGCTAATAGCCGCGACGCATTATTGTTACAGCAAGGGCTACTTCCCATTGCGGCCTACAATGGAGGGGTGTGTGAGGTCCCAGGTACGGCGATCCATAGAGAGCACGAATCTCTCAATTCGTGGAGGCTATACATCGTCCTACCCTGACATAAAAATCAAACCAAATAGTGCCAGCTGGACTTAATGCAATGCTCAAGTAGATGTTTACTCGTAAAGACCAAATAATGATCGAATTCGACAAGAGCGAACTCGACCGACCAAGTAGGGTATAATTGTCTACAATAAACCAAGTCAAGGCAATCAATTGCTCATAACCAAATAATCATAACGGGTTCAAATGCACATAAATAAACTCAACTTAAACATTGAGTAAACTTGACCAAACGTTGTCCAAACTTCGTAGGGATTGAAATTAGGGTTTATCAAGTTCAAATCTTCCCTAGAATCGACTCCGATGAGTCTTTGCTCTAAATTCCCAAATTTGGAGAAATTGAAGCTATATGCTTCATAACCCAACCTAGGTCATTTCTAGGTTCAACAAGGTATTAAATTCACCAAGGCAATGCAAAGTGTTTCATGTTCAACATAGAGCTCATTTCATAGGATAGAACACATACAACATAACAACACATAATGTAGGCTCCATTTAGGGCATTCTCATATGAACAAACCTCCAACAACAAACATTATACATGTCTCTAACATGTTTAAGACTTTAAATAGGCAAGATGAAAGAATAATATAGGCTTTCACAAGCAAGAATTCAACCTATACATGCTCCTAACAAGATCAAAATCTCAACATACAAGAAGATAGCATAGGAAGCATACATGTGCCCTCATTGACCTCAACCACCATAGGCTTTGTTTCCTTAGGGTCAATGAGAACTAAAGGAAGAAGATGAAGAAGGTAACTTACAAGTTATACACCAAAGAAAGCAATGAAGGAAACCAATCGGATGGAAATGCTCCTCTTCTTGAGCTCTACAACTTTAATGAAGGACCCTTGGGCAAATGATGAATGGATGATGAAGACCAAGAGATGAGAACCTCAAGAAACCATGGAAGAGTTAGAGAGAGGATGAAATTCGTTTTTGGAAGAGGGAGGGTGAGAATGAGGGTCAAAAATCTGAAATGTGGTTTATATTGGTCAAAAGGGTGAGTGGGACAAGTGTCAACAACTTGTGGTCCCTTTTTAAATCTGATTTGTGGCTTAATGATCCACTAATGAACTCTTAACTCAACATTAAAACTAGTTAGGGATGTTAGGACTTAAGTGGGAAGGGTTAGGGAGGTTTAGGATAGGTTTAGATAGGGGTTTGAAGTGTACAAGTCGTCCAATTTCAAAACAGGAGAAAATCATCCCGTAACAGCACAGCAGGTGAGGCGGGCGCCTCACCCAAGGCCATGCGGCCGCCTCAACTACTGAGGCCTCCCCCAAGTTCAGACCATTCAGCAATTGCTCCCTGCATTTGAGGCGGGCGCCTCACCAGCTCCCATGCGGCCGCCTCGGCTCCAGAACCTCTAAAACTTGATCTAAACTTGATCTAAATGGTCCCAAACTTTTGGGCAACCATTCTAAGGTCTAACCCTACTCAAAACAAGTCGGAAACGCACCCGAACAACCCCCGGAACAAGATAGAACAAGGCTCAAACTTCGCGACGAATGAACAACGAATCAAACTACAATCAAACACCAATCAAACTAGGATATCTTGGGCATGAAAAAGGTTTGTTTCAACATGATTAAGACCTGAATATAAAGCCAAGAACTCAACGAACACTTCGCACGTCGAAATAGAAGCAAATACGAGCAACGAGAGGAATCGCTAAGGCCAAATTCAACGCGATTAAACCGGCGATTCAACAAACAAGTTTATATGATTCTAAACATGTTATGGACTTCTAAAATGATCTAGGAATGATTCTAAAACATTTATATATCAAGTAATCATGCTCACAATCAACCAAGAAAGTATAAAGACAAGCATACAATGCACATGCAAGATTATGGGGCGTTACAGAGACTGCTTCAAAAGAAGCTCGCGATTGATGAGTTTTTCATGAAGCTCATCAAACGAGATGGGAGTATCCCGTCCTTCAACCACATCCACGATGTGGCGGTAGTCATCATCCAAACCACCGAGGATGGTCTCAATGAGATCCTCGTGGTCAAGAGGTTTGCCCGAGTTCATCAGCCCGACTTTTGACAGACTGCATGTAGTCGGTGATCGACTGAGTTCCCTTGGTTGCTCGCTTGAGGTAATCTTTGATCTGTTTAATGTGACCTCGAGTTGGGCGAGCATAGGTATGAGCCAGGATGTCCCAGGCTTCACGAGCAGTGGCTGCCTGTTGGATCAGAGGAACCAGGGGAGCAGACAGGAAGCCAACAAGAGCCCCAAAGAGGAGTTTGTCTTGGCGAATCCAAGGCTGGTAGTGAGGGTTTGGGGTGGGAACGTCCTTGGAGGTTTGGGCATCCTTGGTGAGGACTGTGGGAGGCGGGCATGGGTGTGAACCGTCTACAAACTTGTAGAGGTCATAGCCAATGGGGTGGCCTCAACTTGGAGTTTCCAAGCTATGTAATTGGTAGAGGTGAGTTTGGTGATATTGTGGTGGGAGATGTTGATGAGGTCGAAGGTTTGGGTGGGATCAAGGGGGTTTTTGACGGTGAGAGAGTGATTTCCGTTAGCCATTGTAGGGGGTGTTTAGGGCGGCGGCTAGAGGAAGAGGAAGAAGGTTTTAGGAGCAGAGCTCTGATACCATGTAGAAACTGATAAAGTTTAGGAATAATGGCATAGCCTTTCCATTGAATAAATCACCTATTTATAGGGGGATTTACAATTAGGGTTACACTAGGAGTAGGATACAAGAAACCTATACAAGGAAGGTAACACAATTAGGAAAGAACTCTACAAGGTAATTACCACTAATTACACATTACAAATCAACAAGAATAATTAAAAGATATTATTCTCTAACAAATAGACTAGCAATTACACAATTGAACCATAGTGCAAAAATTAATTTAATAAAATTGATGAATCACGATTCAAAAATAGACTAACATTTATACTATTGAACCGCAGTGCAAAACTAATGCTATAAAATTGATGAATCACGGTGCAAAAATAATGACGTCCGTAATGCGTCTACGGTTCATCAAGAGTATCGTAGTCATTTTGCCACCAAAAGTGATTTTTTCAGGTTAAAAATTAAAAAATATATATTTTAGTGATTAAAAGTTTCAAAAAATTGACTGACCCGTAATTTTTTTCTTAAAGATATTAGTATTATATTAGCTAGTTGTAATGTGAAAATGAGGGAACAATGTCGGCATTAAAGTTAGTTGCTGCCATAGACTTCCTAACTCTGATACTACTTTTATTTAGAGTCGTTAAGTTGGGTTAGCGGGGTGACGGGTCTAAAAATTATCAACTCAATTTAACCTTTATGTAATGTGGGTTAGACGGGTCATCCCATTAATTTTTCTTCCTCAAAATTCATCACAAAAAAACAAGGAAAAATTGTGGATTGATACACTTTTTTGAAGTTTCTGATCGCTAAAGTACACTTTCTTTATTTTCAACCTAAAAAAAGTCATTGTTGGTGGCAAAATGATTATGATATCCTCAATGAACCGTAGGTGCGCTATGGAGACCATTATTTTTGCACCGCAATCGATGAAACAATTAGTCAATTATTACACCACGATGAAACAATTTTTGAACTGCGATAAAAAATGATAATGAATCAGACCATGTCATTCACAACTCCACCTTCTTCTTTCATCTCCTCCGTCGTAAGCCTTTTTCTTCCACCTCTTCGTTCGCCTTCGTCTTACTGAAAAATATTTTAGCCCAACACAGATCCATTGCAGTTTCGTACTTAATGAATCAAAAAAACTGAATCCCCGTTTTGTTGTCCAACAATGGTGATTTTCGAATCAAATGTGTTTGTCAGAGCTGTTGAAGGAGACAATGACGTTATTGGAACAATATTCGAAAAATGACCCTTTGCGGTTAAAAAAAACCTGATTACTGGAGGGGTTACAAACTTTGAAAAAAAGATCGACCAGAATTTTACCCAAAAAATAATTATTATAGCACAAAAAAAATCACAATTCATCAAAATAACTTATTTTTTCTCCAATTATATTCTATATAGTATTTTTAAACAACATTCTCTACTATTAATAGTGTAAAAAAGAAATAAAAAATTATTTTATTATTGTTCTTTTTGTGCCTTCTTATACGTTATATTTTCATCAATATTGCGGTTAATCAACATTATTCTAAAAAATGTCATTTTAAATGAATCCATAATCATTTATTTATATTTAAGATTTCACAAATAATTTTACGCTTTGAGTGAAATGATTTAAACTTATAACTATTAAATCTGTGGTTATCTTTTATTATTGAAAAAATTACAAGCCATACATCTTTTAAAACATGTTTTCAAATCAATCCAGTCATTTTTTAGACATATCTTTTAGGTAGATTTTTGGTGTGAAAGTACATCACTGCTTCTTTGTGTCGTACAACGATCGCCGCTGTACCAATGACCCATCATAAAGCTTCAAACTTTAACTATGGAGATGAAGATTTTTGAAACCATCTTCATTCCCTCTCCCGCTCACCATCTCTCTCCTTCACCCAAATCCTCCACTCCTAGCCGCCATCACGTATCAGTTCAGCCGTCGTCTTCGCCGTCCAGCTCCCAAACTCAACCCCTCTCTTCGTCTCACAGCTGCCCAACATCTTCTTCACCTTCGCCTCCAACCCAGTGATGTATGGCCAAGCTTCATCCCCTTTTCCCATCGCACAGTAACAGTGAGCTTGACTTTTCCGGGTGTCGTCATCTCCGGTCGTCCTTCACCTAGATTCGTCCGGCTCCAGATCTGCCAGTCTTCGACCCCAATGGTTGAATGAATTTGGCTATGGAGTAGTGATTGCGTACTTGGGATTAATAATCAACCTCCCATGTAGATTGAATCGTTTTTTGTATTTTGCTTATTTTAATGAAAGTGTTGACTTGCAATTTATTGTGGGAGGGATTTCATTTCTGATTTGTTTGGCGTAAGATTAGTTGTTCTATATAATTGTTATTTTCATTGATTGATCTTGTTAGGGATCTATCATCATTTTTTGTTTGACCGTATATTCTACCTTCTTCATCATGATCTCATTCCAGTTTGCCCAAGATCTTTGGAAAAAAGAATTTAGAAGGAACCTGTTGAAGGTAAATTTGTGAGATCAGAGTGTCTTGATCGGGGAAGCTGTACAGGGAGTTTGTTTGTCAGTGAACTAGCCGCCCCAGATCGTAGGCATCGTATTTTGGCATCGCAACTGATGCACAGTTGCTTGTGCGTGAAGGAGGAACAACTGTAAGCATCGGCATTTTTTGGCATCGCAACCGATGCGCCGTAGTGAAGAAGGAACAAATATATGCATCAGCATTTTTGGCATCAGCAACCTGATGCTTGGCTGAAAAAATTGTAGGCATCAGTATTTTTGGATTATTTTTTTGTCTTGATAAAATTATCTAAACAGTTCTGATGCCTGAATTTGACATCAGCATTATTGAAATTTTTTTGTTCTAAACATGTCTGATGCCTAGATTTGGTATCATCATTTTTGGTTTTTTTTTTGTTTAAACGGTTTTGATGCCTAAATTTGGCATCAGCATTTTTGGAATTTTTTTTTGTTTTGAAAAAACTGTCTAAACAGTTCTGATGCCTGGATTTGGCATCAGCATTATTGGATGAGATTTGTCTTCATTATTGGCATTTTGGTCATTTGACAATCAATTTGTAGTTATATGAAATGTCCAAAAATTTGATGGACCAAGATGAAAACATGTTTCTAAAATTGTACCCACTTGAAATTTACCCTTTATTATTTTACAATTTGGCGGGCAAAAAACCCGCACCATCTCAACATGTTTGATCCACTTCCTAATGGGTTCATATTTTCGCCACCCATATTTTTGTGACGGGACGGATTTGCCCAACTGACCCAACCATTTATACAGCTCTACTTCTATTTCTTCTTCACCTACTAAATACTATGCCGTCACAAACACAAAACACACACACAACCAACTATGCTCACAGGCGCACGGATCCTTGTGTTTTTTTGCTGGGAAGTGGACTCCTTCGATGATACCAAGAGGAATAAGCAAAAAATTATTTTCCCACATTATGCCTTTCCTTGCAGCGTGCCTGCAAATACGCAGATCTTCAAGGCCTCGTTTGACGTTACAAGACCAATCAGAGCAAGTGATCCACGGCAGTGTGTTGGGTAGGGGTGTGCACGAGCCTTAAGCCCGTGGGCATTGACAATGCCCAGTATACGCCTATATGGCAGCGAACATCATTTTAAAAAACTCAGTACTATAGGCAAACACACGGACATTAGTGAACGGACTTTGGACGGGCATGGGCTTGACGAGCTCTCTGATTGATTTTTCATGTTTTTATTTTTTTTTAATTTTTTTTACCATTTAGACTTCATTGTCATGGAATTTCTTTGGGACACATTTGATGTTGATCTTTATCTTGAGCTTGGGGGATCCACTTGTTAGAATGACTATTGACTAAGAATGATCAACGATGGTGTATTCTGTAATTTACCTGCCCAGTTAAAACATCTTTGATGAGAGCTCTTATAAGAAAAAAACAATTCCTCTTTTCTTAGATAGGAACGTACTACGTAGTACGTATAACTCCAATGGAAACAAAGATGAACATCAACTAAACAGTAAACAGTAAACAGTACTATATCAAAACAGTAAACACATTTGGACATCAAGACAAAACACAATTGTAATTTGTACCTCCTTTGAGTTATACGGTTATACCCCATAGTCACACATTTGAAACAAGAGTAAGATAAGTAAATAGGGAATAAACATCAACAATCAAATTATATATATACATATATATGTTGATGATTTAAGCGAAATAATTGGCCATCTGGTGTAATCGGGGTTCATTATTATCTACTAAGACTTCATTAGTAATCTCCTGCTTGAGTGTCGTAAGAGGAAAGCCGTTGTAGTCTTATCCCACAAGAATATTTGTGTAACTCGGTGCATGTGATAAGGGTCGAATAATTATTGGAGGAAAGTGTGTTCGTTCATGATTCTACAATATATCCAAGTTATATAAGTTTCATTTTATCCTTTTACTGTTTTCGACATTGTTGAAACCACATTCTCCAACATTATATATATATATATATATATATATATATATATATATATATATATATATATATATATATATATATATATATATATTATCAATCTGATGGCTCAGACCAAGCTTAATAGGAATTAAAATTTGAAGGCCCAAGACCGCGGACATCTAACCTTTCTAAAGCCCAATACTGTGTATCAGTCCATGGACACGGGCACTATGGGTTGGGCATAGGCGGGCACTGTGGGATGTATGTGCTTATAGGATCGGCTGCTCACCCCTAGAGTTGAGTTTCGATTCGCTAGTTAATTTGGTGAGTAGAATTAAGTCTGAATTCGAGGATAAATTCTTTTTAAGGTGGAGATGATATAAAATCCTAATATTTTATTTATTTTGATTTATATAAATAAACAAGTTTAGTACCACTTTAATAGATTTGGCTAATAAAATAAAATTATTATTATCATTAAAATTATTAAGATGGAAGGTTTGAAATATTATATTAAAATAATTGCTTTGGCAGAGTATATTAATAGATAAATTGGTTCTATCATAATTTGGACATTATAATTTAATATTTGACTAATCGAAAAATTATTATTATAATACATAATATCTTGTCTATTTTTATTATAATAAGGTTTAATATATCTTGACTAAATCCTATTAATTTAACTATACTCTAAATATATTATTTAATAATAGGGTAATGATTTTGTTTCATCCACTTTACCCAAAACAATTCCTATAATCTTTTTCCTTCCTAGCTGTGAGTAGATAGAGTGAGTGAGGTGGCGGAGGGGGCGGGGGTTAGGGGGCTTATTTGGGTTAGGCGTCACTATCCCACCTAATGCTTATGACTCACCTTAGCTATTATAAATGAGTACTGCAGGCTACCCTCTTGAAGCTGCTGCATGGAGGAATAATAGATTGCATGGCCTTCTGACCCGATTTTGATAACACGTTATCCTCGATCGCTTTCATTACTCTAAGAGCAGCTCCAACGTCCAATTCTTCACCAATTCTTCGGTGAAGAATGCCTCACATTCCCCTATTGTTTGATTCTTGTGCAATTCTTTTGAAAAAAGAGAAAATTCATTTCTTTGTTAAGAATTTTTTGGACAAAGAGTCACCGTCGCGAGAGAGGAGAGTGTGGTGCACGGCTTTTGGAAGCGCCAGGCACCAATTTGATTGTGTGCCGGGTGGCGGGCGCGGCACCACACGAACACGCACGAGCGCTAGTGGGTTCCTCTGTTCCGCCACGATCAAAAAAACGATTTTCAAAAAAAAAACGATTTTTTTAAAAAAAAATTGGAAGAAAAGTCAAAAATAAATCAAAAGTAACCGCTTTTGAGAACCAAAAAAAAAAATTTTTTTTCAAATCAAAAAGGTGGGTGGGGGTAAGGGTGGGTGGGGGGTGCGGATGTGGGTAACAGATATTTTTCAAATTTGTTTTTTTTTAAACTTTTTTTTTTTCTTCCTTCTCCTATAAATAAACCACCTCAACCTTCATTTTCTCTACATACCTTCTTCTATTCCAAATGGATCCAAGAGGTACTAATTTCTCTACCAAATATTTATCTGAATTCCAAATGGATCCAAGAGGTACTATTTTGAAGCAAAATTTATTGAATTCTCCGATATTGAAGCAAATCAAAATTCACAAAACTCTCGTGTTCCCGAGAATGTTCCACATTCTCAATTTTCATCTACTCCCCAATACCCCCAATACCCGCATAATTTTTCCAACAATCCAAATGTTCCAAATTATCCAAATTTCTACATGCCTCCAAATTTTCCAAATTTTCAGAATTTTCAAGTTCCTCGCACAATTGGGAATTCATCTGGTAACATGTCTTTTCCTCCGAATTATTGGCAACCAACGGGAAATCAATTTTTCACTCCGCAAGGTACGTCTCATGCATTTTATCAACCTTACGTATCTTCAAATGATTCACGTCCAATAAGTGTAGATGGGACTTCATCCGGTAATTTTTTGGCAAAGCCGTCATCGGTTCCCGAAACGCAAATCAATTTAGAAACAATTGATTTGGACGACGAAGCGGAACCGGAACCGAGAAAAGACAAGGTTAAACGTGCAAAATGGACCAAGGCTGAAGATCTTGCGCTTATGGAAGCTGTGAAGACTATTGGTCAATGTCCAATAGTTGGTAATGGTCAAAAGAGTACGCAATATTGGAAGTGTGTAGCTGATTATTACAACGAACATCGCCCAAGTAATTCAATGCCGAGAGATAAAGCGAAGTTGTCACCACGTTGGTCAAATAGAATTGTTCCATCAGTGAGAAGCTTCAACGAAATCTATAATAGACTTCTCAATGCTCATCACATCGGTTGGAGCGATGATATTCTAATGAGAAATGTAAGGGAGCTATACCATCAAGAAAAAGGTCAGCACTTTATTTTTGATCATGTTTGGGATGTGTTAAAAAATTCTTCTGTTTCCTTTTCTCCACAAACAAATTTGGGTCACACCAATAAAAAGTCTAAGACGTATGAATCTGAGGGCGGCGATCATTCTAAGACTAGTGTGGATGTTGAAGATGTGGAAGAAATCAATTTGCGTACTCGTCCGATTGGACAAAAGGCGGCAAAGAGGAAAGCTAAAGGTAAAGGAAACGTCAAAGCATCTTCGGATCTAGATGGGTTGCAAACGATTTCTTCTGGGATGGTGTTCTCGTTAGATAAATAATCGGAAATAAAAAAACAAGAATTTGAAATTAAAAAACTTGAGGAAGAACGGAAAAATAAAGAAGTTGAAGTCAAAAAAATTGATGCGGAAGCTCGAAAGGCCCAAGAAGACAGAAAGGAGCGCGAAAGGCTCGTGAAAGACATTGATTTTCTTACTCAAGATATTTCCCACATGAATCCGACACAATTTGCCATGTATCAGCAAGGATGTGAGAAAATAAAGGTATAGTTGAGGAAGAAAGGATATGAATTTTAGTGCTCTTTGTATCAACACCGATAATTTTATGTAAGTTTCATTATGAATTTTTTTTATGTAACTTTCATTATTTTTTTAATGTAACTTTCAATGTTAACGTGTTTATGTAACTTTCAATTATAACGTTTTTATGTAATTTTCTATTCATGTTATTTTACAAGTTCATTCATCATTATTAATTTTTTTATGTAATTTTCATTATTAATGTTTTGAACGTAACTAGCCGTTATAAACTAGCCGTTGTAAACTAGCCGTTATAAACTAGCTACAAACGTTCAGCATATAAACCATTGTTATTGTCCTACATTTTGCCACTAAAGATGTCTTCTACTTCTTCTTCTTCTACCAATAGCTCTAACACAAACAGTCATACCGAAGAATCCTACAAGTCTGAATCCAACGAAGAATCCAACATGTCTGAAGGTGAAAAAATTGTTTTGCAGATGATTGAATTACAACAACAGATGATTGAAATGGAGAGAGCCAACATCAAGAGGCGTCGCCAAAGGAAAAAGAGGAGCTACATAAATCGAAATCGTGTAGCAGGAAATACTCAACTTGTTAATGACTACTCCTCTCACCATTGTATCCTCGATCATATATTTCGGCGGACGCTCTTCGAATGCATAGAAATTTATTCATTCAGATAGTTAATGCATTGGAGAATCATTCAAATTATTTTCAACAAAGGCCTGATGCATACGGAAAAGTAGGTCTATCACCACTTCAAAAATGCACAGCAGCTATCCGTCAATTGGCTTATGGAGTTCCTGCCGATCATCTCGACGAGTACCTCCGATTAGGAGAAACAATCGCTATCATCGCATGTTTAACTTCTGTCGATGTATTATCGAGTTGTTTGGAGGTCAATACTTGAGAAGGCCAAATGCTAATGATACACAACGTCTGCTTCAAATGCACGAGCAAAGACACATATTTCCAGGTATGTTAGGAAGTCTTGATTGTATGCACTGGGAATGGAAAAATTGTCCAGTCGCTTGGCAAGGTCAATATGCAAGAGGTCATGGGAAACCAACAATTGTGCTCGAAGCAGTTGCGTCTGCAGATTTATGGATATGACACGCATTTTTTGGGGTCGCGGGGTCTCGTAATGATCTTAATGTGTTATATGAATCACATTTGTTCAATAACGTACTCGAAGGAAATGCACCGCCGTGCAATTTCGAAGTGAATGGCACACAATATACAAAAGGATACTACCTAACAGATGGAATTTATCCGGATTGGGCTACTTTTGTAAAAAAATTTCATGTCCGTCGGATGCTAAGCGAAAGAAATTCAAAGAGATGCAAGAGGTTGCAAGAAAAGATGTCGAACGAGCATTTGGAGTGCTCCAATCAAGATGGGCAATTATCAAAGGTCCTAGCAGGTTTTGGTATAGAGATAACTTGAAAGAAATAATGCTCACATGTATTATTCTATACAACATGATTGTGGAGGCCGAGGGTGATCACGTTACGAACTGGGCCGATGATGTCGTTTATGACTCTCCACAAGTGAACCATGGGTCAACTCAAGCATTTCAAGAATATATGCAGCGAAATTCAGAGGTACGTGATAGAAGCACCCATCATGCTCTTTAATCGAACTTGGTTGAGCATATATGGCGTCGTTACGGTGACAACTAGTGATAGGGTTTAATTATTGACGTTTTCATGTACTTTTAATTATTGAATTGTTTTGACGTAATTTTTAAGTGTTTATGTTTTATGTAATTTTATCATTTTATGTATTTAACGTTTTTATGTAATTTTCTATTTATGTTATTGTACGAGTTATGTATAATATGTGTTTTATAGATAATTTATTAACTAAATTATAAATTATAAAATTTAAAAATAATAATGTAATTTATTATTTTTAAATTAATTTTTGTCTTAATTTATAAATTATTTATTTATACGAAATATTTAAATATGAAATATATTAAATAACGTGAAATAAATTTATTTGTATTATAAAAATTGTATTATAAAAATAAGAATGAAATTAAAGTTAAATGGGACCTAGTTAAGAATATGTTAAGAATCGTATACAATGGGAAGATGAATTCTTAAGTAGAGAAAAAGAGAAAAATGTGTAGGTAGCAGTGGGACATAACTAAGAATTTGTGGGAAGAATCTCATACAATGGAGATGCTCTAAGAGCATTCCCATTAGAGTATCCATAACAATAACACCCAATACCACACTCTAATCACCTCCTTTTCTATTTCTTTTACACTTTTTCAACACTCTAAAAAATAATTCACTCCAGTAAGTACCTTTTATACAACACTCTATACACCTCAAATATCTCAAAACTCAACTAACAAACCTAACTATATACCAATATATTTTTCATCTTTGTAATTTTTATTTTCCTACCATGATTTGAATAAAATATTTTATATTTTATATTCTATGGAAAAAAATTATGTTTTAATAAATTAATTTATGTTTTAATGTATGCTTTAAATTAATTATGTTTTAAATAAATTAATTTATAAATTAAAATATAAATTAATTTAAAAATAAGTATTAAAAAATTATACGTAATAACTTGTAAAATTATACATACATAACTTATAAAAAAGGCACCCCCCAACACACATAGCTGCCCCCCCAAGCCCCAATTTTTGGCAATTGTGATCTTCCTAAATTGGAAGAAATTTTTTTCTCACTCCTACATGGCATGGATAAGAAGAATCTTCCCATTGTATATTGTGACTTCTTAATAAGAAAATGGGTAAGAAGTGGGTTAAATGGAACAATGGTGATGCTCTAAGGATTCTAGTCAGAGGCTTCTGGTACCGAAGACCAAGGACGGTCTCGGTTTGATTTGAATTCAACCCAAACTCTCATCTGAATCTAGTTTATTTTTTCTACTAATACTGATCTGGGTTTAATGGTAGATATTTTTCTGCGTTTTCTCCAGAGCAAACACCAGTATGATCAAACAATGTCACATCCCGGGAAGCCGTTAAACCATGACATTATAGGTCTCACTCTTGATGACAACAACAATAAAAAAGACTTCAAAGAACTCGATCTGACACCCACTACAATGCTTACCAAATCCCCATTTGCTAAGAGATCCAATCAACTTCTTTCCGATGACATTAGTTCTAGTCCTACCACCACCTGATCTGTTGCCGCCGATCGTAATTTGAAGCTGGGTCATCAGAGATCAAGCTCAGCTAGTGCCCCTTTAATCTATTCTGGCAGTCCTAGTTACTTTCATACTACTAGCACTAGCACTACTACTACTACTACTACTACTACTACTACTACTACTACTACAAGTACTAGTAGTAGCCCCACTGCAAATAGCGGTGGTGGAGGAGGCAATGCTGCTAATACTGGTGGTGGGAGTTCAGTGTCATCTCTAAATACAAATCAAACCCAGATCACCATTAAAGTTCAATGTTGACAGTGGGAGGCAATGATGCTAATGTTGCCATTCACCATTAAAGTTCATATGAATCTAGTTTATTTTTTCTCCAATTATAGGTGGTTTTTACTTAATCCATTTAGATTTTGATTCAATTGTTTGTGTTTGTCCGTAGGTGCTTAACAGTGGGTGGTGTACTAAGGGAATTAGGGGCATAAAATGCAAAATGACTCAATTGTGTTCAGTAGGGTCATTTTCAGGTTTTTAATTTATTTATTTTTTAAGTTTTTCATCCAAAAAAAATGGATTGACTGATGAACGTGAAAATAAAACCATTATAGTCACTAAATTGAGAAAAAAAATAGTACAGTGAACTTAACAAAAAAATGTGTGTAAATAGGGTGACCAAATTGTTATTTAAGCCTATTAATTACTTACGTGGGTTATTTCTGATTTTGCATTCCATTCTTTGCATTTTCTTTTTTTCCTTCATTTAATTAATAATGTTTTTTACTAGTTCTTTATAATTTTTTTTATGTTCTGAAAAAAAAAACATATTACAAGTCAAATAAGCAATTGAAATAAATAAATTCGTTATACAAATTTAGAAAAATTAACTTTATTATTAACTTATTTATTTTACAATTATGTGGGCTTAGTAATTTGTTATAGTTTGATAATTCATAGTGTAATTTTTTATAACTTTTAGAGAAATATTATAACTATTTATTTTCATTTTTAACTTTTTAACCTTGAGAACTCAATTTTTTAACATAAAGTGGGTTTTTTTATTTTCCTTCATTTTATTAATAATGTTTTTTTTTACTATTTCTTTATTTTGTATGTATTTTGAAAAAAGAAAGAAAACTTATCATATGTCCAATAAGCAATTGAAATTAGCAAAAATAGATCAAATTTAGTCAAATTAATTTATAAATAACTTAGAATTTATTTTACAAATATGTGAATTCAATAATTTGTTTTCCTTAGTTTGATAATTTATAGTGACCTTATTGACTTTACAGATCAAATATATAGGTGCATATTTTTCTTTTTGAGCATTTTCATCCAAATTAACTAACGAAAATAACTATGGGTGATCTAATTATCACCAATTGCCAAGTATAATGACTAAATTGAGAAAAATATAGATATAATAGAGCGAGTTTAATGAATAATTCGTAAAAATAGGGTGACTAAATTGTGATTTAAGCTTTAAAAAAAAAACATCTATCCAAACACACCCTTTAACATTCCTCTGGTCACACAATTTGAGGTTTCATTTGGTAAGCACCCTTTTGCTCACAGTAGAGACTCATGTCAAAAATCACTTTAATGAACTAAGGTATAATATTACAAGTTTGAGCTTGTGGTATTATTACAAACTTTAGTGTTAGTGTCGTTAGATCAAATCTACTTAGATTTCAAAACCGTTAAATCAAATATGTTCTTTTCTAATTAATAACATGAACAATCTAAATCATCACCAACTTAATCATTCAACAGTATTAACACTAAAACTCGTAATAATAATACAAGTTTGAGCTCGTAATGTCATTTGTCAAACTGAAATGCACTAAATCTAGGTCCAAGAGATAGATTTTTTGGATTTTATTATATAAATCTAGCAAATCAAGATTGGATTTCCCTAACCCTATTCACCAAATGGGTGGCAAAGATATTTCATGAGATTATTTTTTGTCCAAACGTTCACTTGTGAAATTGTCATGCTTGATCCAGCATATTGTTAATAATAATAATAATAATAATCGACATTATTATAGATATTAAGATAGTATATATTTTAATATTCATAGGTAAAATGGTAAGGTAATTTCCAAAAAAATAAAAGATTAAAAGTTTTTTAATTTTATTTTTGAAAACGGAGAGTATAAATAAACGGGTAGAAGTGGTTTGGGTAACCATTGAGTAGAGTAAAAGATGGATAGGAAAGGTGGTGAAGGAAGGATGATGATGCAGATGATGATAGTGCTTGTTTTGTTAATTTTAAGTGCTGAACAACAAATCACAGAGGCATCCTTCAAAGAATGCATGACAAAATGCTTGATCGAATGCGCAGCTGGAGATGAGTCACATGGGCCGTGCGCCAAGGCATGTCTAAAGGAGTGTCTCGAACCGGATTCGACCATGCTCTACTGTAATCTCGGTTGCTCAGTTGACCAATGTGCTCATTTTAGCCATGGTATCTCTCTGTGATCGATCTCTCTCTCTCTCTCTATATATATATACACATACATATATTTATTTATTTATTTATTTATATATAGTTCCATGGATTGTTTAGTATGCTTAAAACTTGTGACTCAACGTGCAGATGTTGATGCAATAGCAAGTTGTATGGACGATTGCGACAAGAGCACATGCAACACCAAAATGCCCATAAAATAATTTTTTCCTCAGTAGTAGAAAGCTGTTTTCTTTTTTTATCTGCTAAAATTCAAAATACAACAGTGTAGTAGATACATGAAGGGAATATTTGAATTTGAGTTGAAACTCTTATTGAAAGCTAGTGTCATGTATTCAAACTTATGATCTCTTAGTTTGATGCTTCCTAGGTAAAGTATAAACTACTACTTTTTACATTGTATCAATAGATTCAATATTCATGGTGCATGCACTAACTTCTGTTGGTTGAAACAATCCTTTCAATGAAGATGTCACATGGTTCGTAGTCGTAGATGTTGTAACTACAAAATACATGTTTTGTAGGAGTTGCAACTACAAATCTCTCTCTCTTCTCTCATATATATATATATATATATATATATATATATATATATATATATATATATATATATATATATATATATATATATATATATATATATATTTAAAGTTGGTGAGGAGCACTATGGTTGTGCCACCTCACCACCTTTAGATAAATCTTCATTCTAAAGCATCCATGTGGAAGTTTTAAAAACTTTTGGTTTTCTAGCCATTAGCTAATAATAATACATAATAATAATAAATATGATAAGGGGAATTAGTATTAGTATATATAACTTCTTCTATTGTCAATAGTAGAAGAGTTATATTTAAAAACTTTTACAACTAACATTACTTCTAACCAATGTGGGATAAAACTCTTCAAGGTTAGATATTACTTCTAATGACTCACTTTTAACATCATACTTTAAGCTTTGATATCTTATTCATCCAAAACTTGATTTGGACAAATAAATATATCATTTCGATGTTCTTGCCGAGTAGAACACATTTGCACAATTACTTTTGTCAACAAACAAATGACACGTAAAGAAATTTGTGCCTCAAGTTGCACAATTTCTTTTACTAAAAACACTAATTTTTTAATAAGTATTATACTTTAACTCTTGATATCTTATTCATCCAAAACTCGATTTGGACAAATAAATATATCATTTCGATGCTCTCACCGAGTAGAACACATTTGCGAAGTTACCTTTACCAACAAACAAATGACACGTAAAGAAATTCGTGCCTCAAGTTACACAATTTCTTTCACTAAAAACACTAATTTTTTTAAACAATTATTATACTTTAAGTCTTGATATCTTATTATCCAAAACTCAAATTTGGACAAATAACTATATCATTTTGATGCTCTCACCGAGTAGAATATATTTGTGCAATTACCTTCGTTAACAGTCAAATGACACGTAAAGAAATTCGTGCCTCAAGTTGCACAATTTCTTTCACAAAAAACACTAATTTTTCAACAATAGAAGAGATGTATCCCACATTGGTTAGAAATTGATGTTGGTTTTAAAAATTTCTATTATTAAGTACCAATAGAAGAAATGCATCATACATCATACATTGGTTGGAAAGTGATGTTGATTTTCAAAGTCACTATAAAACCAAAAGTTTTTAAAGCTTCCACATGGATGCTTTAGAATGAAGATTTATCCAAAGGTGGTGAGGTGGCACAACCATAGTGCTCTTCACCAATTATATATATATATATATATATATATATATATATATATATATATATATATATCACATTGGCTAGAAAATGATGTTGAGTTTAAATTATTTTATATTATTACCAATAAAAGAGATGTATAACACATTGTTTAAAAAGAAAATGTTAGATTTTAAAGTCTTTAGACTAAAGAATTTCACTTTTACAAGAAATGTATCTCACATGGTTACAAAATATTCTACTATAATTACCAATAGAAGAGATGTATCACACATTGGTTAGAAATTGATGTTTGTCTTAAAAATATTATTATTAATTACTAATCGAAAAGATGTATCATACATTTGTTATAAAGTGATGTTGGTTTTCAAAGTTTTTTGATAAAAAACTTCTACTATTATTACCAATAGAAGATGTATATCTCACATTGGTTAAAAAATTATGTTGATTTTTAATTATTTTATATTAGATTATATAAAAGACTTACTATTATTAGCAATATAAGATATTTATAATTTTGGTTTTCTAACCATTAGCTAATAATAATACATAATAATAATCAATATGATAAGTGGTATTAGTATTAGTATATATAATTTCTTTTATTGTCAATAGTAGAAGACTTATATTTAAAAAAAATTTACAACTAATATTACTTCTAACCAATGTGGGATAAAACTCTTCAAGGTTAAATATTACTTCTAATGACTCACTTTTAACATCATACTTTAAGCTTTGATATATTATTCATCCAAAGCTTGATTTGGACAAATAAATATATCATTTTGATGTTCTTGACGAGTAGAACATATTTGCACAATTACTTTGTCAACAAACAAATGACACGAAAAGAAATTTGTGCCTCAAGTTGCACAATTTCTTTCACTAAAAACACTAATTTTTTAATAAATATTATACTTTAACTCTTGATATCTTATTCATCCAAAACTTGATTTGGACAAATAAGTATATCATTTCGATGCTCTCACTGAATAGAACACATTTGTGCAATTATCTTCGCCAGCAAACAAATGACACGTAAAGAAATTCGTGCTTCAAGTTGCACAATTTCTCTCACTAAAAACACTAATTGTTTTAACAAGAATTATACTTTAAGTCTTAATATCTTATTATCCAAAACTCGATTTGGACAAATAAATATATCATTTTGATGCTCTCACTGAGTAGAACACATTTGCGCAATTACTTTCGTCAACAAACAAATGACATGTAAAGAAATTCGTGCCTCAAGTTGTATAATTTCTTTCACTAAAAACACTAATTTTTCAACAATAGAAGAGATGTATCTCACATTGGTTAGAAATTGATGTTGGTTTTAAAAATTATATTATTAAGTACCAATAGAAGAAATACATCATACATTGGTTGGAAAGTGATGTTGATTTTCAAAATCACTTGAAAACCAAAAGTTTTTAAAGCTTCCACATGGATGCTTTAGAATGAAGATTTATCTAAAGGTGGTGAGGTGGCACAACCATAGTGCTCCTCACCAACTTTATATATATATATATAAAATATTTTTACCAAAAAATGATGTTGAGTGTAAATTATTTTATATTATTACCAATAAAAGAGATGTATAACACATTGTTCAAAAAGAAAATGTTAGATTTGAAAGTCTTTAGACTAAAGATTTTCAATTTTACAAGAGATGTATCTCACATGGTTACAAAATATTCTACTATTATTACTAATAGAAGATATGTATCATACATTGGTTAGAAATTGATGTTTGTATTAAAAATATTATTATTAATTACTAATTGAAAAGATGTATCATACATTTGCTATAAAGTGATGTTAGTTTTCAAAGTTTTTTGATAAAAAACTTCTACCATTATTACCAATAGAAGATGCATATCTCACATTGGTTAAAAAATGATGTTGATTTTTAATTATTTTAGATTATATAAAAGACTTACTATTATTAGCAATAGAAGATATATATCACACATTTGTTATAAATTGATGTTGGTTTTAAATTACTATTATTACCAATAAAAGAGATAAATCTTACATTGGTTAAAAAGTGATGATGATTTTAAAAGTTTTTAAATAAAAAGACTTCTACTTTTATCATTAATAAAAGAGAAGAGAAGAGATATATCTCATTATATAGAAAGAGATGTTGCTTTTAGAAATATATTTAGATAAAAAACTTTCTACTACTATTACCAAATGATGAGATGTATTACACATTGGTTAGAGAGTGATGTAACTATTAAAAATATTTTTATAAAAGACTTATTACCAATAGAAAAAAATATGTATTTCACATTAGTTAGGAAAGTGATATTGATTTAAAATGTTTTTAGATAATGTATATCGCATTGGTTACAAAGAGATCCACATTATTTAGAAACATATATTGGTTATAAAATTCATAGATAAACGAATTTTTATGTTATTATCGATACAAGAGATGTATCACACATTGTTTACAAAGAGATGTTGGTTTCAAAACTATTTAAGATAAAATACTACTACTATTATTATTTTTATGTTATAACCAATAGAAGAGATGTATCCCACATTGTTTAGAAAGAGATGTTGATTTCAAATGTTTTTATATAAAAGACTATTATTATTACTATAGAAGAATGCATCTTACATTTGTTAGAAATTAATGTTGGTTTTAAAAATACTATTATTACCAATAGAAAAGATGTATACCACATGGGTAGAAAAGAGATGTTTGTTTTAAAAGTCTTTATATAAAAGCATTAAATTTTTATTACCAATAGAAATAGAAAAGAAGTATCTCATATTGTTAGAATATGACAAAGGTGTATCTTATATTGTTTAGTAAAGATGTTAGTTTTATAGTAAATACTTTTACTCTTATTACCATTAAAAGATATGTATCTCACATTGTTTAAAAATAAATGTGAGTTTAAAAAGTCTTTAGATTAAAGACTTTTTTGTTACAAATAGAATCGATGCAAATATTTTATATTGGTTACAAAGTATTGGACTATTATTATCAATAGAAAAGATGTATCACACGTTGGCTATAAATTAATGTTAGTTTTAAAAATACTATTATTACCAATAGAATAGATGTATCATACATTTGGTAAAGGGTAATGTTTGTTTTTAAAGTCTTTAAATATAAGACTTCTACCATTATTATCAATAGAATATGTATATCTCACATTGGTTAGAAAGTGATGTTGATTTTAATTTTAGATAAAAAGACTTTTACTATTATTACTAAATTACTAATAGAAGAGATATCATACATTTGTTAAAAAATGATGTTGGTTTTAAAAGTCTTTAGATAAAAGACTTTTACTTTTACCGTCAATGTAATAGAAGAGATGTATCTCATATTATTTAGAAAGAGATGTTGGTTATAAAATTTTTAAAATAAAAGACTTCTACTATTATTATCAAATGAGTATATGTATTACACATTGGTTAGAGAGTGATGTTGATTTTAAAAGTCTACAATTATTAGCAATAGAAGAGAAGTATTTCATATTGGTTATAAAGTGATATTGGTTTAAAAAGTTTTTAGATGATGTATCTCATATTGATTACAAATAAATGTATCTCATATTATTTAGAAATGAGTATTGGTTATAAAAGTCATTAGATAAAGGCATCTTTTATTATTACCAATAGAAAATATGTATCCACATTGTTTAGAAATGAATGTCGGTTAAAAACTATTTTATCTACTACTATTATTACTAATAGAAAATATATATACCACATGGTTGGAATATGGTGTTGGTTTTAAAGTCTTTAGATAAAAGACTTCAACTTTTCATTACCAATAAAAATATAAAATAAGTATCTCACATTGTTTAAAAATGAATTATGATTTTAAATTTTTTTAATAAAATGACTTCTAATATTATTATCAAGTTAAATGTTAATTTTAAAAGTCTTTAGATAAAAAAAATTACTATTATTATTAATACAAAATATGTATCTCATGTTAGCTAGAAACTTATATTAATTTTAAAAGTATTTAGGTAAAAAAATCGTTTAATATTAGTAACAATATAAAAAAAATTATAACCATGGAAGAGATTAACAATCTAATTATAATGTTTAAAAGTTATATTATTATTACATATATATATATATATATATATATCCCACATTGTACCCGTGCATAGCACGGGCTAAATAACTAGTTCAAAGAGAATAAATAGAGAGAGATGGGGCCACAGAACTATTGAAATTTTATTAATATCAGCCATAAACACGTTTTACAGTTATAATTATTTATGGATACAATATCAAACTCTAAACTATCTAAATAAGAAAATTCAAAAACAATTATATCGCATTAATGCGATCGCATTGCTCCACGCGATGCTACCGCTTCGCCATCAGGTGCAGTCGCATTGCCTCGTGAGTGCAATCGCATTGATGACATGAACATCCTCCAAACTTCTCCCTTAGTGATGTGGTCGCACAAAGTTGCAAAACAAGAATAATGCTAGACTCACTTAATTAGTACTTAATTTTGTACATAAAATGATAGTTCATCGTATTTGTCATCTAGTTAGCATCACTAGAGTACTACATAAGATAACACATTATTTGGTGTACAAAATCAAGTGGCTTTAGCATTATTCAATTTTGTTACTAGGCATAATAATTTCTAAAATTGTGTGCAATCTCATAATCAGGTCCATGAGATTGGTATCGCATATTGAAAAAAGAAAACTTATTAATGCGCACCAAGGGATGGTGAGGAGACACGATCAGGACTTGGATTGAGAATCCTAAAGGTTGCAAATGAAAGACTTTGATTTTGGCCTTTACAGTTTACATGATATAATCCAAAGGAAAATTTAATTACTATTACGAAAGAAGGCTTTAGTCAAACAGACTAATAAACATATGTACCTAGCATCGTAGAGATGGTAAATGCATCAGTTAATCTTGTTGTAGTAGTATGTAAATATTTGTCTATAAATATCGAGCCTTCCGTGGTTATTGAACACATCTTTTCAACTCTGAATAAAAATGTTCTCTCTCTCTAATATATTTTTGTTATAAGTTTCTAGTTATTTCATAACATGTTATCAGTACGAACATTTTAAAAACTCCACCCTCATGACAAATAATAGTAATCATGTGTGGACCAGTAATAATAATATGCAAAATTACTTTATTTGTGATCAACTTATTACCTTTGATAAGATTTATATTTACACATAATATAAATGCAATTATATCAAATTAGATTTTTTACAATTTTTCTCTCTCTTTCAACGGCTATTAACGGCTAGTTAACAGTCATAAACGGTCATTTTTACTCCATAAATACACCAACATCTCATTTCTTCACTCACATTTTTACTATCTCCTTACAAACTCTCAATATCATGTTCACTTCTATAATATGTTTAACCAATGTTGATATTTATTATCATACTAGTTATCGCGTGCATCATACTGATTTTCAATGTCAATTACTCTCCAAACGATTTTCATATTTTTGTTTGTTATCTCTATATTATGTATTTTCTGTTGGCAGTTGCAATAGCTTTTGACATTTACTCCATCATGTAATAATTATTACTCCTCCGTCCCTAAATTATCGTCCTCCTTGCCTTTTTCGTCCGTCCCAAAATAATTGTCCACTTTCAAACTTACCTTTTTAAAATATCATTCTTACCACTTTACCCTTACTTTTTCACCATACTTTAATTATGGGCCACATACACATGGGCTTTAAAGGAAACTACACATTAAACCAATATAAATAATCAAGTCAATTGTTTTTTATTAATCTGTGCATTGGGTCAACTAGGACGATAATTTAGGGACGATGAAGTATATTTTAAATAAATTTTTGTATTAGAATTTTATTAATATATATGTTTCTTCTTTTTAGTCCATCAAAATGTCAAATCTTGTCAAACTTGAATTTGAAGCGCTAGACATCACTGGAAAAAACTATCTGTCATGGATACTAGACGCTAAGATCCACCTAGACGCTAAAGGTCTCGGTGATGCAATAGATGAATCGAAAGAAACATCAAAACAAGACAAAGCAAAGGCTATGATCTTCCTTCACCACCACCTCCATGAGGATCTAAAATCAGAATACCTCACTATCAAAAATCGTGCAGATCTTTGGAAATCACTAAAGGAACGATATGATCATTAAAAAACAATGATTCTTCCATAAGCTCATTATGATTGGCTTACACTCCACTTTTAGGATTTTAAATCTGTTAGCGAATATAATTCAGTCATGTTTCGCATCAGTTCTAAGTTGAAATTATGTGGTGAAAATATCGCTGAGTATGATATGCTGGAAAAGACATTCACCACATTTCATGCCACAAATGTGATCCTACAACAACAATATCGTGAAAGAGGATTCACAAAATATTCTGAACTGATTTCATGTCTTCTTTTGCCTAAACAAAATAACGAGCTGCTAATGAAAAATCATGGAACTCGTCCCACTCGCTCTACCCCGTACCCAAAAGTAAATGCAACGTCTACTGATCATGACCATGGGCGTAACCATGGATCCATTTCAGGACATAGCCGAGGCTATAATCGTGGCTGAGGTCGTGGGCGTGGGCATGGCCGTGGTGGAGGAAGGGTCAGAGGTTTCTGACCCAAGATTGATAAGGAGGAAAAACGTGGAAAGAACCACAATAGTATACATAAAGAGAATAATGAAAACATTTGTTACCAATGTGGTATGAAAGGCCATTGGTCGCGTACGTGTCATACAACGAGACATCTAGTTGAGCTTTATCAGAAATCATGAAAACAGAAAAACATTGAGACAAATTTCATGATAAGTGATTCTGAAGAGCTTATCTTCGACCTTGATGATGTTGCTAATGTGGATGTTGATAAGTGATTTCTGTCTTGCGGACAGCGCTATTACACATACTATATTTAAGGATAAGAAATATTTATCTTATCTGAAGATTGACGAGGCAAACGTCAATATTATATATGGTAGTGCAAAAATAATTGAGCGATCTGGAAAAACAATTTCTCTAATGCATGGAGGCACGAAATTTATAGTAAGTAATGCACTATTCTCTCATAAATCTCAAAGAAACTTGTTAAGTTTCAAAGACATTCGTCTGAACGTATATCATATTGAAACCATGAACAAAGATAATAGTGAATATCTTTACATTACTTCAAACACTTCCGAAAGTAAATTTGTATTGGAAAAGTTATCTGCCCTATCATCCGGATTGTATTGTACAAATATAAGAGTATTTGAAACATATATTACCGTAACCCTGAAGTTTACGGAAACATTTAAAGCTTGGCATGAACGGTTGGGACACCCCGGTTCAATAATGATACAGAGAATTATTGAGAATTCTAGTGGTCATCCGTTGAAAAACCAGAAGAATTTTCAACCCTATGAACTCTCTTGTGATGCTTGTTTTCAAGGAAAGTTGATTGTTAGACCATCACCAACCAAAGTTGGAAATGAATCACCAACATTTTGGGAACGAATCCAAGTTAATATATATGGACCTATCCATCCATGTAGTGCGCCATTCCAATACTTTATGATATTAATCGATGCTTATGGCAAATGGTCACATGTATGTCTATTATCAACTCGCAATATGACATTTGTCAAATTCCTTGCACAAATAATCAAATTGAGAGCACAATTCCCAGATTACATGATCAAGAAGGTTAGACTTAATAATGCTGGTGAATTTACATCTCAAGCATTCAATGATTATTATATGGCAATACGAATTGATGTTGAACATCCAGTAGCTCATGTTCATACACAAAATGGTTTGACTGAATCGTTAATCAAACGTATTCAATTCATCGTCAGACCATTGATGATGAGAACAAAGCTCTTACTTCTGTATAGAGTCATGATGTTTTGCATGCCGTTGCACTAATTTTCCTTAAACCAATTGCATATCATAAGTACTCCCCATTTCAGCTAGCATTCGGTCAAGAACCGAATCTATCTCATCTAAGAATTTTTGGTTGTGCGGTATATGTACCCATTGCTCCACCACAAAGCACAAAAATGGACCACAATGAAGATTGGGAATATATGTTGGGTATGAATCCCTTTCGATAATCAAGTATCTTGAACCAAAGACATGTGACATATTTACGGCACATTTTGTCAATTGTCATTTTAATGAAGAAAAGTTCCCACCTTTAGGAGAAGAGGAACGACAAGTGGGAAATGATATCAAATGGTGCACATCATCATTGTTGCACCTTGACCCTCCCACAAAGCAACGTGAATTGGAAGTTTGAAAGATCATACACTTACAGGAATATAGCAAATCAACTGCCAGATGCTTTATAGATACAAAGAGAGTGACAAAATCACATATAGCTGCTGTTAATGCTCCTGCTTGAATTGAAATTTCAAAAGGGCTACCCAATGATGATATGGCAAATGAATCTAAGACATGCCTGAAGCGTGGACGACCCATTAGTTCAAAGGATAAAAATCCTCGAAAAAAGGTGATTGAAAAACTCCAATCAAGTTAATGTGTTCCAGAAGAATCATATGATCATACAAGTCCAAAAAGCCCTGCAGGTAACGATAACCATGAGATTTCCATTAATTTCATGTGTAATAGAAAAATATGGAACCGAGATGAAATGAGGATATCGATGATGTATTTTATTATTCGGTATCACAAGAAATTAATGACGGGAGTGATGATCCCGAACCAACATCAGTATCTGAATGTCAAAATATGCATGACTGGGTAAAATGGAAAGATGCCATGAAGGCTGAATTAAGGTCGCTTAATAAACGAAAGGTATTTGGACCTATCGTTGTCACACCTGAAGCTGTGAAACCTATTGGGTACAAATGGGTTTTTATTCGAAAGTGAAATGAAAAAAATAAGATTGTGAGATACAAAGCTCGCCTTGTGGCACAAGGTTTTTCCCAAAGGCCTGAGATTGATTATGAAGAAACATACTCTCCTGTTATGAATGCTATTACATTCAGATATCTAATCAGCTTATCGGTTTCGAGAAACCTAGAAATGCATCTCATGGATGCTGTAACAACCTGTTTATATGAGAATTCCTGATGGAATTAATGTGCTTGAAGCACTGAGCTCAAAGCCCAAAGAACTATGTGCAATTAAACTACAACGATCATTGTATGGATTAAAGAAATCTGGACACATGTGGTATAATTGCTTAAGTGAGCATTTGTTGAAAGACGGATATGTGAGTGATCAATTATGTCTGTGTGTCTTTATCAAGAAAATTACAGTTGGATTTGCAATTATTGTTGTCTATGTAGACGATCTGAATATCATTGGAACTCCCAAGGATATTCAAGAAGCAGTCATTTACCTAAAGGGAGAATTTGAAATGAAAGATCTTGGACATACCAAATATTGTCTTGGTTTACAAATAGAGCATTTGCATAGTGGAATATTTGTGGATCAATCAAATTATACAAAAAGAGTCCTGAAGCGCTTTAATATGGACAAGGCAAATCCTCTCGCTAGCCCCATGGTTAACATATCACTAAATGTTGAAAAAGATTTAGTTCGTCCTTGTAAAGAGAATAAAGAGATACTTGGTCATGAGGTACCATACTTAAGTTACTATTGAAGCCCTAATGTATCTTGCAAATTATACTAAACCAGATATATCATTTGCTACAGATCTATTGACAATATATAGTTCATCTCCATCACGGAGACACTGGAATGGAATCAAGCTCATTTTTTGTTATCTTCAAGGAACGATCGATTTGAGATTATTTTATCCCAGAAGATCAAAGGATGAAATAGTTGGTTTTGTGGATGCGTATTTGTCTGATCCTCATAAAGTGCTAGTGGATTACCTGTCAACAAAGACCTGACAGTATTATTTGAAGACAATGTCGCATGTGTCGCCCAAAGTAAAGAAGGATACATAAAAAGTGACAGGTCCAAATATATCCCCCCCCGGAAGTTTTTTTTATACACTCAAGAGCTTGAAAAGAAGAAAGAGGTAAGCATCCAATATGTACGATCAAGTGATAATGCTACAGATTTATTCACGAAGGCACTTCCCACTACAACCTTCAAAAAACATATTCACAATATTGGGATGTGAAATCTACGAGATTCACAAATATGATTTCTCTTGACCATTGTCAGCTCAAGGGGGAGCATATATGACTACTATTTTCCCCTTTATCGTGGTTTTTGTCTCACTGGGTTTTCCATGAAAAGGTTTTTAACGAGACAACTCATGCACATGATTCAGATTTAAGTTGTGTACTCTTTTCTTCGTGTCTGATTTTTTTTCCTATCGGGTTTTTCGGCTTAAGGTTTTTAACGAGATATACTTATTCAACTTACAATGCTATGTTCAAGGGAAGTGTTATGAAAGAAGGCTTTAGTCAAACAACCTAATAAACCTATGTACCTAGCATTGTAGGGATGGTCAATGCTTCAGTCAATCTTGTTATAATAGTATGTAAATACTCGTCAATAACTACCGAGCATTCTGTAGTTATTGAACACGTCTCTTTAGCTCTGAATAAAAAGGCTTTCTCTCTCTCTCTCTCTCTCTTTAATACACTTTTGTCATAAGTTTGTGGTTATTTTATAATAATTACATTAATAATCAACGGCTACATCTAATTATTATTAGATAGTTGGCTTCACCCAACTTGAAGTAACCGCTCACTTTGGAAGACCAGCCCAAAATGTCATGGTCACTTCACTTTTGCATGATACGGAATACAAGTTTCATGTAAGCGTGTCAATTGATAAGATTTTGGTCTGAATCAGATTCGAATTTTTGGATATGAATTTGTATAATGATTCAATAACCCGAATCTAAATTTGAATCTGATAATTTATTTACTTGGCAGATCGAATATGGATTTACCTATATCTGATTCGAAAATAACATATTTATTATTAAACGTATACATAGTATACACAACTATGTATAGATGTTGTCTTTTGGTCTTCCTACCTTCCATATTCTCATTGTTCTTTATTCATAAACCCCTATATCAGATCGGATATTTAATCAGATATATTAACTAGTAACGGATTTGAATGTGCATTGGTGTACAATTGATCAGTTGGGTTATCCGATCGGTGATATAAGATTGCGGATTATGTTCAAATATATTTATAGGGTAAAATTCTGGTTGGTCCCTTTTCAAAAGTTTTTAACCCCAAAAGTCCACCGTTCTTTATTTCACCCGCAAAAGACCACTTTTCAAAATATTGTTCCGAAAATGTCATCGTCTTCTTCAACAGCTCCGGCAACACACTTTGAATTTGAAAAACACCATTGTTGCGCAATGAAGCAAGGATCGACTTGCCTTGTTAGGTCAAAGGGGTAGTGCCCTTTTGTAGGGGTTCGGGGGCAACGCCCCCGAAAGGTAAACGGATTTCTTTAATTCATTATGTACGAAATTGTAAAGGATCTATGCAGGGTTAAATGAATTTTCAGTAGGATGAAGGCGGAGCAAGAGGGGGAAGAAAAAGGCTTATGATGGAGGAGATGGATGAAGAAGGTGGAAGATATGATCTGGTTCATTATCATTTTGTATCGCGGTGCAAAAATAGATTAATAATATTTTATGTATTGCGATTCAAAAATTAATTTATCGTGGTACATAAAAATTGATATTGTAGTGCAACTTGGATTAGGTATATGTATCGCGGTTCAAAAATTTATTCATCGCGGTGCATAAAAGTTGGTATCGAGGTGCAATTAGAATAGACAATTAAACTATTGAACCGCGGTGCAAAAATTAATGAAACGCGGCGCAATAGGACTAGACAATTAAACTATTGAACTGCGATGCAAAAATTAATGCAATAAAATTGATGAATTGCAGTTCAATAGTCAATGCATCGCGATTCATTTATGTAATGCGTCTCGTGCTCATTAAGGATATCGATGTCTTTTCGCGTCCAAACGTATCTTTTTTTATTGGAAAAAAACACGATACTGGAGCGATTAGAAACTTTAAAAAGTAGATCGGCCCACAATTTTTCCATATATCCGATGAATATCTGATCCATTAACAGGTCTAGTTTCATTGCTTCAACGGTTCTGGTTAAATTACTCTAAATGTAATCCAACTTAGAGGTCAACCTCCCCCAACTCACCCCAACCCCATCAACCCGTAACCCATATGGGTCCAACCCGTATGACCCACATTTTTTATGGGTCCATGTTTTTCGAACCAACCTATCTCTTTTAGGTGGCAGGTGGGTTGACCCATGGGTTCAACCCATTTTTGACACCTCTATTCACAACAACAAAGATAAAAGTAGGATTAATATATAATTTGGTCTCTCAACTTGCCAATTTTGATTTATATGTTAATTGATATTGAAGATTTCCTATGGCGATTCTTCAACTTAACTTTGGGCTTTAAGAGAGTCCCTCTCGGCATTATCTTTGGAAAGAACGATTAAATATTTTGTAAAAATACAAAATTTCCGTCACTCATTTTAATGAAAATCTTTGTTGTCAATTTTATAATATAAAAATAAAAAATTGAAGGAAAACCCCCTACCCCGGTTACCCGAAACCCCACCCCCCCACACACACACGTACACATACACACATACAGTCTCTCAGGCGCCTCAGAGCATCCACAACAACAACCCTCAATTTCACTCCCAAAACACATCGTTTTCTGTTCCAGTTACACTTTTTCAACACTCCATAAAATAATTCACTCCAATAAGCACACTCTACACACCCTCTAAATATCTCAAATCTCTTCATCTCAACTAACAATTCTAACTACCAATATATTTCACCTTTTTATTTCTATTTTTCTCATGACAATCGGAATGCGATATTTTAAATTTTAAATTTATATTATGTGAAAAATATTATATTTTCAATTATTTCAATTAATTTTATCTAAAAATATATGTCAATCAAATGAGCAATTTATGGTTCCCAGAACAAATGATTACTTTTGTTGAAAATATTTTGCAGTTAATTCAAAATTTTAATATTAATAAAATATATATTTTTCTATTTGATTGATAAAGTTACAATGGTGAATGTGTGAAGTTATTTTTAATTATATATACCGTAATGTTTTTAATCAATAAAATTTGTTAAAACAGAAAAATTAAAATAGGGGCAGATAGCCTTGTGATTCTATTGGCCAACCAAGCTTTAAAATTTTTTTGGAATAGAAAACATTAAAAAAAAACAAGTTCCTTCAACCTTAGAAAGAAATGAAGATAAATGGATAAACAACAATTTGAAATACGTTGCAACTCACATCAACATTTATAAAAGAATACACATAATATAGTTGTATTTTCAAATATTTCCATTTAACTTATAAACAAACTATATTGAAAACTTCCTGTAAAAGATAAAAAAAGAATGTTGCCATAATCACTTTTTCAAGGCTGAAATCGACTCGAAGCGCATGATGGAGTCCCATTCCGCACATCTCGGTGACCAACCAGTGTCTACTTACTATGTATAAGAGCTTCATTGCTCATTGCTAATTCAATATCATACACTTTCAGCTTTTGCAAGGATGAATAATCTGATTAATGAAAAAAAAAAATGACTTGAGCTTTTCTGGAAGCTATTTTGTTGCCTGAAAACAAAAGCCAAAGAGCTCCAATAAAATAACTGCAAATACCTTGTACAAATGATGAGAAAGGAGCCAGGATCAAGGAAACTAACCTGAAAATGTCAAATATATGAATAGCCTCCTCCGTTGTGGTGTTTGCTATGAGTCATAGCGTTGTACAATTGCAATTGTTTGACGATGGGCAAGAATCACTAACATTGGATGTGAGTGAACTCATAAACAATGCAAACGACCCGAGTAAACTCCAAACCCCCTGCTGCCCTGCATGAGACAGAGCAAAGATTACATAATGCAAACAACCCAAACAGATGTAAACCAAACGAAAGAACATGAATTCGAAAAAGACTAAAACTACCAGGTACATAGAGTTCTAGAATTCTTACTTGGAACTTTATCAAACTCAAACACATGACTGAATTGGACTCGTTTGCCTCATAAATCAGAGTATAACTACCAAACCAAATGCGAAAACGGGTCTGAAGATGCAATCAAATTTGACTATTTCATTATTGGATTTTTACTCTAACCAAGATTTTACTTTAAGCAAGAGCAAGCCAAGCTCAAATCATCTCATTTACAAGACTAACCATATATATAAACCAAAAAGGCGTATAGCTGTGATTATTCAAATGTTGAGGCAGCATTAAAAATACCATCCCAAAAGTCCCTATGAAATGAGATTGCTGAAAAGGACTTTGAAAACACATCAAACAAATATTCAAGTATTTAACCTCATAACCAAATCTTAGAAATGTCAAAAGTTTAACACAAAATGATGTCATAGAGTAATGTTCACCCACCTCAGTTTCAAAATTGAGGGGCTTGTTGCTCTAACAATAAAGAACAATGATAATTGAGAATACTTCTAGGTCACTTCAGTTTGTGAAATTGTAATCCTTACATTGCTAGTTACTTCCAAATAAATCCATGAGCCATAACTGGTTATAGACAAGCAAACAATATATATTATTTACTCGTGTCATCGTGACGACATAATACTCAATTAAACTAAGGCTTAGTAGCTAATAATTCTAACACCCTACGGTTCATCTTTCAACCATATCTAATTCAACTACATGGCTCAACTCAAATTAGCTAGAGTATAGTCTAATCAATAAGCTATCAAGTTTGAATATACTTACAAATGTTTCTTTAGCGGAATACATCAACATCATCCACAACCACTATAGGGGTGGGGGGCACCTCGACCTAAAAATATGCAACACTTCTTTTGTCATTTAACGTAATAAACATAGAGGAGATAGACACATTTTAAGTAAGGGTGAGCTCGTTCGGTTCGGTTCAGTTTTTCGTAAAAAAACAAAGAGAAACTGGAACAAGACAATAGTCTGGTTTTCAAACAAAAGTGGCTTCAAAGTAACCACAACGTCAACACAAAATGTCTCCATTTGCCATCAACCACAATGGAGAACCATGTCACCAAGAGCCTACGAACAAACATCAGCATAAACATAAACAAAAATAGATAAATTAAAGTGCAATTCAAAAACATGTAAGCTGATGGATGAACTAATGCAAAACTCCAACAAAACTCCCACACAAACCGCACCCAAAATTAGCAAAACAACACCCAAAACAACACTAAAATTGCAACAAAACTACAGCAAAGCTGTGTAAGTTAATAATCTTAAGCCCTAGATCTTGAACTCAATGAAAATCACAATGACATACAAAATACTCTTAATTAAAATACCTGATGAAGACATATTGCTTCTAGTAATTTGCCCTTGATCTGAAATCTACAGTATAATAGAAGAAGAGGCGTAATATGGTTTCTCCCTTTTGGCCTAAAACCCTAATGAGTTGATTTAACGTAATAGATGAATATGATGGGTATTACATCTCTTTTAATAGGCAAAGGGAGGACCAAATTCCTATTAGGGTTTTAATCTCAACCGTCCATCAAGGTAGAGTTTATTTAGGAAACTTACCCTTTTTACAAACCAAATTTATTGTAATTTAGTAATTTCCAAATCAACCGTGATTCTCACTTATTGACCATATATAGATTTTCTTGACCTGCAAGAAATATATCTTACAGTCTCCCACTTGGTCAAAGTGATAATCCTTTAATGGTTAATCTTGAAAAACATAAGGCGCGCATAATTACTAAATTAATAACATGATGGTTAACATAATACCTTCGCAAAATAAGCTATCCATGAGAGTCATAGCGGTTCCACATTATCAGATTTTCAACATGGTTCCTTCCATGTACTACAACATAAATAACTTAGTTTACTAGGCCTTTTAAGCAAGGGTATAAGGGTCCAATAATGTTCTTTCTTCAAGAACTATTTCTGTTATCAATTATCCATTCACATAAAGTATACAAAATATGGAAACAGAAATAAAATTCAGAATGTCATAAATAAGAGCTCAATAGAAGTTCAATGTATAAGCATAATAAACGATAAATTAATAATCAGTCACTCTCTCTAGACCCATACTTAAAGTATGTTCATGAAAAGTCTTAGGAGGTAACCCCTTCGTAAGTGCATGTGCAAGCATAAGTGTTATGCTTATATGTTCAATGAACAACTGTTTCTTCTGAATTGCTTGCTTCACCGATAGATACTTAAGATCCATGTGTTTTGTCCCTTTAGAGTATCTATCATGCTTAGAGAAAAATACTGCTGCAGCATTATCACAATAGAGTTTCAACGGTCCAGAGACAAAATTCAAGTCTCTAAATCTTGAGATGAAATTTCGCAACCATAGGAATGATTTGTAGCTTCAAAGCAGGCTACAAATTCAGCTTCCATCGTGGAATTAGCAATAATAGACTCTTTTGCACTTTTCCATGAGATTGCTCCTCCAGCTAGTAGAAAAACATAACCAAAAGTGCTCTTTAAAGTGTCTTTGCATCCAGCATAATCGGAATCTGAATAGCCAACCAACTCTAATTGATCTGACTTCTTGAATGTAAGACAATAATCATTCGTACCCTGTAAGTATCTCAAAACTTTCTTTCCAGCTCTCCAATGATCCATTCCTGGATTTACTTGGTATCTTCCCAACATACCAACAGCAAAGATGATGTCAGGCTTTGTGCAAACTTGTGCATACATCAAACTTCCTACTAAAGAAGCATAGGGTATGTTTTCCATTTGCTTACGCTCCAATTCATTTTTAGGACATTGATAGAGACCAAATTTGTCTCCGAATTAGACAACGCTGCGTACATGTTGCCATTCCAAATCTTTCTAAAACTTTTTCGATGTATGTTTTTTACGGGAGAGTTTAAGTAATCACGTGATCTATCACGGAATATTTCTATCTCAATCACGTAGGAAGCTTCACCATGTCCTTCATCTCGAAATTTTTAGAAAGATAAGCTTTGGTTTCATGCATTAAGCCAAGATCACTACTTGCCAATAATATGTCATCAACATACAGAACCAAAAATATGAACTTACTCCCACTGATCTTGAGGTATATGTATGGATCTCTGTATTTTCTTCAAAACCAAAAGCATTAATGGTTTCGTTGAATTTTAAATACCATTGTCGGGAGGCTTGTTTAAGTCCATAAATTGATTTCTTAAGTTTGCGGACCATGTCTTCTGTCCTTCCAAGGTAAAACCTTGGGTTGGCGCATGTAAACTTCTTCTTGTAGCTCACCATTAAGAATGATGTTTTCACATCCATTTGATGTAACTCTAAGTCATAATGAGCTCTTAAGGCCATAATAATTACGAGAGAGTCTTTCTTTGACACGGGAGAAAAAGTCTCTTTGTAATCTATGCCATCTTTTTGAGTAAAACCTTTGGCTACAAGTCTAGCTTTATATCGCTCAATATTGCCATGACAGTCGCGTTTGGTCTTGTAGACCCATTTACACCCAACTGTTTTGTGTCCTTACGGCAAATGAGTTAGTTCCCGACTTGATTATACGCCATTGATTTCAACTCATCCTTCATGGCATCAATCCATTTATCAATTATTACTTGTAATGGCTTGTGAATAAGCGGGTCTTTCATTATCCCTATGTCAAAATCGAGTTCTTGTAGATAAACAACGTAATCATCATGGATAAGCACTTCGTTTTTCTCGTTGAGATCTTCTCAATCTTGGTTCTGTGATTGTTCTACAATTTCTTCATTAGCAATGATTTCATTGGGGTTGGGGGGTTGTGGCTCTTCATCATTTATCGGATTCAACGATGAGTGGAGCCACATGTGATCCTTCGGCGTTTAACGGTTCAACGATGGAAGGATTCACGTTATGTTTGATTATTGGGTAATGGGATTGTTACCCTAACTTCGTGAATAGACTTATCTTCCACAAATATACTCCCACTAATCATGCCATCATCAATGAATTTGACATTACCGGTTTCCACAATTCGCGACTTATGGTTAGGACAATAAATTATATACCCTTTGGATTTTTGGGAAAACCAATGAAATAACCACTTATGGTTTTCAAATCCAATTTGTTTGCTTGAGGATTATATACCTTCGCTTCAAGCGGTCGTCCCCAAACTTGCGGTGTTTTAAACTAGGTTTCCGGCCTTTCCACAGCTCAAAGGAGTCTTTGGGCGCTTTCTTGAACCTATTTAAAATATATACGACCATCACGAACATATGTCCCATAACGTAATGGGCAACTTAGCATGACTCATCATGCTTCTAACCATTCAAAAGCGTGCGATTTCGCCTTTCGGCTACACCATTACGCCATGGAGAATCGGCATTGTGTATTGAGCTACAATTCCAAGTTGTTGAGGAGTGCGGCAAAAGGTCGAGGATGTTGTCTGTTTCGTCATACTGCCATAAAATTCTCCACCTCTATCGGACCTTATGATTTTCACTTTTCTCTCTAATTGCTTCTCAACCTCGGTTATGAATATTTGGACAAAATTCACGTGATTGAGATTTGTTATGCAATAGATAGAGATAACGATAACGTGAATAATCATCTATAAAGGTGATAAAGTATGTTTCTCCCCAACGTTGGAACATCAAAAGGTCCACAAATATCGTATGTATTATTTCAAGAAGCCGAGAACTTCTTGTGGCTCCTTTCTTTGTGTGTTTTGTTGTTTTGCCTTTAATACAATCCACACAACTATGATAATCGAGTAAAATCTAGGTTCGGTAAAACCCCATCTTTTACTAATCTTTGAAGTCGTTCACGGGATATATGTCCCAACTTCGATGCCACAAGAGTGAAGAGTCCTTTTTCATTATGATGTACAGTTCCTTCATTATGATGCAGAGTCAATTGGGTTTCGAGTAAGGATGGAGAAAACAAAGTAAATTTGTAAAAACCATCCACAAGAATTCCAACCAAATTTAATAGAATCTTTATATAAATTGAAACTTCCGGTACCCAAATCAAACATAAATCCTTGTAAATCAAGTTTTGAAACCGAAACTAAGTTGCGGAAATAGATGGAACATAAAGAGTTTGAAATAAATCTAAATAATGTCCTTTTGCAAGAACAAGGCGATACGTTAATAGCTTCGACATGAGCTTTATTGCCGTTTCCCACAAATAAAAAGTTTTCGATTGGGTTTATGATTTGGGTTGTAAGGTATCCACATCGAATTAGAAACATGAACATTAGCACTGTATCCAACCACCATGAATTTGAAGGCACATTAGAGAAGTTACATTACGAAAAACTTACGAATCCCAAAGTTACCTTTACTTTCAAACCACTCATTACGACGTTTCTCGCAATCTTTACGGAATGTCGATTTCTTGCGAAACGACAAACTTCTTCTTTCTTTGCCTTGACTGAGGGGTTGGGCGTTATTATTCATTTTGGGTGGTGCTCTTTTCGGCCTTTTCAGCAAATTCTTTTTCCCAAACTTATGATTTGCTCCTTGAATTGTGAGATCGCAACATTAACACCTTGTTGAGTTAGCCTTGCTTCCTCTTGAACTAGCATGTTAGATAGTTCATTCACCGTCCACTTTTCCTTAATGGAATTATAGTTCACTTGAAAAGGGCATACTTGTGGAGGAAGAGAATTTAGGATAAAGCGGACAAGAAAATTCTCATCCACTTTCATTCCTAAATTTGAAGCTTAGGCGCAAGATTTTGCATCTCAATAATATGATTGTGCATTGACCAGTGCACCATCAAACTTCATAGTAGTGAGTTCGACATTAATTTCCTGCAAGGGACTTATCTGCCAGTCTTAAAGCGTTACGCAGACAGTTCCATAAATTCCTAGCCACTTTCGTTTCGGAAGAGAGGTCTTGATGTTTGAAAGCAATTGTCATTCGCATGAACATAAGGCTCAATCTGTTACTTTTCTCCCACGGTTTATGGAGATCCTTATCCTCTTTGGAACTTTCTGCGAGTTAATGCGAGAAAGGTTTTTCGATTTGGAGTGCAAGATCGAGATCAAGAACACCCAAAGTGAATTCAACGTTCTCACGCCATTCGAGAAGTTGGTACCATTGAGAGAGAATGTAGAGATGAAGCATGCGAGTGCAAATTAACGGACAAGAGCTGAAATATAATAGAGATATACCGAATTAGAAATTGTCTAAATGTACATAAAGAAGATTCTCTGTGGGTAGAACTTCCACTAAATTAATTATGAGTCATAATTTAAATTAATCATGTGTACAAGAACAAGATAAATATACGTGGATATTTTTCTTTTCTCTAACACATCAATTTTAATGTTGTTCAAACATGTGGATCGAAATCACACGTGGGTGATTACCGTTCTAATATGTATGTACAACATAGAAGACTCATCAATAAACATTAACATTAAATAACATCAATTTAATTATCAATTATCCTTTGTGGTGATAATTAGACTTTATACATATCAAAAGCGGTTAGTGCGGAAAACATAATTAATTTTTCTTAAAAAATATATAAAAATCATAAAAATTTGAAGGCCAAAATAGGATTGTATAAAGTCGGCTATGAAAATTAAAGAAACTTCTATTGGTATAATATCTACACCAAAATGGTCAAAATAACCACCTATATATATCCGATGAAGACGCACATCGATTATTATGTTATAATATGATTTCTTACTAAAGGCTACTATAGCTATTTGAACACTTAAGACAAATGGATTAATTAGGTAACATCATCGTGCCCAATTTCTAATTTTTGATTTCAAATTAAGACAAGACCCGATGATAAATGTGTAAAAATTGAACCGATGGTTGTACATGGGATAAAGTAACAAAGCTTATGAAACGTATTAAATAATCGGTTTAAAATCTTAATCAATAAACAATAATATTGTATGCATCTTTAATGGATGATCATGAAGTTCGAAGCCATGCTCGATACCAACCGTAAGTTAATAATCTTAAGCCCTAGATCTTGAACTCAATGAAAATCACAATGACATACAAAATACTCTTAATTAAAATACCCGATGAAGACATATTGCTTCTAGTAATTTGCCCTTGATCCAAATCTACAGTATAATAGAGAAGAAGAGGCAATATGGTTTTTCCCTTGCCTAAACCCTAATGAGTTGATTTAACGTAATAGATTAATATGATGGGTATTACATCTCTTTTATAGGCAAAGGAGGACCAAATTCCTATAGGGTTTTAATCTCAAGATCCATCAAGGTAGAGTTTATTTAGGAAACTTACCCTTTTTACAAACCAAATTTATTGTAATTTAGTAATTTCCAAATCAACGTGATTCTCACTTATTGACCATATATAGATTTTCTTGACTGCTTAGAAATATATCTT